>JAYEVI010000531.1:0-1200000 GCA_036346575.1 Dendrocalamus sinicus
AGGTACAATGGTCACGCCATGGCAAGAGCAGGACAAGTCGATGAAGGAGAGCATATTGAGTACATAGTGCAGCGGATGTAGTGCAATGATCGAGGCGGCATGGTGAAGAGGAAGTTGTATAGGAGGGCGATGAGGGCAGTTCGGATGAGGATGAGGCTCTGTCCCGCGAGAATGGAACCGATTTGATCTTGAGGGTGTTTACGCACATGACGAGCACGAATCCGCGTGGGAGTATCATGAGACAGAGGTTGGTTGCATTCAATGTTTCTTGACAAGACATTGTTGTAGGATGTCATCAAGCTATGGGCTCTTTCAATGCGGCGGACTTTTCGGCTCATGAAATATAGCTAGGAAGCGGTATCACAGTGAAGTGCGAGCAAGCCGGTTGTCTTTGGAAGGTGCATGCACGTAGACCCAAGTATAAGACTCACTGGATTGTGTTGAAGGTGGAGCCGCACTCTTGCATTCTTAGTAGTGTTTTGGTGAGGCATCGTAACCTAACATCCGCCTTTATAACTAATTTGATGTATGGAGAGATAGTGAAGAAGAAAGACACGGAGGTCACGCATATCGTGGTAGCTATCGAGAAGAAATTTAAGTATAAGATTAGCTCGCGAAGGCATAATGTGCAAAGCGGCGTTGGAAAAATGTTTGAGTCTTAGAGGCAGCGTACGACAACCTTCCTCGTATGCTTAAGGTCTGCGAGGATAAGAATCAGGGCACGTATATCGTTGTGCGAGACAAACCTTCCACAAGGCCACCAGGATATGAGGTCTTGCGAGAAGGCCTTCTTAGCATTCGATGCTTGCATTGAGGCATTTAGGCACATGTTCTTTGGTGATCTCGGTTGGCGGGATCCTTTTGGTAGCAAATACAAGGCGAGATCCTAACGGCCATAGGCATTGTGGTAACAACCAAATATTACCATGGCCATCGTATTCATGGAAAGTGAGAATTATGAAAGCTGATTGAGGTTCCTCAGACATGTCAGGGTTGGAGTTGTCAGTGCTCGTCCTGGTGTGTGCGTAATTCATAATCGCCATGCCAAGATTGCAAAGGCCATAAGAAAACTTCAGGAAAACCCCGAGGAGCCCTTTTCTTGACCGAATATGAGGAACAGATGATGCATTCATCACTTAGGGGCGAATTTTTTCAAGCAGTTCCCAAAACAACCATTGATGAAGCTATTCAAGAGGCTTACTATGCAGAATCAACGGAGAAAATTTGATGCTTTGTGGGCGTTGTTGGACGAGCGCAGCAGGAAGCACGTCGATGAGAGGAGCAAGGGGCCAATCATGCTTGGGGCGGCACAACCGGAATGCCTAGCAGCACTCGATAAGCTTAACCCAGCTGGTCCGAGGAAGAGGAGCTCACGGAACATCAAGTGTTTCTCGCGTGGATCGAGGAGAACTATTGGAGAAGTGTGTTGTTGCATGACAAGGTACGGCATAATGACAACTAACCATGCGAGAGGTGTGCAATTGGGTTCTTAGGGGCCTTCGTTCTCGGCCCTTATTGCCATCATGGAAGGTGTTCTTCACGAGCACTGTCGATTACTTGAGGAGAGGCGCGAATGCCATACTTCATCTGACCAACCTCGAGCATTGTACTTGTCAAAATTACGACATACATGGAGACGAAGGCCAGAAGGGCCAATTGCACACAATACACATCATGGGTAATAGGGGACATCGTTTCGACATGGTACTCAGGTGATAGAGCGGATTTGGGATGGCTCGTTCCTTGTTACCACGAGGTATGCCTTGGAGGTAATGCAAATGTACCTAGCTACACATGCAACAAGTGAAGCTATTACACAAGTCATGCTCTCATGTCCTCGCTGCATGCGGGACCATGGGCATGGATCCTTCGAACTTCATGTTGGAGTACTTCTTCAAGGAAAGGTGCATGCATGGTGTGGGGAGCTCGGGGTTGAGTTGTGGAAACTTCACCACCTTGGATATTGCGGGAGGACTGGATTCCAGATGTTAACATCTTTGAAGGATGGGAAGGGTTGGTGTGAGCAGCGTATTAGAAATGATATAGACGAAGCACAAGCTGGAGCATCGGTGCACTTTGTGGGCGATGCGGCGGGATGGGTACCTGATTAGGCGATGCAACGCATGTCTTTGATCGATGGCGACGCGCATGGTATCTACTAGTAGTCGTTGGAACTACAAAAAATTTCCAATGTAAACTGTATTTTGTTAGTTGGCACTTTTGATGTGCGGAATGTCGTACTAAATGTATCGTATATTTCATGTACCGTTTGTATAATTGCTATGTTACATACCTCTTTTCAGTAATATAGTTGGTGTTGTGCTGGTAGCCTAGTATTATTCTGTTTATTTACTTACAAGTTCTATTTACTGTTACTTTACATGTGATATTTTTTGGTTTCGTATAAATGCTAGCTTGAATTCATTTTGCAAGTATAGCTCATGATCTTCGTGGGTCGGACTGGCCTTATGGCCTATTGGATGAGCACGTTGACCTGCTGCATCGCGTTTCCCATCGTGTCCCACCTATAGGAGTGCGTTGGAGCCAAGCGAGTTGGGAGTGGTCCGAACACGGATACCTCGAGTGGCCTAGAGACTAGACCCCAGCTAGATAGTCGGTGTGTACTCCGCGACGTTGTCTTGTTGCCATAAGTAGGTTTCGTGCTAACCTTTACTTGCTTTGCGAGCTACGGAATACCGAGCTACTCTCTCGCCGGATGGTGTAAGCCACCGACGAGAATGATGCCCTTGCCTTGCAGCGAGGGAGCGATGGCGTGGAAGCGATCACGGCGCTTCCGTTCAACCGTTCTCACGATAGCTTTGGTGGACCGTTCTGCGATATAGCTTTGCGATAGCTTCCCGTTCGATGATGGCGAGCGCACACTTTTCAGCTCGGGAGATGGCGCCTATTCTACGAGATATGTCCCTGCGTGCTTGGCCTTCCGATCGCGAGCTCGCCTTCCTATCGGAGGCCCCGACCGGGTGGCGTGTGGACTCGCTCGCCGGTCGAGGGTCCTTTGCCGGTGCCGCAGATGACTACTACGTCTTCCCGTGGAGTGGACACATGGGCCGTCGCAGGTGGCTCTCACGATTCCCGTCGTGCTCTTTACGATCGGTCCTATAAGCTCTCATTTCCACTATTATGTACTAATAACTTTGTTGGTTGCATTTAGGTGGAGCGGATGGATCCAAATGCGAACAGCAAAGCGGTCTCGTGCCACTTGGAGGCATACTTGCTATGGCTGTTTGGTTGGGTAAGTTACTTTGACCAAATTGATCAAGCATATTCCTAGTCGATAAATGTCAGAAAGGCTCTGCTTTCGACCATATTTTTTTACCTATGACCTCACTTGCGTGAGTAAGTTACTTTCACTTAAAGTTGGGGGGTTATATGATGAGGATAGAATAATCCTCAAATTATTACGTCATTATATTCCTTGATTATACCCCTTATTGATAAGGGAAAAGTTCCATAGGATAGTCGTAACTCCTTCTATGACCACGTAGTCATAAGTCTTGCTACGACTACTCCTTAGTCGTAAGTCCTTCTATGATCACGTAGTCATAAGTCTTACTGCAACTACTCCTTGGTCGTAAGCCCTTCTACGACCACATAGTCATAAGTCTCACTACGATTACTTCTTAGTCGTAAGTCCTTCTACGACCACGTAGTCATAAGTCTCATTTCGACTACTCCTTAGTTGTAAATCCTTCTACGACTACGTAGTCATAAGTCTTACTACGACTACTCCTTGATCATAAATCCTTCTACGATCACGTAGTCATAAGTCTTACTACGACTACTCCTTGGTCGTAAGCCTTTCTACGACCACATAGTCGTAAGTCTCACTGCGACTATTCCTTAGTCATAAGTCCTTCTACGGCCATGTAGTCGTAAGTCTCACTTCGACTACCCTTGGTCTAAGTCCTTCTACGACCATGTAGTCGTAACTCTCACTACGACTACCCCTTGGTAGTAAGCCCTTCTACAACCATGTAATCAGTCTCACTGCGACTATTTCTTAGTCGTAAGCCCTTTTATGACCACGTAGTTGTAAGTCTTACTACGTCTACTCATTGGTCGTAAGCACTTCTATAACCACGTAATTGTAAGTCTCACTGCGACTACTCCTTGGTCATAAGTCCTTTTACGACTACGTAGTCGTAAGTCTCACTATGGCTACTCCTTGGTTGTAAGCCTTTCTACAACCATGTACTCATAAGATGTCTTAAGACTATCTCTTGGTCATAGACTTTCCTGCGAATAGCCTATCTCCAACTGCCTTATTTAGGGGCCTTGTAGGGTCATCTGATAAGGTAGTTAGAACATGCATTTATCTAATAACCACACACGATCTCTCTCTGACAACAACCGCTACATGGTGAACGGGCACCACGTCTCTCTGACAATAACTTCCATCATGTGGTTATCACCCAAAGCGTTAAGGTATCTTTTAGCACGAGACAACAGCCGTCACTTCAACAGCTATATAAAGGTTGACATTAGAGAGGGAAAAGGGGAAATAGATTCTGATCTAAGCAAGAGACAATGCAGACTCTTTTTTGCATTACCCAGTTGTAACCATTTCTTCTGATTAGTAATCACACAGGACGCATGGTTATTATTCTCCTAGGAGAAGGCTCGAACCTGGATAAAAATTCTCTTGTCCATCTTCCACAAGATCCTATTTTAGTCTTCTAAGAGAATCCCTGAATCCAAACAAATCATATGTAAGATCGTATTAGAACACCGGCACCTATCATTACCATGGCAATTATCATGGCGGATCCTCCTAGCTTTGTTACACGGGAGGTGGTGTCAAAGGCGCTTTGTTGATGGAGGTGTGTGTCCTCGCTTGCTTTGGCGTGCCGTCAACTTCTCCAAGGTGCCACGACAAGCCGTGCTTCATTGGCTTAAATAGAATGATAGGTTCGGTGCCATGCTTAGCCTCGGGAGGCGCGAGTAGTTTGGACAAATTCCAAGTGCAGAAGAACCCTGAACATGAGACCCTTCTTGCAGCGATGGGGTTCTGATGTGCCAGAGTGGGAGCCTGCTAAGGAAGCATGAGGGAAGTCATTAGTGAAGGTGAGATAGGTTACCTTTGGGATGGCGCTAGGGTTTGCCATCCATGCCCATAGGTCGAGGGTGCGAGCATCATCTTGACGAATGGATTTCTATTGATGTAGTCCAAGGAGCACTTGTTGCTAATCACTCTGCTTGCCACCTCCTTGTTCCATGCATGCAGGGGAATGCCTTCCAGGCATAACTGGACATGGAACCTCAAGGACGCTCCGTAGGATGGCAGATAGGTTTCCATGTCCTAATGTGGAGGTCCATGCCGTGGAAGGTGAACCTTTGTAGTCTGGTCACCTTGTCCCAATGATGTCTATGCTTGAAGTTTACAAGAAAATTCTTCGGGAAGTGATGGTGGACCAAGAACTCTGAGGTGCGCAGGTGGAAACACCACCTTAAAGCCTCTACAACTTGTGATCTCGGTGTAAGGTCTTACGACCTCCCGGGATCTTTACGACCGGTTAGAGTCGTTTACGACCGAATAGAATTGTTTCACGACCAGATTCGGATACTACCGCCGATTCACCGCCTTCAATCTCTTTCGATCTTTTTCAACGTGGTCGTAAAGTTACCGAGCAACTTACGACCACTCTGCGATATCGAGGTTTGTCTTCCTCGGCCCGCTCTCCTTAATACCGTGATTGTAAATCTTACGAACACGGTGATCTTTGGCGATCACCGTTCACCGTAGTCGAACACCCTTCGACTATGTTCACTTCCTTCAACGTGATCGAGTCGCTTCCATTCACGTCTTGATCTTCTCGGTGTAGTCGCTGCTCCTTACGACCACCTTCACGCGTGGTCGTAGCCTTCCTGCGTAGTGAAACTCGCTGCGAGAATTTTGCCGTGGTCGTAACTCCTCCCGATCACGCTTGCGGTGACCGTGAGTCCTTCCGACCACGTCTTGCACAACCACACAACAAAACAATGCTTTGTGTAATTCCCTCTTTTGGTATTTTCTCAATGGCTTGGTACATCGAATACATGGCTCTAAGCCTCTTTTATACCCGGCTGTTCTAATTCAACGCGAGTTCGACTACGATTATACCTCGATTCGACTCCGATTCTAATACGACTTCTACTCGTTTCCAACTAAGACTTTGAATTGCGGTGCAATTGACTTCGATACACCCAAATCTTGCACATGACTCTAAAACAAGATTATTTACAACATTCTCTCCTAATCTTGTTTTTCGACTTGATCATGCCAATCTTCTTCTTCATCTCTGAAAACTTTATCCGCTTGAAATGACTTTGTCAATATGTCCGCTTCTGTTCTTCTGGTTCTAATATAGTTAATATCGATCTTCCTCTTCGACACAATCTCCGATATAATGATATCTTGTGTCTATGTGTTTCTTCTATCATGTAGAACCAGATTCTTGCTCGCGATATTGCAGATTTGTTATCAACCTCGAAGCGTCACATACTGGATTGTCTCGTCCGACAATTCATTCAATAGTCGAGCGAGCCAAACTCCCTGACAAGATGCTGCGCTCGCTGCGATGTACTCGGCTTCACAAGAAGATAATGCAACCACTTTTTGCTTCTGAGATTGCCAGCTGATCGGACTCTCCCCAAGCACAAACATTATGCCTGTCGTGCTCTTTCGATCGTCGACATCTCCCGCCATGTCGCTATCATGTAGTCCGTCGGTACAACGACTTTCCACCTCCTTTCTCAGATCGAATCCGAGATTCAAAGTACCTTTGATGTATCTCGGGATGTGCTTCACGACATTCATATGCTCTGAGTCGGTTTCTCCATGAAAGCGACTTACGTATCCGACCGCAAGCGAGATGTCCGGTGGTGTGCACCAGATACCGTAGACTTCCAACAATGCTCCTATAAGTCGTGGCATCAACGGTGATCCTGGACTGTCTTGCTCAACTCGGATGATTCTCCATTGTGGTTTGACATGGATTGCACTCCTCCATACCTGACTTCTCCAGAATCTTTCGAGCATATCCCGACTGACAAAGTGTTATGCCGTTGTCGGTTTGATTTAATTCAATGCCGAGGTAGTAGCACGAAGTCCCAAATCGGTCATTTTGACGACCTCTTCATCTCTTCTTTAAACCTCATAATCTCCTTCGAACTCGATCCAGTAATGATCAAGTCGTCCACGTAAACACCCACGATCAGTCTGTTCTTCGCATCTCCCCTTGTGTACACAGCATGTTCAGAGTTGCTTCTTCTGAACCCGAGTGCCGTTAGACTTTTGTCAAGCTTCAAATTCCATGCTCGTGGTGCTTGCTTAAGTCCGTAGAGAGCTTTGTTCAGCTTCAAGACTTTCGCTTGCTTCTTGGATTGAAAACCCGCGGTTGAGAAACATAAACTTCCTCCTCAATGTCTCCGTTCAAGAACGCCGTTTCACATCCATGTGGTGAATCTCCCATCCACCGCTTTCTGCCAATGCAAGAAGTAGTCGTATAGTCTCCATACGAGCTCTCGGGGCAAAGACTTCTTCGTAGTCGATGCCTTGTTTTTGAACATACCCTTCGCCACAAGTCGTGCTTTGTGTTTACGACTTCTCCTTGGAATCCTTCTTTACCTTGAAGATCCACTTTAAACCGATTGCTCGATGACCCTTTGGCAAATCGGTGAGTTCCCATGTGTCATTCTCTTCAATTGACTTCAGCTCTTCCTGCATAGTTGCTCTCCAGATGCATCTCCTTTGCTTCTTCATAGCTTCCGAGGTTCTTCTCGCTCGCGTATAAAGTGAAGCTCTTCGATCGCCTTTGGTTCAGTTTGTGCATAAATCTCACTTATGCTTCTCATCTTCGGTATTCTATCGCTCGAATCTTCTTCATCAGACTCTTCTTCATTAGGTGAGACTTCCTGATCATCAGCACCGGTCGAATTTTGGCTTTGAGATGTGGTCGTAGCTTCTTCCGTATTGTCAGCATCGACTGCTTCGACTTCGAAGGTTACCCACTTCGACATGTCTTTCTCAATGTCCTCGTGTTCTTCCCACTCCCAATGTTTGTTCTCTTGAAGACCACGTCTCTGCTCATGAATCTTCTTTTCGACCGGATCATAGCACTGCTGCGTACGCCTTGGTGCCCGGTTCCGAGCCAAGATAAATCATCCGTCGCGCTCCGGTCGTCTAGCTTCTTGAGATAAGTGGATGGCTTCACATGGGCTAAGCATCCAAGACCCTTAGATGCTCGACATTGGGTTTTCTTCCCAACCACTGCTCATATGGGTGACTCCATCCGGTGATCGCGTGGTCGCACGATTTAGCGATAGACAAGATGTCGTGCACGCTTCGCCCAAAATCTCCGGGCAGAATCGGCTCTTCAACGGACTTCGTGCCGTTTCGACCACGGTCGGTTTCTTCTTTCTACGACTCCGTTTTGTTGAGGTGAATACGGGCCGTGAAGAGTCTTGCAATACCCTTCTCTTCACAAATCGAGTCGAACTCTTTCGCGAGGAATTCTCCTCCTCGATCCGACTGATCGACTTCACCTTTATCGACTTTTTCGACAAGAGTTATGAACTTTGAAAGTTCGTCTTTGCCTCATCTTTGCTTTCTCGCATGTACACCCACATGGCTCTTGAATAGTCATCCACGATCAACATGAAGTATTGATTCCGGCATCTGCACGAGGTGTGATTGGTCCGCACGAGATCTACGTGAACCAACTCGAGTGGTTGCGAAGCTCGAAACTCGTCTCACTGTGGAAAGCTGCTACAATTTGTTTCGCCACGAGCGGACCTTCAGCGAGACTTGCTCCGGTGGTCGATTGTCGTAATCCGACCACCATCTCTTTTCCGCCATCGTGTTGAGACTGAAATTCAGATGTCCGAATCTTGCGTGCCATAGCCAGCCGCATCATCGGTTGTAGTCTTCATACACTTTGGCTTGCATGCTTCAATTTGAATTTTGTGCAGGAGACGGTTTACCGTTCTCTCGTACTTTCATCGTGATCGCTTCGGTGTGGTCGTACATCTTCGATAGGTGTCTTTGAGTTCAATCCGACAACCTTCTTGATCAATTGTCCAAGGCTTATAATGTTGCTTCGTAGACTTGGAATGTAGTAAACATTCGACAATCTCCTCTCGCTTCCATCCTTGCATCGCATCGATCGTGCCTCTCCCTTTATCCGAATGGTCGAGCCGTCTCGAAGCGTACTCTTCCAAGCACATTCTTATTTAATTCGTAAAACATCGAGTACGCACCCGCCATGTGGTTCTTGGCTCCGTTGTCGCGAGATACGATCTGTCCGTTCTTGAGTCCGCTCTCCTTTCTCCAAATGACTTGGAAACACTTTCTCCTCGTTTAATAGAACCATTGTCGGTTGTCTGCGATGCGAGAGCGACAACAGCAATGTCGGTTCTTTGTGCTCATCCGTTTGAGCCAGGTTTGCTTCTCTGCTTTCTTTTACTCCGCAATTCGGCATAGTGACCATACTTCTTGCGCTTATGGCACCGATGTGGCTCCGACGATTCGGCGGCGTAATGTCCGATTTCTCGCATGTGTAGCACTCGATGTCGATTTGTCCGTCGGTGATTGCCATCTCCATGACCACCACGACCTCCTCGACCACCTCTTCCACGGCCACTCGGCCGCCAGCCTCGTCCTTGTCCTCGCCCATGAGGCGTGCCGCGCCACGACCACGCCCACGACCGCCCCTTGATGCGATTCTCCTCGGTTCCTCGTGTCATCCTTTACAAACAATGCTTGTTGGTTGTAAGGCTCTTTTCCTTCATTGTCGGTTTGGTAACTCTTCAGAAGCTGCTCGTGTGCTCTGAGCGCCCCAGTTACCTCCTCGACCTTCATCTTCGAGAGGTCTTGTGAGTACGTGATCGTAGTTACGACCGGGAGAAACTTCTCCGGTAGTACTCGTAGATACTTCTTGACCGTCACCTCATCTTTCAAGTCGTCGCCGAGAGATTTGATCTCGTTTATCACTTCATTAAACTTCCCAGAGAATTCTTCCACCGTCTGGTCTCTTCCCATCTTCAATGATTCAAACTCACTCCTCAATGTTTGAAGTCGAACTTCCTTCACTCGATCTACTCCTTGGTGCATTATCTGCAGAGTAGTCCAGACGTCTCTCGCCGTCTCCTTACCGATCAGCTGTCGCATCATCGAGTCGGGCACAGCTTGATAGATCGCCGCCATCGCCATCTTGTCGAGACGATCATCGAGGACCTTGTCCTTCTCCTTTGGTTCAACCGCTTTTGGACTCCAATGCGATCATGTTGACCTTCATCTTCATCGCCCGGATCGGGTAATTATCCGGCGAGGATCGCACGCAGCGACACGCTTTCCTTCATCTTTGAAGCCTCCGCCATGGTTCACCAAGCTCGATACCAATCGTTGTAAGGTCTTACGACCTCCGGGACTTTTCACGACCGGTTAGAGTCGTTTCGACCGAATAGAATTGTTCTGACGACCGCCTCGATACTTCTGCGCCGATTCACCGCTTCAATCTCTTCCGATCTTTTTTCAACGTGGTCGTAAAGTTACTGTAGCAACTTACGACCACTCTGCGATATCGAGTGCTGTCTTCCTCCAGCCGCTCTCCTTAATACCGTGATCGTAAATCTTTACGAACACGCAGTGATGCTGGCGATCACCGTTCACCGTAGTCGAACACCCTTTCGACTATGTTCACTTCCTTCAACGTGATCGAAGTCGCTTCCGTTCACGTACTGATCTTCTCGGTGTAGTCGCTGCTCCTTACGACCACCTTCACCGTGGTCGTAGCCTTCCCTGCGTAGTCGAAACTCGCCTGCGAGAATTTTGCCGTGGTCGTAACTCCTCCCGATCACGCTTGCGGTGACCGTGAGTCCTTCCGACCACGTCTTGCACAACCACACAACAAAACAATGCTTTGTGTAATTCCCTCTTTTTGGTATTTTCTCAATGGCTTGGTACATCGAATACATGGCTCTAAGCCTCTTTTTATACCCGGCTGTTCTAATTCAACGCGGGTTCGACTACGATTATACCTCAGATTCCGACTCCGATTCTAATACGACTTCTACTCCGTTTCCAACTAAGACTTTGAATTGCGGCTGCAATTCGACTTCGATTACACCCAAATCTTGCACATGACTCTAAAACAAGATTATTTACAACAATCTCCATGTCAGGCCTTGACTTACCTAGCTAGAGCACAGTTGAGTAGTCTTCCTTCTTCTATGAAGCCTGCTGCAGGTCCTGGAGGAGGGAATAATGCAGGCGTCCTCTTTTGGTCGGGTCACCGGGTCACCAAGTAGGGGGTGCGCCATGTTGAAGCGAGTTGGTTCTGTCAGCAGGGGTGTTGGCGGGGCTGCTGGGGGAGATGAGGCCAGCCCATGGACCAAGGGGAGCGGAGGAAGGGGCGGTATGCTGCTGGAGCAGGACGGAGAGCTGCTAGGGAGAGGGGCCGCTAGGAGCAATGTTTAATCTTGCGGCTGAAGCGTAGGCAACAGAAGCACTTGGGTGGATCCTAGTAGAAGCGAGCATTGTGGTCATGGCTTAAACAATCGAAGCACCTTCCTTTTGTACACTCGAGGAAGAGCTGATGTCTATGACTTGATGCAAGCTAGAAGATTTGCTGGGAGAAGCCTCTGACCTTCTAAGTGAGGAACGCCACCAGTACTTGGGCTTCACTAGCGTCCATGGATGTGAGGTGTGTTCGTTGGTAGGAGATGAAAAGTATGTCGCTTTGGTTGCAGAGGATGTTGACTTCGAAGAGGAGGAGCGGCACCGATCTAGGGAAGCATAATCACATATTTGAGATGACAAGTGGATTGAATGTGCTCTCCAAAGGTCACACTTCGCACTGAAAGCTTGCCTCCAGGAAGATTTTGCGGGATTTCAGTGGCTCGTCTTCAAAGCTGGAGATTGGGAAGTAAATACTTGCGACGCCGGTGGTTGGACTTCAAATGCGACCTCCCTCGGGAGTGCGCTTGGGGTTCTCGTGGTCTCTTGAAGAGGAGCAAGGGCTAAAGTTGCAAATGCTATCGATCCCGTTTGGGGGGGGGGTGGAGGAGTAGCAGAGCCGGGGCGGGGGCTGTCAGATCTGTGGCGAGGACTACTATAGATCCGGAACCGCACAATCCTAGAGATTGACATCAGGGGCGGTGGTAAAGGTGGTAGTTGGGGGGAGGGGGAGGTGGGGATCTAGTATGACCTTCTCTCGACAGGAGGGGGAAGGTGGCCCTAGAAGGGGCCGGAGAGGCTGGATCTAGGAAATCAGCACTCGACGGCGACTTCCTGAGGAGGGAGATGGTAGGTGGGCAAAGGGTGAGGGTGGGGGAGTCGGATCTGGAAGGAGGGCGGGAGGGTGGAGGGGTGGACGTCGTGGCTGGCGTGAACCGGGGGTAGGGCGCCCAGGAGATCGCGAGAGCTCACTCGTCCCTCGAAATCCTTTCCAAATTATAAGTCAAGTTATTAATCATGAACTCATCTTAATAGGATGACAAAAATTAGAGGCGAATTCTAGAAGTCCAGTATACCCACCAAACGGCTGAACTGGTAAAATGCTAAGAAAACATTCTTAATTAGCAGCCATTTACCTTTGCTTTGAACTATGTTCACATCTGTGGTTGTTGACAAATTTCTCATCGATGTCGAGTTCACCGAGGATCTTGATTCAATTAAACGAGACTAACTTAATCATTCTCGACAAATGTGCTAGTTTCATCATTTAGTTTTGTCATAGATCACCAAAACTAAATCAATAGTGGTTGAACGTACATAATGTTATGTGAATCTCAGCCCTGGGTTTTAGATCTATATGGTAATAAAGCAGTAAGATGACATACATAGCAAGCAATATTCAGCAATATACAACTGCTTATTTGGGAGTACAACGAAGATAAATAGTGTAGCAAGCGCAAATTGAGAAGTTCCAATGCATCTCACATAGAGGCATGCTTAGTTACTACTACTTCATTGTGTACTCTACTGTGGTCATATATACCAAAGAGGTATAGATTAATAGATGGGTTGCCGCAATTACTATGAGGGTTTTAGATGGGGATGGGCTTCACAAAGAGACTCTCAATAGTCTTCTGAAGGTACGTGCTGAATGTGTATGCATCATTCTTCTCATCATACATGAACGGCATGCTGACCGTGAGGTTGATAACTCGCTGCACTGCTTGGAGGAGCGCACGATGCTCAAAGCGAGCTTGGTTCGTAGTTTTCCATGCATCTTCTAGCAGCGGGGCGATTTTGGCAATGGCAACCTCACCTGTGACCTTGTTCTCGTTGATGTAACACTCCACAGAGGATGCCACATCCCCTTTGTTCTTTCCTTTCTGTGAATGACACATGATTAGTTAGATTCATTTGCATGCTCAATGGTAAAAGAGAGTTTCAATTAAGCCTAGAAGTATAATTACTTTAAATGAAGCAATGTCATTCATGATACGCCCAATCTTTCCACATGCTAGGGCAGCATCAGGAATATCGATCACCCACTCAAATACTTCCTTGGTTGCTTCATCACCCATGCCAACCATCATAGCCACACATAGCATTGGCAAACCTGCAGATATGCTAGACACATTCAATTGTTCTTTAAAGCTTGGCTTGTGATTGCTATGGAACCATTCAGCTTCCTGGAGATAATAAGTGGATAATGTTTGGAACTGCACAAAAGTAAAGGAGATCACTTTAGTGTCACTTAAACTGCACGTGCTTGTATAGGCCCAGGTACAAAGAAATGCATTGCTAGTCGCGACCTAATTGTTTTCATTGTTGTTGTTACTGCGGTGTTGTTGTAGCTTTTGATGATTCAAAACCTAAGACTCTTAAACAAATATGGATTTTAAAGATTTGCTAATTTTGTGTCCGCATCTTCCTATTTATAAAGATTTAAACAAATATGGTTTAATTTTTTCCTTTTCTCTGTCTAATCTATGTGACTGATAGCATCATCATTCATAAAAAAGGAGCTCGCATTTCTTATTCCAAGCAAATATTTTTATTCCAAATTTTATGCAGACACGCCAACATATCTATTCGAAATAATAAACAACCTGTCTATTATAATTTATTGCCATAAAATATCTATCATAATAGTACATTAACAGTCAGATACTTTTAAATAGAAAAACACAATATTTTTCTTCACTATTATATATAGTTTTGTTGCGTGATGCGTATACTGTCTGTTTGGCGAGGTCCGATCTTGGCTTAACATTTTTAAGCGTCAACATTGTAATCTGGACTTTGTTACTAGATTCCAATAGCTCAACTTATTCGTTTGTTGTATTATCAGTTATCAACTATTATAATTTACTATCAACAAATTTGCACAAGTATATACTCTCTGCTGTCACAAAATAATGTCGTTCTGGGTATGTGCAGTCAAACATTCTAAACTTTGGCTATTGATTGATATTTAGATTGAACTTATAAGAATGATATGTATGTATTTGTCTTGAAAGTATAAATTTATTGGGTTTTATAAATTTATTACAAATAGAAATGAATGGTCAAAATTGTGTTTTGAGACTATATCGATATTCGAAACAAAATTCTTTTGTGACTGGAGGGGACATATTTATATTCCTGTGCATTAACTTCAAAACTAGCGAAATGGGGGAAGAAACAGCATCGTCCACTGATATAGGGATATAGATACAGAGTGGTGTACCGCTTTTTTTATGTAATCAATCCGATATTTTTCGTTGTGTGCCAATTCATCCTCAAACTCCTTGAAACAGCTCAGTAGTTTATTATAGAACTTTCTCAGGTACTCCGGTAGAAGAGAAATAGCGCTCCCATCCCATCTGCACAGCAAATTAGTTTGCATGTTAACGTGTCTAGACAAGTATTAGACTATATGTTGCCGCCATATCACGTTCTGTACCCAAAAAATAAAATGTCAATGCCAAAACTAGTACCAACCTTTGTATGGCTGCGTCGAAGTTTCCGACATTCCTCTATGGTAGCATGGGCATCATATGTGTCATCAAGTAGGGTAGTTAGCACAAATATCTTGGCAAAGATTATCCGCGCGCGTGCAAAGCCATGCTCGTAGAACACCGTAGGGACCAGAAGTAGGCCTCAACCATACGATCGCGAGAATAGGTTAGCCTCACATGTCTGTAGAGATCTTTCCACCACCTAAAAATAATTATTTAAAGTGTTTATCTCGTCTAACTAAAGGATAATAGGAGCGTCATAGCGGCTTATAATGAGATTATGGATAATGTCAAGTATATGTGTGAAGGGACGAAGCTATACTATTTCAACTTAATCAGGCCCCTACTACCCCTGCCAGACCATGGGTACCCCTCCTAGCCTCCCATACTCTCATCAGGCGCCATGGCAGGCTACCCCCGGTACTATCTTCATTTTATTTGACATTTTCCTCATGTTTCTCTTCTATTTATATATGATTTTGATCTACAATAGATAGTCAATTTATGTTTCATACGATTGTCTCATATTAGCTTTATCCCATAAGGCTCGATCCCTAAATTTTAGTCCTAGGTCCACTGCTGATCTTAATTGCTTAGTGGATATCAAAGAGACGTACTCTGAAATAGCTTTGAGCTCCTTCAAGTGGACATGCTGTAGAAGGTTAAAATCCAGCTTTGCGAGCTCCTGTAGAATTGGGTTGTGGCCTTCCTCTTGTTTGTACTTCGAGATATAATGCAGTGTCTCCACCCTCTTGTAGGTTCTTGGTTGTGGTAAGTGAAGAGAACGCTTGACTTGCTCAGCTAAAGGGGCCTTGAGACCGCCCCTCATTGATTCAAGATGATGCCTTGCAAAAGAGATGGCTTCTTCGAGTTCTGGCTCACCATGAATAAAAAGGTAAGCTGCGTTGTATAAACTTAATAGTCCCCTTGGTTCATTAGCTATATCCTTGCTGAAGCTCCCATCTTTGCACTTGAATTTGTTGAATACATCTGCAAGACAAAATGTTTGTGACGTATGTCAAACTATCCACAGCATGTTAATTAGTAAGATAAGGTTTTTATCACCTAGTGATAGATAGATAGATACATAGATAGATACCTTGAGATACCCAAAGGCCGTGCTCCCTAAGCAAGCGAAACCGAAGAGCTACCTCATGGAGGCTAGAGCCACTGAATTCACTTCCATGAATGTCCCTTAATGCGGCGTCGATCTGTTCTTCAAAAAGGTGATTTATGCCGAGATGTTGGATTGCATCTACCAGGTTCATTTTCCCCACCAAGTCGTCGCATGCCTCAAACAGCAAGGCGACGTCCTTCTTCAGCTTGTCAGCCCTCTCCCTCATCCATTCTTCCGACCACTGCATGCATGCATGGGTTAGTTAGGAACGTAGGATTAACCAAATTGGGACAGTGTATATATAGAAATGAACAGTTTAGTGGGCTACTTTTTCCCCTTTTGTCGCGATACTTAATGCTGAAAACAGTTAGACTAGAGATTGTCACATGCAGGTTTTAAGAAATTAGATGCAACGCAATAAAAAAAATGGTTAATTTAGCAGCTAAATAAATTCTTTTATATAAACGGTTCAAAACGCTATTATGGTTGATGGCTTCGCCGCGCTTTTTAAGACGGCAGCGGATGACAGTGATATTGACATGTACGACGACACGGCAGCAGGCTTGAAAGTTGTTTAAAGAAATGGTTTCAAGAAACCATTTAAAGAAGTCTTCGCTTATTTAGGCTTCCAGAAAAGTCAAGCCAAAAGCTATCTTGAAAGCCATTTTGAACTGAGCCAATAAACGGTGTCATAAGCCTAGCCATAATAAAATAGATGGTTGACCGTGATAGTGGGAGCCTATACACCGTTTGTAACACAAGAAATTTGCATGAATTCCGGAGGAAAGGGAACATATATAGGCAGTATATATATATATATAGGAATCTGCAGTGGCTGCGGCTCGTAGTTTGGTTGCTAGCCACACTTTGCCACCATTTGCCAACAAAAATTGCCACACTTGTCTAAGTTGAGGTGCTCAAATTCTTTGCCGCACCTTAGCAAGCCTAAGGGAATCTTGCCACATTTTTTTGAGTCACTGACGCGTGGGACCTAGTTTGCTGGAAGGGAATCTTGCCACAACTGTGGCTGCAACCAAACAGCTGCCAAGTTGGTCAAACTTGCCTAACCTTAAGCGTGGCAACCTGTGACAAAGTGTAGCTGGCAACCAAACAGCCCCAAAGTTGTCGCCCCATACTGAGGGTTCAAAGCCGGACACCTTCTCAGGAGCGGTGACAATGCCGGATGCCATGTGTGTGCTGTTGTATGTGCGTGGCATTAGCTTGCTTTTCGAACAAGAATGGCAACCAGCCTATATATAGACGGTCCAGCGGTAGCAGCTAGTCGTCACTGTTGACGCTACTCTTAAAGCTTTGGAGAAGCAACTATTCCAAACACAAAATTTGTGTACAAATAATTGAAGCCACACTTCTAGTCAAGACATGCATACACGTGAGAGTATTATTCCAAACACAAAATTTGTGTACAAACCACGAAGCCATCCTGTGAAGAAGCTAATGGAAGGAGAGAGTCTACATACATGCTATGTGGGACCATGTGAAGATGGGTTAAGAGGCGTGAAGCACTAAGGGTGCTGTTCGGTCATGTGAACGTGGATTGGATTTAGAAACGTGAAGCTCTCAGAGTGCTGTTCGGTCTCGGATTAGTTGGTTGATTTTTTTTTCTGTTCGTTGTCGAGTGGTCTCGAATATGAGACCTAGTTCCTTCCGAGACAACCTTAGAAGACATGTGGCGTGCGTGAGTTTTGAGATAGACTATAGAAAATTAATCTATTATTTTTTTAGAGAGCTATACGCTTGTTTTTTCTAGAGTTTGGTATATGATTACAACCTAAAGGAGAATCAGGCGTTCATCCTTGTCGTTCTTGTGTTTACTTGTGATTCATCGGAGCGATGACACGTCTACTTGGTGGTAGGGTAGATGGGATCACAAGCGTGTGGTTGGGTGAATTCTTTTGTCGTAGGTTGTTGTTCTAACAGTGGTTGGCGCCATCGATTCGTCAGGTTACACGGATCCAAACTATCTTCATCGATCCTACGCCGTGAAGATCGGGCAATCCCCCGCATCATTTTGGTATCAGAGCGCGGTTGACATGGTAGGATCAATTTACCCGTAGTTAAATTTATTTTTTTCCTATACACAAAAAGCCAAAAAAAAAAATCTAAACATTAACTTTTGCATCTATTATTTTTCGTGAGTTTCGTTAAGTTTTCGTCCATTAGAATTTTGTTTTGGTGCTGATCGGCGTGTTCCTTTGCGTCGCTTGATAATTGTGTTATTTCCTTTGTTCCACCTGAATAAAAAAATTTCCTGATTGCTACAGTACCACTACAGTAGCGCAGCAACGCCACAAGATCGCGAGTCTTGTAAAGATGTACTACGGTGCCATGAACAGAAGACCGCTACAAAGACACTTCAGTTCACGTGCCTTTATCAATGTGTCGCATGAAAAGATGATTGAGCATGGGACTTTCCCTTCGGTCAAGGCGCCATATAGTGCTGCCTTGTTGCTACATGAGGAGATCGTGGTTGATGATAATTGTGCCATTGCCGCCCACGATCAATAAAGAATGAGATGTTACGTAACCTATGTGAGGATGAGAGTCACATAGCCAAAGTGAGTGAGAGTGATAAAACAGAAGTTGTGTGATTCCACCATATGTGAGGTTAAGAGCATTCAAATTGAGAGTATGAGATATGCACAAAAGAAAAGAGAAAAGTAGATGATAGAAAAAGTGAGATTATATTTTATACTAATGACTTACTCTCTACTCTAGTGTTGCTTCTCCAATTGTGCAGGTTAAAGAAGAAGAGAAGCTAAATGCTACACAAACCGCACCACTTGAAGTTGAAGCTACGCTACCTACATCACCAACATCATTTGAGGAGGACGCTCAAGGTAACAATAATGGTGATATATTGGTAGTTCATCAAGAAAAGGTGAGTAATTGTGAGAATTTTTGTGTCCAATTGGAAATCCTACATTCTGAATTTAATATGCTTAATTTACATAATGTGGAATTGATTACTCATAAAGAAGTTCTTAGTAGAATATTTCCAGATGATTCTTTATGCTAGATCATGTTCGATGAACCTATAGAACTTTCTAGTATGATTGAGAAGGTTTCTGAAATTGCATGTCAAAAATCACTAGTTAGTACCTATGGCTACACCTATAAATTTAATTTGATTGGAGATTATGATATAAACAAAAGTTTAATGTTTATCGAATATGCATTACTCGTGAGAAGCTTATTGAATTGAATTTGCATGTTTTGGACAAACCATCTTTTGAGCTATGCTTAAGTATTCAGAGTAGCGTAGTTGAAGTATGGAAGTTATTAAAAATTGTCTTTCTTACATTAGAACAATTTGATATGCTCGTTGTCCACTACTTACTTCTATGCAAGTTTACAAAAGTCGAGGACGACCTTTCTCGATATGAGGGGAATGATGTGAATGATAGTATTGCAATGCATACATCCTATAACTACTGCTTTACTAAATGGTATGTGCAAAATAACAAGAATAACACAATCATTGACTCATATGCATACATACATACATACATACATACATGCATACATACATACATACATACATACATACATACATACATACATACATACATACATACATACATATATATATATATATATATATATATATATATATATATATATATATATATATATATATATATATATATATCATGCATATGTGTTATTTTTTGTTTACTACGTCTTTAGATGTGCATAATGTGCTAAACAGGAGAAGTGTAGATAATAAATATGTCTACCATGTATACACGTTGTATTCTTTGTTTAGTACATTTTCTGGTTTCAAAAGCCGAGGATGGCTTTTCTTAAAGAAGGAGAGGATGACGCAGATACGCTCATGTCTTCCACTTCTCAGTTAAATATATTATTTAACTAGAAAGAATTATTGAGCCGCATTAAATATTATCAGGCAAACTCTAATTTAATTGAGTCTTTAATTATTATACTTAGAGATACAGAGTTAATACTATTTTATTTAATTATATACAGACCCATACTCGATCTGTACAAGGCTAAAGTGAAGATGAGTTTAGAAGGTCTCGTTGACACTAGTGCATCATCCATCACTTCAAGTGTACAAGGTAATGAGGACATCCCAATCGGTCCAATTACGCGAGCATGAGCTAAAAAAATTAATCAACAGGTGAACTCGCTCTTAGTTGAATTTGGTTTTAATTTATATGAGAATAATATACTACCTAATAATTGCTATTTAATTATTCTTAGGTTTGAATAAAAGAAAGCTTTCGTTGAGGATAACGAAGCTGGAAATAGAAGGCAACGGAAAAATGCTACACGGGATTAAAGCTTTGGAGAAGCTACTATCCCAAACATAAATTTTGTGTACAAACAATTGAAGCCACATTTCTAGTCAAGACATGCATGCACGTGAGAGTACTATTCCAAACACAAAATTTGTGTACAAACCATGAAGCCATCTTGTGAAGAAACTAATGGAAGGAGACAATCCACATACATGCAATGTGGGACCATGTGAAGATGGGTTAAGAGGCGTGAAGCACTAAAGGTGTTGTTCGTGTTGAGGAACCGACGCTGGAGACCAGTCCGAGCGATTCCTCTGCTTAGAACAAGAACGAATCAATCACAAAATCACAGAATAATAGATTGAACACAGAGAGGTAGAGAGAACTCCTGGTCTTTCTTTATTGCTTTAGATTGCATCGGGGGTACATAATGAGGGGGGTCTAGGGCCCTATTTATAATCTACGGTGGGGTGCCCAAATAGATTAGGACTCTGTCCATGGAGAGTCCAGGTTTCCTAATACTCCCCCTTGGGCACTCACCCAACATACTCATGCCTCGTTAAAACTCCATAAAAACCCAGTGAAAAAAATTTGGAGAAAGAGTACATGATGCATGTGATGTTGCGATGTACGAATTGCCTCATTAAAAACCTTGGTTGAGAAACTTCATGGAAAACTCGTCAAGGGAAAAAGAGTACAATTCACCCAAATTCTTTTAGTCTGCAAGACTTTACTTTTGGGTACTTAATCTTCATGATCAAGATTTATTAGCGGGCTTGTGAGAATTCTCCCCTAAATTCTGCACTTCTCTAAGTCTCATCATTCCAATTCCATGCACGCACCTTTCAAAGCTAGATGCGGGAGTGACTTAGTGAATAAATCGTGAGATTTTCACATGACTTAGTATGCGATACTTTAATCTCGCCCATCGCTTGTAATTCATGTGCATAGAAGAACTTGGGGTTGATATGCTTTGTGAGATGACTCTTCACATAGCCCGCTTGCACTTGTGCAATGCAAGCGCATTATCTTCATAGATAATTGTGGGGTTTGCACAATGTTCATCCCACATGATCGCTGGATGTGGTGAACCATTTGGCGGAGCTAGCGCACTCTCGTGCGGCTTCATACTGATGCTATAATTTCGAGTGGTTCGTCAAGTAGCTACCGTGCTTTGCTTAGACGATTTCCATGAAATTGCAGTTCCACCACACAGAATACATAGCCTGCTTGTGACTTAGCGGTATCGGTCCGAGATACCCAAAGATCCGCATAGCCAATCAAGTTCAGATCTTGATTCTTTCGTAAAATAATCCGAGGTCTTTCCTACCTTGGAGGTATCGGAAAATGTCCTTTATGCCCTCGCCAATGCCTTTTGGTGGGCTCTGCACTATACCTTGCTAAAAGGTTCACGGCAAATGCAATGTCCGGTCTAGTGTAGTTTGTTAAATACATGAGTGCTCCCATCGCACTCAAGTATGGGAATTCTGGTCCCAGGACTTCTCCCCTCTTCCCTTGGTCGGAAAGGATCTTTTCTTCTTGTAAAGACCTCACCGATCATCGGTACTTTCGAGGAAATGCCTTCTCAAAGCCAAACCTTTCAAGCACCTTCGGGTGTAGGTCGACCGATGTACCAAGACTCCTTCAGTGGACATGCTCAAGCTGCAGCCTAAGCAAAACTTGGTCTTGCCCAAATCTTTCATTTCAAATTCGACTCCAAGTAGGAGCTTGCTTCTTTTATGTCTTGGTCCCGATGATATTCAGATCATCTACATACGAGATTATACTGTAATCCATTCGGGATCGCCGTATAAATACACAAGGACAGTCTTCATTGTTCGTGTAGCCTTTCTTGCAGAGAAAGTCGCTCAGCGATTATACCACATTCTTCCAGATTGTTTCACCATACGTTGACTTTCTCGAGTTTCACATCGCATGCATTTCTATTTGCTTTGTCTTGGTTCGGAGAGGAATTCCTTCAGGACTTTCATGTAAATCTCCGAATCCAAGTTACAGAAGGTATGCAATCACAACATCCATAAATTTCATTTCTAAATTCAAGTTCACTGCCATTGAGATCAAGTATCTAAAGGTAATTCCACTCATGATAGGGAGTAGGTTTCTTCATAATCAACTCCGGACGTTGAGTGAAACCTTGGGCTACAGACCTTGCTTTGTATCTCACTACTTCATTTCTTTCATTTCTCTTTCGAACAAATACCCACTTATGCCCAGGGTGTATGCGGGGAGGTGTGCGCATACTGAGCCCAAACACCTCTCTTTTATTCAGAGATAGCAATTCAGTTGCTATTGCCTTCTTCCAATCTTCCCAATCTGATCTTTTCTTACATTCAATGAGCGATGCGGGCTCGGGATCAAGATCGATGATGGTGGCGATTTTCTTTGAAGTAGATATCGATATTAGCCGTTGTCCTATTCAGGACTCTCCTGTGCACATAATTTATAGCTATTTCTTCATGAGTCGCTTCTTCCGAGCGATTGCTTCGCTAGAGCTTTACCTTGCACATCGCTTCTTTCAATTGCGGTGGCAAGTCCTTTAGTTTTTCGGCCCGATGTGTGCGCACACATCCATGCCGATGGGGATATTCAGATCCGTATACCCTTTCTCAAGGTGTCATACTTGTGCCAGTCTCAACTGCTCCTTCTTATTCCGGGGACTTTAATGATCGGTGTGATAAATCTCTCTTATCCTTTTCACGCGTCCCGGTTACTTTGGACTCGAGGAACCGGAGTTCTCGCCTTTTATTCTCGAGGCCTCGGACGGGATTAGGGATACCTTCAATTTTCTTTGGTATTTCAACCTCTCGGTGCATTGCGTGCGTGCACATGCGACTTAATCACGCTCTTCAAATCACTAAAGTGATCGGCGGTTGATTTGCTAATGCTTGCAAGTCGATGATCTTCGACCTCTTTTCAGTTTCACTAGTGCGCTGGTCATGTGCATGAATTCTGTGGCTTCCACGCATTTCCGACATTTTTCATCAACGGGTTGATTTCCTCCCTAATGACGGAAATTATCCTCATCAAAAATGCAATGAAGCGCAAGATGCAAATCTCCGTCATGGGTTCCAAATACCGATTATGGATGCGGTCTCATAACCAACGATATCCCGTCTTGCGGTGGGCCCATTGCGTCACGCGGAGGTGGTATCGGTACATAAACCTTACATCCAAACTCCTAAGATGAGAAACTTTGGTGGTGACCCTTGCGCTAGTTGCATAGGTGAATGGATGTTGTAGGTCAAGGTCTAAGGTTGATGAGATTCGTTGCATGAAGGACTGCGTGTCCCCAACATGTAGCCGCAAATTACTTTTATGCAAGAGGGTCGGGCAATAAATTTAATTCTTTTAATTAAAGCCTCGCCAAACCATTCGGTATGGACATGCGGTATCGAATGCTCAACCGCAATTCCTATCGCCATGCAATAATCATCAAATGCCTTCAAGAAAATTCTCGGCGTTGTCCATTCGAATGGACTTGATATGATGATCTGAAACACATTTACGATGCGAATGATCTCGCGAGATCAATTTTGCAAAGGCGTGGTTTCTTGTGGACAACAAACCCACAAATGACCACTTCGAAGAAGCGTCGATGAGCACCATGAAATACTTGAACGGCCCTGAGATGGGCTGAATAGGACCGCAAATGTCTCCCTGGATGCGTTCTAGGAATGCAGGGACTTCATCCTTCACTTTCAGAGTGGAGGGTCTAGTTATTAGTTTCCCGGTGGCACATGCAGGGCACACGAAATCTTCATGATTCGGGAAATTCTTCACATTAATATTATGCCCATGTGAGTTATTTATTATGTTTCTCATCATCCTAAGACTTGGGTGGCCTAATCTGTCATGCCAGAGACAGAAGAGTTCAGAGCTTCTAAACACCGTTTGAGCGATTATACGCCGCAGCGCTTTAATTGTGGTATAATATAGCCTGTTTCAAGTGAAGGAAGCTTTTCTAATATTCTTTGCCATTCTCTTCGCTGGGCTCGTGATGAGCGGTATTCCTTACCGTACTCTTCGTTAGTCTCAACGTGGAAACCATTGGCGCGAATATCCTTAAAGCTTAGGAGAGTTCTAGTCGATTCTGGGTACAATAAGGCTTCTTCAATGACCAAAGTTGTGCCCATTGGAAGTATAATTGTGGCTCTTCCGGAACCGATTATACATGCATCGCTTCCGCGATTGTCGTAAGGTCGCCAAAGGTTCTTACGGATCGATCGGAAATACTTAGTCTCTCTTAAGATGGTATTCGTTGTGCATTGTCGGCAAGGCATACTTCCTCCATAGGCGCACACGTGTTCTAATATAACGATTTAATTAACATGTATTAGAAGGCATTCAACATATAAATAAAATACGCTAATATCGTAACATATAATGCCAATATAAATCGAATAAATGAATGCTTTATTCCAAAATCATCCAACCATTATGAGAAAGCAAAATCCTAAAGCACCAACCATGCAAGTTCTAAACTTGTCCATTTAACACAAAATAAATGACAATTAACGTCTTATGCATTCTGTGCATAAGACGGAATCAACTAGAAAATCATTGACTTCTTCGCTATTTCCTCGGTAGTGACATTCTCTTCAAGAGAGATCATGGTGCGTGGCGCCTCTAAGTCGTAAGGGGTCTTCTTTGGGATGGACTCAACCTCCATCATCTCCGCGTGTTTGCTCAGTCGCTCCCCCTCAATGCGCAAAGTGGGCTTCAGTGCCCTTTGCCATTCTTCTTCGAGCTTGGTGGGCATCAATGACATGTTGCGGTGCTTTGCATATCTGCGACTAATGTCCCCACTTGCCACATTTGTAACAACCCCGGTTCTGCTGGCCATAGGTCTTGTCACTCTTTTAGCCTTTTGTCGTTTGGAGCATCGACTTGCCTTTCTGGCAAACGATCTTACCCTTCTTCCCCTTTTCTTCATCAAGGGCTTTGCACCTTGAGGTCGCTAGCGTTGGCTTCATGGCGGCTGAGCTGCTGTGTGGGCATGAGACGTAATTTTTGCGGAGAAGTTCGTCCGAGCCTCGGCTACTTGCATCATATCAATCAATTCGGCATACTCCTTGTAGCCGCTTTGACGATAGTTGCGGGTAACCTGCATAACTTTGGGGTGGAAAGTGGACAGGTCTTTCGATCTTCCGTCCTCTGTGATCTCCTTGCCACGAGTTTAAGGTTTGTACAAATCTGTGCAAGGCGTAATTGTACTCCCGACCGCTTTAAAGTCGGCAAACCTCGCCCGATCCACTCTCGCTCGCTTGAGGAAGAATGGTGTACTTGAGCCTCTCAAACCGCTTCTTGAGTGCGGTCCAGAGTGCTAGCGCATTTCTCTCGCCATATACTCATTCTTGAGAGTTGAGCAAAGATGGTGCACGAGAAATGAAGTGCCCGATCATTCTCCTCGGTGTGGGTCGGCGTCTTTCTGTTCGCTTATCCCAATAGCTGCGCCGAGCTTCGGCCCCAAGCACAATCTCGACATCGGATGCCCATGTCGAGATAGTTTCGCCATGGTCGACTCCTCGAACTCCTGTTCGAAATTCGATCATCTACATGTGTATGAACGAAATAAAATAAGTTTATTGCAGTAAACATGCGTGGAAAAATTTACTACATGTAAATAAAGTAGTGCAATAGTTTCCCATAATATTTCATAATTTTCTGTGCATTTTCTATAATTTTCTTGCTAATTTAGTGATTAAAAGCAATTAAAACAATTACAATTAACCAAAAATAGTAAATAAATACAGAAAATACAGAGAATAATAATTGCATAAATAAATATGCTTCAAATGCAAAAATTTATGGAAAATTCGGATTCAAAGCAATTAAAACAATTACAATTAACCAAAAATAGTAAATAAATACAGCAAATTCTACACTTTCTGGGGGTTTATGCGCAAAATTTCAGTTCAGAGAAAAATTCGCGCAATTTTCTGATTTACCGAGGGGTTTTCTGCAAAATCTGGACCCGTCGTAAATTTGAGGCCTTATTCGTAATTTTGAAATTACGAGGCTTATTATGCAAAATTCAGACTGAAATTAAATAATTAAGGGCCAATTACTAAATTCATCAAGATGGGGGTTTTCTCAAAATTCCTCCCACTCCCACTGAGCCTCTTTCTTCCCCGGTCCACTTTGTTTGATCGGCCCACCACTTTCCTCCACTCCAGTAGGCCCATTCTTTTCTCTCTCTCCCCGGTCCAGTCGGCCCATGTGGCCCACCGGTTGGGATAGCGCGTGGGGTAGGGTTTCCTACCCCAATCGACGGTGGCGGCTAAGGCCGCCCGGCCCGGCGACGCTAGCGCGCGGCGGGAGGCCGAGGCGGGTGGCGGCTCAAGTCGCGGGCCATGCGGAGGGACCGCAACTGCGGGCGGGTGGAGAAGGCCGACGGCTCGGGAGATCGGCAGCGTTGCGGCGCGTAGCGCGAGGAGCGGCGGCGGCGCGCGGGAGATGCGCCGCGGCGTTGCTCCATCAAGGCGGCCGCCGGGCACGGGCGGTGGCGTCGCTGCGCTGCGGGCGGTCGCTGGGCGAGGACGAGCAGCGCCATGCGAGGCTTAGCGGCCGGCGCCGTGCGGGACGCGGCGGAGGTGGCAACGGCCCGCGCGGGCTCGCGAGGAGGCGACGCTGTTCGGGCGGCGCGCGGCGGCCGGCGCCGACTGGCGGCGGGGAGCGGCACGCGCGGCGGCATGTGGGCGGCGCATCAGGCGGGAGGCGCAAAACCGAGGGCCGGTCTGCCGGCAATGCCGCGCGGGCATGCGGCCGAGGTTGGCGATGCGGCGCAACCTATCCAAATGCCGACGCCAGATCAACAACGGCCGAGCCGGTGATTCACGGCGATGAGAGGCCGCATGCAGGCAGCGGGCGTCGACCGATGGTAGAGCCGGCGGCTTCAGGCCGATGCTTGTTTTTTTTTCTTTTCTGTGTGATGCTTTGCATGAACAGAACAGATGCATATATAACGATCATGCATGATCAAACAAATTAATACAAAATTTCCAATCTATGATGCAATCGACATCTACCCCGTTTCGCAATCTACCGATCGACATTGTGCCGGCGATTTTAGATATGCTCGCGGTAGATTTAGGACGGATTTGCATCGTTCTACAGTGCAATCAACATCTACCCCGTTTCTCAATCTACCGATCGGCATTGTGCCAGCGACTTCAAGTCTGCTCGCGGTAGATTAGGGCGGATTTGCACCGTAGAATTTCAATCTAGAACGCGAAAAGAAAATGCAGATTCAAAAGCGATCTAGAAAATTCAATCTGTGCTTCGATGATTACCTCGTTCACCGGAGCGAAGTCGTGCTGATAACGTGTTGAGGAACCGACGCTGGAGACCAATCCGAGCGATTCCTCTGCTTAGAACAAGAACGAATCAATCACAGAATCACAGAATAATAGATTTAACACAGAGAGGTAGAGAGAACTCCTGGTCTTTCTTTATTGCTTTAGATTGCATCGGGGGTACATAATGAGGGGGGTCTAGGGCCCTATTTATAATCTACGGTGGGGTGCCCAAATAGATTAGGACTCTGGCCATGGAGAGTCCAGGTTTCCTAATAGTTCGGTCATGTGAACGTGGATTGGATTCAGAAACGTGAAGCTCTCAAAGTGCTGTTCGGTCTCGGATTAGTTGGTTGATTTTTTTCGTTGTCGAGTCGGTCTCGAATATGAGACCCAGTTCCTTCCGAGCCGACCTTAAAAGACATGTGGCGTGCGTGAGTTTTGAGACAGACCACAGAAAATTAATCTATTATTTTTTCAGAGAAGCCCAATGGTTAGAGGCTTGAGTAGCACCCCCCAGGTCCTGGGTTCGACTCCCAGTGGGAGCTAATTTCAGGCTTGGGAAAAAATCCTCTTTGCTACCACACCAAAGCACGATCTAAGGCCCGCCAAGGCGTTGATCCAAAGGATCCATTGGTAGTCTCACAAGGTCGGGCGATGGTGCCGTGTAAGGGTGGAGCAGGGTTTGGGGTTTTCTGGTCTGCGTGAGAAGACCTTCTTCTTAAGCAATGCCCGGGGATTCTTCCCCGCAGTCAGTTTTTTTGTTCTTCTTAGGGTTTGGCATATGATTACAACCTAGAGGGGAATCGGACGTTCTTCCTCGTCGATCTTGTGTTTCCTTGTAATTGGCTGGAGCGACGACACGCCTACTTGGTGGTCGTAGACGGATCATGGACGTGTGGTTGGGCGAATTTTTTTATCTCAGGTTCTGTTCTAACAAATGGTTGACGCTATCGATTCGTCAGGTTGCATGAATCCAAACTATCTTTATCTATCCTACACCATAAACATCGGGCAATCCCTCCTGAATCGATGATTCCTAGCTTGAATCGAACTTCCAAATGTATACCCATGTTGAATATTCTAATCAGCACAGGCATGCCAGATATGATCGAGATTGATGTTTTGGCTAGGAGATACCATTTTGACGAGAAGAGGTGCCATTTTTATTAGAGCTTGTTTACGATAGTCCCATTGAATATGAGCCATCTAATATTTTGGAATTAATGGATCAAATTGGTTAGGATTTTGTAAAACTTCCGTATGAGCAGTAGAATCCCGTGAGGACTAAAATTGTATTATCCCAAATCTTTCTCAAAATGAATGCATGAGTAGCAAAATCCTCGACACAGCGACGTGTCGGACACGCCGGACAGGTGGCGCGTGTACGAGGCAGCGGCATGTAGGGTGGAAAAAAGCTTGTGAGGTTCATTGGTTTGGATTAAAACTGCTTCAATTACATTCATTAATTAGTTAAACATTAAATGAATTGATTTTAGATAAAATTAAATTTTGCTTTGGCTAGGCTCAGCTCGAGACTCGACTTGTTAGCTCGGTTCTAAAAAAAACTTGTAAAGTCTCAATAGAATGATATCAAATTAAACTATGTTAATTTTATAAAAATCCCAACAAGAGAAGTACCTGGCTTGTTATCTATCCCCGGCACGCACCTCCTCCTTCTGCGGTGGTGTGGCAGATTCACCACCGAACATGTGGCGTAGCACACTCGCCGGACATATGGCGTGTACAAGGCGGCAACGCACATTCCAGTAGAGATAGGTTAAAATTATATTCAAAAGTCGATAATACCCTTTAAAAATTACATTTAGAGCAAAATGTCCTTTAGAAATTGATTGCCAGATTTGATTTCTGCTATCACCCCAATTCAATTTTATTATTGGGAGTATAATTAAGTTGGTGTAGTATACTTAGCTGTCGCAAACATCTACTTATTTGTTTTAGTTGAGGTTAATTTTCCACTGGATGGAGCTCAATATTGCTTGTGTAGTAAGCACCGGGTCTTAGGGACGTTTTGTTTCCTGTATATGCAGCATATCAGGTATGATGTTAGAAAGCTTGCTAGAAGTGTGTGGTCTACGTTCTTATATACCTATACTCATATAAGAAGCACAGTTTCGGAATATGAATTATATATGGAAAATTTTTCTTTGGCAGATCCAGAGCATCTCAGCCATAAACCAATTCGAATGGGTACATTTCAAAGTTGTTCCGCAACCTAAAACGACGCCAGTAATGTATCTATACAAGATAATTATATTAAGCAAAAAGTCCATATGACACCCGGAACATTGCTCTAAATTCCGTTCAGTACCCTAAACTATGAAACCGGACATTCCCTAAACTTTGTAATCCAGTTCAAATAACACCCTCACCTGGTTTTTGGATGGTGGTATTGCCTATGTAGTACGATGAGTGGGTAGATTTACCACATAGAATGATACGCTGGTCAAGGATAAGTGAATAACAGGTGAGGTCCATAGAGCCCTCTCCCAAATTGAAATAGAGATGAAGGGAACTATAGTGTGTGGTGGCTATCGAAGCACGGTTGGGAGCTCAGTGGGGGGAAAAGCCTTGTGGGCCCCATATGTCACTAACCTAACTTGACCAACGTTATCCTACATGGAAAAATCACCCACTCATCACATCACACGGGTGATACCATCATATGAAATCGGGTCAGAATGTTATTTGAACCGGATTATAAAGATCAAGGGGTTAAATGTTTGGTTTCATAGTTCAAGGTGCTGATGGACCTTCAAACAAAGTTTAGGATGTTATATAGACTTATTTCTTATATTAATTATCGGAATAATTCTATTTTACACCCTTGAACTTAACTCCTTGTCTAGAATCGACCCCAAGTGCCAAACCAAATGTTCGTGGACCTCCATGTTGCAATACCGATAAATGTCTCCCCAGGCGATTCCACCTGATTTTGTGCTAACTCGATGACACGTGGCCATGACATGGCTTGCGATCCTCGTTAGTGCAAGGGTTAAGTGGGAGAGGCACGGCGGTCTTTGTAATTCAGCTACATCCATTTCCCCTCTTCGCCGCACTGGTTCGTGGAGCTCTACATGAATCCTCTCTCTCCCCGTGACCAGAGCTCACGAGTACTAACTTGATGTCCTAATGACTTGATCCAATGACACAAACACAAGACACAACTTGCCGGTTGCCACCCACCCATTGATTGACCCATCAATCACACACGGTCACACACTCACACTCCCATGACTCTCTAGTCTGTGTGTGCCTCTATCCGTGGTTCCCCGCTCGCTTCTTCTTCTTCTTTCTTGTCATCGGCCGCTTGCTTAGTTCAATTGGGTTGGTCTTGGTCTAATACTCCAATGGTGGTGCACCTCAATAGGAGGTGGCGGGCTTCCTCACCATCTCCATGTTCATCATGCTTGGCAACATGATCATGCATGCCATTTCATGCCAGCCCAAGGCCCAGTTGGCCCAGCATGGCCCAAACATGGCACATGCACACCACGTGGAAGGCCGAGCTGGCACGGCATGACGGATTGCCTGGCATGGCTGGCACAAGGGAACGGCTAGCATGGTGGCAGTGGGGTGAGGCGAGCATAGTTGAGGGGCTGGTCAAGGCGCAGAATATGGAGGAGGAGATCTTGCTGCGGACGAGGTGGGTGTCGAAGCGGTGGACGGTGGCCAGTAGCGTGGGGAATGCCACCCTGAGTGTGCACCTGAGCACGACGAGGTGGCGCACTAGGGAGACCGAGGAGGCCACGAAGTGGAAGTTGATGGACTCCGGGTAAGCAGCATGGCGGAGCATTGAGAGGACACCGGTGAGGGAGCCCCGCAGGTAGGTGGCTATTGTATGCACATTGCATTAACTTTCTTTTCAAACAAGAATGGCAACCAGCCTATATATAGATGATCCAGCGGTAGCAACTAGCTAGCAAGACGGAGTACATCGTCAAAACATGCGCCATGGACATCTGCTCCGTGGAGACCATGTGACCGGACAATGGGTGGAGCGAGCTATTTGAGAATTTTTTTTGGCCCATGTGCCTTCTTTTTAGCAAATCTAGCTCTTTTGTCAGTTTTTGCTAATTTAGCCCCTCCCTGAGTGCGGAAGAAAGGGCGGGTGACACATAGGTCCTACCGCTCCCGGAGTGCAACATGTCGGCACGACCACGGCTGAACCACCAAGCACGGTAGGGCTTGGCCGAACGTGGTAGGTGGTGAGGCCACCGACCTACCGCGCATTGGACCACGTGAGGCCGACGCCACCTTTCATGCCACCCCACCGCGGCACACAAGCACACAACACTACTTCACACGCACGTGGCCCAGCCTCGGCCCACGCACCCACTATTGCTTGTGCCACTCGATCGCGCCCTAGCCTCCACACATCGTTGGCTCCTCGGTGTCCCTCCTCGTAGGCAATAGAATGGTCCCTCCCAGCCTTTGCGTGATAGGCAAATTTCTTTCAGAATCGTGAGCCCTGAGAGAGGGACAGAAGGGAGGAAGGAAGGTCATAAAGTTTACATGGTTTTGATTTGGAATTTGAAGTGTACGCAATTGCAAAAGTTATAGATTGGCTTCTGAGTATCAGGAAAAGGTAATTTTGATCTGCATGTGACTATAGTTTAGCAATCTGATTAGTATGTAATTAGCTAAATGGTAGTTTCTTAGTATAGAAAAGTAGTAGTTAGCCTTATGTAGTTGGTCTGTGGCCTTAGTTCACTTAGAAGACATAGTATTGTTAGTGTTGTTAATTACTTGTTAGCTACGGTAATTACATGCATGGCATTGCTTATGTATAGCTAAATGTATTTGTATGCAAACAAGAATGTTATAATAAGCGTGTTAGAAAATAATTATTATGCATTGTGTGGGGTGTTAATTTGTACATGTCCCATATAAGTTTAAATTTGAAAATTCAAACATTATTAATGGATGTACACAAAGTTATTTGATGAAGAAAAATTAAAATTAATTTTTATATGTGATACTTTTAAGTGCGTAAAATATGGTATGATAGTTTTCATCCTCATGAGAATATAGTTTTAGCAATGTGATCACTATGTAATTAGCTAAATGGTAGCTTCTTTGTATAGAAAAGTAGTGGTTAGCCTTGTGTAGTTGGTCTGTGGTCTTAGTTCACTTAGAAGACACAGTGTTGTTAGTATTGTTAATTATTTGTTAGTCACAGTTGTTGTAGGGGTGGCCCCCACCTAAGCCTAGCCGGCCTGCTAGGAAGTCGTAAGGCCCAAAATGGGATATGTGTAATGATGTAAATGCTCCTGAAAGGGATGCTTGAGTGTAAGGGTATAATTGTAAAAGCACTCCCCATGTGGATATATATATACAACATAGGCCACGGGGGAAACCCTAAGCACTTGCTCACCTAACTCTCCACTACCATACTCTCTCTCTGTTTCATCGGTAACCACAACAGTTGGCGCCGTTCGTGGGGAGGACAAGAGCAAGCCTCAAGATCCGAAGAAGGATGGCACTGAAGAAAGCTTCATCGTCAGCGTCCAAGAAGAAGAAGGCGGGCGCGACGGAGGCTCGCGTCAACACCAGGGCTTCGGCGTCGGCAGCCGCAGGCGTGGATGGTGACATGAACGAAACAGTCACGGACATCGGCATCCACGACACGACGATCGATCCCGCCACCGCTGCCACGACGGTCGACCCCGCCACTGCTACCGCGACGGTCGACCCCGCCACTGCCGCCGCGACGGTCGACCCCACCACCGCTGCTACGACGGTCGGCACCGCCCCGCGCATGACGGGTGATTCCACCGCGGGCACGGCGGCAATCGTAGGCAGCACCGACCGGGTGGTCGGGAGCGGTAACGCTGGCGCCCACATTGGTGCGGCTGCCGCCTCCCCACCCGGTGCGGAAGCGGCGAGCGGTCCCGACGGCAACGCAGGCCTTGTCATTGACTCCAGAGTTCATCACGCCAGCGCAACAGGAGCGCAGGCCGTGGTCGCCGCTGTTCCGGCTGTGTAACCAGGTGCACCGGTTGCCCCGGCCACACCTACAATGGAGAACACCCTGCTGGCGGCCCTCAGCGCGTTCCAACGGGAGTTAGCAGATCTCCGCGGGGCCGTGCGGGATATGCAAGAGGCTCGGAGCCAGCAGACTCCACCGGTAATCACGCCGGAGCCCACGCCGGAGTGGGCGGATAGCTGCGACGCCCCCATGTCCTGCCGCGTGCCGCTGCGACGCGTGGACTCGGAGTCCTCGCTTTCCGCAGGCCTGCAGCAGGCGGCATGGCCGGAGGACTTCAAGTTCCCGAGTGCCATTGAGTCGTACAAAGGTGACACGGACCCGCGGGAGTTCGTGTGTGTGTACGAGACCGCCGGCGGAGATGACACCACGAAGGCAAAGGGGCTTCCCCTCGCGTTGCAGGGGTGGCGCTCTCGTGGTTCTTCACCATCGAGCCAAATTCCATCTACGCGTGGGAGCAGATCCGCGACCGGCTCTACAATAATTTCCCAGGGAACTACGTCGAGCGTATCGACGCGGATCAACTCTTCGCAGTCAAGCAAAAACCCTCGGAGAAGCTCCAGGACTACTTCAAGCGCTTCGCGAAGGTACGCTGCCAGGTCAAGGATGTCAACAAAACAACCATCATCAACGCAGCAATACAGGGTCTTCGCCCGGGGCCGCTGGCCGAATACAACGCGTGGAAGCCAATCAAGACGGTGGCGAAGCTCTTCGACAAGATGGAAGAGTACGCTAGAGCGGAAGAGGATGCGCGGCGGCGACAGGGTGATGACTGCGACACCAATCAGGTGGAGGGCTCGGCGAAGAACGAAGGCTCGCCGAAGGAAGCCTCCCTGAAAGGTAAGCGTAAGTCGGAGCCGTCAAAGGACGCCTCCAAGCGCAAGGATGCCCAGCACAAGGACTCGTCGGGCGACAAGTCCAAGCGCGGCCAGCAGAAGTCTCGGAGAGGCCGTTATGTCTTCGACATCGAGGGCAGCTCCGAAGATAACACCGCCGCCGGCCGCGGCGGCAGGGGACGCTGGGGCCGAGGGCGCGGTCGAGGCTGCGATGATAAAGCTCACAGAGAATACGACGACCAGCACCACGGGCAGTGGTGCGAGTTCCATGGTCGTGGTAGCCACGATACGCGTGTGTGCACCACCATTGCAACACTTCGGTAAAGCGTCGCCAGGGACAGAAACCTTGAGGCGCGCCCACCGTTGTGGCCCACGTCCAGCAGCCCCTGGAAGGCCCCATGCGGATCCAGGATCAAGGGATGCAGCCCCAGGAAGGCTCCATGTGGATTCAGGCTCACGTACAGCAACCTCGGGAGGGCCTCCTGCAGCTACAAGCCCCGGAGGGAGCCCAGCGTAGGGTCATAAACGTCATCTCCGGGGGCTCCTCGCTGGAGTTCGGCTCGACGCGGCAGCGGAAGGCCTATGCGAGGAGGCTACACCACGTGGCGGCATACCCGGTGCATGCACCGCTGGACTAGGCGCAGCATGAAATCACCTTCACGCCCACCGATGCCGAGGGTGTGGAGTTCCCCCACCAAGACCCCCTAGTCGTCCAGGTCATCATCGCAGGATGCGACGTAAGGCGCATCCTGATTGATGGAGGAAGCTCCGCAAATATCTTGTTCACGGCGGCCTTTGACCAGATGGGGATTCCCCGAAGTCGGTTGGGCCCTCGAATCCCACCGCAGGCTTGGGGCAGCCGCGCGCCGGGCCGATATGCTCAGAGGTCTCTTTGGCCGAGGCGACAACGTGAGGAGCGAGGATGTCACCTTCGACGCTGTCGATATCTCGTACCCCTACAACGCCATATTGGGGCGACCAACTGTAAATTCTTTCAGGGCAGTTCCACACCACGGCTTCCTATGTATGAAGCTCCCCGGACCACGGGCCATCATCACCGTCCACAGTGATCAGGATATGGCTCGGCGCATAGAGTTCAGCACCTGAGGTCCGCACCTCGAGGCGCAACGGAACGCCTAAGCTCCCACCGTGCCCACCTCGCTGCTAGGGCAACGACAGTCACAACCGTTCCCGCCCTCAAGCGATCCGTGGTCAGTACCTCACCTTTTGTAATCGCTCACCCGCGCAAACGGGAATTCAATAAAGTTCATCGTTTGCAAAAATTTGCATTGTTTCATGCAAAAACGCGCGAAGGCTTGCCTCCGCGCGCACTCACTGCAAGTATAAACAAAAGACACGTGTTCGCGCGAGCACTCCGGAGTAGGCGACACGCTCGCTCTCCGTGTGAGTATAAACAAAGACACACGTCGCGCATGCACCTGCAGTAGGCGACAAGCTCGCTCTCCATATGAGTATAAACAAAAGACACGCTGCTCGCGCGCACTCGGAGTAGGTGACACGCCGCTCTCGTGTGAGTATAAACAAAGCCACGCTGCTTTTGCGTGCGCACCGAGTAGGCGGCAAGCTCACTCCGTGTGACTATAAACAAAAGACACACGTTCGCGCGTGCACTTCGGACTAGGCGACACGCTCACTCTCCGTGTGAGTATAAACAAAGCCACGCGTTCGCGCGTGCACTCCGGAGTAGGCGGCACGCACGTAGCGTCGAGGTCCACCTCCGCACGCACTCTACGGAGTATAAATAAGATGTAGCGTCGAGGTCCACCTCCGCACGCACTCCAGCCCCGGCCGGCATCTCCAGTTGAGGGTCGCCTAGCCCGTCGACGTGTTGGCAGCCCCGGAGCCGTAGGAGCGCGCACAGCAGGCACGACGTCACGTAAGAGCAATGGTTGCCGAACGATGTCGCGGCGCTGCATGCAAGGTTGGCTGCATCCCCGATCCGCCAAAGTGTTGGCGACAGCTCCTCGGGCCCGAAGGCGCGGGGCGGCACGTTGGCGATAAGGTCTTCAAGGGTGCCTTCTAGGGCCAACATGGCATCCCACGCAGCCACCGAGGCATCGCCCAGAGTCCGGTCTTGCTCCGCAAGAGACGCGATGAGTTGGCCCTTCTCCTTCTCCAGTGTAGTGATCTGCTGGAGTAGGCCATTCCGCTCCTCCGCAGCCTCATGTCGCGCCGCCTCTGTGGCTGATAGCCGCGCTGCTGCCATGAGTGCCTCGACGTACGACATCGTCTCTGCGCACTCTGCTTCTAAGCGGCGGATGTGGTCGTCCTTGGCAGAGTGCGCCCTTGGCTGCGCACAAAGCCTCTTCGGCGGCCCGCAACTGGTCCTCTAGCTCCTCGCCGCGGGCATGAGCGCTGCAACGCTGGGCAGACGAGGGTCCGACGATAAAGTGGTCAGCAAACTTCTAAAAGGCCACATATCGTTACAAGGTCAGATACTCACTCTCACTCCCAACACCTCCAGCGCGTCTCCAAGGCACTCCATCCCGTAGGTTAGCGGCGCCTGCTGATCAACACTTGTGGTTGCGTCAGTTGCGACCCCGCGCCATGCTCCCAGCACCTCCGGTTGAGGGGCGAAGTCTGCTAAGCTCGGGCGTGTGGCGTCCGCGATGGCAGTTTTGGGAGTGTCGGACGCCCCTCTCAAAGGAACGTCCCCGCGCCTCGAAGATCGCCCATCCTCTGGGATGAGTGCCGCTGAAAGGAGGCGTACCGGTTAGAGTCCCACGAGAGCAATGCAAAAGCTATGCCAAGCTATGCCAAGATAGTCTACCCTCGGTGGCAGCCAGTGGACTTCGCTGGGGCATCCCCCAAGCCTCGGAAGGGATAATAGGGACGCCAGCACCCTCGGATGACGTCGGCCCTGGGGGTCGGGGAGTCTCCGTGTCGGGGCCCAACACCAGCAGCTCCCGCGCCTCGGCCGTCGCAGCCCAGGAATGGGCCGGAGGGATGCCGACACAGGGCTTCGGCCGAGTCGAGTCCCACAAGCTCCCAACACTGGTCGCCACGGTGAACCCCCTCGAAGTCCGGTGAGGAGGAGATCGTAGGCGTGGCCGCTTCGCCTTGGGGCTAGAAGGCAAGGACCCCGCCTCGGCAACTACCGCAGGAGGGGGCTCCACAACATAAACGTTCGCGGGCAGGGGCCCCACTCTACTAACCTCCGCGGGGGGGGGAGCCCGCCTCGGCAACCATCATGAGCAGAAGCTCCGTTCTCCTAACCCCCATGGAGGGCAGCTCCGACATTGTCGTCGCCGCAGGCGGGGACTCCGCCCCTGTGTCGCCAGTGGACGCTAGCCCCACCTCAGAGATCACTGGGGGCGACGAAGCTTCCCCCTCCCGATCGTCCATGGCGCACTCTCGGTCCCCAGCGCCACCCAGGGACCCCTTGCCTTCGTCATCCGCGCCACATCGACGGGAGCAACGGCAACCACCGCACCGGGCGTGGCCGCAGAAGTCCAAGCTGTCCTGCGAGACGGCGCCTTTTTTCCTTTGGCACTGTCATCCCGATGTCGAGGCTGGCTCGGGGCCGGAGGGGCGCGCTCCTGCACGTGAATGCCCAGGGCCTCGCACACGCGGTATATCCGCCCCAACTCCGCCTCCACGGTTGCAGCTGTGCGCAGGTCGTGCTCCCTAGCCGTATATGTCCCAAGGAACACGCTCACTGCGCGTTCCGTGTCCTCCAGGCGAATTCCTATACATGACAAGAGGCAAGGTTAAACACGGCACAGCGGGCAGAAATGGAAAATAGGACACGGTCGAGACTTACGGAGGCCGGAGGGCGCCGGTAGCGAAGACACGGACGGGCGGACATTGTCGCCCCGAGGTTTCCCGGCAGCAATGCGCCAGTCACGGGCGAGCGGCGCCACACTGTACATAATGAACTCCTTGGCGAGGTCACGCATGTTGAAGCGGGCGGTGATCCCCACGAGCCTTCGCGCTCTTCGCCTGTCTTCGTTGTCGATCGGTACGCTGGGCGTGGTGTTGAATGCCATTGGATGGTCCGAGCACTCGAGGCCACTACCGCTCGCCACTTGGTGGTAAAACCACCGTCTCATCCAGTTTGGCTCCCACTTCACCTGGGTTGAGTTGGCGGGGAAGATCTTCCCGCACGATGATCGCAGGACGAAGTTGGAGAACGACCCGTCTTTCCGTCCCTTCGGCTGGCATCGCGCATCGTGAAGAAACGCAAACATCGAGGCACTGGGCCAACATGCCTCCGTTCGCAAGGTCTAGCTGTACACAGCAAGGCGGACCAGCGCGTTCGGAGTCAACTGCCGCAGCTCCAGCCCGAAGGTCCGCAACACATCGCCAACAATCATGGCGGCTCGGGTGCGAGGCGCGGCCAAGTAGGCAACAAAACGATCGCGTCGACTCCTGGTCGCGTTCCGCTCATCATTGGTGGGCAACCGACTCTCCCGACGGTCCGGCAGCCTCCCCTCGCAAAGTTGTACGGATCGCTCCTCCGCCACGAGCGTGGGGTCAAGACGCTAGAACACGGGCCCTCCTTCTCCGTCGCCACCCACCATTTGTCCACCGCTGTTGAACTACGCCTCTCGAGCGTGTACTCCACCTCCAGTGGCGACGATCGCTGGGAAACGGCGTTGTCACCGACCGCTTGGACGAGTTCTCCGCCGGGCGCCATCGCTATCTGGGACCTAAACGATGGCGAGGGGCAGTGCGGCGGCAAGGGAGGCAAGAACAGCAGGGGTCGAGAAGAGGGACCAAGAGGCGTGCGGAGGAGGCGCAGACGGGGGGCCATAGGGGCTATTTAAAGCCCCTTCGCCTCCCGCACCGCCGGTGAGCGTAACCGATGGCAGATGAACCGTTCACCTCGCCACGATCAAAGCTGAAGCGCCACAACCGCCCACGCGCGTTGCGCACGACCGTAGTCGTGCAACGGCCTGACAGCGCACGACGCACCAATAGCATCCCGCCACACGTCTGCACCATCAGAAATAAATACACGATGCGGGGCGTGGCGCAGCAGTGTCAAGACGGTTTTCGGGACTATCGATGCAAAGAACGGCTAGATAGGTCCCATCCAACTCGACAAAGAGCCTACGCCGAGTCTCCGCTTTAGCAAAGAGACCCGGCTTTACTCTGCCCCGCCCGTGAGGGGCACTGCTACGCCGCCATCGACCCGTGCGGCAAGCCCGCAAACCACCTCGCCTCGACGGCCCAAGACAGGCCGTCGCCTCCTTTGCCTATGCTTTAGGGCCCAGCCGGACCTCCAACTCGGCCCCAAGACAAAGGGCAGGCCGAATGCGGAGACAAGCAGGCGCCGGTCTAACTTGCAGTGCCACCCAAGCACTGCCTGGCCGTCTGGCCCTAAATACGTGCGAAGACTCTGGGGTGGGCTCCGACCAAGCCAGCAGCAGCACCGATGGCCACCTCGCCTCGAGGTTCGGGCATCAAATCCCCCGTGCCCCCATAACCGGGAGCTCGATTGCCGATCCGCAACAAGCTTGGACGTGTTCTCAGAAATAGGCCGCCTTTTGTTTGTCAATGCTCACGATATTAGCGTCCACCACGCAATCATGAAACGCAGACGAACAAAAGTAGGCCTACTTGTGAGAAGGTAACGCGTCATGCGTAACAGCGCAATCACGGTCAAAGATAAGTTCCTCCAAAACTCAAAGATAGGCATCCTTCTGTTCACAACATTCTATGATCGCGTCCATCAGCGCTAACCATGCTACAGAACAGTCCTTTCGAAGAATGCAGATGAGCAGAGGAAGACTATCTTCGAGACCAAGGTCATTTCAGCCGTACCCAGCCACAGCACTATGCAAGACGGCGCAGGAAGACGACGCATATATACCCGCTGTGCCCCGAACCGAAGGAAAGCGTGACCGGCAGCATTCCAATTGACGAGAATGCAACTAGCGAGTGCCCGGCGGTTTGGATCCCTGTGACCAAGGAACGCGACCGCCGGCGGGCTAACAGCGCACGATGCACCGGTAGCATCCCAACACGCGTCCCGTCCCTCTAGGGAAGGGGCGAGTGGCCGCGGCCGTGTGACTGCTAACACCCACGACACGCCAATCGTGGCCCGCCGCGTGTACCCTCTCGTTGGGACAGCGCGTACGGCGGCAACGGCCTGTTCATGACAATCCAGGGGTCGGCGCGATTCTCACTGCCATTAAGGCGCACTACAGGGCCGCGAAGCCGCCCGACATTGTCAGACCAGGCAGAGCCCCTCAGTCAACCCACACCTAGAGGACTCCGGGGCGCAAGTACCGTCTCCGCTCCGACTTCGACTTCGCCAACCAAGGAACATACAGCCAAGGGTGGCCTGGGCAACTAGGTCGGGGCCACGTCTTGGACTTCGCCGGTAGGCCCGCCGAAGATTCCCAACTCCGACTGCTCCCGTCTCACCCAGGCGGCTCCGCAGACACCTTCAACTCCGCCAGCGCCTTCGACTCCACGACAAGCACACGCCTTCGCTACGGCTTCGACTTCGGCCTCGCTACCAAGGGGCCTTGAGGGCGAGGACGACCTCGGTAGTCTGCCCAGCGCCGTACCCTCGCGGAGAGGTAAAGATTATACCAAGCAATTCGGAAGTTCACAGGCTAAATGGTAGCTTCTTTGTATAGAAAAGTAGTGGTTAGCCTTGTGTAGTTGGTCTGTGGTCTTAGTTCACTTAGAAGACATAGTGTTGTTAGTATTATTAATTACTTGCTAGTCACAGTTGTTGTAGGGGTGGCCCCCACCAAAGCCCAGCCGGCCTGCTAGGGAGTCGTAAGGCCCAAAATGGGATATGTGTAATGACGTAAATGCCCCTGAAAGGGATGCTTGAGTGTAAGGATATAATTGTAAAAGCACTCCCCATATGGATATATATATATACAACACAGGCCACGGGGGAAACCCTAAGCACTTGCTCACATAACTCTCCACTACCATACTCTCTCTCTGTTTGGTCGGTAACCACAACAACAGTAATTACATGCGTGATATTGCTTATGTATTTGCATGCAAACAAGAATGTTACGATCAGCACATTAGAAAATAATTATTATGTATTGTGTGGGGTGTTAATTTGTACATGTCCCATACAAGTTAGTAATTTCAAAATCTGAAACACTATTAGCTGGAAGTACACAGGCTATTTGATGAAAAATTTAAAATTAATTTTCATATGCGATACTTTTAAGTGTGTAAAATATGGTATGGTAGTTTTCATCCGCATACAACTGTAGTTTTAGCAATATGATTACCATGTAATTAGCTAAATGGTAACTTATTCATATAGAAAAGTAGTAGTTAGCCTTGTGTAGTTGGTCTATGGCCTTACTTCACTTAAAACAAATATAGTGTTGTTAGTGTCGTTAATTATTTATTAGTCATGGTAATTACATGCATGACTATGCTTTTGCGTAGCAAAATGTATTTGCATGCAAACAATAATGTTACAATCAGCGCGTTAGAAAATAATTATTATGCAATATGTGTGGTGTTAATTTTTACATGTCCCTTGCAAGTTAGAAATTTGAAAATCTGAAATATTATTAGCTGGGTTGTGTTACTGAAGAAATCCTCTCACAAAGCCTGTAGAAGTCTTCTTTGATGATGTTCCAACATTTTCTTATAAAGAGTCCATTAAATCCATCGGTCGAGGAGCTTTATCTATTGGCAAGAGGTTAACCGTTTCGTCTACGTCCTCTTTAGAACAAGCAAAATCTATGTGTTGTAAACGCAGCAGTGATGTCATTAGACCAGTTAAGTCAAAATGCATAGTTGGGCTTGTTGACAAACCCATTCTTCCTGAAAACTGTCCTGAGCACAACCGCTTTTCCCTTCATGCGAATGAATTAAGCTACCATCTTCTGTTAGCAAACAAGATATTGAGTTCCCTCTATGTCGTTCGGTTGCCATCGCATGAAAGAACTTGTATTTTCGTCTCCCAATTTGGCCATCGAATCGTGCTTCTATTTTTCCATTACACCTGCTGGTATTTCAGCAGCTGAGCTAAATGCTTTTTTGAGTATTATTCGGAAGTTTCATTCTTCACTGAAAAGGGTCTTTGTTCTTTGAGAGTGTCCATAAAGAGAATAACCACAATTGTTAGAGCTAACTTTGGCAAGGATTTATTCTAGGTTTTGAGCCCCCTTCTGAGGTTTAGTAGGTGGAGAAGCTAGTTCTGGAGACAAGCAAGGTAGAGAAGCTGCAACGGGAGGTGTCGTAGGTGCTGTTGTAATCACCGACATTGCTTATGTCTCCTCTAGATCGCAGAGACATCGCTGCTTCTGCTATAGCCAGAGGGGGCACAGTGAGAGTTCAATGAAGACACTCTACTCTTAAGTCAGCGCTTCCCAAACAAGAATGCTGTTGTTGGACCAAAATGGCGACAGAGGGGGGGCGAATGTCGATCAACTAAAAACTTGCCCCCAAAAAGCACCACTTAGAAGATCTCCTTCGACAGCTATGTGAAGTTGAGAGAAGAGATCAAAAAGGCTTACTGGAACTCAAGAACTCAGAGAAGAAACAGAAGGGAGAACCTGCTTGAAACAAAAACCAGAAAAGACATCAAAACAAAGAAGAAGAACAACAGCCGGTCGATCGCACATAATAAAGCCGGTCGACACCGTGCTGGCCGGTCAGATCACGGCGCTGTCCATCCGATCGCAAGTCTAACGGCGGTCAGACCGCTCCTTGGGTTTTCAGAGCAGACAGCAGGGAGCAATTTTCAGACAAACTGTGGACTTTGGCCAGCAGTGAAAATTGAGATCTCCCTCTGGTTTTCTTGGCCCAGAACTGCAAGATAGCCTACCAAATAGTAAGGGGAACTCAAAGGACCAAGAGAAATCAACTCAAGACAAGTAATTTCAGATTTTGACAAAAATCTGAAACTTTGCAAGAACAGGACCAAAACTCAAATTACTCCCCAACCTTTGATACTTTGTCCATGAAACTTTGAGGATAGCTAATAGATAGCCTCTGGACTCTAGGTACCAAGTCTCATGCCATCTCAAAGAGGGAAACAAGATTTGCACCAAAACCCTAGGAGAAGAATTGAAGAACAGAGGAAGCCAAAAGCCAAAAACTGGAATCAAGAATATGTTCTTGGGATTTTAACTGATCAAATAATCTTGAGGCCTCATCCCAACATACAGGAACCCATTTTGGCCCTTCTCAGCAAGAAATCACTTAAATCGCAAAAACTCAAAAATCACACAGAGAGTAACGAAGAGCATAGGAGGCAGAGAAATAAACTTTAGTGATTTCATTCATGGAAAACAAGGCATACAGAGGAGTCCCCATACACATGGACATTAGAACAAGAGGAATGTTTACAAGGGTCTCAATCCATCCTCTCCCTCTCCTCAACTCAAGAAAACAAGAACCCTACATTCTTCCTGGAGAGGAGACAACGAAGGGTGCACTCACAGAGGGGACTCACTCTGCCCTCTCTACCAACTCTCAACTACTAAAGCCTAAAGCCAAAAACCACCTCTCAAAGGCTCTTTTGACTAAAGCAAACCCTAACTCTCTCCCAAAGCCATGGGAATACATGCAGCCAATACTCCTATTTATAGCCCTTGGCTAACGGGTCTCCACTTGTTACGCCCACTAAATCCAACGGAACCCGCTCCCACTTGTGCAGCCTCACGAAATTACCAATTCACCCTCCCGCACCTTCCGAAGCTTCGCGCCTCTTGTCGCCCAAGCCTCGCAACCACCTCGAGTCTCCGCTGTCTTCGACACATCTCGACCGTTCGACTCGACACCGCCCGTGTCTAGTCCGGTCACCTCGTGTCTCGCCACGACTTCGCCTCGACGCCCCGCACCATCGCGGACAAGAAACACATCACATAGCACCACGCAACGTCAAGGTTCGAACCAACCAAATCAAACTCGACTCTCCTAAACCGATGTTAATTACTCATCACACACATGGGATGACCTCCACATGGTCTCTCACCGCCCAAAGAGGCCATTGCTAGATACGCGTTAACATTAGCCGGACGTATCGAGTACATAGGTCCAACCCTGACACTTATATCGTTAAGTGTGTAGATGAATCTTATCTTGTCAAGGTCTGTGCACAGTGGTTCGAGGGCACACCCACGGACGTATCGGGTGCACAGCCCGACGAGGAGACCGGCAAGCATGTAAGGCATTCCAATGATGCCGAAGCAGGGGTGGTGGCCAGAGGGATCATGAGGGTTGGGGAGTTCATGCAATAGGTTAACTCGCATGCACCTGACTTAGAGAAATGGTCTCTGTTGCACGGCACTGATGGTAAAAGGTATGGAATCATGATGACTAGCATAGGCAATAGGTTAGGCGCCTGACTTGCAGGCTCTGTAAGACGGTTGGGCACTCCATCAACAACTTCCAAAATAGGCCTAATTCCGGAAATGCATCGTAGAGACTAAGTTTTATTTCTCATGTCGTGATGTGGTTTGTTTGTTGTAATATGTTTAGATGCACTCCCGTTATATGTTCTCGTGTTGTATGTGTTGGAATGTTTGCGTGTTGGACCTATCGCACGCGTTTCAGCTCAGCGCGACACTACTGTCTGCACTTATCAACCATTGGAGGCCGGAGACTCACACCTTCCACTTCTAGTGAGGGGAGATGACACTTACTTTTGAGGACATCGCTATACTTATAGGTCTATTACTACGGGGTCCTACAGTGGTGCCACCTCCCATGCGAGTAGACTAAAAGGTACGTATGGCTGAGAGGTTCGGGCACCCAATCCTAGAAAACATATCAGGTGTGCCACATTCCTGGCTACAACAGTACATGACATGCCCCGTGCATGCGACTAAGGAGATAGTGAGGACACACTTCCTTGCGTACATGTTATTACCGCTTGGGTGGGTCTTGTTTTCACGACTTAGTGAGATTGGGTATACCCACCTACATCCATCTTATGAGTCGTTGGCGAACGCCTGGCCTGATGAGGTGCCATAATACAGTTGGGGCTCTGCAATACTTTGCTCCACGTACTAAGGCTTGTGTAATGCCTCACAGCGCACTATGGATAGGGAGTCCTCACGGTATGCTACACCCTGTTGCAACTGTGGTTGTGGGAGCACTTTCTGATTGACCAGCCGTACTTTTGGAGTTTCATGCACCCTTTCCAGTTCATCCCAGAGTTTTACAATCATGGTGATGGTGCTGACCCCGTTGAGGGGCCCACAATAGGTACTCGTTGGACACATGCTCAGCTAGAATGGACCAGGGAGAGACTGAGACGTGTGTACCTTAAGTTCCATAACCTGTTCAAGACTTTGCATGAGGATGAAGTCATCTGGTGCCCATGGACTCTATGGTTCCTTACAGACACAGCCCCCTATGGCTTGTCCTCTCAGTGTAGTCGGGACCACACGTACTGGTTGACGACCTGCCACCTGGTGTTCTCCCACATGGTCGAGCCTACCCTATAGTTGAGGCTTTGCCAACAGGTGCCACCATCACTAGGATGACCTCTTACACCGCAAGCCCATGGGTATGTCGTTATTTGGTTTCATCAATTAACCTATTAGCTGCATCTCTTTTTTGACTGTCTAAACACCAATTCACTTGTAGGCAAATGAGGAAAGGGTAGAGGAATGGTGATTGGAGGAGACACAGCTACCATGGACGGCGCCAGAGGCGATAGGGCGGTGAGAGATGTTGTGTAGGAGGCACGACCCTACAACGTCGAGACTTACAATATATACTTGAGGTGGCTTTCATCGTATCTCGAGTGAGGTTGCTGACACTCTATGCCGTGGGAGGACTAACACCGTCGACCACCTTCTAGGTGCGATGCAAGCCATTTACGACGACACGAGGGCTGCAATGAGGACTATCACTTGTTGTTAGCACAGCGACATTGCCGTGGTACGAGGCGAACATCGAGGATAGCCTTCACCCCCACCGCCCTCGGCACCTTCCTCCACACCTCCCTCAGCACCTCCCTTTGCACGTCCGTTACACTCCCTGAGTCATCATAGCTAAAGTCGCTCATCTCAACGCGCCTTGGCCAGTGGTATATCAACTGCGAGTTGTTGTCTTCATTGTTTGTTCATGCACTCATTTCGCTTATTCTCTCTGCTTTGGATGCCTTATCCATCTATTGTTATATAGCTCGATGCAAATTTGTTTTCGGCTTCAACATGAAGGATAATTGTATTGTTGGACATACATGGCCTGCTTGCACCATGTGCCAGCAACAACGAAAGGTCGTGTTCTAGTTGAAATGAAAGGAGAGAAAATCTCAAAGCACCTTATTGTGGATGGACTGGATCGTTGATGCATGTGTGTATATCTTTCTTTCTTGCATGCAAGTATTTTTCAAGTTTTTTCTTTGATCTGCACCTAACAACAGATGGCCTTCTCCATTGCCAAATCCTCGTGTTTAAGCCTCCATTGTGTGCAACCACAGAGGAACAGCCTAGATTGGTTTCCGTACAGAAGCAATGGCCGGAAAATGGTCGCCGCCGCGTGATAGATATGGCCAGAAACGTTCAGGAGAATCAGGACGCAACAACGTGCTTGCTCTGCTTTCCTTTTTCTATTAAACCTGAGCCTCTCGCTCCTCTCTCTTGGACCATACGCACCTCCTCCACACAATCACCGCCCTCATGCATCGTCTGTAGCTTCTCCCATGCCTCCAAGTTGACATGGTCATGTACGAGTATGAGTCAGACTATCGTGTTCATGTTGAAGTCGTAGTAGTCGTAGTCAAGTTTGCTTTGTAGTCGTATAGCCAGGTATAAAAGTAGAGCAATGTAATCGAGAGAAGAGCACCAAGTTGACGTGATATAGTCGAGAGGAGGTGTCGAGCAGTGGGTGACCGGCATGGTCACAGGCGGTTAGCATGACCGCAAAGTAGTGGGCGACCGGTGTGGTCGTAGGCGGTCGGTGTGACCGCAGAGGAGAGGGGCGGCCGGTGTGGTCGTAGGCGGTCAGCGTGACTGCAGAGCAGTGGGCAACTGGCGTGGTCGTAGGCAGTCAAGGAGATCATAGAGAAGAAGATGACCGGTGTGGTTGCAGGTGGTTGAGGAGATCGCAGAGAAGTTGATCGGTGTGGTCGCAGGCGGTCGAGGATATCGCAGAGCAGAGGGCGACCGGTGCAGTCACAAGCGGTCGGCATGATCATAGAGCAGAGGGCGGCTAGCGTGGTCGCTGGCGGTCGGTGTGATTGCAGAGGTTCGCAGACATGGTCGTAACTAAGTTACGACCACGGTGAGCAGAGGATCGCAGACGTGATCGTAAACGGAGTTACGACCACAACGATTGAGCAGAGAAGTCCGCAGGAGCAGGTGATGTGGTCGTAAAGGAGTTACACCATGGTCTCAGAGCAGAGGACGTGCTCATAAACAGAGTTATGACCACGATGGCGAAGAGAGCGGAGGTGTCCGTAGGTGCTGAAGATGTAGTTGTAAAGGAGTTACGATCACAGTCACGCAACAGGAAGACATGGTCGTAAGGGTTACAACTACGGTGATTGATCGTGGTCAAAGGAAGTGTAGCACAGCGCCGCGCCAGTGAATGTGATCATAACTTCAGTTGAAGTTATGACTACGTGGTCGTAGCAAAAAGGAGTGATCGGATGGGTCATTATGTGGTCGTAACGACTGTCAGTGTGGTCGGTGAACTAGCAGAGCGGTCATAACAATACAGAGGTGGTCGTAGCCTCTTCAACATAGTTGTACGGCACAGTCGGGGGAACTGTAACAAAACTTTGCTGTGTACGTTGTGGAAGGAAGTGTCCATGTCTTGTTTGACTCGAATTGCTTCCAGATGCACCATACGTCAAAAAGACTATTAATTGTGAAAGGGTTATGTGAAGTGCAATTTTGTTTCCGTTTCCTTTTTCTATTCCATATCTTTATAATTGTAGTGGGCCATATAGACAACAGCGAGAGGAGTTGAAAGACGGTGAGGAGCTTGGCTATCCACTGTTAGTACAATCTGATTCCTATGAATGTTACTTGTGCATCGTGGTTCTTCCATGCTGTTACTAGTCGTCGTGACGACATTTTCAAGCAGCGAGAACTGCGGGAAAGTTCATTTTCCGCACATAAGTGGGCAAAACTCAGCTAAAAATGCCACCCACCCGAAGAACCATTTTTTTTAGACCAAGAGCCATTCTCGTCTAGTAGTCATCAGGAGTACGTACAATGATGTTGTAAACACTGTAGTCGGCACTTTGTCAAAGCAGGTGTACAGACACTAGCTATGTACAAGGGCCTTCAATTACTGGGTCTACGCTATATTCCTGTAAGGAAATTACTAAGATCCTGTTTGGAGCTTAGCAATTTTTCTTTATTCCTGTAGAAATTAAACTATTTCATATAAAAATTATGCAATATTATTACGGTCGAAATGAGCCCTAAGAAACAATAGTAAAGCTAATACAATATATTTGATTATCCTTAATATACTCAGTCATTTTCATATGTCATTTTAGCTCTACGCATACAAACCAAGAAAGAAAGGACGCTACTAACGCATGGCCACTCGCGCTATCGCGCGAGCACACTACCCATCACTGTTGGCAGTCGCGGACCGAACGGGGTCAATTGCGTTTGTCCATAGCACCCCTTTTACACCCTGATCACTTTAGTGGACTCAATGGGGCATAAGCATTTCTGTGGAGCTCCGCCACATAAAACCATCGCCAACCAAAGCACCCTCATCGTGGATGGCTTAGCTTAGTTCTTCCCAACCAAAACCTCCACTGTCTTGATATTTCCCATCCCCTATAGAAGGTTAAAACACTCATGAACTCGCCGGAGAACCACTGGGGAGCTCCAAGGCCGAGAAAGAAGCCGCGACCTTCTCTCATACCACTGGCCATTACCACCCATCCCACTCCTTCCAAGACCCAAAAATGGAACCTCCATCTCAAGTTGAACCCATACGTACCGGTGATGACCGCTGGAGCTCATCATCGGCACCAAATCCTAGCTGAGATTACTCCCCTATTTTCCGCCGCTGAGACCGGTCAGAGATAGACGTGGCCTGCCCACGGCCGTTCATGCATGGTGATTGGATGCCCGAGATCAGCGCACACTAAAGCCAGGCCGAAATGGTCGGCATGCAACTGGGCCAAATTAGCCGGCGCACACATTGTGTAGCTAAGCTAGCCCAACAGTATTATGCACTGTAGCATACTATTCATCCAAAACCCTAAATCCTAAAAATACCCTATTTCGATTGTTTCGACGACTTGAATCCATTTTTGACCTCCGTTCTGCCAAGCCAAACCCCGACAAAACCTAAAACCACTGTTCCAAAATCAATCCACCACTATATAACTGGCTGTTTCTATTCGTCCAAAAATTCATCCAACATGCATATAGCCTTTTCGCCCCTCTCGAGCCCACCTAGCCTAATTCCAATTCCAATTAGTCAAACTACACACCACCTAAACCTTGATCATCCGAACCAAATTTATTTCTATGTTTTGGTTATTTATTGGTGTTTTGTTCCCAGCTTGTATTCTGTAAAGCAGAAACTTATTTGCCTACGTTTTCCACAGTAGAATTCAGACCCAGCGAATTGATCAATAGAAGAACTACAAGAGCAATTATAGAAGTCAATGTCCTGTGGACAAGGAGGCAAGTCACATGTTTTTCATCATGTTGAACCTACATTTTGTTATTTATTTATTTATCTGTACATACATTATCTTTTATTTACGTACTATTATTTTATGTACAATAAATGTTTAGAATGACTTATGAATTAGTTATGTTCTACCACCGCAAAATGCCCTATTTTATTTGATGTCTTATTCACCTTAACAACCGTAGTAGTATTTAATTATTGTGTAGATAATTGTAAAATGGCTCATTTAAAATATTATACTACTATGTGACATTAGCTTCTTGCCAGTAAATTTATTTAAACGGTTCTAGGGTTACGGTTGAATCGTGGAAAGCCACTAGATGGTTGGAGTCTATGATCATACCCTAAGGTTGAGGATTGGAATGGGTTGGTGGCAAAGCCATAGAGCACTAGGGATCTGGATTGTGGATGGCTGCCTCGTGGTGTAAAGTATAGATAAAGCTTTGAAGAAAAGTAAGGATGACCTTATGCTGAGCAAAGAACATAGTGATCATTCAACCACAAGATTTGACTTGTCAAACCTCGTCTAGTAGCTGCTCAAATTGAGTGAATCTCTCCAGGAGTAAAATAGCATTGGTATGGAAACAATAAAACCATACTGAATAATGGTAGATTCCTCTCAGGATAGGCGGTTGTGTTTTGACCTGGCCAGTGGATACCTAGGTCTGTTTGGCAATCTACCGGGTAGAGCCTATATAAAGAGATGAGCAGTGAAACAACCTTGTTTTTTTTTAACTCAGTCATGAGGGTTAAGAAATCTTGTGGGTAAAGCTGAGCAAATCTTTGGACTAATCATGTTAGTGCCTTGAATACGTCATGCTTGTGGTGAAGGAAGCTATGTTCAATGGGTGATTCGAACAGTGAGGCATAAGTGGATTTGGAAATGTTAAGGTCTGGAAATCAAGTTATTGAAACCCCAAGTCCTTATAAAGTTATTACTCTTTGTGTTAAAAAATGTTCACAAATAAAATTGCATCCACAAATACCTTACTAAAACCACTATATCTCCATCTCTTGAAAATCCTGGCAAGTACTTGCATAGCATTTCCTTATGTGACTTGCTGAGTATAGTTGATTGTACTCAGTCTTGCTATATCTCCAACACAACAGGTATCAAAAGAAGAAAGAATGTTACAAGTCTTCGTGTTAGGGTTGCAACTGCACTCAAGCATTCCTGTGGAGTTGTATTCGGTTCTTCTGAATGTAAGTTAAAATTTTGGGCTCGAACGCCCATGTTGTTGTTAAATTTGACCATCAGGTATTATTTTTAACCAAATTAATCTTCTTTAAATGTTCATGAGCAGGCATGATTCTTCTTCTATCTGCAACAGAACTACTGGACTGTTGCAGATTGTACGATGTCCATGTTCCCAAAAATGAGGGCGTTACAAAGTGGTATCAAAGTAGGCTTAACTGTAGGTTATAACCCAAACTATAGGTTTGGCTTCAATAAGAATACAAAATTCTAATTTCTAATATGAAAGAATTATGTAAACAATAAGTATTATTGGTATCTCATCTTCTCTAATTCTATCTTATCCCTCTTTGAGATGCATTAAAAGTTTTCCTTTTGAGTTTGTCAAAATCTCAAAACGTGTGTAGTCTCTCAGACTAATTTCTTACTGGTGGTATTGACCAAATATAACGAAAACTAACCCTAGTTGAAGTAATACTAAAGATGGAGTTAAGAAGAATAGTGCAAATGTCCTGACCAAGACTTTTCCTTTTGAAAAGTTGTAAGTTCACCGCTTGAGTAGTTAGTAAATAATACCTATTTGATTTTTTTGATGCAACAGGTGAAGCCATTTGCGTAGATGATGTTTTTCTGATTGTAATAATAGCCAAATTTCACTATTAGCCTGTTTGGCTACTATATAAGCAATTTTTGCAAAACTAATTCCTAGTTTTATATAAAGATTATATTGAAAGCTTTCTGCTTCTACCCCCATGCCATCTTGATTCTTATGTTCCTTTGTTCTTGTCCTTCCCTTACCTATAAGCTTCTAAATCTCAAAAGAAATTAAAAGCAAATTTCTAATTGCAATAGATAGGTTGAATTACACCCATGGGAGTTGTAAATGAAGGAAGTAGATAAACCCATGAGGAATCAAAATATGAGGTGATGAGTAGCCAAAGATATTGGTGGAATTATGTTAATTACCAGGAAGAATTTGAATGGATAAATCAGAGAAATTTGATGGATTGGATTAACTAGATGGATGGATAAGCAAAATTTTGGATAAATAGGGAATGTGATAATAATTATTGGATTGTATGCTTGATCAATGATACCATTCTCAATGGATGTTAATAATAGAGATTATTTGATTACATCCCTGATTAATGATATAATTCTCAGTAGATATTTATGATGCAGTTTGAAGTTCTCTCTCATTTGGTATTTGAACCACGCTCCAATTGAAGTTCTAGAATTTCAGACTTTGGCATTTTAATGGCGCTTCAAGAGCTAGCTGAAAAATTGAACTAGATATGTTCAATAAATATGAGAGAATTTGTCAATATAGATTAGCAATAGAGAATCAAGAGTCATTATTGTGCCTTCCTCAGATAATGAGCCCACTTAAAGATACAAAAAAAATACAAATCGGCTCAAAAGCATGAAAAACTTTGAATTTTTGGCATTAATGTAGAAGTAGATAGTAAGAAGCTTATTTGATTTTAGGATAAGCAGACTAAGATTATGAATGAAAAATGATTTGATTATTAGGGAATTGTGATACAAATGATATTGGTGGATTCGAAAAGAGGATACTAGATTACCACTTGAATGTGGAATTGAATGGGTGACAAAATAACAGAGCTGTAGTTGGATTTGTAAAGTCATGATGGAAGTTGAAATCTATGTAGAGATTTAGATAGCCATGGTTGGTTGATTAAAATGTGGATGATACATTGGAAGTTATATGTATGCGGTGGAACAAACAAATGATAACATTTGTTTGGAATTTTAGACAGCAATGGTGCTAAGATTAAGCAATTAAGAAAGATGGCATAGATGTAGATAACAAGAAATAGAAGCTGAATTAATAAAGTCATTGAATTCTAAGCCTGTATATAGAAGTACTGTGGAAGTAAATTAGTCCATTGATGGATATTGAATACTAAAAGATATTGGATTATCCCTATAAGTACATAGGAAGCTTTGGAGATAGGTGTGATAAAAAAGTTCATTTAATTTTGCCCTAGTTGGTTTCTCTCCTACTTCTTCTTGCTCTTAGCTTTGTTTCAGTCTTACTTTTCCTTGCTAGCCCAAAAAGTGTTACAGAACTGATTCCCAAATATTGGTTACAAAATACCACTGGACAAATAGAGGGTTTGCTGGTGCAATAGATGGAGAAAAGAAATTTTGAAAAGCAGCCCAATGTAACGAAAGCCCTAGTCGACATAAAGAGAGATCAGATTGAAGGTGAGCAAAGACAAGCCAAGATATTGGAACAACAGGCAAAGCTATTACAATAGTTCACTACCAAGATGTCACGAGAAGAATCAACATCAGCATTAAGTGTGACTGCATTTACGTTTACAGCCTTCCTGATGACTCAACCACCTAAATTCTTAGCAACAACTGAGCCATTGACTGCAGATAATTGGCTAGAAGATATCGAGAGAAGAATAGATACTTTCTAGTGTATGAATAAGGAAAAGGTTCATTTTGCCACTTACCAGCTATCAGAACTAGCAAGTACTTAGTGGAATGCTCCCCAATGGATACATCCGAAGAAGGAAGACATTACATGGGGAGAATTTGTGAAGAGATTTTGTAAGGCCCACATATTTCCTAAAGTTATCACAGAAAAATATCAGGATTTTCTTAATCTTTCACAAGAAGAGAAGTCTATCACGAAATATTTGCAACAATTTCACCATTCATCTCAATATTCTCAAGAGGATATTAATACCGAAGCTAAAAGGATGGGATACTTTATAAAAGTTTTAGGTGCAATCGGGTCAAATTTGAATGGATATTGTTCATATCGTATACTAACTCATATTTTTTTCCCCGGATTCGGAGTCGAATACGGTAAGATCAAATACAACTACAAATTCAGAGTACTTGGAGTTTCGGATATGGCACCATCAGGATAGATACATGATAATTTTGGACCAGAAACAGATAATATAGGCGAATAGTATACGCATACATAAAGGAATATACATAGAACAATACTATGATCACTCAAGCCTTCAATTAGCAATAAATTCATCTAGATTACTTAAGTATGATAGCCGACACAACATAAGTTCAACATACGTGATAAATTCATACATAAGTTTGAAAACTGATAAATTCATACATAAGTTCAAAAACCGATAAATCCATATGAACGTTCAACATAAGCGGGGAGGATTAGTGGCAACTGGCTATAGTGGTTGGACTCTGGAGTTAGGTTAGGACTAGTGTAAAATCTAGGCCAGTTGGTATCAATGATGGTTGATGGGTAGGGCCGGTTGGGGTATTAGCTTGCTTGTCAGATATCTGGTCGTATAGTATCCGGTTTACCGTTTACCAACACTATTCGTCGGATTTTAGCTCTCCTATTTTCACAACCATATTCAGCAACAACTATCCGATATCGACCAAATTCGGTACTGGATACTAAATTATCTTCCTGTATTTGATACCGTCTGGATTCGGTACTAGATCGGTTGGGATTAACCCGTACCATTTGCAACCCTACCGATATGAAGTGTTGCATCATGATTGTCGAATTTCCAAACTTATTGACTCTAGTCGAACGAGCCCACTGAACGGAAGAAGAAATATCATGACACGTGAGGATTATTAAGTGAAACGATCCTTTGATTTTGGTACGTACAACTTGTTTTCACTGCGAACAAAATGGACATTATCATTATTAATGTCCACTGAGAACCTTACCTAAGGCAGAGGCCAGGATACAAGCAAAAAGACAGACATCAACATCATACCAACCACTGATGGAGGAAGAAGGGTCCCACCCTAAGAAAGCCAGAGTAATGGAAGAGGCAGGCCCACTTTAAATAATGACATGAAGACAAATGGCAAGGAAGATAGACTGAAAAGAGTGAGTCATACAATACTACCCGTCAAGAACAAGAAGGAGAATGAGATCTATTTGGTACTCTTTTTGTGTAAGTTAGTTTAGAAGAGTTTAAGAGTATGCCTGTAAATTATTTTAACTAAGGTGTGCCGCAAGACTATGGAACTGTATGAAAGCTGGCTGTACAAAGTATAAGGAGTAAGAAGGTTGCGCTGTGATAAAGTCAATCCCAGTGGACGTAGTTTTCAACACCATACTACATGAAGAAAAATGGGTATAACAAAGATAAAGATCCAAATGGTTGAGTACAAAAAAAATCAGAGTGGTATAGTGGAAGCATTGTAGACATGAACATACAAAGCACTGGTACAAATAAGCTGGAAATGTATAAGTCTACAACAAACTCATGGATGATCTACAGGTATAGGTAATAAGAAGCAGAGGGAACCCAGATATAACAAGACAGAATAGGAACCAACAGAACTATTTGATGATAGCAAGTATTTGATGCTCTAAATAAAGGGCACAACTCAAGGAAAGGAATCAGAATTGTAACAATTTTTGTTTTTGAACCCATTGTTTAACCTAGGTAAATCTCGAGGGCGAGATTATTTTTAAGGAGGGTAGGTTGAAACATCCCAAAATTTTAAAAAATGAATTGTTTTTTGGGTTATGTTTGAATTCCCTTTTCGTTCCCCAATTTGGTAAATCTCCTTGAAATTGAGCCTTTCTTCTTTACTTTCCACTTCCTCCAAACAATGGCACCCTTTGGAAACTTGTCTCCCCACCCGCCGACTCCTTGAGAAAGCCGCCACCACCACCGCTGTCTATGCCACCCGCCGACGTGGCCACCCACCGAGCCCATTTTTTGCCGCCTCCCCACAAGCGTTCACACCTAGCTTGCCAACTCCTGGTGTTGTGGACCCACCTCCCAGCCTCACGCCCTCACTGCCAGCTTGATCCCCACCCTCCCTCGCTTCAAGCACCACTTGACTAAGCGCCTCTTCCACCACGGCACAACCTCCCCATACTTGACGTGTATGAACTGCCGTACCAGTTACCGTTATTATCCGCCAACTTCTGCAGATCAGCAAGTGCCACCTTGCTTGCACCATTACTCCGCAGCAAACCCTTGCCCTCTCTCTCTCCTCCATGCCCACCTCACTGTGCTGAACTGCCTCACTACTTGTGACATCCCAAATTTTCAAATTTATTTGATTTTATCTTTCTAGAATTTTAAAAATCCTTCTTTTCATTTTAGTCCTGATTAAAAGATATTAAGATTGGGGAAAGATTGATAAAAATGAGTTTAGTTAATTTTATTTGAGTTCCTTGCATTTTGTTAGAATTATGGGAATTTTCTGGGATTTATTTGAAGCTCTCTGCTATTTTCTAAACTTAAATATCTTTTCTCAAGTTTTCTGAAATTAAAAAGAAAAATGAAACACCTCTCTCCCCTCCGGCCAACACGTGGACGGATGAGATCCGCTCACATCGCCACAATCCAGCCACACGCCCAACCCCGCCTTCCTCCTCCTTTGGGGCCGACACGTGTGCAAGCCGATTTTGCCCACGTCGCCTCGGCCCATCCCCTACCGTCCCCTCCCACTAGACTTCTCGGGCCGCCCGATTCCTTTCCCTGGCCACATGCAGCAATCGCCACCACCCGCTTTCCCTTCTCTTCTCTCTCACTGACTCCTAGCTCCCCTGTCATCCCCAACCTCCATCCGATTTCTTCGCGCGGGCGCCGCCGCCACGGCCGTTGCGCCGCTCCGCCCTTCCCGGCCGCCATCTCCTCTTTCGTGCACCGCAACCCGTGCACCCACCTTTCCCCCTCCTTCCGCGCACGACGCCCACCTTCCCCATGCCCCGCTCAGCCCTATCTGCAAAGAATCGCCGCACCTCCCGATTTCTCCGGTGAGCAATTCCACCTCCCCTCCCCTCCCCGGCCCTATAAATACCCCCTCCCGAGCACCGCTACTCCTCGCTTCACCTTGCTCTTGCCTCCGATTTCTCTCTCGGGCTTCCCCTCACTCCCGCCCTGTGCTTCCACCGTCTCGGCCACAGAAGCTTCTCCAGCGAGCGATTGCGGGCGAAGGAAACCTCCTCAAGCCTCCTCATTGGCACCGTCATCATCCCTGAGCTCGAGCGCCGCCAGAGTGTCATTCCCGTCGACGACCGAACACCACCGCTGCCCTTCACCATCGCCAACCGCCTCTGTCTGCTAGTACAACACATAAGAATATCATCAATTTAGACATTCATTAATCATACATGTCAAGCACAAAAGCGTCTAATGATCAAAATTAGTACATCACATAAACATACTTGACATGACCATATCAACATATGACAAACAAATAAACAATCAACAACAAGTAGATAATAAAATTAACATTTGAGTGGGATGTCTAGTTGTCTAATGCGGGTATTCATTACCCGCGGGTAGGCGGGTATGGGTAGTATATACCCACACCGCACCGCCTACCCGCGGTAGAGGATTTCGCCCAATAACGTACCCATGGGTACATAACATTTTCCATACCCGTCTCTTTATCGGGTAAAACCCGTCGGGTATTCGGGTATTGGGTACCCATTGCCATCTCTATCTGCTACCGGACCTCGAACTCAGGGTAAACCGAACCCTCTCTCTGTTGCGAGCCTCACCGGCCGCCGCCGCTCGCCGGAGCGCGGGCGACCATGGGTCCCCGAGCGCGGCCACGGGTCGACGAGCCGCGTCAGCCGGTTAGACCCAGGTGGCAGCCGTGTGGCACACAGTGGCATGCCACATCGGCCAGTCAGCCCCACATCAGTAGCCGTGCACTCGGTCAATGGCCGTGTCAGGTCTCAGTCCATGTGGCACCCACGTGGCTCACACCTGGCGGCCACCTCAGCACTTAGATCCACGTAGCAGCCACGTGTGCTGACACGTCAGCACTTGAGGCCCCTAGACCCACGTAGTAGCCACGTCAGCGGCACCTGGCTGCCAAGTCAGCATAATTGCCTAGTCATTAGCCCACGTCAGCACCATGTCAGTACCCTGTCACCTCAGCTCTTTCTCTGGTCCTTGGACCTGGTCCATGTAGACCAGGGCCCACCTGCCAGCCTCTACCCGAGGATCCTCTCAGGGTTGACGTCATTGCTGACGTCATAAATTGGATTTTTCAGTAGAAAAACAATTTGGCCGAAAAATAAAATTTAATGCTGACGTCATAAATCCAATTTCCTTTAGAAAATAATTCCAAAAATCCAGATTATTCATTTTCTTTGATTTTAAACTTTCGAGAGCCCGTTCTCCTTCATCCTAACTCCGATTGAGCTCATTCAAATTTCTAAATTCATCAAAAATTCCCCTCTATCCATTTGTAGCCTTAATTTGAATTTTGAAGTTTATTTGAATTTATTTTGAATTCGGTGGGTTATTTTCACGTGTAGACTACGACGATTCCGAAGATTTCCCCGACGACGGATCACCCCAATTAGTGGAGTAAGGCAAGTCACACACCTTGACCATGTTGATCCCAGATTGCAAAATAAAATTATGTTGTTTTAAATTAATTCTGCATGCATATTTTTATTCACTATATTTCAATTCAGTTTTAAATTTAGTTAATACCTATTTGTTATTACCTTCTTTGACATTGCAAATCCTTATACCTTGTCACCCTAGAATCAAACTCTAGTTAGTACACTAGTATTGGTTAGAGAATTTTACATCAAATGCTCAGACCTACTTAGATATAATCTTGGTTTTGGGATACCTTTTCACATAAAATGATAAGCTTCTGAAATGTATTCTTGACTTCGGAGAGTCAAGAAGGAAGATAAAATATTTTGAAATAAAATATAAAAACTAGTTTAGACTTAGGCTAATGGTTAGGTGGTGGGTGCAGGCATGCATTGTTGTTCAGTGACACAGTGTTGATTATCGAGCATAGGGGGTATGTGGTTGAACCTAAGTCAATTAAGGACCGGTCTGTAAGCAACTATTGCAAAGCCATATCATACTACCACAAGGCTGGTATGGGACAATACTGGTTGATTAATTTGCGGGTCCTAACCCGAGTCTCATCGTAGGTTGAAACTGAGCGTGGCGTAGGCCATGAGAAATCTCACTCGGCTCAAGAGGGGGTCCTGGTCTGGTGGATTCCTTACTGGGGTGAAACCTTAGTGTTGGCTTGGCTAGGTTGAAGGCTTTGCATTGTAAAGGTCTTGTCATGATCTTCTTGCCGCACACCTAAGGAAGTGTGTTAATCCGGTGGCAAAACGGGATGATCATGTCTTGTGGGTAAAGCTGTACAATCTCTGTAGAGTGTATAATCTATCCTGGATAGCCATGCCCACAGTCATGGGTAAGCTGAGTAAAAGTTTTCACGGATTAGACTTTGTTTTCAAAAATAGATTTTGAAAACCTTTTGGATGGATGGAATCCATGAGTGATTGGAAGCGTGTGGATGGATGGAATCCATACGAGATCTTTTGGAAAAGATGGTCTGGGTGGGATGCCCATGGTTAGGTTAGTGTTTGATCAGAGCTTGCACTAACGGTATTAATTTCATTTACAATTACTGTTTTTACTTATTGTATTAGATATAGCAATTTCAATCTACTTACTGTATTTCTTTAAATATTGTTTTATGCACAATAACCCTATATGCCTTCATTTGTGGCCTTTATCATTACGTTGCATTCTCTGTGTGACTTGCGGAGTACAAGTTTGTACTTACCTTGCTATCTCATCACAGAGGAGGATGTCTACGACTTCGGTGTGGATCAGGACAAGTAGGACGTGTCTTGCAGTCATCTGCCTGTGGGCAGGATGTCGGGCTTCGCCGTTTATTAATTTATTTCCGCTGTTAATTTCCTTTATTTGATTTATCAATGTAAGACCTGGCCATAAGGTCGTACTCATTTATTTAATATATTTGGTCATTTGCGTTCAATATGTATCTTTGTTCGACTGTGTGCACTAGCTGTTCCTGGACTAGTGCAATTTACATAGAGGGTTTCGGAGTTGTCGCTTCGGGATCCGGCAAAGATGGTATCAGAGCCGCGATGACTCTAAGACGCGATTGTAGGTAGAATAGAATGGAAGCCTTTAAGGACATAATTTCTTTATAAATAATTTTTAGAAGGTCTTATAAAAACTTGTCTATTCTTTTCCTTGCTCAGCTTTCCTTACACCCGTTGTCTAACCTCTCCTCTTGTTCAAATTGTAGATGTCCGAGATCCCTACCCAATTACCCATGGCACCCAAGCCGGTCACTTAGCTTCCTGCCTTTGGAGTCTTCTGCAAGAGATAGGCTTCCAGGCCCGCCCTGTCTATTAAGGGTATCGGCAGACCATTGGAGAACAAGAATACTGGAGTGTGGAGGTTCGGATTTACGCCAACGTGGGGGATTCAGCTACCTTTCACATTTTCGATGCTCCACAGAGGCGAGACACCTTCCTTACCGGTATTCAGGATGTCGCTCGAGAGGCCATTCGATGACTAAGAGAAATTTATGCGGTAGAGCTCAGAGGCACCGCATTCTGGTACTACCCCAGCAGATACCCGGCGAGTTCACGCAACATTTATGCATCTACCGAGTCCGAGGATGACCCCCGGCTACATTGCTTATGAGAACTAGCTAAGCTTATGAGAACTAGCTAAGACCTCACCCAGGCCTTGGATGGTGCTTATGAGATGGCCCTGGACTAGTTAAGCTACACTGCCTATAAGCTCCGGAGGGCAGAAGAAGAACTAGCTATGCTCCGAGGGGCAGAAGATTGCTCTTCCTCAGTCACAGGAGACAACTTTGAGGCTGCGCCTAAGAGACGTCGTACTGGCATTAAGAAGCAGTATTTAGCTCAATTCAAGCTAGTCCAGTAGGATATTTTGCTAGATGTAAGCCTTAGGCCAAGTTAGAACGCATTTGTGAGCTGTATTTCCCTTGTCAATAGCCACAAAATTATCAGAATAAACTAAATTAATGAAGAGTGTTTTCTTGCTTTTGAAAGGTTGCTTTATTTGATTGTCTTTGCGTGTGGGATGGAACAAGTAGAACCCCCTAGTAATCTTTGTCTCCTCTTTTCGAAATCCTGGAAGCAACAAACAGATGGTGAGCACAAGGAACAACAGCAACGTCAACCTCAATGGAACACAAGGAAGACAGCCTACCCCGCCAGCTAATGGACCCGATTGGGCACAAATGATGGCCAATCAGAACCAACTAATCCAGCTGCTGGTCCAGACCATCCCAACCCTGCACCGCCTGTCCATCACCCGCAACCAGTACAGGCACCTCAGTCCCGTCTGTCAGAGTTCATGAGGATGCGCCCGCAAACCTTTTGAAGCAGCTCCGAGCCTATGGATGCTGACGACTGGCTTCGAGCCATTGGCAAGAAGCTGGACTTGCTGCAGTGCAGTGATCGGGAGCGAGTCCTCTTTGCCTCCTACCAACTGCATGGAATTGTTGCGGAGTGGTGGGATGTCTTCATCACTTCGCACCCCGATGCTCAAGCCGTCTCTTGGGCGGAGTTCACCCGACAGTTCAAGGGTTACGATTGAATCGTGGAAAACCACTAGATGGTTAGAGTCCACGACCATACCCTAGGGTTGAGGCTTGGAATGGGTTGGTGGTAGTAGGGGTGCAAACGGAGCGGATACGGATGGATATTGCTCATCCTGTATCCTTTTCCATATTTTTTGTCGAAGTCGGACACCGATAGTGCCGGATACGAATACGAATGCGGATATTCTTGGTCACGAATACGGAGCGAATACATGCCGCTCCGAATACAGTTAGTTTTGGTCACGAATATTTGATCGGATAATGCACGAAAGCAAATTTCACATGGTGACAGGACAAGTTTAGCAACTAGTAAATTCTAGCTAGCAAAGTAGCAAGTAAATGATAGTGACTAGTTAAACAAGTAATAGCAAACTAGTTACATGTCACATGGTTCAAAAGTATGAATTACCCATAGCCAAATAGTCAAGTACATCACTAGTTCATTTAACTTTATTACATTTAGCAAATGATTCCACAAGCCCTTCGTACCCCTTAAGGTCTCACATCGAGCTTTGTGAGAACATTTATTGCACTGCACCCAAATTTGTTTCTCCATTCTACCATTGTTTTGTGTCAACAGTCACCGTGTATTTAATATAGTGGTCCCAAACCTTCAAAGTACACTTCTTCTGCTTCTTCTCAGCAGGCTCAACTTCTCCGGTGCAAGTCACATTCCCAGTAATAACTGTATGTTTATTGCTTAACATAGATTTTCAATCAGAAAGCATTCTATTTCTTACTAAACAAGAGTAGAATGTAAAGGAAAAACTATCTGGTAATTATCCGGTAAAATACCCGGATAGTTCCGTATCCGACAAAAAATGTCTAACTCCGTTTCCGTATCCGACAAAACCTTCGGATATCCGAAAATTTACTCTGAATTGTATCCGAATTAAAATAGACGGACGGTCGGTCGGGAAATATCCGCTCCATTTGCACCCCTGGGTGGTAGTGCCGTAGAGCATTGGTGATTTGGATTATAGATGGCTGCCTCTTGGTGTAAAGTAAAGATAAAGCTTCGAAGAAAAGTAAGGACAACAAAGAACATAGTGATCGCTCAACCACAAACTTTGACTTGTCAAACCTGATCTAGTAACTGCTCAAATTGATTAAATCTCTGCAGGAGTAAAAGAGCATTGGTATGGAAATGGTAAAACCATACTGAACAACGGTAGATTCCTCTCAGGACGAGCGGTTGTGTTATGACCTGCCCAATGAATACCTGGGTATGTTTGCTAATTTACCGTGTAGAGCCTATATAAAGAGATGAGCAGTGAAACAACCTTGTTTTCTTAACTTAGTCATGAGGGTTAAGAAATCTTGTGGGTAAAGCTGAGCAACTCTTTGGAGTAATCATGTTAGTGTCATGAATACGTCGTGCTTGTGATGAAGGAAGCTATGTTCAATGGGTGATTCCAACAGTGAGGCATATGTGGATTTGGAAATGTTGAATGCAATCACAAACGATTTAGGTTTAAAGATCGTCTGTGTTGCTTCCAACACTAAAACCATTTGTGAAGAGATAATATTACAGATGGTTCATGGTGAGCGCCGTCTGTGAAGTATCACAGACGGTTCTTACCAAGAACTGTCTATAATATTTGGCAATATTATAGACGATTTTTTACTTAAACCATCTGTGATAATGAAATTATCACAGATGGTTTATGTTAAAAACTATCTATGATATATTTTCCACCACGTAATCCTCTAAAATTTCATAATCTCCCGTCTGAGGCCGAGTAGGATTCCATTTCGAGATACTTTAGTAAAATGGATATAACTTTTGCATACGGTGTCCATTTTCGACGTTTTTGTACTCGTTGGAAAGCTAACAACGAGCCCGATAAAAAATAACCCATTTGCAGTAGTCACCCTCTAAGACACCCCAAAATCGGCCATCTTTAGCCTCAAATTTGTGTCGCAAGTTTTTGGTTTCTATTTTTGCCAAAATTTTCAATCTTCCGTTCGGAATTTGGGGTTTGCTTCAACTGAAAAGTTGTATATCTCATCGAAACCTTTCAAACAAGCATATATAAGCCATATAGAACTTTGCTATTTTATCTTTTGAGACTAGATGTTTCATTGCACTAGTATATACATATATTGTCTTCGATAATTATGTATCACAGACAGTTTGTGATTTAAACTGTCTGTGATAATTGTGTATTAAAGATGGTTCATGGTTCAAACCGTCTATGATAATTACGTATCACAAACAGTTTATGGTTGAAACCGTCTGTGATAATTATGCATCCCTAATCGCTAGGCCCGTTGATCCTCCCCCGTTGAATCCTAGCCAATAGAAAGCCACCAACCCCCACCCCACGGATTGTAGCTCCACCTCTTCATCCCCGTGCCCATTCCCCAAACCCATCCTCTACCGCGTTCAAAATCTCTCCAGCCTCCTCACCGTCCTCCTACTCGCCCCCGACCCTAATGGCCCTTACGAAGTAGACATCACATCACAAATGGTTCTATGGTATAAACCATATATGAAGGACTATCACAGATGATTCGAACAAAAACCACTGTGATACTCGCACATCATGCACGGTTCTACCTACCAACCGTCGTGATGGGCGAGTATCACCGATAATTCTATATACCAACCGTCTATGATACTCGCCATCACGCATTTATTGGCAGCTAGAATCGTCTATGATGTGTGAGTATCACACATGTTTTTGGTTCGAGTCATCTATGATAGTGTTCTTCTGACAATTGTAGTTACAAACCATACGTGTTGTATTTATCATGCACAATTCACAAACCGTGTGTGATAACATCTGATTATCATGACACATAAATTCAGACAGTTCAGAAAACCGTTTGTGATGATAGTTCTGAACCGTCTGTAATGACCCTTTTTGTAGTAGTGAAATCGAGTTATTGAACCCCAATTCCTTATAAAGTTATTACTCTTTGTGTTAAAAAATGTTCACAAAGAAAATTGCATCCACAAATACCTTAATAAAACAACTATATCTTCATCTCTTGAAAATCCTGACAAGTAGTTACATAACATTTCCTCATTTGACTTGCTGAGTACGATTGATTTTACTTAGTCTTGCTATATTCTCCAACACAACAAGTATTAAAGAAGAAAGGATATCACAAGTCTTTGTGTTAGGTTTGTAACCGCACTCAAACGTTCCTGTGGAATTTTGTTCAATTATTCTGAATATAAATTAAAATTTTGGGCTAGGACGCCTATGTTGTTGTTAAATTTGACCATTAGGTCTTATTTTTAATCAAATTAATCTCTTTTAAATATTCATGAGTAGACTTGATATTTGTTCAGTCCGTAATAGAACTCTTGAGCTATTGTCAGTTATACGACGTCTCTATTCTCCAAAATAGAGGCGGTACATCGTCGACGTCGCCGCGCGCTCAGCCGCGAGTACGCGGACCGGCCGATGCTGGGCTCCTTCTCGGCGTGCAGCAACGTCACCGGCGTCATGACGCGCGTCCTGCACCAGCACGGCGCGTTCGCGTGCTTCTACTTCGCCGCGAGGTGAGACCACAAAGTCTTAGTTTGGACTATACCAAGTTTGCGACATTTAACTCTTGTTTTCCGTGGAAAATGACATGAATGGATGACACTCTCTAAACTTGGTCACATTAAGCTAACCATCATTGCTTTTAGTTTAGCATTCTAAGCTTCACTTTTTTTTAGAAAACTTCACTTGCAGTGCCAAAATACACTTTCGAGCTATTGTAATTATAGAACCTGCAAAATATTAAAATTTATTTTTGCAAAAGGAATTCTATGAGACATGTAAACTGCAATCCAGTTTTTAATTGAAAAAACATTTATGGTTTTTTTTGCTGTTTGCATAGTATGTAGTTGGGAAGTGAACAGTGTTATGTAATCAATGACCAGCAGAATGTCTAGAATCTTTGCCTCACCAGTACTACTACGGCTAGATTTTTCTACTCTTTGCATTAAATATGACAACACGGCAACAACCAACCTGAATAATATTGCAAGCATGATCTCACATCGACTTATGTGATTTGTATATCTTGGCAAAGGTATGAATTGGAGGAAATTAACGAGCAAAAGTCTAGTGAATTAGAGCACTGCAACAGTGAAATACTTTGGCTTTACAGGACACCAACAATTTGAAAAAATTTCATATATAGTCTCTACGGTCTTCTGCGAAATCTCTTTTTTTCAACATGGTCAGCAGTCAGCACTTCATTCTTGAAATTCCGTAACTGTGATCAGAATTATTCAGCCTGGTCAACCTAGCACTTAATTTATGCTGTTTCATTTGCACGTCAAGAAATTGCATACAGGCTTTAACTAGTGCCATTTGTGCGGTGGCCCCTATGGTTCATCTGTTTATCTTTGTTTGGTTATATTCTACTAGCCCTTTTTAAAATTTGATTCTAGATCCATCACTGACTATCGGATTTTGACAGGCCAAGCATGGTGCCCACCTTAGACCAACAATTACAGGGGGAAATTTAATAATTTGCCTTTAAGTTTTGTTGTCTTTGATTATTTATCCCTTTTTACTTTGCCATTGATCTTTTACCTAAAAGTTTTCTTGCTAATTGATCTTTTGTCATGTTGAATTATGTGGGCCAAGCCCATAAGAATAATTCCTAAATCTCAAAGGCCCACTCATCCAAAGGACGCTTGCATGTGAACTTTAGTACCATATTACTAGTTCTAGGAGAGAAAGACCACCTTAAAAGGGATGGTGCACTCCTAGCCACTTGAGGCATGTGTGGGAGAGAACTAGAGGATCACACGCGCGCGCTCGCTCGCCTCGCCGGGGCGGCGGGGGGCGCGGGCGCACGGCACCTGCGTGAATGGTCCGCCAAAATCGGCTCCAGGTGCTTGCGCAGACGCGGCTTCCTTTTGCAGTTTTGTTTTTTACTGTTTTGAGTGGCGGTGAATCCGGATCGGTTACACATGACTAATCCGTTTTGGTTACGAGTTACGGAGAACGTGCAGGCGTCTTGATCACGCGTCCTATTTTTCCTATAAATACTGAGTCGCCGCCTCCATACAGTATATGCGAATCAATCTAGGGTTTTGCCTCCTCCATCGTGCTGCGCCGTCCCACGTAGTCTACTCCGTCCCGTCCGCCGGCGTGCACTGTCGTTCGGGAGAGCAGGTTCTTCAATGATTTACACATCCTTGGGAAATAGCAAGATTAAGGAGGGAGGAATTCAAATAAAAAACCAAGCAAATCAAAAGCATAAGGAGAAATCCATGGAAAAACTCACTTAGACAAAATTTGGATCTTTATTTCACTTCAAAATAAATGTTTAAATCCACTCCACTATTGGATGATAGAGCCCCCTCTCCATGGAGCACACACAAAGTTTCTCTCAAGAAACCCAAACCCTCCTCTCTCTAAGCTTAGCACCTAAGCTAATATATCTCCCTCCTTATATATGCAAGCTCACAAGAAACTCTAATCAGCACATGTAGTTGGATTTCATTCACTTACACAAAGCAACCCATTAACCCAACACAATACTAGATTTTACACACACGCATGCACACTTTTCAAAGCGACTCATAAAAAGGGCTCCGATGACCCAAAACGCTAATCTAATCCATCAAAACATCTCTGCATATTTTGACATATAGCCCGTAATGACAAATGACTAGCTATCACATCTTCATGCATTTAGGCTCCTCAAACCATCTCTACATGCATTAGTCTCGTGCGCATGCGCACCAAATGCACCAACTCACTTCATTGTGATCCTTATCTCTTCCATGCTTCCCACTTGAGTCACGTAGTCTCACCCAGACTTACCCAACCACACGGACCTTAGCTCTTAGTCCATTGCTATTGACAATCACTGTACTCCAAGCCACCTGCACATCCAAAGACAAAGCAATCCTATTCGCACAACACATTCAACTAATGACACCCATGCCATGCACACACTCAAACAAACTCAAATCATGCTCTCAACCTATAGGGCCAATCTGAGTGTCTAACTAGCCTATGGCTAGTCTAACTGCCAACCATTGGCCGGTCAAACCCCCTAACACCTCCTAACCTCACCCCAGAAATAGGGGAATGATCTTACCACAAGCTCAACGCCGGTCAAACTGCTTAAGAGCACTAGAAAATATTTTATAGAATTTTAGTTAATCTCTATCTAGTTTCAGCTTAAAACTCTAATTTCAGTTATATCTAGTGCAAACACATCCCTAAAGACATATACATAAGTGTTTGGTATCCAACTTCCATAAGACCATATGGCCGGTCTGACCAGTGGCAATGGTATCCAACTTCCATGGGACCATATGGCCGGTGTGATCGCTCCACTGCCACCGGTTAGACCGCTCTTCATAGAGTCTAAAGAAATGCCTAGGGCTAGTCTGACCGTCATTGCCAGGATGGTTAGACCGGTTAGAACCTAGCAGCAACTCTAAAAATTGAAAAGCTTCAAAACTAAACTCAAGCTACGATAAAACTTACACATCAAAATCAAATACTCATCATATACCATGGGGTAATCTCCACATAATCTCACAGTTGTTCTCTTACTTTTTCCCTCTTCTGATTTTGTCCCGTATGGTATGCATGTATACGCACATGTACGTTGTTTACTCACCACGAACCAATTCATTGTTTTTAAAAAATAGTTTAATACCCGTTCATTGCTACAAAAAAAATCATGAGACAGCACGTCAAGCTGATGTTGATGGGCCTATCTTGTTCTACGCTCTTGGCTCCGCCGTAGTGCCTTATCAAGCTATACTCTAGGCTTCGTTGTTGAGTTTGGCTTGCACCATGTTCTCAGCCAGACATTGGCATTGTCGTATCGTCTATGGCCAAATTATACCATGTGTGGGGTTAGTTGAGGTGGCCTTATTTGACGGTGATCAATAGGATGACCTAGCGACATCAACATCTATTGCAACTTTATTTATTGGTGGTGACTAAAAAGCGTAGAGATATGAGGGATCACGGAGACCCATATAAAAAGAATTTGTGGGAGGCAAAATAATTTAGCAATTAATTTGTTTGTTATGAAGTAATTTTTTGTTGGAGATTTTTTAAGATGAAAAGGGGATGTGAAAGGAGAGGTGAGGCAAGGTGGTTTTTGCTTTTAAGTAGTAGGGAAAAAAGAAAATGATGTATGATTTGACCGTGCACAAAGTTTGACCCCTACGCTGGTTTGGTAGAAATCAACTTGCCGTGCGAGTCACCGGGTCAAAGTTTTAGAATACTATATTACCACGCCGATCTTACATACTGGGAAAGACTCGAAAACGCCCCAAGAAAATGAAAAGTCTAAGACTCGGAAACCGAGGACCGAATCTACACGAGATGCATGCGGTCTTTTCGTGGGCATGCACACACACACACACACAGATATATATATATATATATATATATATATATATATATATATATATATATATATATATATATATATATATATATATATATATATATATATAGGAAAATTACATAAGTCACCATGGTGCCTAGGCACCCACATCAAGAACATCCGATACACGTGTATGATTGATAATTTTTTGAGTTTGGGTATGAAATGTTTTATACCTTTGATATATTTATAGTAAGTAAGTTTTGAACTTAGTTCAAATTAGTTTGAACTACTTTTGAGTTCAATGCAACTACAATGAGTATATAGCATAAAAATAGTTCAAACTAATTAAACTGAAGTTGAATTTAAATTTTTTGAGTTTGACATCTCAAATATACTTTTTATGGGTATATGAAGATACCCACATCAAACGTTATAATCTCAAAGCAAATCAACGGTATTGGTGGTTAATATGGGTGCCTATATATATATATATATATATATATATATATATATATATAATATATATATATATATATATATATATATATATATATATATATATATATATATATATATATATATATATATATATATATATATATATATATATATATATATATATATATATATATATATATATAGTTAAATTATGTGGGCCAAACCTATAAGAATAATTCCTAAATCTCAAAGGCCCACTCATGCAAAGGAGACTTGCATGTGAACTTTAGTACCATCTTGCTAGTTCTAGGAGAGGAAGACCACCTTAAAAGGGATGGTGCACTCCTAGCCACTTGAGGCACGTGTGGGAGAGAACTAGAGGATCACACGCGCTCGCTCGCTCGCCTCGCCGGGTCGGGCGGGGCGGGGGGCGCGGGCTCACGGCACCTGCGTGAATGGTCCGCCAAAATCGGCTCCAGGTGCTTGCGCAGACGCGGCTTCCTTTTGCAGTTTTATTTTTACTGTTTTGAGTGGCGGTGAATCCGGATCGGTTACGCATTCGGTTACGAGTTATGGAGAACGTGCAGGCGTCTTGATCACGCGTCCTGTTTTTCCTATAAATACTGAGTCGCCGCCTCCATACAATATATGCGAATCAATCTAAGGTTTTGCCTCCTCCATCGTGCTGCGCCGTCCCACGTAGTCTACTCCGTCCCGTCCGCCGGCGTGCACTGTCGTTCGGGAGAGCAGGTCTCCGGAACCGTCGCCTTCGAAGTCCTGCACCGGGAGAGGGCGAATAAGGTTTTTGGGAAGCGCTCTGCGCGACTGCTTGCTGTAACTCTGGCTCGTCTTCCTCATCGTTCGGTTTTGGCGAATCGTCATCGACCTCGTGTCATCCACACCGTGCCTGCAGCATCAACATCGCCAAACCGGTCAGAACCGAATCATCGGTACGTAACAGTCATGTTCTCCGTATTAGATCTGTTCATGTATAGTTTCCTGGTTTACATGTCTAGATCTTTTATGCCTGTGATGGTTCTGTTATTTTGCGTGCATGATGTCATGATTTATTTATGGAATAAATTGAACCTACATGTGCTTATATTTCCAACAATCCAAAAACCTTATTATAGGCCTTTGTGGTTTTACTATGGCTGGATTTGCCGATGCACTGAGGTCGGATAAGTTCTCCGGTGTGCACTTTAAGAGATGGCAGATCAAGGTCACTCTGTGGCTTACTGCTATGAATGTATTCTGGGTTAGTAATGGCAAGCCTGAAGGTGTTCTTGATGCTGAAAAGCAGAAAGAATTCGAGACTGCCACTACTCTCTTTGTTGGATGCATTCTTAGTGTTCTTGCTGATCGTCTGTGTGAGGTGTATATGCACATGACAGACGCGAAGGAGTTGTGGGATGCACTGAATTCCAAATACGGTGCTACTGATGCCAGCAATGACATGTATGTCATGGAGCAATTTCATGACTACAAGATGGTTGATAACCGTTCTGTAGTAGATCAGGCTCATGAGATACAGGCCATTGCCAAGGAACTCGAACTCCTGAAGTGTTTGTGGCTGGATGTATTATTGCGAAATTACCTTCTTCATGGAGGAATTTCGGAACAGCACTCAAACACAAGAGACAAGAGTACTCTGTTGAGAATCTGATTGGGTCTCTTGAAATTGAGGAGAAAGCTCGGGAAAAGGACGCTGTGTCTAAGGGTGATGGAGGGCAGTCTAGTGCCAATGTGGTACAGAAACCCTCAAGCAAGAACAAAGGGAAATTTATCAAAGTCCAACAGACAACCAACTTCAAGAAGAAGAAGAACAACAATCAGGATGATAGAACTTGCTTTGTGTGCGGTGAGCCTGGTCACATGGCCAAGAAGTGCCCACAATGCAAAGGAAAGAAGACACCTGTAGGACAGACTTCTAAGTCTGTCAACGTGACCATTGGCAAGACTGGAGATGGGACTGGGTATGGTAATTTACCTACTGTTCTTTCAGTTAGTCAGTCTACCAATTGGTGGATTAATACAGGAGCTAATGTACATGTGTGTGCTGATATTTCGTTGTTTTCTTCTTATCAGGTCGCCCGGGATTCTTCCGTCCTAATGGGGAATGGGTCACATGCTACTGTTCATGGTGTTGGCACGGTAGATCTGAAGTTTACTTCGGGAAAGATCGTGTAGCTGAAGAACATGCAGCATATCCCTTCTATAGACAAGAATCTCGTTAGTGGCTCCCGTTTATGTAGAGACGGGCTTAAGTTGGTATTTGAGTCTAATAAAGTAGTCGTGTCTAAACATGGATATTTTATTGGTAAAGGCTATGAGTGCGGAGGCTTGTTCCGCTTTTCCCTTTTAGATTTCTGCAATAAGACTGTGAACCATATTTGTGGCAGTGTGGATGATGAGGCTAATGTTTGGCACTCACGTCTATGTCATATTAATTTTTGTTTGATGTCTCGGCTTTCCAGTATGAATTTAATTCCAAACGTTTCCATCACCAAAGGTTCTAAATGCCATAGCTATGTGCAATCAAAACAACCTCGTAAGCCTCACAAGGCTGCCGAGGAGAGAAACTTGGCACCACTAGAACTCCTGCATTCAAATCTTTCTGAGATGAATGGCGTGTTGATGAAGGGTGGAAAACGATATTTCATGACATTGATTGATGATGCAACTAGGTTCTGTTATGTGTATTTATTGAAAACGAAAGATGAGGCTTTAGACTATTTTAAAATCTATAAGGCAGAAGTTGAAAACCAGTTAAATAGAAAGATAAAAAGACTTAGGTTAGATCGTGGTGGAGAGTATTTCTCAAACGAATTTGACTTATTTTGTGAGGAACACGACATTATACATGAGAGGACGCCTCCTTATTCTCCTGAGTCAAATGGGATTGCCGAAAGGAAAAATCGCACGTTGACTGACTTGGTGAATGCCATGTTAGACAATGCGGGCTTAACTAAGGCATGGTGGGGGGAGGCTTTGCTAACATCTAATCATGTATTAAATAGAGTTTCTAACAGAAATAAGGACAAAACACCATACGAGGTATGGATTGGGAAAAAACCATCACTTTCTTACTTGCATACATGGGGGTGCTTGGCGAAAGTTAATGTGCCAATAACTAAGGAACGCAAGCTTGGACCTAAAACTGTGGACTGTGTCTTTCTACGATATGCTAATCATACAATTGCCTATAGATTTTTGATAGTTAAAACTGAGGTACCTGACATGCATGTTGGTACAATTAAGGAGTCTCGAGATGCAACATTCTTTGAGAATAATTTTCCAATGAAGGATACACATAACACTACTAGTCAACCTTCTGAAATAATTCCCAGTTCAATCACACCACCTGAACCTTTTGAACATACACATGAACTTGTCAATGAGGAGGATGACAGTGGAGCTTCTAGAAGGAGCAAGAGACAAAGGATATCCAATCCTTTGGTGATGATTTCACTGTGTACCTTGTGGACGACACTCCCAAGTCTATTTCAGAAGCGTATGCATCCCCTGATGCAGACTACTAGAAGGAGGCTATCCGTAGTGAAATGGATTCCATTATCGCTAATGGAACCTAGAAGCTGATAGATAGACCTTATGGGTGCAAACCTGTAGGGTGCAAGTGGGTGTTCAAAAAGAAGCTTAGGCCTGATGGTACTATTGAAAAGTACAAGGCTCGGCTTGTTGCCAAGGGTTATACTCAGAAAGAAGGCGAAGATTTTTTTGACACTTACTCACCTGTTGCTAGACTGACCACAATTCGAGTACTACTTGCTTTGGCTGCCTCACATGGTCTTCTCGTTCATCAAATGGACGTTAAGACAGCTTTTCTTAACGGAGAGCTGGATGAGGAAATTTACATGGAACAACCTGATGGATTTGTAGTAGAAGGTCAAAAAGGCAAGGTGTTAAAACTGTTGAAATCTTTGTATGGTCTGAAACAAGCGCCTAAGCAGTGGCATGAGAAGTTCGATAGAACACTGACATCTGCAGGCTTTGCTGTCAATGAGGAAGATAAATGTGTATACTATCGCTATGGTGGGGGTGAGGGAGTTATTCTATGCTTGTATGTGGATGACATCCTGATTTTTGGGACAAACATCAATGTGATAAATGAGGTCAAATCATTCTTGTCTCAAAATTTTGATATGAAAGATCTGGGAGTGGCTGATGTTATTCTAAACATTAAATTGGTTAGAGGCGAGGATGGGATTACACTCTTGCAATCTCACTATGTGGAAAAGGTCTTGAGCCGTTTTGGCTTTTCTGACAGCAAGCCTTCTCCAACACCTTATGATCCTAGCGTGTTACTTCGTAAGAATAAGAAAATTGCTAGGAATCAGCTAGAATATTCTCAGATAATTGGCTCACTTATGTACCTAGCTAGTGCAACAAGGCCAGACATCTCCTTTGCTGTGAGCAAGTTGAGCCGGTTTACATCTAAACCAGGAGATGATGCGCTTGAGCGAGTGTTGCGCTATCTGAAAGGTACCTCAAACTTTGGACTTCACTATACTGGGTACCCGTCGGTGCTGGAGGGTTATAGTGATTCCAACTGGATCTCTGATGCTGATGAGATCAAAGCCACTAGTGGATATATTTTCACTATTGGTGGTGGTGCTGTTTCATGGAGGTCTTGCAAACAGACCATTTTGACGAGGTCAACTATGGAAGCAGAGCTTACGGCACTAGACACTGCTACTGTTGAGGTAGAATGGCTACGGGATCTATTGATGGATCTACCTACGGTGAAAAAGCCAGTGCCAGCTATCCTTATGAACTGTGATAATCAAACTGTTATCGCTAAAGTGAACAGTTCTAAGGATAATATGAAATCATCTAAGCATGTCAAGAGACGATTGAAGTCTATCAGAAATTGAGAAACTCCGAGTTATAACCTTGGATTACATCCAAACAGATAAAACTCGGCATATCCTTTACAAAGGGATTATCACGAATGTGATAGACAAGTGCATCGAAGGAGATGGGTATGAGACCCATGTGAGTTATCTATGGTAGTAACCCAACCTATGTGATCGGAGATCCCGTGAATTAGGATCTGGAAAAACAAGCCATTAGTTAATCGGAGGAGAGTAATTTCAACCTCTCTATGTGAAGATGCAATACTCTAAAGCGCAAGGCAGATTGGTTAAGGCCTTAATGTGTTCCATTGGCTTTGAAGCGAAGACGTTATCTTGCAGAACGTTCTTGAAGGAACACACCTATATGAGCCCGACTGTTAGTCGCAGTCTATGGAGATCTTGGGAAAATCTCCTACTAAACTCATGAAGAGACCAAGGAGTATGACTTATACGCTCCAACCGAGGGGTATCCTACTGGCGGCCTAGTATCAGTTAAGTCTTTAAGTGAAGCTTGCCTGCACCAAACTTGCAATTCAAGGCGTAGTCCATTGTTCAAGTTGTGAGTAAGTGTAACTTGGAGTTCTAGGTGGATGTTCAACCTTAATCGGTCTCCATCGAAACACCGATATATAAACAAGACATTGGAATTCGGCAAATCTCTGTGGGACTTTGAGATCTGGTGGTGGATTGTTGAATTATGTGGGCCAAGCCCATAAGAATAATTCCTAAATCTCAAAGGCCCACTCATGCAAAGGAGGCTTACATGTGAACTTTAGTACCATATTGCTAGTTCTAGGAGAGGAAGACCACCTTAAAGGGATGGTGCACTCCTAGCCACTTGAGGCATGTGTGGGAGAGAACTAGAGGATCACACGCGCGCTCGCTCGCCTCGCCTCGCCGGCCGGGCGGCGGGCGGGGCGCGGCGCACGGCACTGCGTGAATGGTCCGCCAAAATCGGCTCCAGTGCTTGCGCAGACGCTTCCTTTTGCGATTTTGTTTTTAATCGTTTTGAGTGGCGGTGAATCCGGATCGTTACGCATGACTAATTCATTTCGTTACGAGTTATGGAGAACGTGCAGGCGTCTTGATCACGCGCCTGCTTTTTCCTATAAATATTGAGTCGCCGCCTCCATACACGGTATATGCGAATCAATCTAGGGTTTTGCCTCCTCCATCGTGCTGCGCCTCCCACGTAGTCTACTCCGCCCCGCCCACCGGCGTGCTGCGTCGTTCGGAGAGCAGGTCTCGACCCTCGCCCAAGTCCCGCACCGAGAGGCGAATAAGGTTTTGGGAAGTGCTCGCGCAATCGCTGCTGTAGCTCGCTCGTCTTCCTCGTCGCTCGGTTTCGCGAATCGTCATCGACCTCGTGTCATCCACACCGTGCCTGCAGCGTCAACATCGCCAAACCGGTCAGAACAGAATCATCGGTACGTAACAGTCATGTTCTCCGTATTAGATCTATTCATGTATAGTTTCCTGGTTTACATGTCTAGATCTTTTATGCCTGTGATGGTTCTGTTATTTTGCGTGCATGATGTCATGATTTATTTATGGAATAAATTGAACCTACATGTGCTTATATTTCCAACATGTCATGCCTGCAATTATATCATTTTCTATTTGTTTAACCCCTTTGAGCCCATGTGAATGGACCAGATTGCCCTTTTGCTATTTTGGACGTGATTTCTTTCCTTCGTGAGATGGTCTCCTTCTGGTATGAGAGCATTGTTGGACATGATTTGCATTTCAAGATCTTATCAAATCAGCAAGTGGCATGAGAGCAAGCTTATCTCCACGGAGCCCTGAAAACACCCTTGATCTGAGTATTCCAAATGCCCATAGGAAATCATCAAATGTTATGGTACCAACCAAGGTAAAGGTCCCTATTCGCGCTTACGATATCAGCTTCAACATTATCAAATTCGCGCTGCACATACTCTTTCACACCCATTGTTGTGCTCAATAACTGTGTTCCTGCAAGGGACAGAAGCATACAAAGTTACTTAAGCTTGTAACTACTAATCCACAAAAGAAGTTCGAATTTGTAAAGAAAAGGCATGGATTTTTGCATTGCACCCTCACCTTGTATCTCCAAGAGCTCCTCTTCTGAGCTGTACTGGAGGCACGAAGCAACCACTCAAAAGCATCAGCACGGCGCAACGTGAGGTCGCGAAGAACCACCAAGGCAGCAAAGAACATTTCATCAAACACATGGAGGGCGCCAGGGCGGTCAGCGTCACCTCACTCACCAGAAGATGGTGGAGTCGGTCTGGCGCGGGAGGATGACGAGGTAGGGCGCCCACGGCAAGTCCGCGCCGCGCGCGGCCTCCCGGAGGAGGATCAGCGCGACGGCGACCCATGGCCGGAGGTCCCCCTCGCCGCCGCAGGCGAGGCCGAGGTCGGAGGCGGCAACGGCATCGGCGTCCATCCAGAGCTTCTTGGGCACCTCGGTGACGACCTCGCCACGGGGTAGGTCCCGCGCTGCCACGATACCGAGGCCCTCCGGCACGGCGGCCGGTGCCTCCGCGCCCGCTTGGAGCGCCGGAAGTCCTGCAGCGCAGCGTCTGAGGGCGTGTGACACCGCCGCCCTGTGGCCGCAGTGGCATGCGGGGACGCAGACGAAGGGGTCTCGGCCTCCTGGGGAGGCGGAGGAGTGGAGCGGAGTGGTGGCAGGAGAGGAGACGGGCGCGGGAGGAGAGGTCGTGGTGGTGGAGAGCGGCCATGGCGGGCGGGGAGGAGACGGGCATGAGGAACTAGGAAATCGCTCTACCTTTTTTTGTTGAATTAGTCCCACCTCGTGTGTTACAATGTATTGAATATATAAAAAATATGTTATAGAAGAGAGTTACTTTAATCAGTTAAAAAATAAAGAGTGACAAGAAATTGAAAATGAGACGATTAAAGAAGAAAGGACGTACAATCACCAACTTGTTTTTTTAATAATAGTAACGATTACACGTGGGGCAATCTAATCATTTCTTATAGGGTAAATGAGATATTAAATAAAAAATGAATTAAAACAAGCTATAGAACAAAAGATCAATGAGTAATGACAAAATAAAAAAAAGGGGCAATAGCAAAATAAAAGAGAATAAATGATTAAAAGTAACAAAACTTCAGAACAAATGATCTTAATACAGGAGGAGAAAGAAACAAGAGAAGATAAGAGGGAGACAAAGGATGTTGATATTTTTGAGCCTCTTTGCTGCAATTGTTAATCTGACTAAGTCCTTGTACTATTTGGTTTGGTGCAATTATGACCATCAAGTTAATTAACTTTTGTTGTTTTACCCTGTGCTACCTGAGATTATTTAACGTGATCCTTCACTATTATTTCAACATACTTTTATTAAAGGAGGTGACTAAAGAATGGTCTACCATTGTAACAATATAGCAACATATGTTGGATTTTATGAAGTTTTAAGAAGTTTCGTAAAAACGTCTAAAAAGTTTTAGGTTTCAGTGAGTTTCATATGTTTCTAAAAGTTTTCAAAAGATTCTAAAAAAGTTTCAAGCCAAATTTTCAATTAGTTTCTGTTGTGGCTACAGGCCAAACAGAGAAAGATGGTAGCGGAGAGTGATGGAGATGAGTAAAAATGGCTTGTCCTCTCCCCATGGCCTGTATTCATATATATATATATATATATGCATATGAGGAGTGCTTTTACAGTTATACCCTTACATCTGGTTATCCCCTCTGGGGGCAGTTATGTCATTACTCATGGTCTATTCTGGGCCTTATAACCTCCTACCAGGCCTGCTGGGTTTAGGTGGGGGCCACCCCTACAATAGTTTCAGATTTTTGAAACTTAAATTTTAACAAGTTTTAGCTAAGAAGTTCTAAGAAATTTCAACAAATTTCAACCAAGAGTTCAACAAGGTTCAATAGATTTCGACAAGTTTCAACCAAATGTTTTAAGAAGTACTAACAAGTTTAGCTGGTTTTTGTGTTTTGTTATGACACCGCACACTAGCCGTGCATTGTGCCCCGCCGAGCCATGGGCGAGGAGGTCACTGGTTATGGCTGCTGGTCATGGGACGAGACTGGATTCGGTCGACCTCTCCGGCAGCCCCCTCCATCCTGCTTGTCTCCACCCGACCATGCCCTTCCCAGTGAGGATGCCGGATCCAATGTGGACCATCCATGTCACCATGTTCTCCCTCGCCGCCACCCCTTTGCGCCGCATCCACGGCTCCGCAGCCTCACGGAGTCACGGCAGACTGCTGCCTCATGTGTGCTTGCGGCCACTCGCCACGTGGATGACCTACACACGTCGCTCAAAGGCTAACCCACCACTCAACTTTCGCAATTTTGCCGGCGATGGAGAGAGAGATGGTTGCGAGAAATGCGAGAAGAGGACACGTGCGTGCTGAGTAAAGAGGAAAAGATGCGATTAGGGAGGAGCGGTGGGCGTGTCTAATGCCATCCATTTGATCGAACGGCTCAGACGTATGCAATCATTTTTTTTTTGTTTCGTTAGCTTTTCTCTTTATTAAAACCAACATATACTTACAAATACCCTTGCTAGAACACAAGTACGCCTCACAACAATCCTCCTACCAATTGATATTTTCTGATGGGATGCTGAAGTGGAACTAAAGGACCATCCCAGCTAGCCGAACGTATAGCACTTTAAACAGACGAGGATTGCACAAATAATTATGGTACAAAGGCTTAACTGCACAAAAAAGAAGAAATTAGTTGAGCAGGTGCTCGCATGCAGTGCAGCTCAAACCCATACATAGCAGTGCAACTCGTACATGTTTTTAATTTGGGTAGATTTCTTTGGTCTTATGGGTTAAATATTTGAATTCTGTCTATTTGTCTATTTGCGAGAGGTAATACGTACAGAAAAATAGTTATATGTGATTTTGACCGATATAACTGAATTCAGTATATTTTTTACTATAATCTTCCTGTTGATCTTGTATTAAAAAATATATATCATTTAAAAGCTAGTTACTTTGGTCCTACAAACATAAACTAACCGAAAGTGAAAAAGAACTCAACCTTTGTTCCAGTGTCTCCTTGGTACCATCACATGCTTCATTTTCCCACCACAGTAAGGCCCTATTTGGCACAGCTTCATCAACAGCTTCATGAGCTGTTGTGAGTTTTTTTTTGCCAAACACCCTTTTTGCAAACAGCTTCATGGATGAAGCTCCTTAAATCATACTCTCACAAGGGAATGGGGTGGGGTGAAGCTGAAAATAGTAGCTTTTCACAGCTCTCTCCTCAGGCTCATGATTCTAGGAACCCACCGCCTTGTAGTTGTGAAATTACAACACTTTGCCACTGGGTCCCCACGCCTGTTTCCTCTCCTCCCGTTCGCACTTCTCTAATGATTTTAATTTTTTTATTTTAATTTTTTAATTCATACTCATTCAAATATATTATTTTTAATTCATATGACCATATACAAACATACAACTCCAAATGTTAGAACAAGTCAGGTAGACAGGAGCATCTTGGACAATTGCCCTCTTTCAGCCATGCATGAAGCTGTTGGTGAAGCTGTTTTGCCAAACAGTTTTCCAAAACAGTTTTAGCTTCACCGGTGAAGCTGCTCGTGAAGTTGAAACAAAAAAAAACAGCTTCACTAGTGAAGCTGAGCTGTGCCAAATGGGATCTAAGCCAGGCACTCAGCCTTCGTTCCAGTGTATCCTTGGTACCATCACATGCTTCATTTTTTCCACCACAGTAAGCCAGGCCGCCCAGCACTAGCTTTGTTCCAGTTTCTCCTTGGTACCACCACATCACATGCTTCATTTCTCCACTACAGTAACCCCCGGCCGCCCGGCACTACACGGTCTATAAATGAAGCCGCAAGCCTATACCAAAAGACCACACATCCCATGCATGGACAAGACGGTATTAACACAAATGGAGCACAAGGTGCTAATCGCCGTGGGTGTGTGTGTGCTTCTCGTCGTCCTCACCAAGCTTAAATCTTCTGCCGTGAAGCCGAAGCTTAACATGCCCCCGGGGCCATGGACGCTGCCGTTGATCGGCAGCGTCCACCACCTTGTCACGAACCACGGCACCCACCGCGCTTTGAACGGGCTCGCCCAGAAATACGGCCCCCTCATGCAGCTCTGGCTCGGCGAGGTGCCCACCGTGGTCGCGACGTCACCGGAGGCCGCGCAGGCGATCATGAAGACGCACGACCTCAGCTTTGCCGATCGGCACGTCAGCCCCACCGTCAGCGTGGCCTTCTTCAACGGGAAGAACCTCGTCTTCTCGCCGTACGGGGAGAGGTGGCGGGAGCTCCGCAAGATCTGCATGGTTGAGATGCCGAGCTCTGCCAGGGTGAGGTCGTTCCGGCGCACCCGCGAGGACGAGGTGGCGCGTCTCGTGCAGAGCCTGTCCGCATCAGCCGCCGCCGGCGCTGCGGTGAACCTCTCAGAGAGGATCATCAAGTGCACCAACGACATCGTAGTGAGGTGTTCCGTTGGCAGCCGGTGCAAGCGCACCGACGCCGACGAGTACCTGCATGCCCTCCGCACGTTGATCGGGCAGACGACGTCGCTGACCGTCGCCGACCTCTTCCCATCATCCAAGCTCATGCAGCTGCTCGGCACGGCCCCGCGCAAGGCGCTCGCCTGCCGCAAGAGGATGGAGCGCATCTTCCAACAGATTATCGAAGAACGGAAAAAATCCATGGAGTATGGCAGAAACGTCGAAGGAGAGACGGCGGCCGGGGACTTCCTCGACGTCCTGCTGAGGCTCCAGAAGGAGGGCGGCACGGCGACGGCGATCCCAATCACCAACGAAACCATCACCGTACTATTGTCTGTAAGTCTCAAGTACTCTCAAACTAGATCACACCTTGTGCTTATTAATAAGCTAAGCTAGCATTCACTCATGATCGATCCTTTTAAAGAAAAAAAAAGCTAGCATTCATGTGATATATTATGCATGTCATCGTTCAAGGACATGTTTGCCGCGGGTAGCGATACGTCGTCAACGACGCTGATTTGGACCATGGGCCATGGCTGAGCTCATCCGGTCGCCTCGAGTGATGGCAAAGGCGCAAGCTGAGGTACGGCAAGCTTTCAAGGGGAAAAGCACCATTACTGAGGACGACATAATCGGGTTGAGCTATCTCAAGTTGGTGATCAAGGAGGGCCTCAGGCTGCACTGCCCGGTTCCCATACCCCTTCGTTTAAGCCGTGAGACAAGCCAGGTTATGGGCTATATGACATACCAAAGGGCACGTGCGTGCTCGTGAACGTGTGGGCGATTTGCAGGGACCCCAAGTATTGGGAGGATGCCGAGGAGTTCAAGCCAGAGAGGTTCCAGAACAGCAATCTAGACTACAAAGGAAATAACTTTGAGTTCCTTCCATTTGGATCTGGCCGTAGAATGTGTCCGGGTGCGAACCTTGGGCTGGCCAACATGGAGCTCACTTTGGCCAGCCTTCTCTAACACTTTGACTGGAAGCAGCTGTCTGATGGAATGGAGCCCAAGGATGTTGATATGCGAGAGGCACCTGGAATAGTTGCATCTAAACGCACCAGCCTGCATCTGTACCCTGTTACTCGTATTGCTCCAAGCATTGCATAAAGCATGATGTACTATACATATTGCGTGCTTTAATTAATCTAGTTACATATATAGCGAATAAAGTGATGCATGCCAGGCACATACATGCTATTGTGACACAGCTTTGTGTTGTTACTACTTCACATGAACAATGATAAACAGTACAACTCCTAGTTAGACACAAGGAAGAACTTCTGTCCAGTATCATCGAAAATCTATGTTGCAGTGGAGGCATTTACTATTTCATAAAATTAGAATGCTCCTCTTCGGCATGTACAGGCATAATTAATTTCGAAGTATTGTTGCGTGGTACATGACAAGGTGGTAACTAGTAAAACTATAGTAGGAGATTTACAACTGAATTCCTGAATAGTTATATAGAACAATGTGATACAGGGAGCTCGATCTTCACAACGTAGGATCAATGATAACTTTGGATCTGTATGACCTGCTGAACTCATGGTGTCAATCACTATCTCAATACAGTAACTTGTGACAAAACAATTTGCCCAATCACATGCTTCGATCCTTGTCTACTCAACCATGCAAAAGTAAACGTGAAGTTCTTTCTGCAAAACACAAAGAATCACAAGAACAACGAATATATTCTCAAGAAAATTACTCAATTTCTGGAAAACAGTGCATAGCATAAACCCAAATATAAACAATATTAGCTATCTTAAAAATAACATAATACCATAAAAAATAACAAGAGTACAACAGGCCGGGTATTAAAGGCCCGAGGGAGCGACTCGCTAAATTGGTTCAGCTATAGCCGAAATAGACTCCTAGTTGTACGACTCAAAAACTAAAAGACAAAAGTATATATATAATCTCTAGTACTTGAAAGAACGAGTTGGTGGTGGTTCATCCCGTGGTTCATCTACCACCACCCCCTCTTAGCCATCCAATCAAAGATCAGCCATCCAAATTTAATATTGTCTCCCCTAAATTACTTCCCTCCCCACTCATCACTGCCTCCTCCTCCCCTCCCCACCCCGTATCGCCTTCTCCCCATCCCGCACCATCTCCTCCTCCTTCCCTTCCCACGTGCCACCGCTGCCTCCTCCTCCTTCCTCCTCCTCCTTCCCTCCCCACACGCCGCCACCTCCTCCATCCCTCTCCATCCTGCATCGCCTCCTCCTCCCCATCCCTGCCCTACCGCCGCTTTCACTAGATGAGGAGATCGCCCCAACGTCGCTTGCCTCCACCTCCGCAGAATCAGAGACCTCTGAAGAGGAGGAAGAGGAGTTAGACGAGGAGCCCACTCACACGAACCCTCCCTCTACCCCCAAGAACCCACCACCGCCACTGCAGAAGGGCAACGAATCCGACCGCGCCGCGCGAGGATGAAGAGGAGGGCGAGCCATTGGAGTCTGAGTCCGACAAGGCGTTGCCACCAAAGCCTGATCCAAAGCATGACTCATGGGGCCCACAGATAAAGGGGCTGACTGGGTCGGTGGAGCCGGTAAACGACGAGATCCCATGGACGAACAAGGAGGCTGGCACTAGCGTGGCGTCGGCGGTAGAGGACGACGACAAGGGCGTTGAGGTCTACTGCTTCGACAACCACGTCGTCAGCTGCAGCTCTATGCTCCTGCAAAAATCCTACTACTCATGATATTGCACCCCCTCCCCAATCTCATCATATAGATCCAAATTCCCATCGGTTTTGATGATCAAGGGGGAGTTAGGTGGATGATATTGCTCCTCCTCTCGAGATGGCTTCCTCTTCCTTCCGCTGATGGAGACCACCCCTGCAGAGCAGATGCGTTTTCATCACTGTACGTGCCCATGTCCCTCTCCCCCTCCCACAAGCTATGCTCCTTTGCCGCCAACACTCCATGCAAATTCTCTATTGATGCTCTTCAACGGATCTATAAGTACGGTGCGGTAGGGTAAGGCGGTTGGTGCGAGATGGGAACTGGAAGCAGCAAGGGAGCCTCGTCATCATTGTTAGGCGGAGGCGAGGTGAAGAAGTGAGAGACCATGTGGAGGTCATCCCATGTGTGTGATGAGTAATTGACATCGGTTTAGGAAAGTCGAGTTTGATTTGGTTGGTTCGAACCTTGACGTTGCGTGGTGCAATCGGGCTCGGTTGGACTTGGTCAAACCTGGTCAAAGTGGTTAGGATGCATATTATGTCGACTTGTCAGGTTTGGGCTATCTCATGCTTAATGTGCTTCATTAATGCTATTTATGCTTTCATGTATCGAGGGGTGCTATTTGATGTGTTTCTTGTCTGTGATGGCTGCAGGACGTCGAGACGGAGTCGTGGTGAGACACGAGGTGACCGGACTAGACACAGGCGGTGTCGAGGTCAGAACGGTCGGATGTGTCGAAGACGGCGGAGATTTGATGTGGTTGCGAGTCGTGGATGACAAGGAGCGCGGAAGCTTCTCAGAAGGTGCAGGAGGGGCGAATTGGTAATTTCGTGAGACTGCACAAGCGCGAGATGGTTCCGTTTGGGTTTAGCGGGCGTAACGAGTTGGAGACCCGTTAGCCAAGGGCTATAAATAGGTGTTGGTGGCTGCATGTATTCCCATGGCTTTGGGAGAGAGTTAGGGTTTGCTAGAGTCAAAAGAAGCTTTGAGAGTTTGTTTTGGCTTTAGGCTTTAGTTGGTGAAGAGTTGGTATGTGTAAGAGACATGGACAGAGGTGGTCTGTAGCTTGTCTCCCGTAGTGCTCTGTGTGTGTCTCCTCCCTCTGAGTGTTCTTGTGAGTTTCTTGATTTTGGAGTGGGTGAGGATGGATTGATGAGTATGTAATCATCCCTATTCTAATGTCCATGCTATGGGGACGTAGTTCTTTGTATCTCTTGTTTCCAGGAATGAAATCCCAGAAGTTTATTTCACGAGCTCCTCTCTGTTCTTCGTTCTTCATTTGGGTGATTTTCCTCTTTTCGTGATTTTGAGTTGTTTCTTGCTGGGAAGGCCCAAAATGGGTTGCTCTATGTTGGGATGATGCCTCAAGATCATTTGATTGATTTTCCCAAGAGCTAATCACATTTAATATCAGATTTCACTTTTTGGGCCTCTCTGTTCTTCAGTTCGTTTCTAGGGTTTTGGTGCATTTCGTGTTTCCCTTCTTGAGATGGCTTGAAACTTGGCATGTAAAGTCCAGATGCTATTAATTAGCTATCCTCAAAGTTTTATGGCCAAGAGATCAAAGATTGGGGAGAAATTTGGACTTTGGTGGAGCACTCTGTAGTTTTTCAGATTTTGGGCAAAATCTCAAATTCTTGCTCAATTGATGAAATCCTTTGTACCAAAATTCCTTGATGTTGTTTAGAATAGGTGTGTGCTCTTTGGGCTAAGGAAAATCAGTTGCATATCTCCTATTTGGCCAAAAATCAGAGTTCTCGTTTGCTACGCAGGTTTCAGCTTCTTTGTCTGCTCGCCTCGAAATTCGCGGGCGGTCGACCGGCGCGTTGAAGCGGTCGACGGGTTTAACCCGGCGGTCAGACCGGCATTAGCCCACCGGTCGACCGGCTGCTGCTGGTCGACCGCTTCGACCCATGCATGGTCGATCGCCTCCTGTAGGTCTTGTGTTTTAGTGCTTGGTTTTCATGCCTTGTCTTCCCTGTTGTTCCTCTTGGTCTTTCTCTGGTGTTTGCATGTTGGTCCTGTAAGATTTTTCAGTGAACTTAAATCTTTCTTTTCATAGATTATATATCTATCGGAGAGAGGATTTGAGTCGATCCCTTTGGGGGCAAGATTTTTGAAGTCGACATTCACCCCCCCTCTGTCGCCATTTCGGTCCAACAAGAAGGGGAATGGGAAGTGGAAGCTATGGAGAGGGAGGACCCTGCTGCTGATTTCGAGCTCCTCCTGCTTCTGGGGATTCATGCCGTCGTGCGACCATTCCTCTGCGCAACCTCCGCAGGTTGAGATATCCAAACTGTCGCTTCATTTCCGTTCGTTTCTGTGATTGTGATGTGATGAGTAGGTGAATCGGATGAGGGAATGGGGTTTCCATAACTGGCAGTGGCAGATCTCGTGTTTGTTGATCAAGAGCCACCATAAGATAAAACAAACAAGAGGTATTTTCATCTGCAGTAATGCTCGAGAGGTAACCACAACTGAGTTCTAGATCGCCTGATTCATCCTAGTGAATTCCTATTGATTCAGAATGTCTGTGAGTAGGCATACAAATAAACGAAAGTCAAAATCATCTAAAGTAACTACTACAAAAGAGGCTAAACTGGACGCTTACATCATAGACGGTTCCTTGGAACCGTCTGTGCTGTAAGTATCACAGACGGTTTATACGAATAACCGTCTGTGGTATTTTCACAGACCGTTATTTATACAAACTGTCTGTGATAATACAAAACATCACAAATGGTTCTTATCAAGAACCGTCTATGACAATAGCAGACATCACAGATGGTTTTTTATTTAAACCATCTGTGATACTTCACAGATGGTTTGTATTAAAAACGGTTTATGATAATGAAGTTATCACAGACATCTTGTATTAAAAACCGTCTAAGATATGTTTCACGCCTCATAATGCCCTAAAATTTCATAATCTCCCGTCTAAGTCCGAGTAGAATTCAGTTTTGAGACACTTTTAGTAAAACGGGTATAACTTTTGTATAAGGTGTTCGTTTTTGACGTTCTTGTACTTGTTGGAAAGCTAACGATGAGCCCGGTTCAAAAAACCAACCTGCTTGCGCGAATCGCCCTCTAAGACCCTCAAAATTGGCCATCGCTATCCCCAAATTTGCGTTTTAAGTTTTCAGTTTCTGTTTTTGCCAAAAAAAAATTTATCTTCGCTTTGGAATTTGGGTTTCACCTCAACTGTAATATTGTAGATCTCATCAAAACCTTTCAAACGAGAATATATAAGCCATATAAAATTTTGCAATTTTCCCTTTTGAGACTAGCTATTTATATGTACTGATATATTGTCTTTGTAACGCCATTATCACCAACTGTTTTTGTTATGAACCTTCTATGATACCTCCTGTTATCATAGACGGTTTTTGTTATGAACCATCGGTGATGTCCCGCCATGTCACCGATCCACAACATATCCCCCAGGATCCCGATCTCACTCGTCCATTCTCTCCGCATCGAACTGCAGGCACCGTTCTCCTCCCCACCTCTCGCCCCTTATTAACCCCCTCTCCCTACTCAAAGAACTAATACCACCAGTACTGCTCCAACTCGTTTGTGCACGGCAAGGGTGGGAAGGGGTTTGGCAAAAAGGCAAGATGGAAAGAAAGAAGGCAATGGCAAATCTGCACTATTCTAACTCATCTGTATAGAAGCTGCTGATTTTGTCATAGAAGCTGAAAATAGTGTTCGTTTCCTTTTGTTTCTGCTACTTGAAACTTTTTCCGCACCACTTGTTTTAGATTGTAGTTTAATGAAGGATGTGTAAGTCTAGCTTACATTAGCCTGAAGTTTCTTGTAGTATAAGTATTTTTTTGAATTTGTAGCCGTGAAGTTTATATTTATAAAATTGTAAGTGTCCTCTTATATATGTAGTATTATGGATAATCTAGTCGATATCTTGTGGAGTTGTAATGGTGGATTATAATCTCAATGAAAATAGTATTACGGTGGAAATAGAATGATATAATTAACATTTCCTGAGGCTAGCCGAAAAATAGAAAAGCTTTAGGTATAAAAAGAACTATCATAAACGATTTTGTAGTATAAACCGTATGTGAAGATGTTGGACCGAAATGGCGGGGGGGGGTGAATGTCGCTTTCTAAAAATTAAATTCGCCCCTCAAGTATCCACACTTATGCTTCTTCTCCAATAGCTATGGAAGCTATGAAGATAGAAGATATGCACTTACTGGAAGTCACAGCAACAAGGATAAAACAGATCCAGAAAGAAACAGTCAAGAAAAAATAATTTCAGAGCAAGTCTGACTGCAAGCGGTAGTACCGCTGAGATGAGCGGTAGTACCGCTGGGCTGAGCGGTAGTACCTTTGAGCGGTAGTACCTCTCGAGGAGCTGTAGTACCCCACGCAGAAAACAGAAGACAGCTCACTGAAACTTGAAAATTTCAGAACTTCAAAAACTGAAAAATTGAAGGTTTCTTCCCAATCTTTTTAGCTCAAAGCACTATCACAACAAACAAAATAGCATGGGGGCTCTAGGAAACCAAGAGATCAAAGGAAAAGAACAAGAATTTCAGATTTGACCCAAAATCTAAAAAGATACAGAGCCAACACCAAAAACCAAATTTCTCCCCAACCTTAGATCCTCTAGCCATGAAACTTTGAGGATAGCCACTTAATAGCCTCTGGACTTCTCATGCCATGTTTCATGCCATCTCGCGAAGGGAATCAAGATTTTGCATTAAGCCCTACAAGGAGGAAATGAAGAACAGGGAGGCTCAAAAACCCAAATCTGAAATTAAACGAAGTTTGCTCTTGGGAAACTTGATCAAATGATCTTGAGGCATCATCCCAACATAGAGCAACCCATTTTGGGCCTCCCCAGCAAGAAAGAACAAGAAACCAAGAAAGTCAAGTAATCATGCAAAAGGGAGAAACGAAGAACAGAGAGCACGAACAGAGAGAATAAAACTTCAGATTTTCATTCATTGAAGCAAAAGGAATACAGAGGAGTCCCGATACGCATGGACATTAGAACAAGAAAGATTACATGCTTATCACTCCAATCTCTCCCTCTCCCCAAGCTAAGAACTCATCTACTCTCTACATTCTTGGAGAAGGGGATGCACTCAAGAAACCATCGAAGGAAGACAACAGAACCTCTGCCCTCTCCCTGCTCTCAACCACTAAAGACTAAAGCCAAAGCAACTCTCTAAAGCCCATTTTGACTAAAGCAAACCCTAGAACCTTTGGAGTGCATAAGTGGGCATGCAATCACCACCATCTATTTATAGCCTTTGGCTAATGGGTCTCCACCCCGTTACGCCCGCTAAATCCAATGGAGCCCGCTCCCGCTTGTGCAGCCTTGCGAATTTACCGATTCGCCCCTCCTGCACCTTCCGGGAAGCTTCCGCGCTCCTTGTCGTCCACAACTCGCAGCCACATCGAATCTCCGCCGTCTTCGACACAGTCGACCGTTCTGACCTCGACACCTCCTGTGTCTAGTCTAGTCACCTCGTGTCTCACCACGACTCCGCCTCGATGTCCTGCAGTCACACAGATAAGAAACACGTCAAATAGCACCACTCGACACATGAAAGCGTAAATAGCATAGACACATCATGCTTACCCATGATGAAGTCCAAACCTGTCGAATCATCGGAATAGGCATCCTAATCCCATACGACCAAGTTTGACCAAGTCCGACCAAGCCTGATTGCACCATGCAACGTCAAGGTCCGAACCACCCAAACCAAACTCGACTTACCTAACCTGATGTCAATTACTCATCATACACACGGGATGACCTCCACATGGTCTCTCAGAAGAATTATCACAGACGGCTCGAACCAAAAACCGCCTGTGATGGGGAAGTATCACAAACGGTTCTATATACCAACTGTCTGTGATACTCACATCACAGACAGTTGGTAGCTAGAACCGTCTGTGATCACAGACGGTTGGTAGCTAGAACCGTCTATGATAGTGTTCTTCACAGACAATTCTAGTTATAAACCGTCTGTGATGTATTTATCACAGACAGATCACAAACCATCTGTGATAACCTCTGATTATTACTGATGTATAAATTTAGACGGTTCAAAAAACCGTCTATGATGATAGTTTTGAACCATCTGTGATGACTCTTTTTTGTAGTAGTGAGTTATAAAGGACACCAACACAGTGTAGCACAACTACAAACCCCATTTACAATCCAGTTGGTCATTGCATCATGAAGACCCAAGGTGGTTCTTGCTTACAGAAAGTTTTTATCACAAATATGACATATGTGTTGGAATTTTGTTGATAATTGTTGAATATATGTGATAAAAAAAATCTATGGAGAAGGTCTGCTAGACTGAACCCAGGATCTTGTGAAGTCACAGAAGTCTCTTGTGAGACCTTGTGCGAGGAAGTTGTTGTTCCTTCAGCTCCTTCTAGCTTTGTGAAACATTGAACAAAGCATGCTGAAACATTTGTGGACCGATGCAATGGGACTATTTGTGAAGGCAAAGAAGAAGAGAAGGAAAATTTTAGTACCTGGGTTTCTTTTCACAATTATTCAATCTAATTTCATTTTTTAATGAACAATCTGTGGAATAACTTTGCAGGATACAAGAGAAAAGTTTTGCTTATTGTGAATGTCGCATCTCAATGGTAGTGTGTTTATAATTTCAATTCTCAATATTCCAATGAGGATTTGTGTTTCACCACTTGAGATGATATCCCTGCAGTGGTCTCAGAAATTCTAATTACACTGGACTGGGTCAGCTCTATGAGAAATACAAGGACAGAGGTACTTTTTAATTTACCTATAGCTTAGTACATTTGTCCTTCCACTTCCCTCAGGATTACAATAACTCTTACTCACAAGCATTAAAGTAAGATAGATGTATCATGTTTACATTGGCATGATATTCATGTGTTTAGAATTCTTTTAGTTTTGCATTCAAAGATCAATTTAATTGCTTATAGTTGTGCATTTCTCCTATGACCTACTTTTTATGTGTGGAGCTGCTAATTGGCAACAAGCGGCTCTTCTAGAAGGTTTAAATATATTTTTATGTTGTTTCCATAGGCTTTTACCTTTAACAGGTAAAATTATCCTTTAAATATTTCATTAAAAATCCTCTAAATAAAAATTGGATCTACCCTATTTTCATTGCCTTTCTGTCATCGATTTTTTAGTATTATTGTATACTCTACCTTTTTAGTCCAATTCAGGTGTATGGGGCTAGAAATGACTGCATGAGAAAAATAGGTGGGAAACATCCATGAAGAGCATGTATAGTTATACATTTACTATATTTTATGCAGATAAAGATATTGGACTTTGTAACAAAGGAAAGCTATAGTTTGCTTAAAATCTAGGTAGTATATTTAACTATTTTTTTTATCAAACATGATCCAATAGGCCTGGTGTGCAATGAAGACATGACATGAGACTTGGCGGCAGAGCCGAATCATGGGTATAAACTGAGCTCATTGGCAGAGGCAGCTCATTGGCAGAGCACAATGTGGATTGAGGACAAACTCAGCTAAGCGTTGTTGCGAAGCCAAGAAAAGCCCGTTGATAATGAGTCAACGTGCTAGGTAATATATTATTTTATCAGTAGCAACACATATATTCAGATACATTGTACATCGAAAATCAAAATTATTCTTAAAATCAATTCTGAACAATATCCTATGTATGCTTTTGTTAACTTGGTAATGATATTTTGGTATACATAAAACTCAAATTGATTGGTTTGTTTACATAATTTAGGTTTCCGTTAAAAAGTATGGGCACTCGGCTAGGTAAATCCTAAAAGTCCAATTCGGTACAGGCACGGACATGGACAACGGGACCCACGTGCGTAAGAAAACAACGCAAAGAATAGCATGGGTGAACCAGGCGAAAAAGGCTTCCCTGTCCCCTGCGTATTCCCGCGATCTCGACCATTCGTTGCTGATCAACGGTTCACATTTTTTCTGTATTTTATATTTTCACCATTTACCTATTTTCACCTGAAATTTAAAAATAAAAATAGATTAATCCATCATAAATAATAAAAAATACAGAAAAATATTTTTGGCATTTCCCCCCTTATTTATTTGCATTGTCCGTAAAGAAACGTGGTGTTTTTCATTTTCCCTCCTTTTTCCTATTTTTTAATTGAATGGCTCAGAAAAAACTAACAGCCGCTACAGTGTAATTTCAGCCAAAAGCCATATCTATAAGTCAGAAGCTTAAGCTCATTGGAATGGCACCTTTGTATCTTTCTCACGTATCTTTCTCATCTGAGATCGAAATATAATAAATAATATAAACCGACTTGACGAGATCTTTACAAGGGTAATATTTATTCTAATGTGCAACACTTCTTTCTCTAGGGTCATCCAAACACATCTTCACTTTAACCTTGTATAGATTAAGTATGTGCATGTATATAATTAAATAAAATAGTGGCTCTGTATCTCCAAATATAATAAATAAACACCCAATTATATTAAAATTCACCTGACTATATTTAATGCAACTCAATAATTTTTTGTAGTTAAATAATATATTTAACTGAAAAACGCTAAGCATGTCGATATCCGTATCACAATGGATATATGGATAAGCTAAACTAGTCATGTATCATGGCAGTATGTTAAGTTAGCACTGAAATACTCCGAAATTTTGTAACAAATCAGCACAAATTTCTTGTCGTTATGGAAAAAGTTAAGCATTTTAGAAAAAAAAAAGGGGTCAAAGAGGTATTAGAGAGACATCAAGAGGTGTACTCAGTACTCACCACTATGATCCAGTGGTATCGCTTCCACTACATAACTTAAAATTTCAAAAGTTCAACAGAAGCCAAAAAAAATGCATAGCCTTCTAGCCATGTCAAGACCCAAGACCCTGCAATACAGATGTCATCGACAAAAATTAGAACTAGAAACTCATATTTGTTCTTCAGAACAAAATAAATCTGGTTGTAGCTTGATTGCTTTTTGTGAATCTAATTTGAGGCTAGTCGCTCCATCGCCCAAGAGTGCACAAGGAGGTATTATGATTCGGTGTTGTGTAATCTGATCCCCTGCATTCTTTGCAGTTGCTATGTACCAATATGGACATATGAGTTTATATGATATATAATGGTAGAATTTGGAAATAACTGTGTGCTGTCCTACAGGACCTTCACACCCTTTATTTATAGTACCAATGATTACAACTAGACTTTAAGATGGACTCTAATTATATTACGGACCCGAACGCTATTGGACCTTAATACTCTTATTGGACAATAATTCTAACTCATACCAATACTTCTCTCTCAAGATGGATATGAGATATAATCATAACCATCTTGTTACATAATATATATCCCACTAAAATCTAATACTTTACCAAACCTATCGCCAACACCATGGCAAATACCATCACCAAGATGTCCACGTCTCCCAAAACTACCTCTAAAGCTATGATCAACACAATCTCCAAGACCATTGTCCTTGCCGTCCGCACCATCCACACTGTGTCCAACACCACCACACAAACACAACCTTCGAGTGACATCACCTACACCACCAGCGACCACAGTACCCATCATTATCATCACCTCAACCACTTCTAACCCAGCCTGAACCATCATCAAGTTCTCTACCACATCCTCAGTCTTGGTCTCCTCCACCTATACCCACATGTCTCAAGCATTGGCCTCCATTGTCTCCACCTGTAGCCAACCTGGCCTCTATCACCTCTCTCTAACATGCCCATGACCACATTAGCTTCTGTTGCCTCTCCCAACACACACCAACCACTTTAACCTCCACCTTCTACCACCGAGCTAACCATTGAGCTCACCACACCCTTTCCACCAAAACACCATCAACATGATCACCGAGCCACCGCTTGAATAGTCTTTTTCTCCTATTTCAGGGCCTCTCTACATCTTGCCCTAAACCTCCTTCCAGCACAACCTCTGTTACCATCATCACCTAAGCTTCACGCCGCCATAAGCAGCACTCCCTATTGCCAATTCCTTCTCAAACGTCACCCCCATAGCAACAACTCCTCTCCAATCTAGATCCAAAACTTCCTCATCCCCTTCTCACCAGCAAAGCACCTCCTAGCCTAACTCCCTCTAGAACACCCGATCTCCTCTCCTCTCTTGATCTACACACCCCAATCACCAAACTAAGCCCAACAGTCACACCACACATCACACCAACTCGAGCAGCACAGAAAATCTCCAGATTCTCTTATCTTCTACCATTTGCAGCAGCACTCTTTCTCTCTCTCTCTCTATGCACACCAGCACTGCACACCAACTTCTCCACACACAATAATCAACTCAATCTTCCCCCTCCCTTTTGTCGCGTGTATCCATGATCACGACAATAACCTCTTCATGCATCAAGTGATCGGGAAACGTCGCACACCTCCTTGGCCATCACCTAACTCGTGCAAGCAATTTGTGTGATGCCTCGCAACAATAGCATGCAGGACCAGCAGCAGCAATATTCCACATAAAATCCTTGCTCTTGCTTGTTGTGCTGCAAGCTGCAGCACTACAAGCAAAGCAATCAAAGCAATTTTTTTCCTTCTCCATTTATGTCAACCACATGCACATGCAAGGCACGACAAATAGCAAACAACACAGCCCAAGGCAGCATCATTTTTCTTCTCTTCCTTATTCTTTCCTTCGATCTCTCTCTCCCCTTCGGTTCAACAACTAGACAGCAGATGGGTGGTGATGGTGATCTCTAGTAGCAGGAGCTTGGCAACGCAATCCCCAACGGCGGTCTAACGACGGCGTCCCCACACGCACACCTGCGAGGCGAGGGAGAAGCAACCCTTGGGCCTACAAGCGAATAGCACGCCCTTGACCTCAAGGCGGCGGCCGTGGTTGCCTACAAGACTACGCCATGGCGGCCCAGCAACAACAGCTCAAATCCGGCGCTAGAGTCTTCCAGCAACACCTGCTTGGCTACGCCTCAGAGCACTACTGGCCCCCCACGCGCTCACAAGACGAAGACTTGGGTGACTAGATAGATCGATGGGCAGCAACGGCAGCTCTAAGGTGAGTTGCAACTTAGGGTTGGGGTTGAGGATGGCAGGATTGTCAGCTGATTAGAATTGGCTCTGATACCATGTAGAATTTGAGAATAATTGTGTGTTGTCCTACAAGACCTCCACACCATTTATTTATAGTGCCAAAGATTACAACCGGACCTAACATGGACTCTATTTAGGCTATAGGGCCGAACGCTATTGGACCATAATCCTTTTATTGGACCCTAATTTTAACTCACACCAACAATAACAGAAGTACAATTTGTAATCCAATTTTCCTCTCTCTCTCTCTCAGTTATGTGTTGGGCAATTTGGTCAGCACGTTGGAAAAAGCTGCATGAAGGTGAATTTCAAAGCCCTCTCACCACTTCTAGTTTCATAAATAGACTGCTTGATGATATTGCTTGTCGGCAGCTCCGTCAGTAAAGGGTGGAAGGGTGCCAGAGGCTAAATTTATGGTGCAAAAGTGGATACCTCCAGATGATGTCTGTATGAAACTGAGTGCTGATGCCGCACTTTCCCGAGTAGGGACTAGGGAGTATAGGTACAGTAGGTGTTGTGAACTGGAATGCTAGAGGGAATTTCTGTGCAGCAAGTGCAAGAGTTTGGAATGGTTGTAATGATTCTGAGACTCTGGAGGCTCTGGCGTGCAGTGAAGCGCTTGCGTTGGCTTTGGACTGCAACATGCGGCGCATCTGCGTTGCTTCTAACTGTCAACAGGTGGTCAAAAACTTGGAGGAGATGCCTCGCCGCCTATATATGATGATTCTTCAGGACATAAAGGATCAGTGTAGATCGTTTGATTGTGCTGTTATATGGCATGAAGGTAGGAACTCAAATGAAGAGGCTCATGAACTGGCTAAATTTGTTTGTTCATTGGGATTGGAACTTGGAAGACATGTTTGGCTGGTAAATCCCCCCAGTTCTACTGGACTTTTCAGTATATTTGATTCAAATATACTGAAAAGCTGCTACCCTGCATGGCTGGGTGCGCTATGCTTGAACCTGCAAGACTGCTGAATTCCAACAGGAATATACTATAATACGTTTATATCTGAAAATATGGTTTTATTTGTTGTACAACTCTAATACATACAATTAAAATATAGTTGTATTTATTATACAACTATAACAATTCTCATATATATCTGATTAATTTACACCATTATAAGCTGAACCCCCTCTCCCGTTCGTCTAATTTTCGTCCCTCGTTTATAAAACTAGGTAACATTTGTCCTCTATCTCTCAATACCAGACAAACATTACCCCTCCGGCTATTTGACCATTGTTTTGAGTCTTTTGACCTTCCTAGAGTCCAGGTCAACGTACATTGGACCCTAGTCTATCACTGACTCAACCTATGTGGCTACCACATAGGTGGTGATCATTTTTTTTTGGTGGCTTATGGCTGAAAAGCACTGTAGCTGGCTGAAAAAAACACTGTAGCTGACAGAGGCTTATTTAGCATAATTAAATTTAAAAAAATAAAAAAAATATATTAGCCCATTACGTATAATACAAACAAATACGGGAAAAAAGAACCGGCAAAAAAGCTCAACAAAAAGCCAAAAGTTCAGAAAAAGATGAAATTTATGAATAGTGAAAAATAAGCCGGAAGCTAAAAGCTGAAGCCAAAACGATCACCCATCTCTTCTTTCTTTTATCCCCATTATCTACTCACCATCTCTCCTCTACTATAGATGGTTATGCCACCGCCAAATACTTTCTTTTCCTCCCAATATCCTGCCACAGTGTAGTTGTTTAATATTGCTGGGCTTAAGTGACATCTTTAGACTTATTACTATTGGAATTTTATGATTGCTAGACGGCTTGGAGGCGTGCTCTTGGTGATCTTCCTAGAAGAGCTTGTGGAAGGCACCGGGAGGATTGTGAATGTTTACAGTCCACATATCCGGAGTAGAGAAGGACTACCAAGAGTTGATTGCTTGGATCCTTATGCAGGTTCAAGTAGGAGCTATACTTTCACGAGAGTGATCGCTGAATATCTAAGACCTCGGTAAAAAAAATAGTTGTCTCTTGTCCACTTTATGTTTTCGCATTGATTTCTTGTTCTTTCAATTCCTAGATTACTAGACTTGTGTGGGATTGAAACTTAGGTCATAAAACTTCACTAGGATGTTTAGGAGTTGATTGAGCACACTAGTAAACCATAGGCAATTAGGTTGAGAGTAGTTTCTAGGTTAGTTTGAATTTATTAAATTTGGCCTAGTTTAAAAAGGTACCCAATTCACCTTATCCCCTCCTCGGCATCCGATCTACTTCAAATATACCCAGTGCAAATCGATCAACTTTTGTTTTTGTACTTGCAGGTTGCATTTGTGCTTCTTGATGCATGTAAATTTTATGGATTAATGGATGTTTGGACTGTAAATCTGTAATATTAAACCTTCTGCTGTTTTGAGCTGTGACTGAGCGCTGAAAAATAGATTTGAAAGACATTAAAAATATCTAGCTACGCCACCAAGAAAAGGTGTTTCCTGATGGCCAAATTAACCTCAATCACTTCTGTAGATCTAGTCTAGGCTGCTGAGATGAAAGATCATCGATCTATCCAATTCTAATCGAGAGAGATGAGGGATGAAGAAGGAAGAGATCGGTCAGCGATACTTATGTGTATAGAGCAGTACCCAAAATATCCATTAGGACTTGTTTGGATAGGCCGAAATACCGGCCCGTCCTGGCCCATCCAAACAAGGCTTTAAGGGTCACTTAAATGTCTCGCAGAGATCGATTGAGGAGAGTTACAGGCCAAGGCACTCCAGTTAAACGGAATAAAAGATAAACAGGAAACAAAAGGGGCAGGTTAGGCCGGTTGTAAAAATTATACACAGTTCTACTACCTCCGATTGCAGATACATATTGTTTTCGACATTGACAAATCACATACTGTGAAAGTATATTTCATGATAAACGCATGTTAATTATAGCTTTTCACACAAAGTATTCCAATCGTTAGAGCATCTCCAACAATCCCCCTAAATCTCCCCCTAAATCAAATTATTGGGAAATTGTGTAAAAAGTCTTCTCCAACAACTCCCCTAAACACCCCCCTATTTCTATTCCCCCCAAAACTCTCCCAAAACCCAGGTAGAAACCGGGAACTTTCAGGGGTCCCGTATCCTCGTTCCCGCCGTCACGCGCGCTGGGAAAAAAAGTTCGCGCCACATTTTTCCTTCACAGCTCGCCGCCCCCGCCTTTTTCCCAGCCACATCTCCCCGTCCGCCGCCCCAATCCTGCCAAACCGGTGCCCCCCACCCGGCGCCCCGTATCCCCGGCGCCCCCCACCCGGCGCCCGTGTCCCGGCGTCCCGCGACGGCGGACGCCACCCGACGCCGCCGACGCCCGACGCCCGCGGCCTCAGACGCCGCCGACGTCGCCGCGGCCTCGACGCGCCGACGCCCGCGCGCGACTCGACACTGATGCCCGGTGCCTGCGGCTGACCCACCCCGACGCCTCCCGACACTCCGACGCCCCGCGGCCCGACGTCCCGACGCCTGACGCCCCGACGCCCTACAGCCTCCCGACGTGGTAACCATCTCGTATCTGTACTCCCGACGTGTTAATTTGCTCCTTTGTTAGGACAATTTATTGCGTTTCTTGTTTTCCCAAGCTCCAAATGCTTTGGAATAGTAGGAAAAATTGTGGAGTTGCTTACTTGTTAGCTTTTTGGTGCTAATCCTTTGTCTTGTTATTACTAATCGTTGATACTCCTAATTAGTAATCACTGAGAACTCGTAGAGATGCTTCTGTGAAAAATTGGTGACCATCGAGTCTAGCCTGGGAATGTAATGTTGTGCAATTCATTCTATTTGACGGCTTAGGTAGTGATCCATCGAATTGTGCATTTTAACAACAGAGGATGCTCATCTTCGTGGAGCCAAACCGGATTTGGAAGAGAACAACAGAAGATTCTGATATCTTAGAACACTATCTCGTACATGGTGGTGGGCTAATAATATTTTACACAACTGATTTATTCGTTAGTGTGTTCGTTCTTACATTAATTGTAGTGTACTTGACTGGTTGGCTGCTTTGCTGTTTGTTTAGGTTGAACTTGCCCTTGTGAGTTATAACCCTACTCCATTCTTTCTAGTTTGCCCCAGTGGATTTACCGATGGGGAAAAGTGTAAATTAAGAGGAAATAACAGTTGAGGAGAGTAGTGGAAGGGAGCGACGCCACACTGTTTTATGTGAATTTTCTGAGCTTATCTATTTCCATTATCTATGAATTTGGATAGGACACTGGATTCATGTTCTTCAATGAGACAGCTTACCAAACAGATTAGTTGAGGGTTGCTCATCTAACATATTAGTTAAGTATACCTTCGATTCTGAATACATTGTAAACGAGGTTTAAACAATTGTATAGTGCAGCATTCTTACTGGTTTCTATTTCTTGACATTCTTGCTCATCTAACTGTTCTGTACTATTTTAATAGGCATTTTCTGCAATAAAGGGACAGGGCTATTTCATGGGTTTGATGAACCAGAGTCCAGAAAATGCCGGAATGGAATGGGATGGCACAGGAAGCCCTCCGGAAGAGCAACCTGAACCTACTCCCACAACAAAAGGGAGCACAAAAACTAGGAACAAGAACTTCAGCGAAAATGAAGATATACTACTCGTGAAAGCTTGGTTGAACACCAGTACAGATCCAATTCCAGGAACAAATCAAAAGCGTGCGGCATATTGGACAAGGGTACATGAAGCCTTCATTTGTGAAAAGGATGTTGTATTAGATCGTACTCCAAATTCTCTATCACATCGATGGACAGTGATTCAAGAGTGTGTCAATAAGTTTTGTGGGAGCTTTGCTGCAATTGAAGGAAGAAATCAAAGTGGAAAGACTTTTGAAGATAAGGTACATGTTTTGATCACTATGTCTGATTTCTATTAATTTTGGTTGGCAACTAATATAATATTGTTTTTTTGTAGCTTATGGATGCACGTGCTTTGTACAAGGCTGAGGATAAAGAAAACAAATCCTTTACTCTATTGCACTGTTGGCACGTATTAAGATTTGAACCAAAATGGCATGACAAGATGGCTCAACTGGCAGCTCAGAAACCTACCCAAAAGAAACAAAGGGATCTTGGAGATTCAATTCTGGATTTGACAGGTGATGGAAATGAAGAGAATCTGAATTTTGCTAATAATGTCAACTGTTGCCCAGATCCTCCAGTTCCGAAGCGGCCAATTGGTAGAAAGAAGGCTAAACAACAGCTCCGTAATGGAGTAGGTGATGCTTGCATTGAGGCATTCGATAATATGTGGGAGAAAAAGAAGATATCCGATGATTACAAAGAAGTAAAAAAGGATGAAAGGTTTAACAAATCCTTGCAAATTGAACAAGAGAGGCTGCAAATAGAGAAGGACCAGTCGAAGCTGAAACTTATGTTAGAAGAGGAGAGAATCATGACAATGGACATTAGTGGTCTGCCTATTGAGCAGCAGCTTTACTATAGGAGCCTACGGAGTGAGATACTCACTCGTCGAGGGATCAACAGTATGGTCTGATTTTGCTCCTTATCATTCAGTATCATCTGTTTTTAGTTTATTTCAATCGAACTTTGTTTAGGTAATTGATTCTGAACTTCCAAGGATCTTGTATGATCATCAGATTTTACTAGTTCAAGTGTTGAATGTGGACCTTATATTTTCCTATATGTTCCTGTATGATGCATGTGATGTTTCCTGTATGATGCTTGTGATGCTTCCTGTGATGTTTCCTGTATTATACCGCGGCAGAGGCACATTGGATGACAGCAGCTTCCTATGTCAGGTCATAGTCAGAAGGCAAAACAATAGCTTACGGATAACTTTCCTGTAATTTTCAGGATTTAGGTTATAGCTTTTCACCGTGATGTTGTACTAACACGAAGTATAATTCGCAGGTTGTGAAAGAAAGCAGCAGTATACTATATCATTTGAAGGTGATCTGTAGTCTTCTAGAACAAAACAATCTAGTTACTAGTAGTGCTCCTATGTTCTCCTACAAACTACAAGCTGCACAAGAACTAAACTGGTTATTAGTGAAATAGTTAGCGAGTAGTCACGAGGCAAGCCCTTGATTTGCTCTGAAAATTGTGCTTCCACAGTTTTCTGAATGTCAGTAAAATAAAAATAGAATCCAATTAAAATAATGTATCTTGTGCCATAAAATAAAAATAGAATCCATAGAAAATAATGTATCTTGCACCCATAATGTATCTTATTAATAGAAAACAAAAAAAAAATAAATCTAGGCGTGATGATCAATATGTATCCGGCTTATGTTGCCATAGGTGCTCTATTAGGTCTTCTCGTAGTTGATGATGAACTTCTTTGTCTCTTATTTTTTTTCCTTGTCTCAATGAACTCCATAAGATCAACAGTATAGTTATGAGAAGCTCGGACATGTTCATCTTCAGAGTCAAAATGTTCTTCTGCATCTACATCATCCTCGTCCTCTATAATCATATTATGCATGATAACACAAGCTTTCATAATGTATCCTAATGTCTCTTGATCCCATAAACGAGCTTGACCTCGAATTATGGCAAAACGAGCTGTAAAACTCAAGGCTCGCCGACATCCTTTCGATCGCCTCCGTGCTTTGGCAAAATATTTTTTCTCATTGCCCTGTGGTTGAGAAATGATCTTCACGAATGTTGCCCATGATGGGTAAATTCCATCGGCAAGATAGTACCCCATTGTATAATCATGACCATTGACTGTATAATTGACTTCAGGTGATTGACCTTCAGCTAATTTTGCAAAGAGTGGAGAGCGTTGAAGAACATTGATGTCGTTGTGTGATCCCGGTAAACCAAAAAAAGTGTGCCAAATCCACAGGTCTTTAGAAGCAACAGCTTCTAATATTATAGTTGGCACTCTGACATGTCCAGAATACATACCGTGCCATGCTGTAGGACAATTCTTCCATTTCCAATGCATACAATCTATGGATCCTAACATTCCTGGAAACCCTCTTTTTTCTCCTATTGCCAGTAAGCGGGCCGTATCCTTCTGATTTGGCGCTCTCAAATACTCATCTTCAAATATTTGAACAACTGCAATGACAAGCCGTCTCATACTCTCAATAGCGGTACTCTCTCCAATACAAATGTACTCATCTGTGGAATCAGCTGATACACCATAAGTTAGCATACGAAGTGCTGCTGTTACCTTCTGTAAACAACTTAATCCAAGTACATTAGCTGCATTTATTTTTTGCACAAAATACTCATCATGATCCTGTACCGCATTCATTATACGCAAGAAAAGAGGTCGGCTCATTCTAAACCTGCAAATAAATACAAAATTATTACAATCAATAGTAACTAAAATATTTAAATTAAACAGTAAACATGACACAATACGAACCTACGTCTGAAGAATTCTGGTCCATATGTAGGATCATCGGAGAAATAATCTTCATATAATTTTTGGTGTCCTTCTTGTCTCTTACGACGAACAATTTTATGCCCAGGAACAGAACCACCCTGTTTAGGTGCACTCATGGATGTATAATACGTATGAATTATAGATGCGGATTGGATAAAGAAATCATCATCATCATCCGATGATGACGAGTCCAGTACTTGTTGCAACAAAGACTTGCGCCCGCTCATAGTTCCACGTATCTACAAGGACGCACCAACCTGAAGCAGTATCTGGAGATCGAAATCGGGCGTGGGCGCCAGGCGACGTCCTGTGCGGGTTATACATGTATTTATACATGCACGGACAGACGGAACCCACTGGAAGTTATTTCTTTGAGAACACACTACGTGTACCGATCGGAACAGGACTAGATAATGGAGTTCATGCCTTGTACATGTACAGGCGATGGCCGAGTGCAGCGGTCAAACCATAATCGCATCGTACACGGACGAGCTAGCACATCGGCCGCCAGTGCACGTGGCCAGCTCTCCAGGATCGCTCACGATCAAAATGAGGTATCGAGCAAATTAAATGGGCCGGTTGTTATTGTTGGGCCAGATTCAAAATACTATTAGGATATATTTAGGGGAGCTGTTGGAGGAGGGGACTAAAATAGGTTAACAAATTTTTTGGGCTGCCTCTAAAAGGTGTCTTTTGGGGTGGGTTTTTAGGGGGATTGTTGTAGATGCTCTTAGTTGCTACTCAAGAACGAGGAGGGAGAAAAATTGTCTCAGGTTATCTAACCCCACCTCATCTCGTGTTTGAATTGCCAATGGAGAGGGTACGGAATTATATATTGGGAGAAAGGAGGAAGGGGCATTTTGCAACAGTACGAAGCTTTGGGGTGCGTTTTGGAAATGGGGTGATCATGCCCAACAACTTATCGAATCCTACGGGATGACCACGCCCTATGTAACATCTTAAAATTTAGCTTTCTTTAAAAATTTAATTTTAAATATCTGGATTTTATGTGTACTTCTGAAAGAAAATCTCAAAATTCCAATTCTAAACCGAAATTCTAAATTTAAATTCCAATTCTTAAAATTGAAATTCAAATATCCAAAAATCCGAATTTCCAGAAAAATATCCGTTTTATTTTTCTGGGTCCACCCTATTTTTCTTGGCCCATCCTTTCTTTTCTTTTTCCCTTTTTCTTTCTTTCTCTCTCCTCTCGGGTACTGTTAACGTGCGTTTACTGTTCATCAGTTCATCTTCAGCCTTAGTCGACCGAACCGACGATCGAACGCACACAGCCATGGCCTCCCTTCACCTCCCAAGTCAACTTCCAAACCGGCCATTATCTCGACGTCTCACTAAAACGAAAGTTATGCCAAATCTCGCAAGGAATCCATTCTTTCCAACCTCTTTACGATTTGTTCGTCCGTTTGCCTTTTATCCTGTTTTTCCCGAATCAACTCCAAATCGAATCCCGCAAAAATTCGAGTCTGTTTTCAACTCTTCCGAGCCTTTCTACACGACCCCTTGACCCCTCTTAACCCTTCCTAACACCTGCGAAGCCTTCTCAAACCCTAGAACACCGTTACCACCGAGAGCCCTCCTGTTCCTGAAATTGTTCGTCATTCCAACTCGCGTTCCAAGCAATCTGGTAAGCTTTTTCATCATCCTTCGCGTCACATGTTCCCATGTACCATCTATCTACTTGCCGAATTACTTTGGTTTTGGTACAACCTATCAACTGGAATCGAATTTTTCCCGAAATAGATCTACTACATCCTCTGTCATCGATTCATCGCCTCCAGTGAGTTCTAGACTATGCCATCACCATTGTAAGATTCGTCTCGTTGCGTTCTACGTGGTGCTTCCCTTACTTTCTTCGAAACCCACTACAAATTGGTCACCTTCGACACCTAGCCATGCCGCCTAGGACACCACACGTTCCCATCTATTCGGTGAGATTTTTTTCAATCCTTCCATGTCAAAGCATGTTCTACTTTCGCAGATAGCAATCCCCCAAGTAGATTTGCTTTTCATTCACCAAGCACTGATATCTCGAGTTTTTTCTTTTCCCACCATCGTTGTTCAATCATCGATTGTGTCGTCTCCGGTGAGTTTCTAGCTTATTCGACTACTTTTTTAACTTCACCATGCTGCGTTCTAGCTCGTGCTCACCTTGTTTCACCGCGTTCAATGCCTGAGCGCCATTTCTCTCTCCAACCCATGCCGCTCACCGTCATTGCGCCGTTTCGACTGCCACGTCGCATCTCTGGCTGTGCCGCTACCTCCCACGTGTTCCTCGGGTCTCTAGTAACCCATTTTCTCCCCTAGCCAGCCTCCCTTGGCTTTCGCTCACCGGCAAGCATCATGGCCATGCTTTGTATCCATGCAAGCCTATGTTAGTTCTTTCTTTTGCAATGAGTCAATACGAGTGGGCCCATGCGTCATACACACAAATAAACTCAAAAACCCTGAAAAATAAGATACCAGGGAATATTCCCTCGTTTTGAAATTTCCTGTAATTTCCAATCTATTCGATCTTCCGATCACTCGTTCTCCATTGTCCAAACTCCGAATCCAGTATTTCAAGTTTCTAAATTCATATAAAATCCTAATCTTTCTTCTAGTGTATATTTTAGTTTTTTGTGATTTTATTTGTATTTATTTGTTTATTTGAGCTTTCTCGTTTTGCGTGTAGAACCCAACGTCGTCGAAATTTTTTTTGACTAGCAAGAAGAGACTCGAGCCACAGAAGGTAAGTCTTCCTTGAACATATTGGTCCAAGTTTTATTAAAGTTATTTACTATTTTAAACTTATATGCATTGCTATTTCACATAAAATAATAACTTGTTTTTAAGGTCATTAGGTATGCCGACATTGTTATACCCTCATTTGATGTTGTAATCCATGTACCTTTGTCACCTTAGGATTCCCTTGTCTCAGTATTGAGATTAATATGCTATTTGTTAAACGATAGAAAACTGCTTAGACAAGCTATCCGATCATATTAACCCTTGTGGTGGAAAATTGATATCATATGTCTTATTTGTTCATTACAATAACACTATGGCAATAGGTATTGTTGTTGTTTTTAAAGTAAAATAAAATGATAAAACTGTTTTAGACTTGGGTGGATGATAAGATTGGATCATTGCGGATTGAGCATGAAAACTTGTATCGTAAAATTACCACCCTAGCCAATTAAGGACCGACGCTTGTGATTGTTCAAACTGATCACTACTATACAACCACATGTCTAAATGGGTACGCCCTGGCTAACTAATTTGCAATGGCTTAGCTTGGAATCCGCTAGTGGTATGAGTGGGTCGGTTAGACAGTTGGCCTACATGGTGCCAGAGGGGGCTTCTGATTGGGAGGATTTAGACCTTCAGCAGTGAAACCTCAGCAGGCAGAATCTAGTTAGGTAGGCGTATTGTAAAGGCCTTGTGATGATCACTTAGTCGCATGCCAAAGGAAGCGTATAGTTACCAACAACATAACTCGATTATCTCTTGTGGGTAAAGTTGTATAATCTCTGCAGAATGTAAAACTATTCGAATAACCATGCCCATGGTCACGGGTAGGCAATGTGCTCTTTCACATGGTAGATCTTTGTTTTTGGTTTCAAAGTAAAAGATTTGAAACTTGAGTGGTTAGAACTCTTAGGTGTGTATCTTGGTGGATAGAGCCAGTGTGGGTAGATAGAACTTGTATTTTTAAATCTTGGTGGATAAAGCCTTATTACTAGTGTTGGTGGCTATAACCTTCACTAGAAATTATGTTAGTTTCAGTTATTGCAATTACTTTGTTAAATTGATACTTTGAAAAATCTATGATGGTAATTGAACTTAAAACAATGTTGCTTTGTGCAAAGAACCATATATCCGTCCTTTGTTATGCCTTGCATATAATTGTATTTTCCCAAAACTTGCGGAGTACTCTATGTACTCACCTTGTAATCTATAAATTATCTCAAATGAATACCAAGATGCCAAAGGAGACTACGACTACTTCGCGTGCAGATTCAACGAAGGCTTTTTGGAGGTCTAGGTTGCGTTTCCCCAGTCAATTACCTGTGGCGTATTAATGGGTCATCGTCAGAGTTTTATTTTGCTTTCACTATGTTTTGTAAGTCTGAGAGGTTGATGGACCATGTGGAGGTGACCCCATGTGTGTGATGAGTATTTGACTTCGGTTTAGGAAAGTCGAGTTTGGCTTGTGTGGTTCGGACCATGTCGTTGCGTGGTGCAATTGGCTTGGTTGGACTTGGTCGAACTTGGTCGAAGCGATTATGATGCTTATTCTCTTGATTCGACAGGTTTGGGCTCTTTTATGCATCAGTATGGTTCATTGATGTGATTTATGTTTACATGTGTCGAGCGGTGCTATTTGATGTGTTTCTTGTCTGTGATGGCTGCAGGACGTCGAGGCGGAGTCGTGGCGAGACACGAGGTGACCGAACTAGGCACAGGCGGTGTCGAGGTCAGAACGGTCGGATGTGTCGAAGATGGAAAAGACTCGAGGTGGTTGCGAGGCTTGGACGACAAGAGATGCGGAAGCTTCCCGGAAGGTGCAGGAGGGGCGTTTCGGTAAAAACGCGAAGTTGCATATGGAAGCGGGTTTGATTAGCATTAGCGGGTAAAGGTGGAGGCTTAATGGGCAAAGCAAATGGAAAATCCATTAGTGAGGCTATAAAAGGAGGGTGTCTCCTGCATGGTCTCTAGGGCTTTTTAGGGTTTTGGTCTTTGCTTTGTGTTGGTGGTTATGCTTTAGTTGTTGAGAGTGAGTGGAGAAGGCAGAGGGCTGTTCTGCCCTTCTCTGTGTTCCTGTGTTCTTGAGAGAAGGATGTAGCTTGTGCTCTCAATCCAAGCATGTATGGGATTGTAGGGATGATATGAGTTGATACTCCTTGTAATCATGTATCTCTCATCCTCAATATCAATCTGAGATGGCTTTGTGTTGAGTTTGATTGAGTTTTTGAGCTCCCTGTTGATTCTGTGCTTCGTTCTTCTTTTGGTTGATTTCTTGATTTTCAGTTCTTGCGTTGTTTCTTGCTGAGAAGGGTTAAAATGGGTTGCTCTATATTGGGATGATGCCTCAAGATCATTTGATCAGTTAAAATCCCAAGAGCCCATTCTTGATTTCAGATTTTGTTTTTTGGTCTCCTCTGTTCATCTTTTCCTTTCTAGGGTTTTGGTGTAGTTTGTGTTTCCCTTTATGCGATGGCATGAAATTTGGCATGTTGAGTTCTGAGGCTATTAAGAAGCTATCCTCAAAGTTTCATGGCCAAAGGACCAGAGATTAAATGGGAATTTGAGTTTTCGTGCAACTCTCAGTTCATTTTCAGTTTTTAGGTCAAATCTCAAATTCTTCTTTTGAAATGGTCTTTCTTGTTTACCCAAGCTCCTTTGGTTATTTTGGATATTGTCTCCTTGTTCTGGACTGAGAATTCTCGAGAGAAACCTCTAATTTTCTTGCTGAGTGGAGTCTCAAGGTTGCTCTGAAATTTCAGCCTGCAGTCTGTTCTGAAAAACGAGGAGCGGTCTGACCGGACCCTTGTAGGCGGTCAGACTGGTTAGGGAGAGGCGGTCAGACCGGCGAAGAACGAGCGGTCAGACCAGACCTGGCCGGTCAGACCGGACTGCTCACGGTGGTCAGACCGGCGGTGTACGGGCGGTCTGACCGGCCCATGTACACCGGTCTGACCGGCCTGCTACAATTTGCCCTATTATGCATTGTTGTCCACTGTTTTCTTCCTGCTGGTTTTTCTTGGTGCTATTGCTCCTTCTGTTAGTTGAGGTCCCCTGAGCTTATGAACTCCTCTTCATAGTCTTTCATAGCTATTGGAGAGGGGTTTCATTAGTGGGCAATTTTGGGGTTGAGGTTTTGAGAATCGACATTCACCCCCTCTGTCGCCATTTCGGTCCAACAGAGGTCTTGTGACCTCAATTGTAATAAGTGGCCTTAATGCTGGTACTCTTTATTATTTCTACAAATAGTTGTTGGTTATGTAATCATCACTATTGATTGTGTGCACTAACTTTGATCTGGAACTACTACAATAATACACAGAGGGTTCAGATTCTGAAATCCGGTCCCGACACCCTATAACTTGTCCAATCCTAATCCCAAGGTGAGTTCATGGATGTGTAGTTGAACATCTTAAATATTTGGCAAAACCATTAGTACTCTGACACAAAACTAGTTGATCATTTTGTTTTTATCTCAAACACTAGGTCTTGTGTTCCATTTCTCCAACCTTCATAATTTTATGTTCTCTTTTAGTTTAATTGGTGTAAAAGTTATCGAGATCTTACTTCTTTGTTGTTTCTTAGGATTTCAAGAGCTTGTACATTTTTTGAACAACTTGTGCATTTTAGTCTAGAAAATAAATATAAAAAAGCTAATGTGGATTTGGAAAACTTGTAAGGTCAATAAGATTAGAAATTTACTATTATATGTTCTAAACAATTTTCTTGTATCAATTTTCTAAGCAATTTTTCTAGAATAACATTGTATCTTCTACATTGATAACACAACTAACTTACTACAAAACACCTTTTACAACTTATATTTCTCTAAATTATTTGGAGATATTATCTCTAGTGTAAACAATTTGTACATTATTTTTGCTAATGTGAATATTAACCTTTTCTACTGAATAATATGTTGTTAACTCCAAATACCTATCAGACCTGGATTTTGCAATCTAGAATCCTCTGTGATTCCACTGCATTATTCATGTAATGAATCATTAGTGAACAAACTATTCACTTCCCAACTTATTCCAACCAGGTTTTCATGAAAACTCTACCCCTCGTGTGAAATCACCGAGCATTGTCCATAATTGGGGACACGGCTATTCGAATAATTTTACACCTTGCACAACTTTACCCACATGATATGTCCTTCTTATAGTGTCACTAGTATAACATGCTTTCTTAGGTGTGCTGACCAAGAAGATCACAAGGCCTTTACAATACTCAATCTCAACCCAATTCCACCATGCTAAGATTTCGCCATCGCAGCACCCTCTTGGGCCTCATGAAAATCAGCAATCATGTTATTCACAACGGCGGAATCGAAATTGAAATATCACAAATTACTTAGCCAGGTCTATCCCATACTAGACATGTGGTTTGCACGGTAAGGCTCAGATAGTGGCGAAACATCTACATCACAATGTGCGAACTACACCCCTTTACTGCACGATCATTCGCCCAAGTGAAAAACCATTTTGTATAGCCCACACTAATGACATTACCCATGTTATGGTACATAAATTTTATAACTATGGCTGACCACCATGATTCAATATCTCATTAAGTCAAAATTAATTAATTAACAACATGTGATAATAAACCTAACGTACTATAATAAGCATAGCTAAGCAATTTAAATGTACAATCCAAGTGATAACTAATAGCAATGCATGATAATTTAAATTAAAATAATATAAAATAGATTTAAAAAACTAGGTTCAATATGATCAAAGGGCATGACTTGCCTTGGCCTTGCTCAGTTATGAATTCTTGATCCTCTGGTGGCACTCCTGCTCCTTCGAAGATGTGATCTAACGACAAAAAACGAATGAGACACAATAAATTCAAATGAACTCCAAAAACCACAAAACCAGAACCAAAAGGTAGAACTCAATTTTAGATGAATTTAGAAAAAAGAACAAGCACAATCAGAGTTAGGACGAAAGAGAATGGCCTCTCATAAAATCTAAAGGAAAATACTGCAAATTGGATAAGGTTACTATGTTGTAGACTCAGCTCATGGAAAGGATCGTCTACGGTGGACTCAGCATATGGAATAGTGATGGGCGACTCGGCTAGCTGACGTGGTGGGTTAGGGCTGACGTGGCAGTGACATGGCATGCTGGCGTGGCATGACACGTGGCATCAGGTAGCTTCAGGTGCTGACATGTCATACACGTGGACGCCCACATGGCTGACACGTGGGATGGGAGCTTGCGTGGCTACTGACTCGGCAAGGCTGACTCAGCTCGATCTACGGGTCTACAGTTTTGTGATGCTAATAGGTGGGATCCGCATGCCATAGGCTCGACGCATGTGGACTCGGTTCACAGAGAAGCTGAACCGTCGGCTGGTGGGTGCGGGGTGACGTGTTAGGGTGTGCGGCACGAGGCATCGCTTCATATGGCGTGCGAGCGCAGTGTTGACCAACGGGAAGACGTCGAGGAAAGGGAGGGTGGTGGCTGCTTGTATAGCATGGACGACAAGCGAGCACTCACCGGCGGCAAGATCAACGGTGAAGGATGGGCTGCGGTCCGGCGAGGGTGACCGACAGCTGGCCGAAATGGCGACGGAGAGGCTCGTCAATGCCAGCCGAAGACGAGAGCGAAGGTAGACGTCGGCGATGGTGGCTCGACAGCTCGGGTCAGGGAGATAAGACGGGGCAACGCGGCTATTTATATCCGAACATCGAGGCTTCCAGCTTGGACACGGGGCGATGTTCGAGACGGTGACGGCACGACTCCAAAACGAAGACGGCGGTGACAGTGAGAGTTTGCCTCAGACACGCGAGGAAGACGATGTCTCTCGGTTGGAGACGATGAATAGTACACACCCCAGCCAATGCGTGACACGTGGTAAGCTCCAGATCGGACGACTGGCATTAGATGGTTGACGTGTGGCTACTGAACGGTTGTGGGGCAAATGGCAGAAGGCTGCCACGTAGTAGAGATCCAGCGGGGCAAGGCGTTAAGGGCTGGGTTGGGCTGGGCCGAGGCACAGGTTGGGTTGGACAAGGCCTTTCGGTTTCGGCCCAAAAGGCTTCTAGGATTTTGAGGCTTTTTTTATTTTTAGAAATTCAAATAAATCTCTAAGCTCTAGAAAATAGCAAACAAATGTAGAAAAAATCCAAGAAAATTCCTTGAGACTCAAGAAACCCAAATAAAATACTTTCAGCAAATGTTAAAGTTTAATTTAGTCATATTAAATCCTTTTACTTCATAAAAATTCTATTAAGCTTGAATTAATTCCAGAAAAATCCAAATGGTGAATTTTATTTTAAAAGCTTCAAAAAGGCTCTGAAAATCAGGATGTTACACTTATTGAATGCTTGTAATTAAACAACAAGGCGTACAGAGATACTCAGTAAGGCACCACACAGAATGCAGTAATAATAGATGAAAGGTTGAACAAGGGGGCTTATGATTCTTTTATTTGCGAAATGCCACCACTTTGAAATACAGATATAGGAAATATCTAAGACATGGCAATTTTAACTAAAACATATTTTCTAAATAGTGTGAAAGATTGCAATAATATTTCCATATGCTAGTTTTTCAGTGTCATATCCACTTATTATCATTACTGGGACCAATCGCCCAAGGCAACACAAATCAAGACCTTATCAGCCTGCCACTTTTCCTTTCCACCCACAAAGCTTTTGAAATAGAACTATATCATGTAAAGTTCCCAACGTCCACCCATGACTGTGTGCACGGCTGTTCAAACAATTTATACTCTATATAGGTTGTACATCTTTATCAACAAGATATTATTATCTCACAATGTCGGCCATTAGACGCTTTCTTAGGCATGCAACTGCTAGGAAATTCTATAATTTATTGAAAGAAGCAGAGAAAGAATTGTATCCGGTTGCAAGGAGGCTACTAAAATATCTTTCATTGTCAGGCTCTTCCAGATTAAGTGCATGAATGGTCTTAGTAACAAATCCATAGAGGCCATACTTCTTTTGTTCTCGCATGTGCTCCCTGAAGGCCACTGTATCCCAAACACCTTGGAGAAAGTGCAAAAGGTTGTTCGAGATCTTGGCCTAGACTACCAAAAGATTCATGCATGTGAGAATGATTGTGTCTTATTTCGAGGAGATTATGCTAACATGGATTCGTGTCCAAAATGTGGTGAGAGTCGATGGAAAACATTTAATTCGGATGGGATCGTGAGGCTAGTGGCACTAGTGGGGCAAAGAAGCGTATTCCTCGTAAAATACTACGATATTTTCCACTTATTCCTCGGCTGCAAAGATTATACATGACAGAGTCCACTTCATCATATATGCAATGGCACAAGGAAGAATTGGTCCGTGATGGGAAAATGCGGCACCCTGCTGACTCATTGGCATGGAAGCACGTGGATGAGACGTATAAGCACTTTGCATTGGATCCACGCAATGTTAGGCTGGGACTTGCATCTGATGGCTTCAATCCATTTGGGATGCTGAATGTGACATACACTACATGGCATGTGATCCTAATACCTTACAACTTGCCACCTTGGTTGTGTTTGAAACAATCATACTGGATGATGTCGATGTTGGTACCTAGGCCAAAATCTACTGGAATGAACATTGATGTATATTTGCAGCCCCTAATTGATGAGCTTAAAGATCTTTGGACTAAAGGTGTTGAAACATGGGATGCGAAGGAGAAAAAGAACTTTACGCTACGTGCAGTTCTACTTTGGACAATTAATGATTTCCCTGCATATGCGATGTTATCTGGTTGGAGCACAAAAGGAAAGTTTGCTTGTCCTTATTGCCACAAGGATACCGAGTACTTGTGGTTAACATTCGGTTCGAAGCATTGCTACATGGGACATCGCCGCTTTTTGCCTTTGGACCACAGGTGGCGCAGGAACAAGGATAGCTTCAATAACAAGGTGGAAACCAGGGAGGCTCCAGTGCCGCTCACTGGTAAGCAGGTGATGCGGCAATATGAGAGTTTTGAGCAGGTGACTTTTGGTAAGGCAACAAGAAAGAGGAAGCAGTGTGAGGAGGAAACTAGATGGCACAACTGGAGGAAGAAGAGTATTTTTTTGATCTACCTTACTGGGAATCATTGCTTATACGCCATAATCTAGATGTGATGCACATTGAGAAGAACATTTGTGAGAGCTTATTGGGGACTTTGCTCGAATTACAAAGTGTAAGGATAGTGAGAAGGCTCGACTTGGCATGCAACATTTGGGTATTAGGAACGATCAGCATCCTTTTAGTCGAGAATGGTAAGTATACTTTGCCACCAGCTTTGTACTCTTTGGATAAGGATGAGAAGACAATTCTATGTAAATTTCTAGAAGGAGTGAAGATGCCTGCTGGCTATGCCTCCAATATAAAGAGATGCGTGGACATCCAAGGTTGTAAGTTGTCTGGACTTAAAACACACGACTTCCATGTTATCTTACAGAAACTTTTACCCTTAGTGGTACGCAACATATTGCCTCAAGATGTAGCGCTCGCATTAATTGATCTTAGTAGGTTCTTCAACTCAATATGTTCAAAGGAGCTGGAGGAAAAAGATATTGAAAACCTAAGCTCGTCAATTAGGGAGACTCTTTGTCGGCTTGAGATGATATTCCCACCAGCCTTTTTTGATATCATGATGCATTTGCCAGTTCATATTGCTGAAGAGGATAGACTTGGAGGCCCTGTGTGCTATAGTGGATGTATCCAATTGAGAGGTACCTACGTACGCTAAAAGGCTATGTGAGGAACAAAGCGCACCCTGAAGGATCAATAGCCGAGGGATATATCTCAGAGGAGTGCCTTACATTTTGTTCTCGCTTCTTTGAAGATGTTGATACGAAGCTTAATCGACCGGAGCGTTATGAAAGCGCCACCGTTATTGAACCACCATCTGGTCTTAGCATATTTGGGAACATTGACTACAATAGGAAAGGAAGTAGTATCGAGTTGGTTTCAATTTTGAAATGCATAGGATGAGGCACTACATAATAACAAATCGTGATGAGGCTGTGCCATGGATTAAGTAAGCTTAATTTTTAATTTAATTATTTTTTGGTATCCGTGTCTATGTTTATTTCGAATTAATGCTCTTTTTTGTATTATCATTACAGCAAGCATATGGATGAATTGAAAGCAATCAACCCACGTAATCTTGAAAAAAGACACAAGGCTGAATTTGTAGGCTGGTTTGAGCGTGAAGTAAGTGACAGTTTTTTATATCATTAATTTGTAGTGAAGCTGTAATTTGTCCTTGTTCTATTACCTAAGAGTTTTTGTTAATGTTTTGGACTGCAGATCAGAAATCTTTATGAAAAAGGAGAAACAAGCAACTTTGATGTATGCACTTTCACGAGGACCGCACCATCGAGTTCGTGTATACAATGATGCTTCATAAATGGCTTTCTATTTCGCACCTCTTCCATAGAGAGGAGCCTAAATACTCAAAATAGTGGTATTCTTGTGAAGGGCGATGACAGTACTGGCAGTATGGACTGGTATGGCATGATTAAAAAAATCATCTTCCTAGATTTCCCATATGAGAAGGAAGTCATACTGTTTCAGTGTGACTGGTTTGATGTACCTGCAGCTACAAAGACCAAAGGTAGAGGATATAGTAAGGATCAATATGGGATTATCGATATTGATACCACTCGGTTTCGTTATTTAAATGATCCTTACTGTCTGGGGACACAAGCGGAGCAAGTGTTTTATGTGAAAGGTGCGAAGAAACCAGATTGGTGCAGTGTTGTTAGAATGAAACCTAGAAATCTGTTTGCCATGCCTGAAACATCAGATACTAACAATGTGGGAGAAATCGATTTGGACTCACTTGTCGTGGGGGTGGAGGATATGAGTGTTTCCCGTTCAAATGAAGAATTGACAAATTGGAGAAGGTGTGGCATAGAGGGGGTTAGTGGTGATGCTTCTGTCATTGAAAAGGCGATTGCAGAATCCATGCCTGAACCAAATGATGCGGACTTACCTGATGAAGATGTTGATGACACCTACCTTGCTGATGGGGTTGTTGCTCCTGTTAATTCTCTAGGCCAAGGACATGAAGAAGATGATTTTTTTGTGTAAAACATATATTTTGTGAATTTTAATTTATTCTGTACTGATTAAGAGGCCCTAGGTACTTAACAGGTAGGCGTGCAGGCTTATTGTCTGGAGGAAACAGATAGCCGTTTGTCAGGGCTGGTCGCTCATATGGCGGAAATGCCTGTATAACAGTATCAAACAAAATTACTCTCTCATTTAGTAGAAGTCGTGTTTAAGGAAAATGCAGGAATATGATAGAGTTCATACTTGTGTCCTAAACTACCATCTAAAATTAGGACACTGCATATGGATGACAAACAATGACAAGACTGATCTGAGAAGATGATATCGTTAGAGGAATGGGTAATTTATGTGAAACAAGCTTACAAGCATTTAGCCAATCCATAAATATGTTCTTACTTAATCATATGAGAACTGCTAGAAAATAAGGATTACTTACTTGAGTTTTCAAAGTTCTATCAGCACCCTTCATTAAGAGTAGCTTCACAAAATCGGTTCAGTGTTTGCACAGCTAGATGCAATGGTGTCCAGCCATACTGCAAATTGAACGAGTTAAGCAGTTAATCCATCAGAAAAGAAAATAAAAAGATAATTCCAAAGCCTAACATACATCATCCAGGCGATTGATGTCAACATTGTACAGCAAGAGGGTCTTTATAGTCTGATTGCATGTTGTTTGGACAGCATAACGCATTAGGGTTGCACCATACTGCATCACCAAAATTGCATTGTTGGTTGTTTGAATTAAACCAACACAATTAACCAAACAAACTGTTTCCAAGAACAAGATCGAACCCAAGTAACTTCAAAGTATTATTTAAGTCTTCACATAAGCTGTTTCCAAGATTTCTAAACATAGGCCATACTCACTTTATCATGGATAAATGGATTTGCTGAATTCCTTAAAAGATAGTTGATAATAGCATGCTTCTTGGAAAGAATTGCTTTATGAATTGCTGGCAAATAATCCTGAAGAAACCAGAAAAAGGCCCAATGCACGATAATGATATCACAAAGACACCAAGCTTTCTAGGCATATACCTGTTTAAGATGAGATAGCTCAACATTTACAATAGCAATTACCTTATCAAAAGCATTTATGTCCACATTATGTTTTGTAAGATTGTCCAATATATAGAAGTCTCCTGATGCAGCAAGGGTGTTTAGTGGCAGCCACTTACTCTACAAGGAAAAGATATAAGATGTGTCAACTGTCAATGAATAGATATTGGACAGGAAGCTAAAATGGAAGTAACAAACATCACCAACACGGGCAGAAGATGCATGGATGTTAAATTGTCAAAATAAGGAGCATAATTTACTATTTCCATGACTAAAATAGTAGCTAATATGAGGTTATGATGCGTTTACAAATGACTTGATAATAATTAAATCGCTCTGAACAGAGATCACTTACAGAAGTCGCAGCTTCCAGAACAGGTACTCTCTTGTTCATAAGAACCTTTTCCTCATCTGTGAACAGCTTCCAGAGACCTAAGTATAGAACAGGTTATTGAAGGGCAGCAATAAAAGAAACATACAACGTAAAGAAGAAACAGAATACTGCAAGACATACCATAATATATTGTTTCATATCCGAGAACAACAACAAGAAATCCGAGTTCTTGATTTCTACATTGGAGGGAGGAACAGCCATGAGAGGATTTGGCGAGGGAGGTAGGGAGGGAGGGAGACTTACGCGGCCGCCGGAGAGGGTGGATGCGATGGAGAGTGCAATGTTCGGCTTCTCCGTGACCTGCAACGGTGGCGATCCAAGAGTGAGAAGATTTGGACGTAGGAGGAGGAGAAGTGGAAGTTGTACCTCTTTTATGGTAGGAGGAGGAACCGCTTTCCGAGCACGATCGTGCTTGCAACCGCAACCTAACCTGGGCGAGTGGGGGGAGGAGGAGGAGGCGGCGGCGCGGAGGAGCTGGGGAGGAGGCGAGGGTGGAGCGGAGGAGGGGAGGAGGAGGTGAGGGCGGAGGGGAGGAATGGGGGAGGAGGAGGCGGCAGAGCGGAGGAGTGGGAGGAGGAGGAGGCGGGGGAGGAGGCGGCGGAGCGGAGGAGTGGGGGGAGGAGACAGCGGTGGTGCGAGGTGGGAGCGGGGGAGGAGGCGGCGGAGCGGAGGAGCGGGGGAGGAGGCGTCGGCGCTGGGTGGGGAGGAGGAGGCGGCGGCGGCGCGGAGGAGCGGGGGAGGAGGAGGTGGCGGCGGCGCGGAGGAGCGGGGGAGGAGGCGGCGGCAGCGGCGGCGCGGGGTGGGAGGAGGGGAGGAAGCATCGGCGCGAGGTGGGGAGGAGGCGGCGCGGAGAACCGGGGCGGAGAACGTGGGGAGACGGCGGAGAACGTGGGGAGGAGCGGGACTCGGGGGGCGCATGGTTTCGTGAGCGGGGTGGGCACACACCTCAGCCAGCGTAACTTTTTTTTATGAGAAAGAATGGAGGCCGTACCAACTACCAACTCCTTCTTTTAAAATAGTAAAGAAAAGATACTAGTCAAATACCTGTGCATTGCAACGGAAAATAAAATTTATGAGTAAATATTATACTACAGTTATATATTGTTGCTCAAAAGAAAGAATTTGTTTATGCTTGACTATATAACGTACCTCTCATATAACATAAGACTAAATGTATGACCAGAATAACCTGAATAGCTCAATTAACCAAACATGTGTCCATCAACCATTTAAGATAGCATTTTTTGTCCGATTGAGCTAAAAACTTCAAAAAAAAATTCACCTTAACTGCTAACATCTCGTACAAATTCGCATCTCTAAATCATTCCGTACGGCGTATAAAAAATGCTGCAAGTCGACATACACATATTTTACTATGCCGTTCGTCATCATCAACCATTTAAGATAGCATTTTTTGTCCGATTGAGCTAAAAAGTTCACATAAAAATTTCACCTTAACTGCTAACATCTCGTACAAATTCGCCGCTCTAAATCATTCCGTACGGCGTATAAAAAATGATGCAAGTCAACATAAACGTATTTTACTATGCTGTTCGTCATCATCAACCATTTAAGATAGCATTTTTTGTCCGATTGAGCTAAAAAGTTCACATAAAAATTTCACCTTAACTCCTAACATCTCATACAAATTCGCCGCTCTAAATCATTCCGTACGGCGTATAAAAAATGATGCAAGTCAACATACACGTATTTTACTATGCTGTTCGTCATCATCAACCATTTAAGATAGCATTTTTTGTCCGATTGAGCTAAAAAGTTCACATAAAATTTTCACCTTAACTGCTAACATCTCGTACAAATTCGCCTCTCTAAATCATTCCGTACGGCGTATAAAAAATGATGCAAATCAACATACATGTATTTTACTATGCCGTTCGTCATCATCAACCATTTAAGATAGCATTTTTTGTCCGATTGAGCTAAAAAGTTCACCTTAACTAAAAATTTCACCTTAACTGCTAACATCTCGTACAAATTCGCCGCTCTAAATCATTCCGTACGGCGTATAAAAAATGATGCAAGTCAACATACACGTATTTTACTATGCCGTTCGTCATCATCAACCATTTAAGATAGCATTTTTTGTCCGATTGAGCTAAAAAGTTCACATAAAATTTTCACCTTAACTGCTAACATCTCGTACAAATTCGCCTCTCTAAATCATTCCGTACGGCGTATAAAAAATGATGCAAGTCAACATACACGTATTTTACTATGCCGTTTGTCATCATCAACCATTTAAGATAGCATTTTTTTGTCCGATTGAGCTAAAAAGTTCACATAAAATTTTCACCTTAACTGCTAACATATCGTACAAATTCGCCGCTCTAAATCATTCCGTACGGCGTATAAAAAATGATGCAAGTCAACATACACGTATTTTACTATGCCGTTCGTCATCATCAACCATTTAAGATAGCATTTTTTGTCCGATTGAGCTAAAAAGTTCAAAAAAAAATTTCACCTTAACTGCTAACATCTCGTACAAATTTGCCTCTCTAAATCATTCCGTACGGCGTATAAAAAATGATGCAAGTCGACATACACATATTTTACTATGCCGTTCGCCATCATCAACCATTTAGGATAGCATTTTTTGTCCAATTGAGCTAAAAAGTTCACATAAAATTTTCACCTTAACTGCTAACATCTCGTACAAATTCGCTGCTCTACCAACACATGGATAGTATGAAAATTAAAGTTACGATATATTTACAAGTAAATTCTGTTCCTTATGACTGAATGTAGAAAAAAGCCTATCAAATCCCCACTCGGGCAGTCCCCACACCCCTCCCTCCTCTCCCGTCTCCCCCACCCGCCTCCGCGGCTCCGCCTGCCCACCGCCCCTCCTCCACTCCTCGCCGCCCCCGCCGCCGGCCGGCCCCCCACTCCCGTCCCCCTCGTCGCCCTCCTCCTCTCCCCCGCCGCCGACCCCCTCTCCCGCCCCCCCCCCCGGCGCCGACCCCCTCTCCCGCCCCCCATCCCCTTCCTCTCCGCCGCCTCCGCCCCTCCCCCCCGGCGCCTCCTCGACCCCGCCGCCACCCCCTCTCCCCGTCCCCTTCCTCTCCGCCGCGCGGCTCCCTCCTCCCCGCCGTTGCCCCTCCTCGTCCCCCGCCCCTCCTCTCCCCCCGCCGCCGCCTCCTCCCAGTGCACCCTCCTCTCCCCGCCGTTGCCCTCCTCGCCCCCGCGCCTCCTCTCCCCGGGCGCCTCCTCCCCGGCACCCTCCTCTCCCGCCGCGCGCGCCTCCTCGATCGCCGACTCGAATCCGGCCAAATGGCCACCCGTCCGGCCATCCCTGCAGCTCGGCGCCTCGGCCATGGCTCCGCAACTGCAGGTACTCCCTCGGTCCCTCCGACGGTCCGACCCTCCCTACTCCCTGTCTCCCCACCTAATCCTATGTTTATTAAATCGTATGGTCTCAACATATTTGATCAAAAATATTCTAAAAGAGTTGGACTGTAACCCAAAACCATAGTCCGTGGAAATTTCCCTCCAAAATTTTGCACAAATTCCATCGCCCGCTAGTTTTGGCTCCAAAGTTAAAGCCCACGACCCCCACGCCCCCGGCCCCAATTTTCCCTCGTCACCAGACGCGCCTCCTGGGTTACGACTCACCGCGCCTACACTGACGGCGCCGCCCCCTACCACCAAGACGCCGTCCCCTACCACCATGGCCGGCCAACGTGGTGTTCCTCAAGACGTTAATGCCTGTGCTGCTAAAGAGGAGTCGTTGGCTGCTCAAGTTTCCTACAGGTATGTTGCCGACACTTTCCCCTAGGGTTTACCAAAACCTGGTGTTAGATCGGACGAATGATGATGTATGATTAATGGGGATCGTTACAAGTCTGAGTATAGGGCACAGGTCTGTGATTCTGTTCTTCCCAGGGTTAGAACAGGAACGTTTTTTTTGGCGAAACATACAGGATCATTGCAAGTACGTCATGTTGTTTCAATCTTGTTTTCTGAGTACTTCTCTTGGTTCCAAGGACAAGATTCAATTAGTAATTCTGTATCTATTCACTTAGCAGAAAGAGTGAATAAAAGTTTTTTTAAAAGGCATTTACAATAGACATGATCATGAAGACCAGCAACTCACATTTATCGAATTTTACCAACAGCATATTTCGATTTTGCTGAAATATTGAGCTTCACTTTCGAATCAAGCAAACAAAGAGCACAATCTTTATTTCAGTGCTACTATACTATGCAGCAAGTGCTCTTAAAGGATCAAGAAATATGAGTAAAATTATGTGTGATGCACTGATGCTGCTCCCTCCTATTTTCGTTACATATAACTAGAGTGCATAGGATACTTGGTTTTCTACTAAATCTTGTTTTAATTTTCAATACGAATCTGTTGTTCTGTAGGGCACCAGGTGGGAACTTGGTAGGCTCACGTCGTGATCGTGAAGAGGTTCAATCCGAGGTTGCTGAAGACGATCAGTTGGTTCTTGAAGGATCCAGCAGGTATTATAGAAGATAAGTGGGGATCATGATAGAGATGTAGGATTTGCATATGATACTCTTTGCTGTTGTGGTTACAATAGGGCATTTTGCTCATACAGAAAAGTGTTAATTTCAGTTTTTGTGCCCCCATTCAATCAATAAGGACCACTTGATAGTATCCTTCAACTAGTATCATTACTGTAGAGCAATCTGTACATATCCATAATTCATATTTCACTACGGCTTTCATATGTGAATTACAGTTCTCACTACGGAATTGAGAATAACATCAACACAGATCAAAATTTATCGTAAAACAAATAAAATAAGGTCTTAGGAACATTGCTGGGCAAAGTATTTATGTCTAACATTATGTCATTCCCATTACTATTCTTAATATGCATAAGATAGTTTCTTTTTATATTTTATAATCAGGCCAAACAAATATAGAATTGGTTATGTCATCTTGTTTTTACTATTTAATCACGGTTTTCATGTAACAAATCATGGCATAGGATACTTGGTTTTGTGCTAAATCTACTATTAATTTTCAATATTAATCTGTTGTGTGTAGGGCACCAGATTTTTATTAACTACTCATGGCAAATAATTAATTGCATTCTAAAACTTGTCAACATGTTCGTTTATTAACAATTTCCCTATCTATATAGTGCCCCATTGACTGGTGAGATGTGGAAACTACGTTTTCGTTGCAAGGGAGAATGTCCAGAGAGAGAGATCGTCCGGATCACCATTGATAGGGCCGATGTAACATATTTGAACTTGATAGCTTGGAAAGAACAGCTAGGGTATGCAGGGAGGGACTACTTATACTATATGAAGAGATGTGGCGAAAACGTAGCAAGTCTTCAGCTGATTGATTATTCCAGAGACATAGAAAGCATGATAGAAAACAATGTGGCAGATAGGAAAATCAGACTTTTATTGACAAGGGATGCAGTAACTGAACAACAAGTGAGCATAACACCAATCAAGCGACCAAGGGAGCAGTCACGAAACCTTGCTGAACCTTGTACAGATGAACCAATTTATGCATACAAACTTTGGCTGGCGAAGCTGCAGAGGGACCAACAAACGGGTATGATATTTACGTTGTCGCACCTGCACAGATCATAATTATATTCATATAACCAATATATAGTACTGAACACTGTTGGTGACTCGCAGATTTAAGGGATGACTTCCGGGAGGAAACAACCAAAACATACACAGAATTTTTGAGGCAGAAAGGGCACCTTCAAGAAATTAGTAATTTATTTTGTTTTCACATTCTATACATTATAAAAAATCAAAATTATCTAGCTGAACATGTTGATATTGTGTGCAGTGTCGTATTTATATCAACAATGCAATGAAGACGGCTGTCATAATATGAGCGACACACCACCCACAGATAGGCCAACTCATGCTCGGAAGAAAAGAAAACAGGGAAACGGTTCGTTATGCTTCGTATACACTTTTAATTCGGGGTTTGAATCTCTATTGCTGAATATATGTGTGCTCACATTTTTTTCTTAACCCTTTGTAAGGAGATGGCAAGAAAGGTGCGCGTGGTACCCTTAAAGGATTAGCGGCTGCCGCAAAGAGAATTAGAAATGGCTCTCAGAAACTACCCATCCAATTTTCAACAAGAATGGGAGGTCCGATTGGAGAAAACTCCCGTACATTTGTGGATGAAGTAGTAATTTTTACAAGGAAAAGGGTTCCACTAATTGGAGTTAACAGTTGGAAAGATGTGATGGATAATGTCAAACTGGCTATTGCAGACGATATACAGGTATGTTGCATAAGTTTGTTGCCTAAATATGTGACTTTTGTCTTCAATAAAAAACCATATTAGCAGCAGGGAAAAGAAAGGGCAATTCTCTGTATTACTCGAAAACAGGGAAAACTAAAGGACATTAATGCCTAAATCTTCTAAATTTTTGAGAATAATGTTGTCTATATTTTAGATTAATGTTGTCTGTACTTTGCTCTGTTCAGATTGTAACATGTTTTCAGAGATAAATCATGTACGTACTTATATGTTTATAATTGGAGGTGAGCATTAGGACCTAATTACTTGTGAAGTAATTAGATTTGTAGTGCTTCAGATGGTTAGTGTATTACGTGGTTTCTATTGTCGGGATCAGTTCAGTCTATGAGTCTTCATAGGGATCAAACCACTCTATTGTCAGATGTCTAATAGTGTAATCTTCAGTACAATTTTGTTCAAGTATCAAAGAGGCACCAGATCTGTTCTGTTGAACCAGTTCAGTTCATTCTCAGTTCAGTACAGTTTTGTTTTTGCCCAGTATAGTTCAATTCTGTGTACAGTTTTGTTTTTGCCCAGTATAGTTCAATTCTGTTTGACCAGTACTGCTGGACTCATACTTGACACTTGTATGTGCAAAGTTTTCTTCAGTTTACCATCCAGCAATACTTCGCTATTATCTTATCCTGAAACCCATATTTGTTTTTCTATTTTTAACAGAGTAGATGGGACTTTATCAACACTGAGGATCCAAAGGAAAAGATATGGAAGGTTGCAAAGGAGCGGTACAAAGGATGGCGATCAATTTTCAGTTCTACCTACAAGGCATACGCCAGTTATGCTGAGAGGATGAAACATATGCCTGAAGATGTAGACATTGTTGAGTGGCACTACTTGATGTTATATTTTGGAACTGAACAATTTTAGGTACTAACTTTAATTATTTCAGCAAACGCACATGATCTAAATATTACATTATTGTTGAATAACACTTCATCTTTTACAAGAGAAAAGCGGCGTAACTCGCAAACCGTCAACAACAAAAACCATGCATCGATGGGTTCCAAACCATTCTCCCAGTTAAGCTATGAGCAGGTAATCATTTGGTTCATTAATCTAGACTTTCCATTATATGATGTGATATCCATGTCATATATTATTGCCTTCTTAGAGAAACCGCGAAACTGGCGAAGAGCCAAGTGATTTATCTCTTTGGATGGCTACTCACACGAAGCATGGCAAATGGTCAAACGACGTTTCTAAGGATGTATACGTGAGTACAACTTTCTTCATGACTTTGTCATTGCGAGTAGTATCGTGATTCATTTGCCCTTGTTAATAAATCTAATCTATTCTGTACTGTCAATTAGTATAATGCAGCTTCCAAAATTGCTGAGAGACAAACATCATCAGAAAGAGCTGTGATTACATCCGAAGAGGAAAACATTATTTTCCAGTCAACGTACAAGGAAACCACGCGAAGCAAATCATCCAAAGTTCATGGCCATGGATACTTGGCAAAATATCCAACTCGCAGCCAACTGTTGAATGACAAACTCGAAGAACAAGCACGTGCTGCCGCTGCAACCCAACACAAAAATGATGTGCTTGAAGAACAGCTTGAGATTGTAAATGAAAAGCTTGCAAATGAAAAAGCTGAAAGGGAAAGGGACAAGGAAGAAAGCATGAGACAGATGCAAGAAATGAGGCAAGAGTTCCAGTCTATGGTAGCGCAACAGATACAAGCAGCATTACATCAGGTAAAAAATAATGAATATTGTTTAAACCTTCATGGATTTGTACACCGTATGTGAGATAATCTCCAGATGCACAAAGCTAATTTACATGATTCTTTTCATTAAGGTTGTAGATTTTGCATTGTTCATTAAGCCATATTGCTTAGTTTGAACTTCCTCCAATGTAGTAGCGGAGCCATAAGCTTTTAGGAGCTCGGGCTGGTCGGGCGGTGGCTCCGCCACTGCTCCAATGTCATTTCTCACCATAGAGCTCATCTTTTGGTACATATAGATTTTGGATGGCTGAATAAACTGTCAGCTTAAATCAAAATAATATCATTGCGACGGGATCTGATGTAAAATCACTTCCTGGAATTACAATTGATGAGAAGAAAATTGTCTCGTCTACTGGTGCCTTGTGCTTGACAGAGATCCCGAAGAAAATGGTGGTAATCGGAGCAGGCTACATTGGCCTGGAGATGGGTTCAGTCTGGAACCGCCTTGGTTCAGAGGTCACTGTGGTTGAATTTGCCCCAGATATTGTCCCATCGTTGGATGGTGAGATCAGGAAGCAGTTCCAACGCATGTTGGAGAAACAAAAGATGAAGTTCATGCTCAAAACTAAGGTAGTTGGTGTTGATACTGTTGGAGATGGTGTGAAGCTAACACTGGAGCCTGCAGCTGGAGGTGAGCAGAGCACCCTTGAAGCTAACATTGTTCTTGTCTCTGCTGGCAGAGTCCCATATACTGCTGGCATTGGGTTGGACACTATAGGTGTTGACACAGACAAGGCTGGCAGGATCCTTGTTGATAAACGCTTCATGACCAATGTGAAGGGAGTCTATGCAATTGGCGATGCCATCCCGGGGCCTATGCTTGCTCACAAAGCTGAAGAGGACGGTGTAGCGTGTGTTGAATTCATTGCTGGCAAGGAAGGCCATGTTGACTATGATACGGTGCCTGGTGTGGTCTATACACACCCGGAGGTTGCATCTGTTGGCAAAACAGAGGAGCAGGTGAAGGCTTCAGGAATTGCCTATCGGGTTGGCAAATTCCCGCTGTTGGCGAACAGCCGTGCAAAGGCTATCGATGATGCTGAGGGCTTGGTGAAGGTTGTGGCTGAGAAGGAAAGCGACAAGATTCTTGGTGTTCATATCATGGCACCGAATGCTGGAGAAATCATCCACGAAGCTGTTCTCGCCTTGCAGTATGGAGCATCGAGTGAGGATGTTGCTCGGACATGCCATGCACATCCCACCGTGAGCAATGCAATGCAATTTTATCTACTTGACCAAGAATGAAGTAATATCTAGTATACTAGGATTTGCTTTGTTCCACTTAGGAATACATATCAGTAATAACTATTAACTAGTATACCTTGTGTCGGGTTGTACATTTTCAGCTATTGAACTTTACAAGTTTAGAATCTATATGTTTCTCTTTCTCCTTGCCCTCCGCAATTGTGGTTGCTGCTCATGTTCTCCTTTTGGACAGCTTTTTATACTTCTATTCGTGCATAGAACATCTAAGTGACATTCCATTTATCTTTTGCTTTTAGCAGTCTACCAACTGCAGTGAACCAGTTCAAACCTTAGGTACAACAGAGGTTGCAGCGAGGATAAGTGATAAGAACAATGTCCAAACGCCAGTACATGGAGAAGATATATTACAACAGGTAAGTTAATTGAACAATGGATCCAACCATCCTGGATTTCTACCTTGCATTAATGTAACGTAATATTGATCCGACATCTAAATATTTTCAGACTCAGCCGGAAAGTGTTCTGACCACACAAAAAGAAGCTAGACCACCTCCTCGCACCAATAGAGCTTCTACTGTTAACAAAAGTCTATTCAATAACAACAATGCCAATGCGGCACCAACTATTATTTCATTACAACAGCTGCAGAATACTGCTAAAACCCGTGCACAGAAAAAGAACAAGGTAAGAAATGCAAATGTCAGTACAGATTTTTGCCAACTAATTTTCAGATTGTGCAGTCCTATATTTTCTCAGCTTCCCCAATGTTTTAAGGCTCCATAAAATCATGTAAAAAACATATAGTTGCATAGGACTTGATAATCATTGTTTATGATCAATTGATCAATTCCTGCAGATATTGATTCTTGTTTCAGTAGATACTAAGCTAAAAATCCGGTAATGAAAACCCTGTACAATCTTGTTTCTTGTACTTCATCCTTAATCGTCGGTACATGCAAATGTACTGCAATTGTCTTAATGAAAATGTAGAATGCTGTGGTAACAACCGATGTAGAAGAACATATTATTTTTCCCTTCTCATGAATTTATGAATCTTTACAAATGGAAATAACAAATATGTTTTCTGAGACAACATGTGTCTGTGTAGTGTGATGATCCATTTTGATAAACCAGTTTAGTAAGCCCATATTTCTGTAAACACTTACAGGTTACTAGTAAAAACCTGTAATCACTTACCAGCTAACTAAATCAGCTTATTAATAGATAAACCATGTGTCTGTGCAGTGTGATGATCCATTTTGATAAACAATATTCAATAGGTAACTAAACCAGCTTACTAATAGATACATCATGTTTTTTTTTCTGAAAAACAGTAAATGGAAGATGGGAAAATTGAATATATAGGACCAAGTTGAGAGTGCTTTGATAAAATAGGATCAAGTTTATTGTCCTTGTAAATATAGGATTGAGTTGAGCACCTTCTTGCAAATATAGTATTTTTCCCATTTTAATTCCATTTTCATTTTCCAGCCCTTTTTCTCTATCGCGAAATGACTGAATTGCCCCTTATCTTTTACCCCAAAACCATCAGTATAGATTCTGAAGCAAATCTTTGTTTTCCTTCTGCTTATTTGATCGAGTTAGTTTTTGGTTGCAGAACAAACATGCCCCTTCTTTTGAGTAATTTGTTTGCTTTCCCTTTCTGCACTTCGATTCTGTTAGGATTTATATTTTTCTTGTCATCCATGGGGTTAGTGCAGACGTGAATCCAAGTTTTTCAGGTTCTTGCTGCTACTATTTTCTTTGTTTTCCATTTGAAAAGTTCTTGGGTAAGATCAAGACTAAGATCCGGTCCTGTTGCTAGTTTCAATCCGACTATTTTAATATCTGCTTCTTTATTTCCAGTGTGGGTTTCTGTGTTCTTAGCGGTCGTTAAGTCAACTTGTTGAGTTGAGTAGTTCAAGGAGCAATAAAACTTTGCAGAATCTTCACACTTATTTATTCTTTTATCTGGAGTATGAGTTGTTTTTTATGACTTCCAAGTGAAGTACTAGTAATTCATTCTTATATTTTTATTTTATTTAATTTTCGTAGTTCATCTTATAGCTGTACGATGTGCAGAACAACTGTTTGTTTGTGATTATGTTATGAGCATGAACGTATGATTTTGAATGGTCAAGAAATGGATTTATGCGCAGGTTGTCGTGGGAAGTGGAATGCGCGTTGCTGATTAGTAGGCCACCAAGACTCATCTCTCCTGGGTTTCTTTGCCCAACTTATCATCAGGTATTTCAACTTCCATTTAGTGAGTCCAAAAGTTGCTATTCCTTTTTTCATTCTCTGGCTTCAATTGGCGCAGTAAGAGATCGATCTTTTGTTGCAAATGGCAAGCATTTTCATCTAATGTTTTTTTTCGGTTGCGCATTTTTTAGGAACGTTTGTGCATCTTGTTCTCATATGAGCGTATAAATTTGGCTGTTATTCCTCATTACAAGTTCCATTAAGTTCTGAATTTAGTACTCTGGAGATCTTGCGTATGAAGAAAAAAAGAATTACTTCAGTAACAGATGCTGTTATTAGAATACAAGGAGCTGCATTTCATGTAATTGCATGAATTAAGCAACCAATTGTCAGATGAAGACTGCAGTCTAGGATAGGCAAAAAAAAACTGATCTCCATATTCTGAAGACAAGGTTGGCTAATCTCTCTTTGACATTTCTATGGCAGCTTCCTGAATTCTACATTTTGGTCAAATGCCGTGAAGAAAAAATCGTCTTGTGCTGCGTGGGATCCCTCTGTCTGATGGTCATAAGGGGTAAAAGATAAGGGGCAATTCAGTCATTTCGCGTAGAGAAAAAGGGCTGGAAAATGAAAATAGAATTAAAATGGGAAAAATACTATATTTGCAAGAAGGTGCTCAACTCAATCCTATATTTACAAGGACAATAAACTTGATCCTATTTTATCAAAGCACTCTCAACTGGGTCCTATATATTCAATTTTCCCATGGAAGATTGCATGTTTACTAGGCATTCTTCTAAGCCCAGAATTCTTGCAGTTTAAGGAGCCATCTAAATTCACACCCTATTATAAAAAAACTTGGAACTGTTAAGTTACCTGGGCACCATCATCGTCGCTAACCAAATTTTTGTATTTTCGCTTATAACCATGTTGTAGCCCAAGTTGTATAGGTTTCTTGCATGGATGAGTTTGCCTATGTTATTAATGTGCCAATTTTGTGCTTGTGTTGCACAGGAAAGTAATTGAGCGGGGCGCTAAGGTTCAAGAATTCTCAGAACAACTCGCATATGAACAAAGATCGACCTTGGAGATTTCTTTTCTTATCGCAAGATTATTTAGGATCTTTTTAGTCTCATTTTGGAGATCGACATTATAATATTGTATTATTTGCTTCACTGGACATGATACTCCTTTTAATTTCATAATATGGTGGATGAAAATAAAGATGTTTGGATTTCATATGTCATGCTGCATTTTATATGTCGCTACTACTGTATTGCAACAGCGGTTCATTGAATATATATAAAATGCAATATGCTGCCCTTAATTATTATTTCGCTATGATACATTGCTTATTGCCACGTTGTTCTTCGTTGTGATGCAGCTCTTATTGCCACGCACATTCATCGATGGTATAAGTCTTATTTACAACCTAACTCATTTCGTTATGCTAACATTTCTAGCCACCAAACATTTCTTGTTGCAATAAAACCTATTGCATCCAAATTATAATCGTGGTAATAATTTCCATTGCAACGAAATGTGTCACGTGGCGCGAAAAACACTTGCAACAAAATGATGCACGTGGCAAAAGGTTCTATTGCAACGACAGTTTTGTCGTGGCAATAACGTTTATTGCAACGGAGCATGTTCGTGGCGCCAAACACTATTGCCACGGCGTCACTCGTGGCAATATTTGCAATCGCAATGCAATAGGTTCGTGGCACTAGAGGTTATCGCCACCATGACAGTCGTGGCAAAAGCCTCTGTTGCCACAAATAACTTCGTTGCATCTCCTATGTATCGCCATGCTCCACTTCGTGGCAATAAGCATATCTATTGCAACGAAACACAAAACCGATGCGCAAACTTTAGAGCACGCTAGCACTAGCAACGCTTGGCAACGAAAGTGATTTGGTTGGCATTGGTACCTATTGCAACCAAACTGGGCCTATTGCAACGTTTTCGCGTCGTTGCGAAACACCTGATTCCTTGTAGTGTGATGCCAGGACAAATTAATGTGCTGGAGTATCTAAGCAATACAAAGTAGAACACATAATGTAGACTTATTTTAAAAGTTACCATTATAGTTTTTCTAGGGTGACAAGGTTTCATGTTCAAAGCCAAGGGGTGGGATATAATTAAGCAATTACTCATAAGGAATTAACTATGAACAAATGTGAACATACTTTGTGTAATAAAGAAATCATGCAATTTGATATTTTTCAATCAAAGTACCTTGCATTAAAAAGGTAGGTGCAATATGATCAAAGTGATGATTTGCCTTGCACGGTTTACCACGATCTTGAGCTTATGGTCTTCATCTTTATCTGGATCTTGGTCTTGCTTGATCCATTGATTCTTTATGACTCCAATTTTTAATTACACGCTAAACAACTGAATCCAAATAAATGCAAATAACTCAAAAGGCCCAAAATCCAAATAAATTCAATTTAGTTTTATTGTGATTACATGGGTGATCTGAGACAAAGTCTATTAGACATGGAATATGGATAGGGTCAAATGGGGTTAGAGCGAAATGAGGAATGACCAAAGGGAAATCCGCCGAGATGGATGTCAAGGAGGGTTTGTGATAAAGGAATATTCACAGGAATATTCTAATTCAGACTTGAAGATGGTTCGGCATAGCCGATGATAGAATACTATCACTCGATCTTTTTTTATTACTACCTCTTTATTATTTTTATATTTATTAAGGAAGTTCCATTAGTCGGGTTAGACTTACGGATAGATAGACTAGCTTAGCTGGGATATTGGGTATTAGTTATCGAATTTTAATATTTAGGAATTAGGGCATGAGTTCTACACATGATGTGTACAATTTTTTGTTTATCGTGAGATGCGATATTTTATGAGGTTATAATTACGAATTGATTGCATGATTAATTAACTCCACAATCTATTATCGCATGGGATTATTTATTTGGTCATTGTTATTTTAAATAGTTAAACTTAGCAGATTTCTATTTACTACTGATTCGCGGCCATCGAACCATTCTAAGGTTTAAATGCATCTAGGATAAAATGCAATTCTTTGTTATGTCTAGGCATTACTAGACTTTAAATTACCATCTATTGGTGTGTTAGTGAATTATCTTCGTTATGGTCTAATTAATTCATCTTAGTTTCACTTTGTTCATTAAAAGTGTAGGTTAGTGGGATTATTTTTAACCACCGATGACTCAGGGGTCACTATATTTCAATTGACATATGAAAACATGGTCTTTATTTTAAGATGCTCCGTGGATTAAATATCATTGCTATTTTGTTTATCCTTTGTTATGCTTTAGCATAGTTAATTCTGATTACGATTTACTTATTTGGGTCCTAGTTTTATGTACATATATCATTATATTTCAAATATCATTATTAAATTAGGTCTACCGGTAGGATTTAATTATTGGCGGCACGCTAATGGTAAGGATCATATTTTAGTAAAGCCCTCGACAAACACAAGAACGTCTTAAAGCCAATTATTTAGATATTTCTCATTTTTATCTATCCTATCTCTCAAGAAAGATTGACACTAGCGTTGATACTTCAGTTTAAACCCTCGCAGTATGTTAATTACTCCACTCATTCTACTTGGTTATTATTTTTCCAAGGTATCCCTGATTATCTGCACTTGCAACATTCATACTTTCATCGTCACCTCTGATTTAAAATATATGTATTTTAATTTAAGTAGCAATGACATATTGGTTAATTTCTGTATTTTGAACTTAGTTATATTTTAACTGAGGTTCTTACAATAACCGGACACTTACACGAATATACATAGGACACCAAAATGGGGCACCATGGTGTCTGGATACCAAGCCTCTCTGCCTTTGGATTACTTTTAGATGCGTGTAGGTGCAATGATGTATAATATATCAGGCAATCCCGTTAACATTCATTAATTCAAAAAGGCGTCGATTTGGAAAGGAAGTCATTGATTTAGCATGCTGAATCAATCATGGATGGAAAGTCCTAATCATGGATGGAGTCTCAATCATGTGTGTGTATATAGGACGCTGAAATGAAGCACTATGGTTTCTGGGCATCAAGCCTCCCTGCTTTTGGATTACTTTTAGATGCGTGTAAGTGCAATGATATATAATATATCAGGATGGAAAGTCTCAATCATAGATGGAAGGTTTCAGTCATAGAGTCTAGGCACCATGATGTCCCTGTTATTTATATTATATATATATATGTATATATATATGTAATTTCACTCTGAAGGTCAGATAAAAAAAATCTGATTTTGTGTCCCATTTGGTATCAGAGCCATCTTCTCTGAAGGGGGGAGGGGTGCGGTAGTAGGCCATAGTTGTGGTGATCCCCGAGGTGTGGCGGTAAGCCGAGATGCGTAGATCCCGAAGCCTCGAGTAGGTAAGCCTGAAGTCGTGTTGCCTGGTAAGTTGTCTAGAGAGCGCAGTAAATGGCGTAAATCATTGACTGGGTAAGCTTGTAAGGGGTATAGGTTGATTGTAATCAAGGGTTCACCCTACTGTTGTCTGAAAACTGTCTATCCGAAAGGTTGATCTTTACAGTGGGATTTTCCCTGCCGTTGACTGGAAAACTACCTATCCAACCTCCTTTATCCTCGTATAAGATGTCTTGGTTAGCCAGGTCTCTTGGTGTAACTGACTATCTGGAAGCCTCTGGCAGTAATAATAGGTCTATCAAAACGATGTCGGTTAAGAATGCTTCGTCTGTCTATTTTGAGGATATAGAGCAAAGTATTGCAAATTGGAAAGTACCTAAGGTAAGTATTAAGGATATATATCATATAGACATGTTTTCTCTATGATCTGATTATTATATTAAAACTATAGGAAAAAAACTCTTCCTATTAGTTCCTTGCATGAAACATTGCATCTTCTTTCTGAAAAAGAAACCAAATGTATAAAAGCTAAACCTCAATATCATTATTTACATATTGGTTTGGTTTAAGTGGCTATCCGATGTTTAAAGCAAAACCTCAATATGATTATTTGCATCATGCTCTGACTCCTCCAAGGTGTTTATATTCTCAAGGGATGTTTCATTTTTCCTGCTAGAAGAACTGTTCTGACTGAAGAACAAACATAACTTTTCTCTCAGAATACAAATCACGATAAGTGGCGATGGTTTAAAGAAGCTATGGAAATTGAAGATAGCATTTATCTAGACACCACATGCCAGATGGTTTTACAAAACCAAATAATGAAGATATTCAGTGGTGGAAATGGCATTTTACACAGGTGTCGGACGCTTGATAAAATTCAATAATGGCGAAGACACGATAATTCGAAAAGAATATTAAAAAATGCTGAGCTAGTATGAATCACTCCATCCAGATGGAGTTGAAGGCACAACCTCAGCACCAATGATAGTAAATGACGACATTGAATGACGATAATTGTTCGTCGAGAATCCTCTCTGACAACAAGAATAATTGCAAGGACAATTATATAGAGTACTATCTACTATTGCAGATGGAATCTGAACTATTGCAGATGGAATGAAGTCTGGTCAAAAGTGTCATCATGGCGAATATTCTTCACAGAGGTCTAAAGCTTTATCATGACTCCCTGGAGTTTAAAGCATCATCATGTGAATAATATTGTCGGTCAAAAGGCGTCATCATGGGAAATCTCTACCCATGCTTATCCCAGAGGTGCAACCCCTATATAAAGGGCACGAAGCCAAGCTTGAAGGGGGCATCCACAAAGTATCCACGAAACACACGAACAACCTCATCAAGACACTACCACTTCGCCTCCACCACCATTCCATCAAAGTTTCCACTACCACTCCACGACTTAGTGTAAATAAGTAGTATCTATCCAAAATAAAGACTCGATCTTGCGAGTCAGAGTGTGTAAGAGTGTGTAAAATACATGTGTGGTTTGTATAATTAAGAACTTGTATCTAATTTCTGGTGTACTACACAGAAGGATCCACCTTCTGTATATCAAAGTATATGAATGAACGCAAGAATGATTTCTCCCTGAAACTCCTTGTGTTTTAAGATTGTTCTGTTTATGTTCTTTATATTACTTATGTTCTTTTTATTTTGTTCTTTATTCATGTTCTAAGTTTTTATGTTCCATATGTTCTACGTTTATATCATTTCGTTCTAAGTTTATGTTCTTTCTAATTTATGTTTTATCTTCTGTATTATATATGTTCTAATTTATGCATATGTTCTTTTATCTTCTAGTTCTTTGTGTGTTGCATATGTTTTAAATATTGTTTATTGTATGTGTTCTTGTAAACTATTTATGTTCTTATTCTTCTTTACTATTTTTTATTTCTGTTCATGTTTTATTATTAATTAAAAAATAAAAATGTATCATTCTTCCAACCTGCATCACTCACTCTGTCCCATATCCATTCACCCGAAGCCATTCTCCACCATACATCGCAGCGACCAGATCCCTAATTCACTGCCTTGGTCCCTATTTGGTATCAGAGCCATTTTGGTGCCTGAGCTCCCCAAGCCATCTTCTCTGCAGGGGGAGAGGGGTGTGATAGTAGGTCGTAGTCACGGAGATCCCTGAGGTGTGGCGGTAAGCCAAGACACGTAGATCCTGAAGACTCGAGTAGGTAAGCCTGAAGTCATGTTGCCTGGTAAGTTGTCCAGAGAGCACAGTAAATGGCGTACATCATTGACTGGGTAAGCTTGTAAGGGGTATAGTTTGATTGTAATCAAGGGTTCACCCTACCGTTGTCTAGAAACTGTCTATCCGAAAGGTTGATCTTTATAGTGGGATTTTCCATACCGTTGACTAGAAAACTACCTATCCAACCTCCTTTATCCTCGTATAAGATGTCTTGGTTAGCTAGATCTCTTGGTGTAACTGATCGTCTGGAAGCCTCTAGCAGTAACGATAGTTCTATCAAAATGATGTGGGTTAAGAATGTTTTGTCTGTCTACTTTGAGGATATAGGGTAAAGTATTGCAAATTGGAAAGTACCTAAGGTAAATATTAAGGATATATATCATATAGGCATGTTTTCTCTACGCTATCATTATTATATTAAAACTATAGAAAAAACTCTTCCTATTAGTTCCTTGCATGAAACATTGCATCTTCTTTCTATAAAAGAAATCAATCGTATAAAAACAAAACCTCAATATCATTATTTACATTTTGGTTTGGTTCAAGTGGCTATCCAATCTTTAACTCGAAAAAGTTTAAATATTTCTGTGTTGGCTTGTATAAGAGATTGCAGAAATAGAAGGTTTAAGGACTCTTTGCTAGGAATGGTTGAAGCTAGTCTTAGTAATGGTCCGGTATTCTTCAACACTTTTCCAGAGTTTCCTGTATCTCTTGCAAATTTAAATATCCATAAGGTTTTGACCTTAAACTTACAAACATCTGCCTTTAATCTTGTACCTGGCGGTGAAAACATTTCAGTGACATATAGAATCTATTACAAAGACAAGACCACTTTAGCTCCATGTGCAAAACAAAATACACCGAAATGTCTAACCACACTCTTCCAAGCCAGTCCTAGAAACCACATTGTCACTCCCAAAACCTTGAAGTGGGATGAGATAACACTTCCTGAGAGGTGGACTATCCTCCAAGCTGTAGAACCAAAAGCCACTCAACAAAATGAAGTAGAGTCTCTGACTAAGACACCAGATGGAGATGTTGAGATAACATTCTCCTCAAAAAGAATAGTTTTCCGTCAATCAAGACCCTCTGTTAGTCTAGACAATAGACCACGGTTAAAACCAAATAATATTGTCTATGCAACCTATGAGGATAATCAGTATGAACCCCTAATCTCAGATTTTGAGATCAATGTTACAGAGGAAGTAGAAGAAGATCATGAGTTTGAAATTGATAAAGATCTCCTTAGAAGAAATCTTGATCTTCTTGAAAACAAGGTTAAGCTTGAAAGATACTATAAAAATGTAGACAATACTTATATTAAAAGAATAAGAGAAGTTTGGTACAAAGAAACGAAAGAACAAAAAAGACAAATTTACTTCTTTGACTGGTATGAAAATAACTAGATCATACATGTGGAAGAATTCTTCAAACCAAAGAGTAAATCAAAAACCAAAACTAAGCCAAAATCAGATCTAGATGAGTTAAAGTTTGAACTAGACAAACTAAGGTCTGAAATAAATAATCTAAAATCCGATCAAAATAATCTAAGGTCTAATGACTTGAGTGTCATCAAAAAGTTCCAAAAGCACTTACGGTGATCCTATAAAAGTAGAACACATAGGACACCTAGTGGAGCAACAAAGCTTTGCAAATATATCTTTACATACCCTTGGACAGCAAACGGATCGTTGGAAAACTACAAGTAGTTGAGGTAAAAGTAAACTATCCATTTAATTTTTAATCTAAATCATCTAGTACTCAGTCCATTACTCCTTTGTTTACCCCACAAATAATAAGTGCTAATATAAAACCTGGATACTGATCAGAAGCAAGCAATTATTGATGCAGTAGAAGCCCTATAGTCTGGGTAGATGTGCATGGAAACCCTATCGGTAACATCTCGGATGCCCTAACTATTTTAGTTTATAATATAGTCTATCATTTTGCTGGAAATTATCAAGATATTTATGAGAAAAAAGAGAACAATTAATAAATCCAAGATGCAAGACTATGTCTGATTTTAGATGATATAAAGATACATTTTTATCAAAAATTATATACTCTACCTGATCCTAATCAAGACTTTTGGAAAGAAAAATATATATCTAGACTACCTCCTTTATTTGCTGAAAAGGTTAGAAACTCTTTAAGAAAAGAAGAGGGTAGTATAAATTATCAATACCTAAACATAAGCAAAATCACCCTAAAGATACAGTTGGTAGGTGCTAACTGTGTAATGACCTTAAAATAAAAGACCAACTTAGGAAACAAAAGATCAATGGGAAAAAAGAATTGGAAGATTTTTGCTATCAATTTGGATTTCAAGATCTACATGAAAGCAGAAATAAGACAAAGTATGTTAAACGATTTAGAAAAAATCATGCTGATAACAAGAAAGAGGCATACTATATTAAGAGAAGGCGCCATAGAAAACCTCTTAAAAAAGATAATAAACCAAGGGAAATTGTATGTTACAAATGTGGACTAAAGGGCCATATAGCAAGCAAATGCTTTAAATCCAAAATCAAAAGGAAATCCAAGCCTTGCTATAATCAGAGTCTGAAGACATGAAAGAAAAGTTACGAGATAACCTAAATCATATTGATAATGAATCTAGCTCTGAAAATGAAGATAAATCAGAAATTAATCATTGCGAAAATAGTTAATGCTCTTGTTGTGAGCAGGGTATCTCTGAGGATACCTCTGATGAAAATATCCTAGTCCTCACAGACCTAGAACAATTTGTATTAGACACTTTTGATACGACACAAAATCCAAGAGTTAAAAAGTTATCTTGGAAAAATTCTTATCAAAAATCAAAACTAACAAGGACAGGTTAGTAAAAGATATCCAACATAAAAAATATTTTTCCATAAATGAAGTCCTTGAAAGTGTAGAAAATCATAGAGAGACAAAGAAACAGTTGAATCTAAATGACCTTCTTCAAGAACAAAACTATATAAAAGATGAACTACGAAATCTTAAAAGAAGAGTTCAAATTTTGGAAATTCAAGAAAAGGCAGAAACTCAAAGTGAATTTGAAAAACAAAATAGTCAAGAAGTAAGCTCCATAGAAACATATTTCAAACAAAAATGGTATGTAGAAATATCATACAAATTTATTGCTGAATTTCACTTCAAATACAAAACTTTGATTGACTCAGGAGCATATGTGAATTGTATTCAAGAAGGAATTACTCTTTTTAAATATTTTGCAAAATACACTCATAAAATTCATGGTGTTGATGGAAACCCTCTTAAAGTAAACTATAAAATTCCTAAGGTACATATCTGCATTTCTGGTGTTTACATTAAGACTTCCCTTCTGCTTGTTAAAAATCTAAAACAAAAAGTCATTCCTAGGAACACCATTTTAATCAAAAATTCGCCCTTTTCTTGTCACAAAAGATAGTATCCAATTCAAAATTAATGGTAAAAGGGTAGAACTTAGATTCTCCTCTAAACCTGAACAAACTCTATTAAATCATCTGAGAGAAGTAATATTGCACAAAGAACAATTTATCAATGAAGGATCATCTGAAATAAAAAAGGTCAGAATTTGAGAAAACTCTTGAAAACCCAAACTTTCAGGTCAATCTAAGGGCATTACAAGATAAATTTATAAAGGTTATTTGCTCTAAAATTCCCTCTACATTTTGGCATCAAAAGAAACATATAGTTGGGTTGCCATACATCTTTGACTTTAAGGAAGAAAAAATTCCCACTAAAGCAAGACCTATCCAAATGAATAGTAGACTATTAGAAATTTGTAAAGAAGAGATTAAGGGGCTTCTGGAGAAAGGTTTAATAAGGAAAAGTTCCTATCCATGGAGTTGTGTGGCCTTCTATGTTGAAAACGCAGCAGAAAAAAAGAGGAGTTCCTAGGCTAGTTATAAATTATAAACCTTTTAATAAGGTCCTACAATGGATAAGGTACCTTATCCCTTATTAAAATGATCTAATTCGGAGAATCCAGGGGTCTAAGATATATTCTAAGTTTGATATGAAATCCGGATTCTCGCAAATTCAAATAAAAGAAGACAGGTACAAAACTGCTTTTACTACTCCTTTTAGACATTATGAATGGAATGTAATGCCATTTGGTTTAAAAATGCACCTTCAGAATTTCAAAAAAAAATCATGAATGAGATTTTCTTGCCACATACTTCATTCATTATTGTTTACATAGACGATGTATTGATATTCTCACAAGATATTGATCAGCATTGGAAACATCTAAACATATTTTACAAAACTATTGTTCAAAATGGTCTAGTTGTTTCTGCAAGAAAAATGAAGCTTTTCCAGACAAACATGAAATTTTTGGGATACAAGATTCAGTATAATCAGATTTTACCCATTGCCAGAGTCATAGAATTTCCTGATAAATTCCCAAACGAAATCAAAGAAAAAACACAATTACAAAGATTTTTGGGTTGCCTAAATTATGTCTCTGATTTTTATGAAGCACTTGCAAAAGATAGAAAGATTTTAACTGAAAGGTTAAAGAAAACTCCTCCTGTCTGGACAGATAAACATACTCTGGCAGTAAAGCAGATCAAAGGCAAGGTCAAGAAATTGCCTTGCCTATATATATATATATATATATATATATATATACATACATACATACATACATACATACATACATACATACATACATACATATGTATGTACATATACATATAGATATATATGTATATGTACATACATATATATCTATATGTATATGTACATACATATATACAAATATGTATGTATGTATGTATACATATATATCTATATGTATATGTATATATACATACATGTACATACATGCATACATACATACATACATACACACACACACACACCCCAAATGGGGATCCAGGCAGCGACTCAGGGATCTGGTCGCTACGATGTATGATAAAGAATGGCCTTAGGGTGAATGGATAGAGGATAGAGTGAGCGATGCAGATTGGAAAGATGATAAATTTTATTTTTTTATTTTTAATTAATATTAAAACATGAACAGAAATAATAAACAATAAATAAGAACAAGAATATAAATAGTAAATAATTGTAATTAAAACATATGCAGCACACAAAGAACTAAAAGATATAAGAACATATGCATATGCAACATACAAAGAACTGAAAGGTATTATACAGAATGATAAAACATAAAATTAGAACATATATAGTACAAAAGATAAAACATAAATTAGAAAGAACATAAACTTAGAAGAAGTAATAACAGAAGCTTAAGTAAAGAATATAATGAAAAGAACATAAGAACTTAAAACATAAGTAAAGGACAGAATGTAAAGAAGATAAATAAAGAATAGAATAAAAAGAACATAAGAATTTAAAATAAACTCAAAACAAAGAGAGTTCTGAGAAGGAAATCGTTCTGGCGTTCATTCATATACCTTGATAGACAGAAGGTGGATCCTTCTGTGTAGTACACCAAAACTAGATACAAACTTTTAATTATACAAACCATACATATATTTTACAAGCTTACCCATTCTGACTCACAAAATCAAGTCTTTATTTAGGATAAATACTACTTATTTACACTAAGTCGTGAGTGGTAGTGGAGACTTTGATGGAATGGTGGTAGAGGCAAAATACCTTGAGATGGTTGAGCGAGCGATTTTGGGATTTTTGGGATGCGTGAGGATGCCCTTCAAGCTTGGCTTCGTGCCCTTTATATAGGGGTTGCCACCCCTGGGATAAGCATGGGTAGAGATTCTCCATGATGATGCCCTTTGACCATCAATATTATTCTTCATGATGATGCTTTAGACTTCAGGGAGTCATGATGAAGCTTTAGACCTCCATGAAGAATATTCGCCATGATGACACTTTTGACCAGACTTTATTCTGTCTGCAATAGTCTAGATTCCATCTGCAATAGTAGATAGTACTCCATATAATTGTCCTTGCAATTATTCTTGTTGTCGGGGATGATTCTCAGCGAACAATTATTGTCATTCGCTGTCGTCATCTACTATCATTAATGCAAAGGTTGTGTCGTCATCTGGTTGGAGTAATTCATACCAATCCAGCAGTTGGCGATATTCCTTCCTGATTAAGGTGTCTTCGCCATAATTTGGTTTTATCATGCGCCCAACACCTTTATGTAAAAACCCATTATTTCCACCACACCATATGTTCATTATTTGATTTTGGAAAATCATCTGGTATGTGGTGTCTAGATGAATGCTTTCTTCAATTTTCATAGCTTCTTTGAACCATCGCCACTTATCATGATTTGTGTTCTGAGAGAAGAGTTCTCTTTGTTCTTCTGTCAGGACACCGGTCCTTCTTTTATCAAAAAAGTTGACATATCCTTTCAAAATATAGATATCATGCATTGCAGGCCTTATTGGTGGCATGAATCTTGGAGGAGTAGAATCGAAGTACAAAATACTTTTGTCATAAGAATTCTTATGGCTATCACATGTGACGAAGTTCTATTGTCACAAAATGATTGGATAATTAAAATCAGCCACCATAGTTCTAAGGCCCAATCTAATCTCTTGGACCAAGTCCTCGGCATTTTATCTCTAATTTGGGCCTTTAGTTTGGGCCGAGGCCCAATATTCCTGGCAGCTAGAGGTGTAATTAAAAAACATATATAAAAACTGCATCACCAGGGGTTTGAACCCGTGACCTAGCACACATGGAAGCACAGCCTTACCACTAAGCTACGAAGGGAATCTTGTGGATCTTTGTCAAACAACATCTATATAATATCTATGCTGCAGGGGCGGAATTGGGCCCATGGCAAAGTAGACTTTAGCCCGGGGTGTAAAAAAATACATAGTGTATAGCCTAGTCCAGCCTGAGGTAGTATTTCAAGAATTCAGCCCAGGTAGCCATGACAACAGCCCAGCCCAGCCGGCCAGCCCAGGTAGCCCAGTCCATTTCATGAGTGCGCTGGGCCGAGTCGCCGACACCTTAACGGCCCACTTCGCGAAGAAAGCAACGCGCGGCCGCAGCGCGATCGGGCCGAAGAAAACCACGCGGCATGCGCGGCGCGACCGGGAGGCATCCAACCCTAGCTCCACGCGTCCACAGAGCACAGGCGACTTCGCAACGGTGCGACGCCGCTGCGCTGCCCGCTGCCGCCGCCCGCTAGTGGCATGGTGCTACAGCTCCTCCGTTCCTGACCAACGCCGCTCAACCACGACTCCTGTCTCCCGATGTCACCCTGCCTCCCGGGCTCTCGGCGGCCGGCGGCCCGGTGAGGTCCGTCCTCGTCTGGCCCTCGGCCCTCCCGACATCACCCGCCTCCCGGGCTCCCAGCCAGCGCGCTCATCCGCTCGACTCCCGGTCGGCCGGCCCGCTCCCGTCCCGGTGCCGCCCTGCTCCCGCCCCGCGACGCCCTGCCTCCCGCATCCCAGCCGGCGGCCCCCCACCGGCCCTCCCGGTTAGCATCGCTGCGGCACTGCGCCGCCCGCCTCCCCGCCTGCGCCGCCCCGAGGTGAGCAGCCGCAGCCCACAAGCATCCCCAATTGCCAATTGGCGCAAAATACAAATGCCCAATTAATCTTTTTGGTTGTGATTTTGCATGATTGCATCGTTGGTGTATGTCTGTATGATATGTATACAAGTTTTTGTTTCTTGATGGGGAAGTGGGGACATGGGGTTGATCTGCTGACTACTGGTACTTGGATTGAGGCTCTCCCCGTCAGAAAGAATCAAAGAGGAGAGGATCAGAGAACTAAGCAGTGTGAAGTGAAACACTGAAACAGTGAAACTGGATGTGATCAGAAATTCAGAATGTGTGTGGACAGTGGACAGTGTGGTTGTTGTCTTACTGAATTTCTTCTGAAATGTCATGGATGTTTCATGGACAGAATGTGTGGACAGTGGGATAATTGGATGTTTAATGTTTTTGTATGCGGATAATTGGATATAGACATATAGTATCCATAGCAGGGTAATTGGATGTTTCATGTTAGTTTTGTATGCAGATAATTGGATATAGACATATAGTATCCATAGCAGGGTAATTGGAATATTGGATGTTTCGTGTTTTTCAGTTTTGTATGCGGATAATTGGATATAGACATATAGTATCCATAGCAGGGTAATTGGATGTTTCATGTTTTTCAGTTTTGTATGCGGATAATTGGATATAGTCATATAGACATGTAGTATCCATAGCAGGGTAGTGGTAGGATGTTTTATGTTTGGAGCGTTTTTAAGGGATGAGATCACGTAAGAAACAACTATCTTGTGCTAGTGGTAAGTTAGCTTCTTATAAATGTAAACTTCTTGTTGTTCGTATTATTCATATACACACCTGTTTGATTTACTCTTGTATGTTGTTTTTACAGTTTCTGGTTCATGTCCAGCTATCAATGAAGAAATGACGGGATAGGATAAAGAGCAAATCTTCATAATTTCTGTAGTGAATTGTTCATTTTTTTGTCCTTTGGATGTTTGGCAGATGGATAGGAGTTGGATAAATGCTAGGCAGTTCAGCAAAGAACATATTGATGGGGTCAGTGAGTTCATAAAATTTGTTAGGAAAAGCTTTGATGAGAATGAAGAAATACTTTGCCCATGTCGTAGATGTCTAAATCAGACTAATCTTCCTCAAGGACATGTGGAGGACCACTTATATATTTATGGGATGGCAAGCACATATAGTAGGTGGATCCACCATGGAGAACCATTTGATGGTAGAATTCATGGAAGTTGATAGCACTAGGGGTCCCGATCTTTCGATGAGAGTGGTAGATTCGATTGGGGAAAGAGATGACGTTGACGACCCGACTACAACCATCCAGGGACGTTGCGCCTTAGCGATCGATACACCAACCCCAGAGATTGTTCGTGACCTTGTCGGCGCACGATCAACCTAACCACGAGGGTTCTTCTTCCTGCAAGCAATCGAAGAACAAGCAAGAACAAGATGAACAGCAACTCAATTGCAAATAACGATGTAAGATTCAATCCAAAACAGAGAAACGGTGGGGTTCCGAAGACAAGTATTCGGGCGGTCTAGCCGACACGCGCGAGTACAAGGCAAAGCAGCAAAAGCTAACTTAGTCTAAACAAAACCCAAATCCTAGAAGAGGGTGCGGCTGCCTATTTAAGGGTCACGGAAGGTGGAGGGTTGGCCAAAACACAAGGAAGCCGAATAGGACTCGAATTACAAGGCCCAAGGCCCACTTTGACTCGGACTGGAAAAGCGACGTGAATTGTTTTGCAGTTTCTGGTCGACTCGGATGAAATTTGGAGGTGAGGCCGGATCCATCTGAAAGTAGACTTCAAGAGCTTTCCAACAAGTACTCATGGGCCCCGAGAAACCTTCTGGATCAAAAGTTACGGCCGTTTGAAGTAGGCGTTGTCAACAAGGCGGAATCCGAGTCAAACTCGTGAACAGGACTTGGTTTGCGCTTGACGGTTCCACTTCTATACTTGAGCTCATGTGGTTCTTCCCCATGGTTCCTAAGGACAATTAAATCATCACAAGAATTAAGTAGTATTCCATTCTTTGAAACATTTGTATGCAAACTTAGGAACGCATTCACCTGATGGTTAGCGACGTGCTCGCGCTCTAGTCATTGGTCCTTGTATCATAGTTTCAGTTTGATATGGAGTCGGCATGGTTGTATGCATGGAAAGGATGTCCTCATCATCCTCCCTTCTTGCATTTGAGTCGTCCGTGACTCAAGCTCATCTTCTTCTCCCAAGTATGGCTTCAAATCTGCAATGTTAAAGGTGGGACTAACCCCAAAATCTGCAGGCAACTCAAGTTTATATGCATTGTCATTAATCTTTTCCAACACTTTGAAAGGACCATCAGCTCTAGGCATCAACTTAGACCTCCTCAATTCAGGAAATCTTTCTTTTCTCAAATGCAACCAAACTAAATCACCCGGTTGAAAAGTTAAATGCCTCCTTCCTTTACTACCAGCAAGTTTATATTTAGCATTCATGCGTTCAATATTTTCTTTGGTTGTCTCATGCAATTTCAACATCAAGTCAGCACGCTGTTTAGCATCAAAATTTAACTTCTCCAAGATGGAAGTGGTAGCAAATCAATAGGAGCACGAGGCACAAAGCCATAGACAATCTCAAAAGGGCACAACTTTGTAGTAGAATGCAGCGAACGATTATAAGCAAATTCAATATGAGGCAAGCATTCTTCCCACACTTTAATGTTCTTTTTCAAAACAGCCCTAAGCATGGTAGATAAAGTTCTATTCACAACTTCAGTTTGCCCATCAGTTTGGGGATGACACGTAGTCGAAAATAACAGCTTAGTCCCCAATTTAGCCCATAAAGTTCTCCAAAAATGGCTAAGGAATTTAGTGTCACGATCGGAAACTATTGTATTTGGCACACCATGCAAACGAACAACTTCACGAAAGAACAAATCAGCAATATTGGAAGCATCATCACTTTTATGACATGGTATGAAGTGTGCCATCTTAGAAAATCTATCCACAACAACAAATATGCTATCCCTCCCTTCTTTGTCCTAGGCAGTCCTAAAACAAAGTCCATAGAAATATCTTCCCAAGGCACACTAGGAACAGGTAGAGGCATATACAAACCGTGAGGATTAAGTCGTGACTTAGCCTTTTGACACGTAGTGCAGCGAGCAACAAAACGTTCCACATCACGCCTCATCTTTGGCCAAAAGAAATGACTACCAAGTATGTCTTCCGTCTTCTTCGCTCCAAATGCCCCATCAGCCCACCTCCATGCGCTTCTGTAACAACAACAATCGAACGGAGCTAGCTGGAATGCATAGTTTGTTAGCTCTAAACACAAATCCATCATTTAGAACAAATTTATTCCACGTTTTTCCTCTTGGCAATTCAGCAACACGTCTTTAAAGTCATCATCATGAACATAATGCTCCTTAATTGTTTCCAATCCAAAAATTTTGAAGTCAAGTTGTGAGAGCATGGTATATCTCCTAGACAATGCATCAGCAATAACATTCTCCTTTCCTTTTGTGTTTTATGACATAAGGAAAAGACTCTATGAATTCAACCCACTTTGCATGCCTACGGTTCAATTTTGCTTGACTTCTAATATGCTTTAATGACTCATGATCGAATGAATGACAAATTCTTTGGGCCATAAATAATGTTGCCATGTCTCTAAAGTTCGAACTAGAGCATATAATTCCTTATCATAAGTAGAATAGTTCAAACTAGGCCCACTCAATTTTTCACTAAAGTATGCCACAGGTTTACCTTCTTGCAACAGCACACCACCCAATCCAATTCCACTAGCATCACATTCTAGCTCAAAAGTCTTACTAAAATCTGGAAGTTGGAGTAATGGTGCATGTGTTAACTTATCTTTCAATGTGTTGAAGGCGTCTTCCTGTGCATTCCCAAGTAAACGGCACCCCCTTTTAGTGAGCTCATTCAATGGTGCAGCGATGGTGCTGAAATCCTTCACAAAACGACGATAGAATCCAGCAAGTCCTAGAAAACTTCGCACTGCGTGACCGCTTTAGGAGTCGGCCAACTCTGTATTGTCTCAACCTTGGCTTGATCAACTTCTATACCCTGTGGAGTAACAACATAGCCAAGAAAAGAGACTCGATCCGTGCAAAATGTGCACTTCTCAACGTTACCAAATAAACGTGCATTACGTAAAGCATCAAAAACAGCACGTAAATGGCAAAGGTGTTCCTCTAGTGATCTGCTATATATCAATATATCATCAAAATAGACCACTACAAATTTACCAATGAAAGCACGCAAAACCTCGTTCATTAATCTCATGAATGTGCTAGGTGCATTAGTTAAACCAAATGGCATTACTAACCACTCATACAAACCGAACTTAGTTTTAAATGCTGTTTTCCATTCATCTCCCAATTTCATGCGAATTTGGTGGTACCCACTACGCAAATCAACTTTAGAGAAGACAATAGAGCCACTTAATTCATCAAGCATATCATCTAACCTAGGAATAGGGTGACGATATCTAATGGTAATGTTATTGATCGCTCTACGGTCCACACACATACGCCATGATCCATCTTTCTTAGGCACTAAAATTACCGGAACAGACAAGGGCTAAGAGACTCATGCACATAACCTTTATCAAGCAATTCTTGAACTTGACGCTGAATCTCCTTAGTTTCTTCCGGATTGGTCCTGTATGGCGCACGATTGGGCAAAGATGCCCCGGGAATCAAATCAATCTGTGCTCAATCCCCTCACACCGGTGGTAGCCCCGTGGCACGTCCTTTGGAAAGACATCCATGTACTCCTGCAAAAGATTAGTGACAGCAGGAGGCACGTAAGAAGGTACCTCCTCAAATGAAAATAAAGCTTGTTTGCAAAGTAAGGCATAGCAAATAGAAGTACTAGCATCCAGCTCATTCACATCGACTTAGTAGCAAGAAAACATGCACCTTTCAATTTAATCTCAGTTTTATTCTCATGAACAGAATTAGAGTTTTTCTTTTATGTTGCTCAAGTTCACTTGCAACAATCTGATTTTCACTCCTATTATGCTCCTGATTTTTCTCTCTACTAGCTCTAGCAATCTCATCTTTGAAAATAGCTTCAGGAGACATAGGATGTAACACAATTTTCTTGTCATGATGCACAAAAGAATATTGGTTTGTCTTACCATGATGCAGTGAATCTTTATCATATTGCCACGGTCTACCTAATAAAGATAGAGCATGCTTGCATAGGGACAACATCGCGTTCTACAACATCGTGATAAGAACCAATAGCAAAATTTACTCTCACCATTCGTGTTACCTTCACCTTGCCGCTGTTATTGAACCATTGAATGTAGTAAGGGTGTGGGTGAGGTTTGGTGTTCAACGCAAGCTTCTCCACCATATCGGAGCTCACCAAGTTGTTGCAGCTCCTCCATCAATTATCACTCGGCATGAACGTTCCTTCACGACGCACTTTGTTTGGAAAAGGATGTGCCGCTGATTTTGCTCCGCCTCTCCATTTGTGCACTCAACACACGCTGCACAATGAGGCTCTCATAGCGCTCTGCATCTTCAGCACCAATGTGCTCTTCTTCTTGCTCCTTCCCACTACTCGCATGGTCACCGCAAGCATAGCATATGTATCCTCATCCAAATCACTAGCGAAGAATACCCACCATCATCTCTCACAATCGAACACGCTTGGTTGGGCACTCACCTCACATGGCCATACCCTTGCATTGATGACATTGGATATCCCTTGTTCGTCCCGTAGATGCAACGGACGAAGAGCTCTTTGCATGTGCTTGGGCTGCCCCTTTGTTGCTTCGGATGCCCGAGATGCCGAATTTGATGATGACAACCGTGGCTTGCTGTTGGAGGAAGAAGGTGCAGGGGTTGGCTTGATGGTGCGGCAGATGCACGTTGAGACCAAATGTTTCACGACTGCGAAACGTTAGTCCTAGTGCTCGCGCGTCGTCCTGTACTTCTCTTTCAGCTTTACAAGCAAGATGAAATAAACGAGTGATAGAATTATATTCCTTGTAAGCTAAGATATCCTGAATTTCCGATTCAAACCACCCATAAACCTAGCCATAGCGGCTTCCTCGATTTCCTCTAAGTCACAACGCAGCATGCCTGCTTGCAATTCTTGAAAATATTCCTCTACGCTTTTACTACCTTGCCTCAATTGTTGCAACTTATGTAACAAATCACGTGCATAATATGAGGGAACAAATCTAGCTCGCATGATTCTTTTAATGCATCCCAAGTTTGTGGTATGGTGAAAGGATTTTTCTTAGAATATTCACTCCACCAAGCAGACGCAAAATCAGTAAACTCACTAGTAGCACCCTAACCCTTTTGTTTTCAGGAATGCATGACAAGCAAATTTATGATCAACACCAATTCCCAAGTGATATAAGCATCGTGGTTATATTTTCCATCAAAAAGTGGCATAGTGAACTTAATCTTACCAAGCGATTCATCATTGTCACGCACCTCAGCCCGGCGTGGTTGACGTTGACGGTGAGCGTCCTCATCATCATCAATCTCGATGTCACCGCATAATCGTCTCCACCATTTTCGCCCACCCCGCTGCCCAAGACACCAATGTTGGCACGAGCACGCAGAGTCGGTGCAGCGGAGATGCACGCCCTCTCATCAAGACGCCTCAAAATCTCAGCAAGTGAGGTGTTGATGGTGCCAACGAAAGCCTCCAATGTTGCAAGCGTAGTGTTGGTGTCGATCCGCGCGCCTCCAATTGGCCAAGGCGTTCGTTGGTGACCCGTACATCCTCATCAAGTCCTTCATTGTGCAGCTTCATTTGGCGCTCAAAGTGTTGTATGATGCCCCTAGTCCGAGGGGAATGTTGCGCTGCTCGCAGTCCTCCGGTTCTCCCGACATTGCTAGAAGAACACAAGAAACAAACCAAGAAAATAAAAATAATAAAACTGCAGGTTATACCCTCACAACTACTGGGATGTGGTTAAATCAAGTCGCACACTCTCAACCTGTTCTGTCAAGCTCTTACAAGTTCTTACCACAATGAGCAGGAGGTGATGGCAGCCGACAAGTCAAGACAATATCTCCTGGAAATTGGGTGTATCGCCTTGGTCGCTAGTCCCCGTGAGGTGGTAGCCAAACTGTGGAGCTATAGGTGGGCCGAGAGTGAACAAAGGATAACTAGAACCACATTAGTCAAAGCAAGTTGAATGATCGCTCAACGACGGCACCGTGCTGGTCCTAGGCTAGACCGCACTAGAGACGCGAGCCTAGAACACAAACGAAGACACACCGTGCGTAAAGAAACTAGATGGCGTTGCACACGGAGTTCGGAGCTCAAAAAGGGTGCCGTCTTCACAGGGTACCTTAGAATCACGTGCAGAAGGGCTCTGTCAATTTTGAGCAAATTCTGAGAAACTTGATTTTTCCTCGGTTTGCGGGCCCGCTTTGAGGCCCTAAACGACGTTTTTGGGGTCGAAAGCGCGCGTATGTGCCTGATGGCTTCACGGCTCTGAAATCTCCAGCTTTTTCCAGGCTTTTTTCACTCTATCTTCCGATTTCCTTTCCAACGGATCAAGAATCGCCTCAATCGGAGGTCGTATGCAAAAGTTAGTTTGTTTCTCTCTCCTCTATTTTTTTCTTCTTTTTTTTTTTTTTTTTTTATGCCGCGGCTCTTCTAGATGCGGCTGCCTTCCTTCTTTTCTCTTTTTTTTTCACACACGATGTAGTTGAATCCATTCGTGCCTTACTCCAATACCAATTAGGCGTAAACCGAGTCCTACTCCAAGTCCAATTAGGGCGCAACCGAGTCCTCCTTTTTTTTTGCCCTCCTATGACAGTTCGGATCTAATCGCAACGGTGAGTCCAAAACGTGAACAGAACTCAAACTCTAAAGGAACTAGACACTAAGACCAGCAAAGGACACGACGATGCAACCAAGACTCAACAAACAAGGACTATGCAGCAATAGATAAAGGCTCAAATTGTTTGGATTTTGGGAATAGATCTGATCTGCTATTTTTTTGGTTTTCTCGGATCTGTAGGTAAAATTGCAAAGACTAGATAAGATCTCTCACCGATCAACCTTGAGCTCGATACCAACCGATAGCACTAGGGGTCCCGATCTTTCGATGAGAGTGGTAGATTCGATTGGGAAAGAGATGACGTTGACGACCGACTACAACCATCCAGGGGACGTTGCGCCTTAGCGATCGATACACCAACTCAGAGATTGTTCGTGACCTTGTCGGCGCACGATCAACCTAACCACGAGGGTTCTTCTTCCTGCAAGCAATCAAGAACAAGCAAGAACAAGATGAACAGCAACTCAATTGCAAATAACGATGTAAGATTCAATCCAAAAAGAGAAACGGTGGGGTTCCAAGACAAGTATTCGGGCGGTCTAGCCGACACGCGCGAGTACAAGGCAAAGCAGCAAAAGCTAACTTAGTCTAAACAAAACCCAAACCCTAGAAGAGGTGCGGCTGCCTATTTAAGGGTCACGGAAGGTGGAGGGTCGGCCAAAACACAAGGAAGCCGAATAGGACTCGAATTACAAGGCCCAAGGCCCACTTTGACTCGGACTGGAAAAGCAACGTGAATTGTTTTGCAGTTTCTGGTCGACTCGGATGGAATTTGGAGGTGAGGCCGGATCCATCTGAAAGTAGACTTCAAGAGCTTTCCAACAAGTACTCATGGGCCCCAAGAAACCTTCTGGATCAAAAGTTACGGCCGTTTGAAGTAGGCGTTGTCAACAAGGCGGAATCCGAGTCAAACTCGTGAACAGGACTTGGTTTGCGCTTGACGGTTCCACTTCTATACTTGAGCTCATGTGGTTCTTCCCCATGGTTCCTAAGGACAATTAAATCATCACAAGAATTAAGTAGTATTCCATTCTTTGAAACATTTGTATGCAAACTTAGGAACGCATTCACCTGATGGTTAAGCAGACGTGCTCGCGCTCTAGTCATTGGTCCTTGTATCATAGTTTCAGTTTGATATGGAGTCGGCATGGTTGTATGCATGGAAAGGATGTCCTCATCAGAAGTGCACAACATCAGAATGAACATATTAGTGGTCCAGAGGATGCTAGTTTCGATGAGGATGAAGACACCGATGATAGAATTCCTCATATGATAAAAGAGTTGCACATAGCTGAAGAGCATGGTGCCAGGCAAACAATGTTTGCAAGTCTAATAGAAGAGTTAAAGCGTGAACTTTACCCTGACAAAACGCTGATTCTGATGAAAAGCATCAAACTGCACTATTTGTCTTGAACTACCGTCATTTCTCCATTGGGCAAATGTACACAGAATGATGATGTCGATGTGCTTTTAGAAAGTGTGCAACAAACGCCTCTTGACTTTGACTACTAATATATCAAAAACTCTATAGGCATGCTTTAGAACTGTGATAAACCGTTGACTTGCATACATGCTTGAATTTATCATTTCTTCAGTAAAGGATTTGGGAGATGGATGGAGTGGATTTATCATTTCTTACATACTTGACCTGTACAAAGTCCTGTACAAACTACTCAATGGTGCATGTGCTTTCTTTTAATTGAACAACTATTTGCTGTCCACTTCAATTTTCTTAAACATGCTGAGTATGATTCTTCTAGCTTATTTACTCAATGGTGCATGTGCTTTTGCGATGGATGTTTGTTTTGAAATCTGGTAGCATATCTGTGATATTATCAATTATCTTACACAAATAAATCATCTGCGGGACAAGTGCCTCAAAAACCAATTGAATCGTGAGAAAGTACAGTTTCAACAGCGGATAGGCTCTCGGTGCTATATTGCACAGGCCCATGTTGTGGTAAGAAACTAACAAATGAAGTAATTTTAAGTTATAAAAATTGTGGACTGACTATAATCTTATTTCTGTAATTGATCTATGAAATGTTTGTTTAGAACAATCTTGAGTTGGAACAAGTTCAAACAATCAGGTTTAGTTCTTTCATGATTGTGTGTGGAAAAACTCATGCTCATGCTAACACCTTGAAATTGTTTGCATATCATTTTAGAAGCAAGAAAAATATAAAGATGTGGAGCCGACTGCGATTGATCTTTTTAAGGACTTCCATTGCAGCAACAAAAATGGTTTCAGCGAGCTAGTAAGGAAAGCTATTGTAAGTATTTTTCCCCATTTTTTTGGTTTTTACATGAAGTTCACCTGAAAAATATGTGTATAAGATTGATGTCTATTGTCAGGCTGATATGGAGGGAATCATGGCTGAACTAGTACAGGAAGGACATGAACCAAAGTTTGCTACTGAAGTTGTTTCTCAAGTTCTCCCATCATCAAGTACATTTCTGCAAAATGTGGGCCTACAATTAGCCTCCAACAAGAGCACTAGAGGTGGCGTTTCCTTGCAGGTACAAGAGCTTCAAGCTGAACTTGAGACAGAGAAACAAGAAGCAGCAGAACTGCGACAACAAATCGATGTTCAGCAGCAAGAGTTGGATAACTTGAAGAGGCAGGTAGAAGAATCGGAGACAGCAATGGCAAAACAATCAGATGAGATTGAGAGTCTAAAGAAGACAGCACAAGAAACTAATGCCCTCCTTCGTCAACTCCTAAGTTTTAGTCAGGATCAGGTCAATCCTACTCCCTAAAATTTCTAACTCTTGCTTATCAGCTTGATGGAGCTCCAACAGTTGGTGAAATCAGTTATTTTTGTTTACTGTTGGTGAATTCTATGATTTTGGTTTACTGGTGCTGAGTTGGGAGTTGTTTTGGTCTACCTTGTTGCTACTGTAGCACAAGCAACAGTGGCTAGTTGTGAACATTATTGTGGCTGTTGTAGCAGAGACTTTGTGCTGTTATATTTTGGCTAGATGTGAACATTGTTGTGGCTGTTGTAACAGAGAGCCAGAGACATTGTGTTGTTATATTTTGGCTAGTGGGTGTTTTATTTTGTGGCTGTGAATGGCCTATGAACATTGTATCAACTCTATGCATATGTATGAGCTGAATATGATAAAATGTGAGTGTTTTGTGAAGAATTTTATTATATATACATTCTTTCCACTTTTGGAATGGGCTTGGCCCATAGTTTATGGGGCTTAAAAATAAATATGTTGTGTAAAATGAGATAGACCTATAGGCATATAGCTACAAAATTGGCTTAGCAAAAAAACAAAGTGGGCCTTAAATGGGTTCAGTCATAATTGAATTGGGCCTTGAAATGGGTCGAGCCCACATTACATTGTATGGGCATAGAAATGAAATTGGGCCCAGCAATTACATGGGCTGTTCAACAAATTATGACAACGAAGTTTGTCACAAATTTTTGCCACCTTAGATCCACGATTCGTCAAAACATTTTACCACGTCATATCCATGTCATTAATTTGCAAAATTTTATGACGAATGTCATCTACATGGCAGCACCACATCCACCAGTTAGTGACGATTTGAGTGACGTTTGTTATCGTCATAGAATTAGTGACGAAACTTAATCGTCATGAATTCTGTGACAAAAAAATTCAAGAACGTCACCAATTCGATTAGTGACACATGATTGGTGACAAAGGGTTTTTTGTCATCTGAACGTCACAAATAACATACAGTGACAAATATTGCATGACCTATGACAGAAGTAGATCGTCATTGTTCATTAAATCTTTTGTAGTGCCCAAGAATTGATATATTGGTCTATGACGGTTTTTAATTTGTCACATGTGCTAACCAAACTTTTATGACAAAAATGTTTCGTCATAAAAATTTGGTAATCGGTCTATGACGTTTTTGTGTGGCCTTAGTGACATCTTTTGTGACACTTTCCTAATCCGTCACTAAAAATGCAAAATTAAAACCCTTTGATAATACTTATGACACTTTCTAGAAAAAAATGTCATAAATCTATGATGGATAACGCAATTGTCATATAGTATTCATCATTAGTTTGCATATTTGTTGTAGTGAAGATAAGTTTATATCTTCCTCTGAAAGGCGCCAGTTTCTTGCATGCTTCTTTAATTGCTATCCCAAGGTCGGACCGAAGAATCTGATTCAATGTCCCATAGATGACACAGACTAGACCCTGATCTATCATTCCTTGAAGAGAAATATCTTTGTGGGTTCGTGTTTGTAGGCTTTTGGAAAAATTTGAGATCTATTTCTGCTCTCAATATTATATATTTGTGGTATGGTTGGAAAATCGCTTGGTTATCGAAGTGGAGGAGTGGAAATGTATGTGTCGTGGCTACGAACCAAACAGGAAGAGAGAGAGTATGATAGTGGAGAGTTAGGTGAGTAATGGCTTAGGGTTTTTCCCCATGGCCTGTGCTGTATATATATATCCACATGGGGAGTGCTTTTACAATTATACCCTTACATCCGAGTATTCCCCTCAGGGGTACTCATGTCATTACACATGTCCCATTTTGGGCCTTATATTCCTCTAACAAGCCTGCTGGGCTTAGGTGGGGGCCACCCCTACAACAGGAGCCTCTCATGGTGAAGGGCTTCACGGGCCGAAGCAATGTTGCCGAGCCCTTTGGCCCCCTCCGTCCCTGCGGCCTATGAGCTTTTTCAACGTTCGTAGAAGCCTTGCTGCTTGGTGTAGTGTTTGTTAGGCCGCGGAGGTATGGCACCGGGCTGGTTGGGGAAGCCTTCGTCGTCCACAGGGCCCCGCGGTATTGGGATCGAAGTCGAAGTCCAGTTCGACATTAAGATCGGGGGTTGACGTTGACGTAGGGATCGGAGTCGAGGTACCGGTCGAAGCCAGGGTCAAAGTCGCCTCCGAGTTGGCGGGGTTGGTGGTTGCCCGGGCCGAATTGAAGGTGCTGGCGGAGTCGGATGCGTCGACCGAGGTAGGCGGAGCGGGCCTCTAAGTCGTCGTGGGAGCGTAAGGCGATAGCGGACCCCAGCGTCGAGTGCCCTTGACGATAAGTGACTGTCGGCCTGCCTGGCGAGGCCTGGTTGACACGGCGCGAGACTTGAGGCGTCGTGGCCATACCATGTTGCGACGTTCCTTCTTCTGGCGGTTCACGTGGCGAAATATGCTTGGCGCGGCGCAGGGCTTGAAGCGTCGTGGCCATACAATGCCGCGACACTCCTCCGCTAGTTGGACTTTCCTCCCGCCGACTAGACTCTTGCCTGTTGGACTTCTACCGGTTGGGCTCCCCCACTAATCGGGTATATATATCATGCTGGTGCGGCATTGTACCTGCATGGTACACCCGGATAGGTGCTGCTCCCCTAAAATGGGCCTCTTCAGTGCATCCACATTCTATAGTGGCATTACGTGGCTTGGGGGATGTTGATGCACTGATGGAGGCCTGTTTTTCTTGAGAGCTTGGTTAACGTGTGTTATCGGTGGCTAGACGCGCTTCCTGTCTTCGCGTTGGCGTTTCTGCATATAACGGCAAGGTTTGCCCTGTTCTCATAGATAGGCCCACCTTTAGTCGGGTTCTCTGATCGCGCCCATCAGCACTACTTGCAAAGAATGTTGATGTACTGAAGGTGACCTGTTTATGAGAACAAGCCAAAACTTGTCGCGAAATGACCTTCGCCTTTACCATATGTGGGGAATGCCTAGAATCGCGCCGACCTCTGGGCTGGCAGGAGCAGGGGTAGGCGAAGAGGGCCCCTAAGTTGCCACGCGAGCACCAAGTGACCGCGGACTCCGGCGTTGAGTGCCCTCGATGGTAAACGACTGCTGGCGCATCATATTCCCATACGGGGAATGGCAAGGTTTGACCTGTTCTCGTAGACAGATATGCTTGAGTTCATCCTGCATCCCCTGATTGCGCCAACTGGCGTTACCGTCGGGGTATGTTGATGCGCTGAAGCTTATCTGTTTATGAGAACAAGTCAAAACCTACTGTAAGTCAGTCTTCGCGTTTCTGAACCGCGGGGAACCCAGGCGGCTGGATCCCCGCCAATTTGGGCTGTGACGCCGCGTGAACTCTGATTTACGCGGGCTAGGGGTCAAAAGGCCAGCCTGTGCTCCGCGGCTCAAGGGTGGCGGTTGGGTGCGTTGTGGGTAGGCCGGCATCCGCCGCCTCGCTTCGCTTGCCCTAACGTCTCAAGACGGAAGCTGTGCCCCGACGCGTGGTGCTGAGTCGGGGACCCGGCTGGATCCCAGGAATGTATTACGCGGATGTACCCGGGGCGGGGTGAGCTCTTGGTCTTATCGCGTGGATCTGCGATTGTCCCCCGTGCAGGATGGCGAAGTCCTCCTTGCCCTACGATATCAGGGGCGAGGTTGCCTCCCGGGCGTAGGGTCGAAGCCGAGGTCGACGCCAAGGCTGGAGCCCAAATTTGGTGTTGGGGGCCAAGGCGGAGCTGGAGTCGAAGCCGGAGTGGGGGCATACCTCGCGCCCCAAACTCCGCCCCAGGCGGTCCAGAAGTGCGCTGCTGCCCTTATTCCCGCGGGCGCGATCATGTGGCGGGGTGGCTTGTCTTGGGGTCGAAGCGGCTTCCGGTGCATCCGCAACGGTGTCCCTTCGCACAGGTGCGGCCAGAGCCGGGGTCAGGGCCTCGCTACTGGGGCGAACCCGTTTGGACTGTTGCGGTTGATGAGTCCGAAGAACCACGTCGACGCGCGCCGGAGGCTATGTCGGGTACAGGACACTGTACGACCACGGTCATATGTGGCCTTCGTGTGCCATCGCGACGCTTCGGCTTCGAACGTGGGGGGCGGTTATCATTCATCGTTTGCGTTTACCGATGGTGGGAGGTGAGGGGTCTTTAAATACCCCATGGTACTGTGCCTGCACCTCCTCCATACGCTTTTCTGGTTGTTCACGCCACCTCCTATATTTGCTCCTCCTGCTCCTGCACTCCTTTTTGCCGTCGAGTACCCCGTGGACACCAATGGCGACTTGCGACGAGCATGCTCAGGTGGGCGGCTACGCCATCCACCGACGATCATCGCCGCTTGAGGTGAAATACGCGCTCGAGGAACGCGATCCGGCGGCGGCAAACAAGTGGTGGGCGACGAAGAAGAAGGAGGGGCCGTACTCCGGCGACTTAGGCCGCACGCTCGTGACGGAGGACACGATCCGGTCACTGCTGCACGAGGGGAGGCTATCGGACCGCCAAGCGGTGCCGCTACCCGCCGATGATGAGACAAAGCCGCGCCCTGAGAAGTCGGAGGCGATCGTCTTCGTCGCCTACCTCGAAGCTGGACTTCGCATCCCATCCGCGGCGATTGTTGGGGACGTGCTGCAGACCTTCAAGCTGGAGTTGTCACAACTGACTCCGAACGCGGTGGCTTGCCTTGCCGTATATAGTTGGGCCTTGCGTTTGGAAGCGTGTTGGCCCAGTGCGTCGATGTTCGCGTATTTGCACGAAGCACGGTGCCAGCCAAAGGAGCGAAAGGGCAGGGCGTTGTCGAACTTCGGCAGCGTCAACTTCATCCTGCGGTCGTTATGCGGGCAGCTCTTCCCAGCGAACTCGACCCGAGGAAAATGGGAGTCCGGCTGGATGAGATGGTGGTTCTATCACCGTGTAATGAGTGGTAGCGGTCTCGAGTGTACGGGCCGGCCGATTGCCTTCAAGACCTCGCCCGGCCTAACGCTCGACGCCGAAGATCGGCGGAGGGCGCGAAGACTTGTGGGGACCACCGCTCACTTCAACATGCGTGACCTCACCAAGGCGTACATAATGTACGGCGTGGCGCCGCTCGCCCATGAGTGGCGCCTCGCCGGCGGGGAACCCTGGGATGACAACGTCCTCCCGTCCATTTGCTCGCTGCCGGCGCCCTCCGGTCCTCGTAAGCCTCGACAATGCGCTTCCTTTCCTTCACGCGTACTGCATTGCGTCTAATCGTGCCCCCCGCCCTGCGCAGGAGTTCACCTGGAGGACGCGGAGCGGGCAGCGCGCGTGTTCCTTGGGCCCTACACCACCAAGGAGCACAAGAAGCGGGCGGCTGCAACTGCGGAGGCGGGGCTAGGGCGGATAAACCGCGCGTGCGAGGCCATGGGGCTTCGTGTGCCGGAACGCGCCCCTCCGGCTCCGCAACGCCAAGACGACGGTGTCGTATGAACGAAAGCGCCGTCCCGCAGGAGGGCCCGAACTACTGTGAGTGAGCCCGGTGCGACGGCTGCCGCAGCTTCTGTCGATGCAGCGAACGCAGAATCGGATTCGGCGAAGTACGCTGACTCGGATCTGGAGGAGGGCACAGGCGCCAGGGGTGAAGAGTCCTCGGGCAGCGCCAGGGACGGAGAGCGCTTCGCGGGCTACCAGGAGGGGGAAGTCCCGACGCCAACACCGGTCGTCGAAGCAGAACCGGTGTGGGCCAGCGGCACCGGGGCGGAGCCTTTGTCCGCGGCCACGACGGTGCTGGGTTGCCCTCTGCGGGGGTAAGTGCAGCGGGGCCTCCGCTGACGGCAGCGGCCGAGACTGAGATGCCTCCCGCGGAGCTTATGAGGGTGGAACCTCCGCCCGCAAACGTTGCGGTCGTGGGGGCCCCGTCTGCGAGCGTTGCTGCTGTGGAGGCCCCTTCTACGGTGGTTACTGAGGCGGGACCCTCTCCTCCTCAAGCGAAGCGGCCATGCCTGCGATCCCCCCTTCACCAGACTTTGAGGGGGTTTGCCGTACCGACCGGCATTAGGAGCCTATGGGACCCCGACTCATCCACCGAAGTCCCTATGCCTTGCGTTTCTCCGGCTCCCCAAGTAGCGGCGACCGTGGCGCGGGACCCAGCGGCTGCGGGTCCCAGTGCGAAGGCTCCGCCAACCCAGGAGCCGCCGATGTCCGCGGGGGTTGGCGCTGTTGCCTACCCGCCCGAGGTTGAGGAGGCGCTTGCGCGAAGCCCACCGTCCGCCACCGAGGGTAAGCTACCTTGGGTTACCTTGGCAGCGCTTCTTATGAGACTTAGACCGGTATCTTTTCTTGCAGCAATACTTATCCCAGAGGACAGGCAGCCCTCAGGATACGGGGGCCTCGATGCTGGCGGCGCAGCCACCGCGCGCCCGAGCCCAGCAGACTTTGTTCCTTCATCGGAGGCGCTGAGGGCATTGCGTGGGGTTGCGGATGACGCGGTCGCCAGCATTGGCCAGCAAACGTTGCTGACCTATGGGACGGGGCGTCTTGGGGACGCACTGGAGGTATCGGGAGTGAGGGTAAGTACTTGACCTTAGGACCACTTATGGCCGCATGAAAACTTGTTGACCCCCTTTGTCGCGCAGACCCTCGTGCTGGCCCAGGCGCTGCAAATAGTTTACGTCCGCAAAGAAAGGGCGCTACAGGTTAGGCTGCAGACCGCCGAAGCGACGCTGCGCGAAGCTGCGGGGGCACGGTCTGCCCAAGACAGCCGTATCCGCCACCTGGTAGCCGAGTGCACACATCTGAAGTTGCACGCTGGGGCATTTGTCACCGCGGCCCAGGCGTCAGCCGCAGAGGCGGCGCAGCAGGAAACTTCCGCGGAGTGGGACGGCTTACTGCAACAAGTCGCTGCGTTGGAGAGGGAGAACGGCGAGCTCGCCGCCTCTCTAGCGGAGCGGGATCGAGCCTTGGGCGACGCTTCGGTGGCTGCTTGGGACGCTATGCTGGCCGTGGAAGACACTCTTAAGAGGCTTATCGCTAAAGTGCCGACACGCTCCTTCGGGCCCGAGGACCTGTCGCGATCGCTTCGGTGGATCGGAGATGCGGCCGACGTTGCACGCGGCGCCGCAACGACCTTTGGCAACCATTGCGCCTACGTGGCGTCGTGTCTGATATGCACACTCTTGCGACTCCGCGGCTGCGAACATGTTGCCGGGCTAGCCGATCCTCAACTGGAGATGCCCGCCGGAGGCGGGGTAATGTCCGGTGCCGTGCGCGCCATTCACCGTGCCGTGAAGTTCTTCCATGAGCGGATATGGGAGTACTGCGGGGAGGCCGCAGCCATAGTCAAGCTGCGGAATAACCTACACGGCGAGGGAAACCTTGGCCAGTTTCTGGACGAGGTCCCGCAGCGTGATGAGGGTGGCGATGCCGCCCCGGAGGGCGCTGCGAACCCACAGGTGTGACGGCAGGTTGTCGCGTGTTGGCGTGCATTGTAACTGATGCCACTTCTTTCTTGAAAAAAGTACGAAGTTGCTTTGCTGCTGTTCTGATCTTTGCCCCCTTGTTCCGAGCAGCTACACAGCCGGGGCCGGCTGCTAATTTCCGACCTTGCGACCCGACGGCGTCTTCGGCGCTGGCGAAGGGCCGAGGAAGCACTGGATTTTTGGGCGGGTCGGACATCTGCGAGCGGAGCCTCGGCACGAATGCACATTAAGGATGAGTCTGCCGAGTAGCGCCTCGTGTGCCGGGGGTGTTTGTACGCCTTGGTAATTCACCCTTGTAAGCGGCCTTCAACGAATGCAAAGAATAATTGTGGTTGGAACTTGCGAAGTGCATCTCTGCCCCTCTGGCTACGCTGTCCCATGGTGGGCTCAGAAGGTTACTGCATTCGCCCGTACACGGCGATTTGCGGCTCGGGAGGGTAGGGTGGTCGCGCGAGCGCTCCGTCTCTTACCCTTCGAAGTGGGGGTAGCGGAGCTAGCACCTTAGTCGATGTAGACGCGCGAGCGCTCCGTCCCTTACCCTTCGAAGTGGGGGCAGCGGAGCTGATGCCTTTGTCGAAGTAGACGCGCAAGCGCTCCGTCCCTTACCCTTCGAAGTGGGGGCAGCGGAGCTGGCGCCTTAGCCGAAGTAGAGGCGCGAGCGCTCTGATGAGGACATCACTCCTTCGGATGCAACCGCTGATCCTCCAACAGTTATGCAAGGTCCAATGACCCGAGCTCGTATGCGACAATTAAATCTAGAGGTGAGCTCGTTCTTAAGCGATCCTTTTCATAGTTTTGAGAATAGATTGCTACCTAATGATGTTATCTTGCTTAGGAACATTGGAGAGGGTCATGAAGTACATGGAGAGAGGTGTGGAGGCAGAGAAGACCAGCAAGGACGTCCAAGTCAAGCCGGAGGCCCAGTCCAACTCGAGTTCAAGTCTGCCTCGGCCTTCAGGACCAGCCTGCAGTAAAATGGACGCCCAGGACGCATACGGACTCCGTTTTCGACGACCCACATATGCATGGAAAGATAATTTCATAGGCTAACCAATGGCGTTGGTGTGAGGTCCAAATTCCACCGGAGTCAACGGGAATCGTCTAAACAAGTCAGCATCCAGAATCTACCAGGGTGTTGCGTCACCGTCTTTTGGTCCGTTGGGCCGTGTATCGTCCTAGAGCCCGTTAGGGGGCGCGTCCAGGGGGTGTGACGACCCTTAGACCTTATATTAAGTTGTCACCACACATGATAGGGTTGGGTTTTGCTTTAGATCAATCTGTCATCGACAGCCGCCGTCTTCGGTCGTGAAACCCCACTTTCGTGATCTTAATCATACATCTACAGATTGTCACTTCTTTGAGCTGCGTTCTTTCGAGTTCTTGCTTGTGTTCTTCGTTTCACAGGCAGGGATTAGCCTTCTTGGCGAGGTCAACCGGATTAGTGACACGGTTGATAACCAGAGGAGTCGTGGTGCTAAGGTTGCAGGGTTCGGGTCTTTTGGATCTAAAGCTGGATCGGTGTGTCGCGTTCCACCAAAACGAGAGTTATCATCACCTGACGGAAGATCGGGAACCCCGTCCCCATCATGTGGTATCAGAGCTTCGGGTTTACCGTCAGGTTCGCATCTATCCCCTAGTTCGAGTGTTTCGCCTTCGTCCCATAGTCCACTGCCATACTCAATTTTTTTCCCTGTCCTAGAACCTTCCACGCCATAGCCTTTGCATAATTCAGTCTCAGAGTCCGTCGTGTTGAATTTGTGTCCTAGGTCAAAGTCTTGTTGCTGGTTAGTTTGTGTTTGAGTCCAGTTCGTGTGTTTTTCCACCGTTTCCATCAAACCCTAGCCGCCTCCCCCAATTTTCCGCACTTTCTTCCTGTTTTGTCCTCTAATTCGGAGTCCTTTCGTAAAACAGGCATAACTTTCGCATACGAACTCCGTTTTCAGCAAACTTTATATGTTTTTTGATCAGAAAAAAATTTCGCATCCGTCTGTCCCTACCTTTGGTGGGTTTGGCGAATCAAACATTGTCCACCATGTTGAGAGCGATCTTGAAGCGCCATTTGAAGATGTGGGAAGAGTGTTTGCTGCATGTGGAGTTTGCATATAATCGGGTGGAACACTCCACCACCAAGGTAAGTCCCTTCCAGGTAGTGTATGGATTTAACCCCCGTGCTCCTATTGATCTTTAGCCTTTACCTACCATTGAGAGAACACATAATGATGCTAAAGAGCGTGCTGAATTTATTCTTAAATTGCATGAAACCACTAAAGCAAATATTGAAAAGATGAATGAAAAGTATAGAATTGCTGGTAGTGAAGGTAGAAGGGGAGTTAAACTTGTACCGGGTGATTTGGTTTGGTTGCAGGGTTCGGGTCTTTTGGATCTGAAGCCGGATCGGTGTGTCACGTTCCACCAAAATGAGAGTTATCATCACCTGACGGAAGATCGGGAACCCCGTCCCCATCATGCTCCGTCTCTTACGCTTCGAAGTGGGCGCAGCGGAGCTGGCGCCTTAGTCGAAGTAGACGCACGAGCGCTCCGTCCCTTACCCTTCGAGGTGGGGGCAGCGGAGCTGGCACCTTAGTCGAAGTAGGCGCGAGCGCTCCGTCCCTTACCCTTCGAAGTGGGGGCAGCGGAGCTGGCGCCTTAGTCGAAGTAGACGCGCGAGCGCTCCGTCCCTTAGGATTATGCGAGGACAGCCTCTGGTGCCTTTCGCCCGCGCGTGCGCTCGCACGGGAGCTAGCCTCTGGTGCGTCACCCTGGTACTTCGCGGGATGAGCATAGGAGTGGGCCCGCGCGGTGCGTTGTGCTTTATGTCCCGCAGGGTACATGCGGAGGTGAACCGTGGCGCTACGCCGTACTGAGGTCCGCAGATTGCGTGTGATCAACGCCCACGTCTCATCCATACTCCGAAGAGCACACACAAGTACAACATCCGTGCGCGCGCGAGGTTTGCGTCTTGTTTATACTCCGTAGAGTGCGCAGGGATAGCTTCCGCATCTTTTTTATACTCCGTGGAGTGCGTGCGGAGGTAAGCCTCGACGCTACGTCTTATTTATACTCCGTAGAGTGCGCGCAGAGGCGGACCTCAACGCTACGTTTTATTTAGAGTCCGTGGACTGCGCGCAGAGGCAAGCCTCTGCGCGTTGCGGGCGGTGAGGTGCGTGCGGAGGCAGACCTCAACGCTACGTCTTATTTATACTCCGTAGAGTGCGTGCGGAGGCGGACCTCGACGCTACGTCTTATTTAGAGTCCGTGGATTGCGCGCTGAGGCAAGCCACTGCGCGTTGCGGGCGGTGAAGTGTGTGCGGAGGCGGACCTCAACGCTACGTCTTATTTATACTCCGTAGAGTGCGTGCGGAGGCGGACCTCGACGCTACATCTTATTTAGAGTCCGTGGACTGCGCACGGAGGCAAACCTCTGCGCGTTGCGAGCGGTGAGGTGCGTGTGGATGCGGACCTCAACGCTACGTCTTATTTAAACTCTGTAGAGTGCGTGCAGAGGTGGACCTCGATGCTACGTCTTATTTAGAGTCCGTGGACTGTGCGCGGAGGCAAGCCTCTGCGCGTTGCGGGCGGTGAGGTGCGTGCGGAGGTGGACCTCAACGCTACGTCTTATTTATACTCCATAGAGTGCGTGCGGAGGCGGACCTCGACGCTACATCTTATTTAGAGTCCGTGGACAGCGGGCGGTGAGGTGCGTGGGGAGGTGGACCTCAACGCTACGTCTTATTTATACTCCGTAGAGTGCGTGCGAAGGCGGACCTCGACGCTACGTCTTATTTAGAGTTCGTGGACTGCGCGCGGAGGCAAGCCTCTGCGCGTTATGGGCGGTGAGGTGCGTGCGGAGGCGGACCTCAACACTACGTCTTATTTATACTCCGTAGAGTGCGTGCGGAGGCGAACCTTGACGCTACGTCTTATTTAGAGTCCGTGGACTGCGCGCGGAGGCAAGCCTCTGCGCGTTGCGGGCGGTGAGGTGCGTGCGGAGGCGGACCTCAACGCTACGTCTTATTTATACTTCGTAAGTGTGTGCGGAGGCGTCCCCCCACGCGTCTTTGTTTATACTCATGCCCGTGTTTTTCACAGAGAGTGCGCGAGCGAACGCATGTCTTTGTTTATACTCATACTCGTGTTTTTCACAGAGAGTGCGCGCACGAACGCGTGTCTTTGTTTATGCTCATGCCCGTGTTTTTCACAGAGAGTGCACGCGCAGACGCGTGTCTTTGTTTATACTCATGCCCGTGTTTTTCACGGAGAGTGCGCACGCAGACGCGTGTGTTCGTTGCGGGAAACAAGAAAATTTGTGCAAACGGTGAACTTTATTAAATTCCCGTTTGCGCAGGTGAGCTGTTACAAATGGGGAGATATCGACCACTGATCGCTTAAGGACAGGGCGACCGCTGACAAGCCTCTACTGCTAGGACAACTCGTGCACGGGGAGTGCGGGACGCTCTCCGGGGGCGCCCGGGGTCTCCGCATCTGCACACCCGACCTAGGTGCCTTGGCGGGCCTCGTGGCAAGGACCCCTGGTGTCGAGCTCTACGTGCTGAGCCATGTCCTGGTCACCATGGACGATGATGATGGCCCGCGGTCCGGGAAGCTTCATACATAGGAAGCAGTGGTGCGGAACTGCCCCGAGTTTAGGAGCGGCCGCCCCAATATGGCGTTGTAGGGGTATGCAATGTCGACAACGTCGAAGATGGCGTCCGCACTCCTCACGTTGTCGTTTTGGCCGAGGGAGACTTGGAGGCATACCTGGCCCAACGGCCGCAAAGGTTGCCCTCCGAAGCCTTGCAACGGGATGCCTGAAGGGCCCAATCGACTCTGAGGGATCCCCATCTGGTCGAAGGCCGCGGCAAACAAGATGTTCGCGGAGCTTCCTCCATCGACCAGAATGCGCCTGACCTCGCATCCTGCAACGAGAACCCGGATGACCAGGGGATCTTGGTGGGGGAACTCCACGCCTTCCGCATCAGCGAGCGTGAATGTGATTTCGTGTTGAGCCCACTCCGGCGGCGCTTGCGCCGGGTATGTTGCGATGTGGTGCAGCCTCCTCGCGTAGGCCTTCCGTTGTCGCGCCGAGGCGAACTCCAACGAGGAGCCTCCGGAAATGACGTTTATGACCCTACGCTGGGCTCCTTCCGGGGCTTGCAACTGCAGGAGGTCCTCTCGAGGTTGCTGCACATGGGCCTGGATTCGCAGGAGGCCTTCCTAGGGATGCCATCCTTGGTCTTGGGGATGTTGGACGTGGGCCACGACAGGCGCGCGTGCCTCCAGGTTTTTATCCCTGGCGACGCTCTGTCGGAGCGCTGTGAAAATGGCGCAAGCACGCGTGTCGTGGTTGCCCCGGCCGTGGACTTCGCACCACTGCCCGTGATGCTGGTCGTTGTACTCTTCGCGGTTCTGTCGTCGTGACCTCGCCCACGCCCCCGTCCCCGGCCACGGCGCCCTCTGCCTCGGCGGCCTGCGAAGGCGTTATCTTCGGAGCCGCCCTCGAGGTCAAAGACGTAACGAGGTTTCCTAGATTTGCGCTGGTCGCGCTTGGGCCTGTCGCCTGACGAGTCTTTGTGCTGGGAATCTTTGCGTTCGGAGGCGTCCTTCGACTGCTCCGCTTGCGTTTGCCTTTCGAGGAGCTGTCTTTCAACGGGTGTTCGCTCTTGGCCAGGCCTTCCTGATTGGTGTCGGAGCCGTCACCATGTCTTCGACGTGCGTCCTCTTCTGCCCTGGCGTATTCCTCCATTTTATCGAAGAGCTTCGCCACTGTCTTGATTGGCTTTCGCGCGTTGTGTTCGGCCATCAAGCCGGGGCGAAGGCCCTGTATGGCTGCGTTGATAATGGTTGTTTCATTGACGTCCTTGACTTGGCAGCGTACCTTCGCAAAGCGTTTGAAGTAATCCTGAAGCTTCTCTGAAGGTTTTTGCTTCACTGCGAAGAGCTGATCGGCATCGACTCGCTCGACATAGTTCCCCTGGAAGTTGTTATAAAGGCGGTCACGGATCTGCTCCCACGCGTAGATGGAGTTTGGCTCTATGGTAAAAAACCAAGAGAGCGCCACCCCTTGCAACGTAAGGGGGAGTCCCTTCGCCTTCGTGGTGTTGTCTCCGCCAGCGGCTTCGATGGCAGTTTCGTACACGTGCATGAATTCTCGTGGGTCCGTGTTGCCCTTGTACGCTTCGATGGCGCTGGGGAACTTGAAGTCATCCGGCCACGCCGCCTGCTGCAGGCCCGCGGAGAGTGGGGACTCCGGATCCACACGTCGTAGCGGGACGCGGCTGGATGTGGGGGCGTCGCGGCTGTCCGCCCTCTCCGGCGTGGGCTCCAACGCGACCACTGGCGGGGTCTGTTGGCTTCGAGCCTCCTGCATGTCCCGCACGGCCCCGCGGAGGTCCGTTAGCTCCCGCTGGAACGCGTTGAGGGCCGCCAGCAGGGCGTTTTCCGCTGTGGATACGGGTGGGACTGCCAGCACTCCTGGCGGTACAGTCGGAGCGGTGGCAACCACGTCCTGCGTTCCCGGATTACCCGCCGCGCTAGCTTGAAGGGCTCCGGAACCAGTGACGAGGCCCACGTTACCATCGGAGCCGCTCGCCGTTCCTGTACTAGGTGGGAGGGCAGACGCCGCGCCGGCGTGAGCACCGGTATTACCAGCTCCGAACGCCTGAGCGGTGCTGCCGGTGGCCACCGCAGTACCTGCGATGGGGTTACCTGTGACGCGTGTGGCGGTTTTGACGGTCGTCGCGGCGATGGTGGTGGGGTCAGTTGTCGCGGCGATGGTGGCGGGGTCAGTTGTCGCGGTGATGGTGGCGGGGTTGGTTGTTGCGGTGATGGTGGCGGGGTTGGCCGTCGTGTCATGAACGCCGGTGCCGTTGGCCGCCATATTCACGTCGCCATCCATGCCTGCAACTACCGATGCCGAAGCCCGGGTACCGACGCGATGCTTCGCCGCGTCCGCCCTCCTCTTTGCCGCCGTCGACGAAGCTTTCTTTGGTGCTATCCTCCTCCGGATTTTGCGGCTTGCTCCTGTCCTCCCCACGGACGGCGCCAACTGTCGTGGCTACGGACCAGACAGGAAGAGAGAGAGAGAGTATGATAGTGGAGAGTTAGGTGAGTAATAGTTTAGGGTTTTCCCCCATGGCCTGTGCTGTATATATATCCACATGGGGAGTGCTTTTACAATTATACCCTTACATCCGAGTATTCCCCTCAGGGATACTCATGTCATTACACATGTCCCATTTTGGGCCTTACATTCCTCTAACAGGCCTGCTGGGCTTAGGTGGGGGCCACCCCTACAACAGTATGGATATTAATTCGGATGCTAGGGTTAATTTCTCTCCCCTCATATAGATCAATGAAGTATTCTTGGAGTTCTAAGAATACTCTCATTTGTCTCTCATGGTAGTTTTTCAAATTAATTCTAGGACATTTGGTTCTAAGGAAGACAATGTTTTCTGGGTTTTGAAACTTAATTTAGAAATAAAAAACTCATGGGAAGTATGGCTAAAGGGTTCTTTTGAAGCTTAACTGTTGCAGACACGATTGTAGTTAGATATGACGGCTAATAATGGCTGCTCCACGCAATGCATGGAAGTGAGCTCAGTCCTGTAGAGCATATTTTGAATAAGTCATTTCACTTTACATTCTATCCATGGGTTATGGCCCTGTTTTTTACAGCTTCTAAAAAATGATATTTAGTTTTTGCTATAGTACCTAATTTTAAACAGAGTATTTTCTTAAGATGGGGTATATAAATTAATTGTAGTACATATTAAAAACCCAACATCTGTATCAACTAAAATCTCATGCAAGTATCTCTCTCCGTAATCTCTGTCGCAAGCAGTTAAAATTCAAAATTTTCAGCAAGAAACCATAAGCTACAGCTATATCAAACATGCCCTATATAGAGCGAACAAATTATGTAATCCTAAACAATTTACACGTCCAAAACGAAGAATAATTTTGGCAACGAGAGTTGCCAAATTTCATATCTAATTACATTAAACAGGGGGAAACTGATGAACTACATCACCCATCGACGTTTCCAAGCGAGAAACATCAGACGTTGCGCGCGGGCTACTTACGCTTGAGGGAATTGTTGAGCGCGATCCCGATGACTGCGACGAGGAGGCTGAGCAGCGGCGCGACGCCATGATGATCCTCCTGTTCCTGTAGTAGACGGCGTGGAGTCTGCTCCTGGTGCTCCTCTTGGTCCGGAGCTCGACGATGCTCTCCAGCGTCCGGAGGTAGAGCTCCTGCCGCGGCAGCGGGTCGAGCAGGCCCTGGAAGAAGTCGACGGTCCGGCGGTCGCTCATGGTGCTGAACAGTATCCTCCTGGACCGGAGCTCCTTCACGTCCCTCTCCGCGCTGATGAGCGAGCCGAGGATGGCGAGGTAGGAGCTCACGCCGCTGTGGTCCGACCGGTCCGTCACGCACTCCAGCGCCACCATGTTGATGAGCCAGCAGCGCGGCAGCCAGCTGAGCGCCAGCTGCGGGAGCGCGAGCCGGCCCAGCGGGAACCCCGCCGCGGCCGGCTCCACCCGGACGTCCCTCACGCGGCACGTGGTGCTCCCGTGGATCCGGATGCCGGCCTCGGCGAGCTCCACGGCCGACGTGAAGTGCGCGAACGGCCGCGTGTAGTCGCAGTACCGGATGCCGCCGTTGGCCGGCGGCGGCGGCCCGCCCAGGTGCCGCTTGTGGACGAGGTCCAGGAGGTGGACCGGGCTCAGGGCACCGTACGCCGTGTTGAAGTGCGGCTCGCGCTGGTGGACGTCCAAGTAGGCGAGGATCTTGGCGACGAACTCGTCCATGCGGACCGGCCGCAGCGCCATGAGCGCGTCCACGACGACCCAGGGGATCTGGTTCTCGAACAGCATGATGTCCTTCATGATCCGGAGCATGCGGCCGTGCGTCCACGATGAGTGCTCGTGGGGGTAGTCCTTGGTGAGGATCGCCACCACGGCGAGCAGGAAGCAGCCGTCGACGACCATCATGTTGGTGAAGTCGTTGTCGCTGATGACGCTGTCGAACCGTTCGGCGTAGCACTGCCGCGCCTCCTGCACGACCGGCCGGACCGCCTGGAGGAACCGCTCCACGGCCGAGACGACCTGCTGCTGGTCCTGGTCCCCCGCCGCGGCGCACCGGTGGCTGCCGCAGCAGAAGTCGTGCACCACGGCCTCCTTGATGGCCTCCATCTCGACGAGGTGCTGCGCGGCGCGGTGGTGGTACGGCCCGATGGAGACGACCTCCGGGACGAAGTGGTGCTCGTCGAGCCCCCGCACGCTCTGCGGGACCTTCTGGATGATGAGCGGCCGGTTTTCCCGCTGCTGCGCCAGCGCGCGGAACGCCGAGTTGCTGGAGGAGAGGCGGAAGGACAGGTCCCTCTGGTGAGGAGGGAGCAGACCGGCTTCCGGGTCATGGAGCTCCATGGCCGGCCGGCTTGCTTGACCAGCATCTGTCTCTCTCTCTCTAGGTTTATATGCTTAGTTGAGTGAAATAATTGCTTGGAAACAAGACGGCAAATGCATCTTTAGATTATACTAACAGTCTATGACTGGGTCCAGTTCGGGGTTAGTTCGATCCAAGTCGGTAGATACAAATATCTAGTATCCGTTTAGTTGGTAATTAATAGACGACGTCTTAACTGACAACAACGCGTGTGCCAACATATAAAACCCACACATGAAACACAGAGAACTGCCGATCAAACTCACAAGCAGCTTCCTTTTGTATGGGCACATTCCTAATTCATTAATCCCCCCCTTGCGCTGTGTTTGCCACACACCACGAGATTGTTTCATCTTTACGTAAGGCGTTTTTATTGTTTCTTAGATCATATGGCATTGGCTTGAGTCAAGTTGTACTACGGTCCGTTCTTTTGGGTTTTTGCTTTTTGCCTTTTAGTTTTTGGGTTCTTTGAAAGTCAAAGTAAAAAAGCAGTTTTTTAAAACAGATTTTTAAATAGCTTTTTAAACGTAAAACAATGTACGCTATGCACACCGATATCTTCACTCTCCGTTATTATCTCAAAAAATAAAGACAAGTAGTCAACTATGGTCAAAAAAACATGGCCTTTTGTCACGACGTGTAATGCACCAAGCATCATGCTGTTTCGACTTACGCTGCACGCAACCTCTTGTTATTCAACAGCGAGTGACCAATTTCTGATTCGATGGAGAAACTTTGATGGGAGGAGGTAAGAGCATTTCAGTATTTTTTTAGGATTAGAAACACTTAGATTTTGAAGAGTTGGATCTTTATCTAACAGATTCCATATCCTCTTTCCTTCCAAAAAACAAATCTAGTGTATTGAATCTCTATTCAACGGATTTCTCCATACCACCCCTCCAAAAGAAATATGAGTGCTCCAAATTTGAGGTGTTAGATGAAGATCCAGTGTCCAAAAAATCTGAATACTCATAACCAAAAATACTCGAGTGCTCTCTTGATATCACCACAACATTGATACCTTATTTTGCCAGCAAGTTACATGCATGTGCCGCGAAGAAATGGCTTATCTCACAGTGCATTCCCAAGCAACATCAATTACAAACTTTGATACCAATTTATTAATATATATATTGGTTAGACAGCTCGTCTCAGGAAAAAAAAACAGTTAGGCTAGACAAATAAAGCGTGGTAACGTACATAAGTTGCCAAAGGACCTTCTGCTCTCCTTACCAAAAAGGGAGTTCATTTAGGAGAGGAAGAAAACGTCACAACATTAGGAGTTTGCTGTAACTAGCAGAGTTTTTTTTTGTGAGTACGTATTCGAATTACTCAACGTTTGATATGCCTGACGATTCATGATCCGACCCGTCTCGAGCAGCGGGTCCTGCCCACTACAAAGTACGATGAGTTTAGGGTTGCCCGCGGTTAGATTTTGGGATTCACTACGCTCCCAGCTATAGAATTAGGAGGGTGATGAGCGATAGCGGCAGGCGGAACAACTTTGATGCAGTTTCCTCCTATCCCTCCCCTTCCTGATTCATCCTTTTTCCTATGTACGAGTTTTGGTCCAATTTTGGCCAATTTTCGGTAAAAAAAATTCAAATGCATTTGAAAATTTCATCTGAATTTTGGAGCGAAATAATGAAATTCCGTCCATTTTGTCCCATCCGTTGCCAAGCGAAATTATTTTCACACCGAAAGTTTTTTCCTTGTGGCATTCTCCACTGAATTCTGATGGATTTGTAGTAGCTCTAGTTCTTCTCGGGTTCCTATAATTTCAGGCATGTTTATGGTCTCTGCTTGTGTTGGGTTGCTTCGGTGCAACTCTCCGATGTTCTTGTTTTTTAGTGCGAATTTTTTGTACGAATAATCTACTTTTTATTTAAAATTACAGAAATATATCCGTGAAATTTTTTTTACAAAAATAGGCTTCAGTCGCCTAATGGTGGGACGACTGGAGCCAATTGTTCAACCGGGAGGTGACACGTGGAGAATATGGTAACGGTTGGATGTATTATTACTGTCTCCCGAGCGTTGGGCGACTAGAGTTTCAGTCGCTGTACGGTTGGGCGACTAGAGTTTCAGTCGCCCAACTCCCGAGCGACAGAGGGGCTTTTAAGGCAGCACGCTCGGCCGCCGCCGCCCTACTCCTCATTTTTTCACTCGCTCGGCGCCGAGAGAAGAAAGGAGAGAAGAGAAAAGAAGAGGAGAGGAAGGAGGGGAAGAAGAGGAGGGGGAGAAGAGAGGGAGAGGAGGGGGAGAAGAGGAGAGGAAGGAGGGGAAGAAGAGAAGGAGGGGGAGAAGAGGAGAGGGAGGAAGGAGGAGTGGGAGCTATTCCATCCATTCAGATCCTTAGATCTAGGTATTTTTTTAATATATTGTATTTGCAGTATTATTTTTATCAAATGTTAATGTTAGTAAAAATTGTAGATGTAGAAAATTTAGTACAATTTTTAGTGTAGAAATGTTAGTATAGAAAATTTTTAGTATACATTTTTTAGTATGGAACATTTTGAGTATAGATATTTTAGCACAATTTTTAGTATAGAAATTTAGTATTGTGCGATGTTATTTGACATGTCACAAAATTGAAACATATATGCAGGCCGACATCAGAAATGACAATAGCCACTACATTGAGGGTGCATTACGGTGCTGGAACCGTTCATGAAGGTCCAAATGGTGTGGATTTGAGCGGTTTTCCGCAAGTCACTCTAGTACATCCGGATGGCGACAATGCTCGGATCTCAGATGTGCTGTATTGGCTGACCTAGAGTTTTTTTGTTGGACCCCGAGGTGTGCAACGTTGTCGTGCAAGGGCTTTGGAGCCGGTCTCCCATGGACATCAGATGGGAGTTGAAGACATTGCTGCGTACTGCTGCGTGGAAGGGCTTTGTGCAAGGGTGCCGACGCCGTGGATACGAGTGCGTCCTGCTTGTGCAACCATGCTCACTAGAAGCTGCGCAAGGTCATGCATCCGCCCTTGCTCCGGGAGGTGCTAGCAGCTCAGGCGGGCCGCATGTTGGTGAAGATGATCAAGTTGCTCGTGATGAAGCCGATGTGGTATATGGAGGAGAGGTACAATGGTCAAGCCATGGAGAGGGAACTGGATAAGCCGACGAAGGGGAGCATATTGAGTACATCATGCAGCAGATAGACTGTGATGACTAGAGGGCATAGGCTGAAGATGAAGCTGTACAGGATGACGACGAGGATAGTTCGGATGAGGATGAAGTTCCTATCCCGCAGGAATGGAATCGGTTTAACGCTGAGGGTGTTTCCGCACATGATGAGCATGAATCAGCGTGGGAGTATCATGAGATAAAGGTTTGATTGCATTCTATGTTTGCTGACAAGGCAGCACTGCAGGATGCCATCAAGCTATGGGCCCTTTCAATGCAGCGGACATTTCATGTCGTGAAATCAAGCCAGGAGCAGTACACTGCGAAGTGCGAGCAGGCTAGTTGCCCTTGGAGGGTGCACGTACGTAGACCCAAGTATGAGACTCACTGGATTGTGTCAAAGGTGGAGCCGCACTCTTGCATTCTCAACAGTGTTTTGGCGAGGCATCGTAACCTAACGTCCGCCTTTATAGCCAATTTGATGTACGGAGAAATAGTGGAGAAGAAAGACATGGAGGCCACGCATATCGTGGTAGCTATCGAGAAGAAATTTAAGTAAAAGATTAGCTACGCGAAGGCATGGCGTGTCAAGCAGAAGGCGTTGAAAACTGTTTTGGGTCTTTCGAGGCGGCGTACGACAATCGTTCTCGTATTCTTAAGGTGTTGCAGGACAAGAACCCGGGCGCATATATCGCCGTGCAAGATAAGCCGTCCACAAGTCCACCAGGATATGCGGTGTTGCAGAAAGCCTTGTTAGCATTTGGTGCTTGCATTGAGGCAGTCAGGTACATGCTGTCGGTGATCTCAGTTGACACGACTTTTTGACAGGCAAAATACAAGGGGCAGATCTTGACGGCCATAGGCGTTGACGGCAACAACCAAATATTGCCGCTGGCCATCGCATTCGTGGAAAGTGAGAATTATGAGAGCTGGTTGTGGTTTCTCAGACATGTCAGGGTTGAAGTTGTCGGCACTCGTCCTGGTGTGTGCGTAATCCATGATCGCCACGCCGAGATTATAAAGGCTATAAGAAAACTTCAGGAAGACCCCGAGGAGCCCTTTTCTTGGCCGGAAATGAGGAACAGGTGGTGCATTCATCACTTAGGGGCTAACCTTTTCAAACAGTTCCCGAAACAACCTTTGATGAAGCTATTCAAGCGGCTGGCTATGCAGAACCAGCGAAGGAGATTTGATACTTTGTGGGCGTTGTTGGATGAGCACACCAGGAAGAACGTCAATGAGAGGAGCAAGGGGCCGGTCATTCCTGGGGCAGCACAACCGCAATGCTTGCCAGCACTCGATGAGCGTAACCCAGCTGGTCCAAGGAGGAGCTCACAAAACATCAAGTGCTTCTCGCAGTGGATTGAGGGAGAACCATTGGAGAAGTGGTCGCTGTTGCACAACATGGACGGTGCAAGGTACAACATAATGACAACTAACCCTGCTGAGGTGTACAATTGATTCTTGGGGGCCTCCGTTCTCAGCCCCTTATCGCCATCGTGGAAGGTGTTCTTCACAGCACAATCAACTACTTCAGGGAGAGGCACGTGAATGCTGCACTTTATGTGGCCAATCCCTGAGCCCTGTATTCGTCGAAAATTATGGCATACATGGAGACGAAGGCACAGAAGGGTCAATTGCACACAGTGCAGGTCATGGGCAACAGGGAGCATCGTTTCGATGTGGTACTCCGTGATAGAGCTGGATTTGGGACGGATCGTTCCCTTGTTACCCACGAGGTATGCCTTGGAGATCATGCAAACGAACCTAGCTGCATGTGCAACAAGCTGAAGCTGTTACACAAACCATGCTCTCATGTCCTCGCTGCATGCAGGACCGTGGACATGGATCCTTCGAACTTCATGTCGGAGTACTTCTTATTGGAGAGGGTACTGTAGGCTTGGTGTGGGGAGCTCCGGGGGTTCTGGGTGGTCAGAAACTTTGCCACCTTGGACATTGCAGTAAGGACTTGGATTCCAGATGTTATCATGCTGAAGGGTGGAAAAAGTCAGCGACAGGGCCGGAGTATTAGAAATGATATGGAAAAATCACAAGCCGGAGCATCTGGTGCACGTTGCGGGCGATGCGGTCAGGAGGGGCACACAGCTAGATGATGCAATGCATGTGCTGATCAGTAGGCAGAGCGGCATGGTGTGTACTACTAGTTGTTGGAGACTAGACTAAATTTACATTGTAAACTGTGTTTGTTTAGTACGCACTTATGATGACTGAAATGTTGTACTAAATGTATCGTATATTTCATGTACCATTTGCACAACTGCTATGTTACATCCCCTTTTCTGTAATGTACTAGTTCTATTTACTGTTAGCTAAAATGCGATATTTTTTGGTTCCTTATAAGTGCTAACTTGAACTCTTTTTGTAGGTATGGCTCGTGATAACAACTACATGAAGATAATAACCAATCCATTACATGCTTAACAACATTGCACATTATTTCGATCAACAGTCGTATATTCTACGGTACAACCATACACCTCGTTGCCTATATGTCAAACGGGCATCGTGGCACCCATATGGAGTATTGCTGAGGGGGACGCCTCGGACTAGGCTGGTCGTCGTTGTAGTGGCACGAACATATGCAGCAGGGTTTGCACAGCAACATGTCAGATCGTAGGAGCTTCCTATGTTGACAACCTCCTCGTTGCCCCTCTCGCGTTGCATCTATTGGTGGATGTCGTTGTTCTCCTCACTGAGAGTGTCGAGTCGCTCCTCCAGTTCAAAGATTCAATCCCATAATGTGTCCACATACCTGACAATACATAGTGGATGAGGAGGGTCGATCCAGCGGGTGAAGTCGTATTTTGCCATATGCGGGAATGGATGGTAAATATATAGGCTCTATAAGCAGTAACAAAAAATATACTATTAGCAATTTGTACCCCGGAGTGTGGGCATCGGAAGAAACGTCACCCGCCATCGAAATGGCCTTCGAGGCCTGCACGACCGTGTCCTCATTGTGTCTGCATTTTGGCCACACTGGTTGAGCACGTCTGCTGGGTATCAAGCGGCAGTTAGGACCGAAGTCCTCCCTCCTTTCCACGGGAAGGTCTTCCTTTGGTGACCCCGCTCTGACTGGCCCTTCGGCCTCTACCATGGTATGTATCTGCACGACGGAGAAGGTACTTCTTTGTTCGATTTATAGGGTTCTCTACTACTACCTTCATGGGACCGTGTTGTAGGGGTGGCCCCCACCTAAGCCCAACCGGCCTGTTAGGCGGTTGCAAAGCCCAAAGATGGGACATGTATAATGACATAACTGCCCTTGAGAGGGATACTTGGGTGTAAGGTCATAACTGTAAAATGCTTCCCATGTGAATATATAAGCCATCCAGGCCATGGGAAAAACCCCCCAAGCATTGCTCACCTAACTCTCCACTACCATACCATTCTCTCTCTATTTGGTCAGTAACCACAACAGTTGGCGCCGTCTGTGGGGAAGACGAGGGCAAGCTCCAAGATCTGAAGAAGGATGGCACCAAAGTAGGCTTCATCATCGGCGGCGAAGAAGAAGAAGAGGAGCGCGACGGAGGCGCGCGTCAACACCAGGGCCTCGGCATTGGCGGCTACGGGCACGGGCGTCGACGCCAGCGCAGCAGCTGCTAACGCTGACGCTCATGGTGCAACGATCGACCCCTCCGCTGGTGTGACACCCGACACGGGAACGACAGGTGGCTCCAGCAGCAACGTCGGCCTCGTCAGTAACCCTGGAGTTTATCGCACCGACACGCCGAGCAGCACTGGAGCGCGCGTTGTGGTCGTTGCCAACCCGACGGTGCAACCTACTGCGCCGACAGCAGCAACCACAGTAGCGGCGGTGAGCGCTCTACTGACGGCCATCGGCACGCTCCAGCGGGAGTTGGCGGACCTCTGTGGAGCTGTCCGAGATATACAAGAGGCTCGGAGCCTGCAAGTCCCGCCGGTGGTCGCGACGGAGCCCACACCAGAGCGGGCGGACAGCCGCGATGCCCCTACCTCGAGTTGTGTCCCGCTGCGGCACGTGGATCCGGAGTCCCCCCTCTCGGCGGTCCTGCAGCAGTCGGCGTGGTTGGAGGGCTTCAAGTTCCCCAACGCCATCAAGCCGTACAAGGGCGACACAGACCCTCGGGAGTTCATGCGCGTGTATGAGACCGCCGTAGAAGCTGCAGGCGGAGGCGACACGACCAAGGCGAAGGGGCTCCCCCTTGCGCTACAGGGAGTGGTGCTCTCTTAGTTTTTCACCATAGAGCCGAACTCCATCTACGCGTAGGAGCAGATCCGTGACCGCTGTACAACAACTTCCAGGGGAACTACGTCGAGCGCGTCGATGCGGATCAACTCTTCACCGTCAAGCAAAAACCCTTGGAGAAACTATGGGAGTACGCAGATGTCTTTGCATGGTCCCCGGAAGACATTAAGGGTGTGGACCGCGCCCTCATCGAGCACAACCTGGCGGTCCGCCCCGACGCCAAACCTGTCAAGCAGAGGCTTCGGCGCATGTCCATTGACCGGCAGCAAGCAGCTAAGGTGGAGGTAGCAAAGCTTCTTCAGGCCGGAGTCATCCGCGAGGTCCAACATCCAGATTGGCTTGCCGACCCGGTGCTGACGAAAAAGGCCAGCGGCGCCTAGCGTATGTGCATCGACTTCACTGCCCTTAACAAGGCGTGCCCGAAGGACGACTACCCCTTACCGCGCATAGATCAGCTGGTGGATGCCACCGCGGGGTGCGAGCTCATGAGCTTCCTGGATACATACTCCGGCTACCACCAGATCTACATGGCCAAGGACGACGAAGGCAAGACCAGCTTCATCACGCCGATTGGGACATACTGCTTCGTCAGGATGCCCTTTGGCTTGAAGAATGCAGGGGCAACATTCATCTACCTCATCGCGCTAGTGCTGGCCTCCCAGCTCGGGAGGAACATGGAGGCTTATGTCGACGATGTGGTCGTCAAAACCAGGCAGCTCATCTCCCACAGTCAGGATCTCCAAGAGACCTTCGACAACCTTAGGAGAGCAAGCATCAAGCTCAATCCAGACAAGTGTGTCTTCGGCATGCAAGCAGGCAAGCTCCTGGGCTTCCTCGTGTCCGAACGCGGCATCCAGGCAAACCCCGACAAAGTCGACACAATCCTCGCTATGGAGCCGCCTAAGATGACAAGGGAGGTCTAGAGGCTGGCCTCGCTGAGTTGCTTCCTGTCTAGGGTAGCGGAGCTGGGCCTGCCATTCTTCAAGACCCTTCGCGGATGCGATGGGTTTCACTGGGATGACGACTGTGCAAAGGCCTTCGATGACCTCAAGAGGCACCTCGCAAGCCTCCCCACTTTGGTCGCCCCAGCGCCAGAGGCTCCCCTCCAACTTTACCTCGCCGCTACAACAACAGCGGTCAGCGTCGTCCTTGTCCTCGAGGAGGGTGCCTTTCAGCGCCCCGTATACTTCGTCTCCGAAGCCCTGCAAGGCGCCAAGACACGGTATACAACGGTTCGGATACCGTGATTGGGAAAAAAGGGTCGTCGGGGCCTAGAGGGGCGTGCCTGGTAGATGGCCAGACAACGCACGGACGCCACCACGCCCTCAACACGCGTCCCAGTTTCCTGGGGAAGAGGCGAATGGTCGCAGTCATGCAACTGCTCACATCCCACGACGCGCCAATGGCGAGTCGGCGCGTGCCCCACAACGGCATGCCGATAAAGATCGCGACTCGGCCAGACAGCGTCGGCGCAATTCCAGCTGCCATTAAAAGCGCACTATCCGTCCACGTGGCCACGGTAGCCCCCAAAGCGGCAAGGCCAGCGGCGCGCGCGCGCCTCTACTTTGACTGGGCGCCAACTCCGCGCCACCGCTGGAAGGGTAGGGGACGGAGCGCGTGCCTCATTGACTTGGGCGCGGCTCGCCGCCACCCGCTCGAAGGGTAGGGGACGGGCGCGCGCCTCGGCCGACTCGGCGCCGGCTCGCGCCACCCGTTGGAAGGGTAGGGGCGAGCGCGCGCGCTTCTGCCGACTTGGCGCCAGCTCGCGCCACCCGCTCAAGGGTAGGGGACGGAGCGCGCGCCTCTCTACGATTTGGCGCCAGCTCGCCGCCACCCGCTCAAGGGTAGGGACGGAGCGCGCGTGCCTCTGCTTTGACTTAGGCGCCGGCTCGCGCCACCCGCTCGAAGGGTAGGGACGGAGCGCGCGCCTCACCGACTTGGCGCCGCTCGCGCCACCCGCTCGAAGGTAGGGGACGGAGCGCGCGCGCCTACATGGACTTGGCGCGCGGCGCCGCCGCCGCGCTCAAGGGTAGGGGACGGAGCGCGCCTCTTTCGACTTGGCGCCGGCTCGCGCGCCCGCTCAAGGGTAGGGGACGGAGCGCGTGCCTCGCCGACTTGGCGCCAGCTCGGCGCCGCCCGCTCAAGGGTAGGGAGGGAGCGCGCGCGTCTCACCGACTCGGCGCGCGGCTCCGCCGCCCGCTCAAGGGTAGGGGACGGCGCGCGCTGCGCCGACAGGTGCGGCTCGCGCCGCCCGCTCAAGGGTAGAGGACGAGCGCGCGCGCTCTGCCGACTTCAGGCGCCAGCCCGCCGCCACCCGCTCAAGGGTAGGGGACGGGCGCACGCGCCTTCGCCGACAGGCGCCAGCTCGCGCCACCCATTCGAAGGTAGGGGACGGCGCCGCGCGCCTCTGCCGACTTGGGCGGCTCACGCCACCCGCTCGAAGGGTAGGGGACGGAGCGCGCGCCTCTCGCCGACTTGGCGCCGGCCGCGCCACCCGTTAGAAGGGTAGGGGACGGAGCGCGCGCTCTCGCCGACTTGGCGCCGGCTCGCCGCCACCCGCTCGAAGGGTAGGGGACGGAGCGCGCGCCTCACCGACTTAGGCGCCAGCCCGCGCCACCCGCTCGAAGGGTAGGGGACGAGCGCGCGCCTCGCCGACTTAGGCGCCAGCCCGCCGCCACCCGCTCGAAGGGTAGGGACGGAGCGCGCGCCTCACATGGACTTGGCGCCGGCTCGCGCCGCCCGCTCAAGGGTAGGGGACGGAGCGCGCGCCTCTGCCGACTTGGCGCGCGGCTCGCGCCACCCGCTCAAGGGTAGGGGACGGAGCGCGCGCTCGCCGACTTGGCGCCAGCTCGCGCCACCCGCTCAAGGGTAGGGGACGGAGCGCGCGTGCCTCGCCGACTTGGGCGCCGGCTCGCGCCACCCGCTCAAGGGTAGGGGACGAGCGCGCGCGTAACCACTTCGACATCAGCCACAGCTTCGCCTGCAGACGCTCCGAAGCACGTTAACATTATGGAAGACCGGAGAAGTTCATAGGCCACAGGGACGGAGGGGGCCAAGGGACTCGGCAACATGGCTTCAGCCCAGTGAAGCCCTTCACCATGAGAGGCTCCTGTTGTAGGGGTGGCCCCCACCTAAACCAAAGAGCTGTTAGAATACGAAGACCAGAGTAGAACATGTGTAATGACTCAAATACCCTTAGGGGGATACACATATGTAAGGACATGATTGTAAAAGCACCCCCACATGAATATATATAACAGGATGAGGGGAGGAAGGCAAGGACACTTCCCACTCCCCACTACCACTTCTCTCTCTGTTTGGTCTGTAACCACAACATGCTCAATTTGCTAAAATTTCAAAGATTACAAGTACTTTAACAAATGTTTCACTCTTGAGTTTGTAGCACTCTAATATGACTCAATACTAGCTTCTTGGTTCCGCTTAGCTTCTTGACATGGCCTGCATCATCCTTGGATATCTCTAGCTAGACTTTGCTTATTAATGACTTGATACGCTCACAAAATGCACTACATTTCAGATCGTCATCTATGTGTTCTAGCTGCATTATACATATCTTGTCATGATCTAGATAGCCTTTTATTGAGTTATAGCTTGGTGTAATACATTATGGGCATTTTGGATAATCTTCATGGCTCTAAATGCTTAAAATAAACAAACTTCAGCCATTTCATTCTTTCTTGTGACTTTATTCCCTCTTTTGCATCCTTGATGTGTTTATTGCCAAAAGGGGGAGAATAGTGGGTAGAAAAAGCCATTTTGGGAGTTTTGAGGAAAACTTGTTCTTTCTTTTGCTCCTTGTGTCGACATGGTCATTTGCTTCATTTTCTTCCTTTGGACTATGTTTGATTTTCTTTTCAAACTCAACTTTGCGCTTTTTCTGGGTTTGTCAATATACTCATCAAGGGGGAGATTGAGAGGCCATGTGGAGGTCATCCCATGTGTGTAATGAGTAATTGACATCGGTTTAGGAAAGTCGAGTTTGATTTGGTTGGTTCAGACCTTGACGTTGCATGGTGCAATCGGGCTCGGTCAGACTTGGTCAAACCTAGTCAAAGGGCTTAGGATGCATATTCTGATGATTCGACAGGTTTGGACTCTATTATGCGTAAGTGTGATTTGTTGATGCATTTATGCTTTCATGTGTCAAGTGGTGCTATTTGATGTGTTTCTTGTCTGTGTTGACTGCAGGACGTCGAGGCGGAGTCGTGGCGAGACACGAGGTGACCGGACTAGACACAGGCGGTGTCGAGGTCAGAACGGTCGGATGTGTCGAAGACGGCGGAGATTCGATGTGGTTGCGAGTCGTGGATGACAAGGAACGCGGAAGCTTCCCGGAAGGTGCAGGAGGGGCGAATTGGTAATTTCGCGAGGCTGCACAAGCGGGAGACAGTTCCGTTCGGGTTTAGCGGGTGTAACGGGTTGGAGACCCGTTAGCCAAGGGCTATAAATAGGAGGGAGTGGCTGCATGCCCCCTCATGGCTTTGGGAGAGAGTTAGGGTTTTAGTGAGTCAAAAGAGCCTTAGGAGAGGTCTTTTGCTTTGAGGCTTTAGTGGTTGAGGGTTGTTGGAGAGGGCAAAGGTTTTGCCTCCATCGTAGCATCTCCTCCCTGTGTGTGTTCTTCCAAGAGACATGTAGAGTGCTTGTGTTCTTGAGTTGGGGAGGGAGAGGATAGATTGAGAGTCTTGTAATCATTCCTCTTGTTCTAATGTCCATGCGTATGTGGACTCCTTTGTATTCCTTGTTTTCCATGAATGAAATCTCTGAAGTTATTTTCTGTTCATGCCTGTTTCTGTTCTTCGATGCTCACTATGTTAGATTTTTGACTTTTTGAGTTTCTTGTTGTTTCTTGCTGAGAAGAGCCAAAATGGGTTGCTCTGTGATGGGGTTATGATTCTAGACCATTTGGTTAGCTAAAATCCCAGAGACAAGTGTTTAATTTCAGTTCTTGAGCTTTGGGCTCCTCTGTTCTTCATGTTTTTCTAGGGTTTTGGGGAGAATCGTGTTTCCCTTTATGAGATGGCATGAAACTTGATATCTAGAGTCCTGAGGCTATCAAATAGCTATCCTCAAAGTTTCATGGCCAAAGGATCAAAGGTTGGGGAGTAATTTGGGTTTTGGCCCTGTTCTTGCAAAATTTCAGATATTTACCATAATCTGAAATTCTTGTTTCTTGGTGTGATTGCTTCGTCTCCCAAGGCCCTCTTCTTATTTAGTTTGTTGCTATGATGATCTGGGCCAAAAAGATTGGAAGATTTCCCCTAATTTCTCATATTTCAGAAGGTCTACAATAGTTCTTGGATTTTCAGGGTTTCAGATTTCATCCTCGGGTTCATCTGTCAGGCTAACCGGTCAGACCGCACCCATCAAGGCGGTCAGACCGCGATCTTCAAGGCGGTCAGACCGACGACATAAGACCGGTCAGACCGGCCTGCACACGGCGGTCTGACCGGCCTCCCTTTTGACAGCCTGTGTTATCTGCTGTGTTTTGACTTAATCTTGGTTATTTATTTTCCTTATCAGCTGTGCTTATTTCTTCAGAGTGTTCAAGTATCTAGAGTGCATGAGTATTTCTCCTTATAGCTGTTCATAGCTATTAAAGGAGATTTTCTCTAGTGGATATCTTTCTCTCTTCAAGAATCATTTGGTTGCTTCCTGCTTGCTTTGAGTTTGTCGCCTTAGGTGAAGGTTCCAGTAATCTTTTGGACTCCGTTTCATAGCTCTCATAGCTATTGAAGAGGAGATCCCTTTGGTACTTGTAGGGGACAAGTTTTTGAAGTCGACATTCACCCCCTCTGTCGCCATTTCGATCCAACAGCGACCCAGCACGGTCAGCTGCCGCCCACGATGAAAAAATAAGGGCTATTGCGGCCTAGGCAGAACAAGTCTAGCGTGCTACGAGGTCAGCTCCTCGCAATGAGGTGCCGCGTAGCAACAACCCCATCCCGAACGTTCCCACCGAGCGTTCGCCACAACTCCCACCCGAGGGGGAGACACCCCCTTTGTTGGTGCAGGGATACGTGCAAGTTCTTTAAGTCTATGTACGGCATCAGCTTAGGTATACGTTACTGGGGTTGCGCAAACTACTGCAGTGTCTACCCTGACCGCCATCTAGACACCGCAACCTATCAGCAGCCGGTAAGGACCACGTGCACCATTTTTTCCTACCTTTTCTCCTTCACAGCATGCACTAACAATCTCTCCCCTATATTTACAGTCCCCGGAACCCCTATGTGCCTACTGCAAATGGATCGATCTTGAGATCCACCCTAAGGACCAATGGGCCCTCGACTTCGAGGAGTGGAATGTCGCAAGGTCATCGGAGATGCGGGAGGTGGAGCGCCGCAAGAATGAGCAAACCCTACGTATACAACGTGAGACGAAAACTCATCTCAAAGCTTGCACGCGTAGGGAGCCAGAGGCTCGCGAGAGGGAATGCGAGAGAAAGAGGAAAATGGCGGCTAAGGCAAAAGAGGTAGCCGAGGAGTTTAACGCCGAGCAGGCAAGGAAGGGAAAGTGGCCCCGGTGCACACAGTAGGTCGTACGAGCAGTTGGGTGGGTTAGTCATACATGATGCTATATGTTATGCATGTAATAAAAAAATACGCGGCATGTTACTCCCAATTGTATTATGAAGTTTATTTCAATTCAGACAAGCTTATTATCTCATTTTTTTTCACATTCAATGATTCACATAGCAAGTCATGTAACAATATTAACATACCGGTTTTCTCCGTACATGAATTCTCAGTAACATCAAAATATCACTTACCAACGTATGTACCGATCGTTCTACGATCAATCGTTCCTAAAAAATTTTCCCAATATTTCTTACGCACCTACACCATACAAGGAACATAAACTTTTATTACAACTCTAGCAGATTATTTTCCAGTTAAAAACTACAAAATTGATAAAATTTACAAAATTCACGAAGTCGCCTAACAAGAGGGCGACTGGTTGCAGTCGCCCAACCCTAGGGTGACTCCACACCTGTCGCCCCCCTGTTGGGCGATTGGCTTGAGTCGCCGCACTATTAGGCGACTGGAGCCTATTTTTGTAAAAAAATTTCTCGCGGATATATTTTTGTAATTTCAAATAAAAAATAGATTATTCGTACAAAAAAATTCGTTTGAGTGCTACGATAGAAAATATGCGGTGCAGCCACTCTTCTCCTCTTGTCCACTTTGATTATTTTGCCGCCCACGTGTTGACCAGTGCTTAGCATGCATGGCTGCCTAGTGTGCCTAGATGACCATTCGGCCCTGTTCTGGTAGAAACTAGGTTGGGCAATTGGGCTTATGGATGGAGATGTTGTATGGCTGAATGCAAATTTTCTGGACTTTGTTGTAATATGTGCTAACGCCAGATGCTAGACTGCAAAGTTGCAGGCCCCTGTTGGGCATTTGGTATTGTGTTAATTTCTGGATTTTAGGTGGCCCGCTCGTTTCGACTTTAGCTTCTAGCTATAGACTTTTAGTTCACTATTTCTTAATTTCATCTTTTTCTGGATTTTTAACTTTTTTGGGCTTTTTTACCCTTTTTCTGTATTCGTTTGTATTGTCTGTGATGGGCTAACCTGTTTTTAATTTTTTAATTTTTTTTAAATTTAATTACACCAAAAAAGCTACCATTAGTTGCAGTGTAAAATAAGACAGCTACAATGCAAAATAAATCATAAGTAAAAAAAAAGCCCAAATGAGCAGCCCAAAGTGTATATGGGTTTTGATCTATTGGCCTCTCCCTTATTGTCCTCTTTTCCAATACCTGAAATTTCTGTTTTTTTGTTCTTTGTTTCAAATGTGCGTTCCAGATTTATCTCCCCCTTCTGCCAAAGCACATCTCTCGTTCCGGCAAATTTTCAAATATCTTTCAGTTGCTTTTGTTTTCAATCTGCTGGATGATGATATCTCGCATTGGTGCGATTAAGGCTTGGACTTTCCTAGCGTAGAAGATTGCGGACAAACAGATGGTACGTAGTTACGTACCAATCTAATCTTTCTAAAATCACCTTTTAGAAACCACCGGCAGCATGATTACTTTGGGTGATTTTTTTTTTGTTGTGGCTGATGGATTTAAGTGTTAGCACGAGCGTTAATACAAACGAATCAAATATTGATAAGCTATTTCAAAAAAAATTTCATAATAAATTATTTTAAAGAGACGATAAAGAAGTCAATCTCGTAGATATAAGCTGAAAAAGAAGTGCCCGCGCGTTATCGAGTTCATGGTTTCTTAATAGCTTTACATGTGGTCACCTGCATTTAAATTTGAAACACGAACAAGAGCAGCGTCTCGGTAATTGGTGGCCCCATTTCAAAAAATTGTTTTGCGAGGAAAGAGAGAGCTGTGTTGATTAAATAGCTAGGTCATTACAATCCTGGGGAAGAAACTGTGATACGGGACCGAGCATCCGCCATCCAAACAGCATTTAGCTAATTGAGCAAGCGCCTTCGTCTCCATGAAAATAGGCCACCATCTCGATCTCTCCTCATTCAGCGAACTCAAACGAAGCAACCACAGAGCTGCAGTCGGACTCCAACATAATGGGCGTACGAATCCATTCCATGACCAAATGCGCACCATCTCGGCAAGCTAGGGCTTCAGCCTCCTCTGCACCGGCGCAAGACGGAAGAAACCTCCATGCTGACAACAACGTCCTGCCTCTCTGCTATACCGGACAATTGGCTGGATTTTTTTAAGCTTAAAGTTGGCTTATGCTTGTGTTGTTTATAATAATTAGCTTTTAAACAGTATTTTTTAAGACGGGGTCAATAGAAAAATTATAGTAAAAACTGTACTGAGTTCAGCTGTACCGGCCAAAATCACATGCGACTATTTTCCTCTGTGTACTGCCTCTCACAAACAACCAAAATTTAAATATTTAAGCTATAGACCATAAACCATCAATCTAAAAGAACTCACCCAATAACACCCGTTCGCGCAGCCCACCTGAATATGCACCATCAACATTCAGTTTTGCCCATCCGGTCCCGCAGGCGGAGGCTGCCATTTTGGGGACTCCTTCCTACACCCGTGACGAGCAGAAACTAGCAGCTCTCGCCACCCATCGGTTGTTTGCCCTTGTCATCACCGTTGCCAGTAGCTTGCCAGATATTCAATAGTGACTGAAAGTAGTTCCGCAAAAATAATACAGACCGAACCACTGAGGCGTGAAAACTCAAGTACGCCTATTTACAGAGAAAAATCCCAAAACCCCTAACTTAATTTACGGATTTGCTAACTATTTGTAGATTGAGATTTTCTTAAAAATAAGGCATATTTTCTAACCATTGGACCTTGCGTCAATATCCATGCTTTGGCATGGACATCTTCCTTGTCACTACACATCAATGTAGCAAAAATCGCTTCATTTTTCAATTTTTCTAACCAGTTTTCTTGTATGTTATTTGAAGTTTTATACGTTTGTGTTGAAGTACTAGTATATTGCCTACCTCTCCTAACAAATTAAGTTTTTGAGTGAATTGATTGGTGAATTCAACTCAATATAGTTTCAAAGCCAAAAAATCCTTAGTTTCAGACCTGGTTGACACAATTTTAAGAAAAATAACTGGAGCTCACTTTGAGTCCACGTCATAGCTAATTGCAGACGTGAGCGGGAGTATTAAGTAATAGTATGAAACACCTCAAATTTCAAAGTTTTGATTCCTTTTTGGATTTTTGATTGAAGTCTCAATTCCTTCCCTAATTTGGCAATTCACCTCCACACCTTGCCTTTCCACTTTTGGCTCCTCCATTTCTCCCTTGCGTTGGCACCCTGCAAGAAGCCGCCTTCACCACCGCCATTCTACGCCTCTGCTCCATGCGGCCGCTTCCCTGAATTCGTTTTTTGTGGCCGTGCTTTCCCCCCGTGTGTTCACACCTCCATCACCTAAGCAGTCAACAAAGCCCCATCAACTAGTCATCGTTTCCCTGCTCTCACTCCTCCCTCGTGCAGAGCGTCGGTTGACCCGCAGCTCTTCCCTTTGCGCGCAAGCACCACCCGAACCACCTTATTGCTTCCCACCACCTCAATTCACCCTCAGAGCTCGATTGCTTCCACTGAAAGCTTCGCACCACTCCACACTACTCCTCAGAACCGTAGCCCTGCCTCCATTCTCCCCTAAGGTCGGTAAGCCGCTCACTCAATTTTCTGCTCCTGGTCGTCATATCTCAATTACTCACTGTCATAGTATCTACGGGACACCACAATCATAAAACCAAACTCAAATTCACGTGAGCATTTCCGTAGAGCTCTGTCGATGGAAGCCACCACTGACTGAAACACCTCTCTCGTGGACAGCTCAAATCAGACTTTCCCACTCAAAACCGCCACTACCAGGATGTTTCTTATGTCCCGAGGATGGTTAAATTACCCTAATCTTGCTGGAAATTCACCGGAGGACCCTCTAAGCCTTAAGTGAACCCGTAGTCTTCTCACTTACCACCGGCCACCACCACCCATCTCCATGCTTTCCAAAGCCCCAAAATGGAACCACCACCAGGCTAGGAAACTCGCTCGTACCCTTATCGCTTGCTGGAGAACCTCACTGGTACCGTTTCCTTGATCTTGCCGCCTCTCTGTTTTCTCCGAGGAAGACGATCGGAGGTAGACGAAGGAGTAGCTTGGTCGGATCACAACCACCCGCATGTCGGCCATCGGGGGTTGGCGCACGCGTGTATGGGCCGCTATGGCTAGGCATCGCTGGGCCGAGCCGAACAGCCTGTGGGCCATTTTTGAAATTAAAACCCATGCGCATGCACTGTTTCAAACAGGCTGGCCCAGTACTGTAGCTACACTGTTCATCCGAAATCCAAAAATACCCCATTTCGATCATTTCAACTCCCTGAATCTATTTTTGACCTTTGTTCCACCAATCTTAGCTCCAATAAAATCCAAACCAACTCCATTTGATTTTTATTGCATTTTACTCCTTTTTATTTTCCTAGCTTGATTAGTTTCAAGAACGGATCCCTGATTTATTTTATATGTTTACGCTAGCTCCAGAGCTTTCTGAGGCGATCGTACAAGAATCGGAACTAGGCATCGAAGTGTACGAGACAGCTGAGTTTGTTGAACAGCAAAGCAAGTTGCAAGTTTTTTATCATATTGAGACCCATGAACTTTGCAGTATTTAAATAATGTATTTCCATTATCGATAATTGTAAAATGTTAATTGCTTAAAATAAATGTTTAGAGTGGCATGCTATTTAGATAAATCCTACCATTGATAAATGCCCTATTTAATTTGTGGCCACATTCACCTTGACAGCCTTAATAATAATTAAAATATTGTATAATTAATTGTTGATCATCTCATTCAACATTTTGTACTACTAAGTGACCTGGCTATTGGCCGGTAGGATTTGAAAACTGGTACTATGATAAGGGTGCGCTGTGGAAAGCCATGATGTGACCTCTGTCCATGACCTTACCCTAGGGTGGAGACTGGTTTGGAATGGTAGTGGTGGTGCTGTTGAGCCCAATGGAGTTGTGGTTGGTGCCTCAGGTGCAAAAATAAGGACAAGAACATTATGCTAAGTAAAAGACACAGTGATCGCTCAATCACAGGAGTTAACTTGTCAACCCTGGTTTAATAGCTGCTCAACTCGATTGAAACTCTACAGGATATGGGTGTGTTGATGACGGGGAGTTAGGTATGCGGAATGGTAAAACCATACCTAATAACGATAGAGGTCATTCAAAGCGGCAAGGGAGTTTAGGATTAGTTGTGAGCCGTGTCTGAGTGATTCTATCGGGTAGAGCCTACATAAAGAATTAAGTAGTGAAATGACCTGGTTTTCTTAACTCAGTCATGAGGGTTAAGAAATCTTGTAGGTAAAGTTGGGCAATTCTGCAGAGTAAAATAAATAGTATCCAATATGTCGTGCTTCCGGCTAATGAAGTTGTGTTAATTGGGTGATTCCAGCAATGAGGCATAAGTAGATTTTGTAATGTTGTGAAGTTGGTTAAAGATAAGTTTTATCTGCTAAAGGAAAACCCCCTGATCTTAAGGAGAACTGTTTTAACTTTGTTTGTTTACAAACAAAACTGCATCCACTCCCTGCAATAAAACCAGTATATCCCCACCCTTGATTATACCTTGCAAGTAGTAAATTAGGGTTTACCCTTGTGACTTGCTGGGTACGGTTGTATTCATTACTTGCTAAACAACAAACAGAAAGACAATGAAACTGTGATGACCAAGATGTTGATGAAGCTCTGGAAGAATCCTTCTACGTTGAAGATGATTGGATTGAGGTCTCAGCCGCGCTCAAGTTTGCCTGGGAGTTTTTCGTATCGTAAGATAGCTTTGGGCTTGCACGCCCGCTGTGTCAAAAGTAGGTTGATAAACCATATTTCTGTAACAAAGTTTGACTATTTTGTTTTAAACATGTATTGTTGTGGTGCGCACTCATGTACAGTAATCTGCAACTGTTCAGTTTTGGATAGTTGCGGGGATTACTAGCGCCTCCAGAAATGGGGGCGTTACATAGTATATGGCATACTTTTTCTAATAGCTTAAACTTTTAAGTAAACTAGTCGGTGAATGCAACTCAATAGTTGGACAACTCATAGTCTGACATGAAATCGTTATCACCAAACAGGGCGAACCTCCCCTGGGCCATGGTGCATGCATGGGGTCAATTCTACACCCCAAACTTTATTTTTGTTTCCCATACTACACAGTGCACACTGCACCCTTAGCCCACAATCTATGCCCAGTAGTACCACTCCAAGAAAGAAAGCCGAGCCATGTAACTGACTGGTGCTTCGGGGCCTGCAGGGATGCAACCCTGGTCCATCCTTTTCCTTGGCTGCCTCCCGTGTGGCGCCTTGAGTGGCCAAGGCAGACCACGGCCGAGCTGCAAGGTGGCCGGCGTGGGCGCACGAGGGGCGAACGGCGGGGCAGGCGCGCGGTTTCCTGATTTTTCAGGAGCTACTCGCACCTCATGATGCACTTTGTTATGCCGCATTTTCGACTGTAGTCTGTCTGCAGTACGTACATACATGGCTCGCATGTGCATGTTCTTGGCAAAGAATCTTTTGTGTTAGGTGCAACTAATAGAATAAAGAGCCTCATCGTGGGACAAAACTATTGAGGAACCATCGCTGGCGACCAGTCCGATCGATTCCTCTGCTTAAAACAAATCGAATCAATCACAGAAGACAGAATAATAGATTGAACACAAAGAGAGGTAGAGACAACTCCTGGTCTTTCTTTATTGCTTTCAATTGCATGTGTGTACAAATATGCCGATATGGCTCCCTATTTATAGTCTCTGGTGGGGTGTCCATAATGGGCCAGGTCTACTGGCCTGGGCCCTGGTTTCCTAACACTCCCCCTTGGGCACTCACCCAACACGTTCATGCCTCGTTAAAACTCCATAAAAATCCAGTGGGAAAAATTTGGAGAAAGAGTACATGATACATGCTATGCTATGATGCACGAATTGCCTCATTAAAAACCTTGGTCGAGAAACTTCAGGAAAACTCGTCAAGGGAAAAGAGTACAATTCACCCAACTTCATTCAGTCTTTAGGACTTTATTCTTTTGGGTACTTAATCTTCATGATCAAGATTTATTAACGGGCTTGAGAGAATTCTCCCCCTAAATTCTGCACTTCTCTAAGTCTCATCATTCCAATTCCACGCACGCACCTTTCAAAGCTAGATGCGGGGAATGACTTAGTGAACAAATCTGCCAGATTTTCACAAGACTTAGTATGCAGTACTTTGATCTCATCCATCTTTTGCAATTCATGTGCATAGAAGAATTTGGGGTTGATATGCTTTGTGAGATGACTCTTCATATAGTCCGTTTGCACTTGTATAACGCAAGCTACATTATCTTCATAGATAATTGTGGGGGGTTTGCACACTATTCATCCCACAAGACTGCTGGATGTGGTGAATCATTCGGTGGAGCCAAGCGCACTCTCGTGCGGCTTCATACAGTGCTATAATTTCTGAGTGGTTCGTCGAAGTAGCTACAAGGCTTTGCTTAGATGATTTTCATGAAATTACAGTTCCACCACACAGGAATACATAGCCTGTTTGTGACTTTGCGGTATGCGGGTCTGACAGGTATCCAGCATCTACATAGCCAATCAAATTCAGATCTTGATTCTTTCTATAGAACAATCCAAGGTCCTTGATTTCTTGGAGGTATCGGAAGATGTCCTTTATGCCCTACCAATGCCTTTTAGTAGGTTCTGCACTGTACATTGCTAAGAGGTTCATGGTAAATACAATGTCCGGTCTAGTGCAGTTTGCTAAGTATATGAGCGCTCCAACTGCACTCAAGTATGGGAATTCCGGTCCTAGGACTTCCTCCCCCTCTTCCCTAGGTCGGAAAGGATCTTTTTCTTGCTGTAAAGACCTCCCGATCATTGGTACTTTCGATGGAAATGCCTTCTCAAAGCCAAACCTTTCTAGCACCTTCTGGGTATATGCCGACTGATGTACCAAGATTCCTTCAAGGATATGCTCAAGCTGCAGGCCTAAGCAGAACTTGGTCTTGCCCAAATCTTTCATTTCAAATTCTGACTCCAAGTAGGAACTTACTTCTTTTATGTCTTCTACTGTCCCAATGATATTCAGATCATCTACATACATAGAGATTATACAGAATCCATTATTGGATCATCGTATAGATACGCAAGGACAGTCTTCATTGTTCGTGTAGCCTTCTTGCAGAGAAAGTCGCTTAAGCGATTATACCACATTCTTCCAGATTGCTTTAGTCCGCATCGGTGACTTTCTCGAGTTTTCTGCATGATTTCTATTTGCTCTGTCTTGGTTCGGGAGAGGGATTTCTTCAGAGACTTTCATATAAATCTTCGAATCCAAGTTACCATAAAGGTATGCAGTTACCACATCCATCAATTTCATTTCTAAATTCAAGTTCACTGCCATTGAGATCAAATATCTAAAGGTAATTCCACTCATGACTGGGGAGTAGGTTTCTTCATAATCAACTCCAAGACGTTGAGTGAAACCTTGTGCTACCAGCCTTACTTTGTATCTCACTACTTCATTCCTTTCATTTCTCTTTCGAACAAATACCCATTTGTGCCCTACAGGGTGCACATGGGGAGGCGTGCAGCATACGGGCCGAAACACCACTCCTTTGTTCAGAGATAGCAATTCAGTTGCTATTGCCTTCTTCCAATCTTGCCAATATGATATTTTCTTACATTCAGCGAGCGATGCAGGATCGGGATCAAGATCGATGATTGTGGAAATTTTCTTTAAGAATTAGATATCGATATTGGTTGTTGTCCTGTTCATGCACTCTCCCGTGTGCATATAATTTATAGCTACTTCTTCATGAGTTGATTTCTTCGAGAGCGATTGCTTCTTCTGGAGCTTCACCTTGCGCATCGCTTCTTTCAATTGCGGTGGCAAGTCCTTTTAGTTTTTCGGCTCCGATGTGTACGCACACATCCATGCCGATGTGGATATTCAGATCCGGTATGCCATTTTCTGAAGGTGTCATACTTGTGCCAGGTCTCAACTGGCTCCCCTTCTCATTTTGGGGGACTTCGGTGATCGGCTGTGATAAGTCCTTTTTATCCTTTTTCGCTAGGCGTCCCTGGTTACTTTGGACTCGAGAAGCCGGAGTTCTCGTCCTTTTATTCTGAGTCCTCTGGACGGGATTAGGGATACCTTCAATTTTCTTTGGTATTTCAACCCTCTCCAGTGCATTGCGTGCAGGCACATGCGACTTAGTCACGCTCTTCAAATCACTAAAGTGATCGAGCAGTTGGTTTGCTAATGCTTGCAAGTCAATGATCTTCTAGACCTCTTTCTCTGTTTCACTAGTGTGCGGGTCATGTGTATGAATTTCCGTGGCTTCCGACGTAATTTCCCGACATTTTTCATCAAGGGGTTGATTTCCTCCCCCTAATGTTGGGAAATTATCCTCATCAAAAATGTAGTCAGCGAAGCGGGCAGTATGCAAATCTCCTAACATGGGTTCCAAATACATGATTATGGATGCAGTCTCATAACCAACGTATATCCCAATCTTACGGAGAGGGCCCATTGCAGTACGTTGCGGAGGGGGTATAGGTACATAAACCTTGCATCCAAACCTCCTGAGATGAGAGATGTTCGGTGGTGACACTTGCGCTAGTTGCATAGGTGAATGGATGTTGTAGGCCGAAGGTCTAAAGTTGATGAGATTCGCTGCATGTAGGATTGCGTGTCCCCAACATGTAGCTGAAAAATTACAATTATGCAAAAGGAGTCAGGCAATAAATTTAATTCTCTTGATTAAAGCCTCTGTCAAACCATTCTGGGTATGGACATGAGGTACCGAATGCTCAACTGCAATCCCCATCGCCATGCAATAATCATCAAATGCCTTTAAAGTAAATTCTCCGGCATTGTCCATTCTGATGGACTTGATGTGATGATCAGGGAACACATTTTTGATGCGAATGATCTGCGAGATCAATTTTGCAAAGGCATGGTTTCTTGTGGACAACAAACCCACATATAACCACTTCGAGGAAGCATCAATGAGCACCATGAAATACTTAAATGGTCCTGAGATGGGGTGGATGGGACCGTAAATGTCTCCCTGGATGCGTTCCAGGAATGCAAGGACTTCATCCTTCACTTTCAGAGTGAGAAGGTCTAGTTATTAGTTTTCCGGTGGCACATGCAGGGCATACAAAATCTTCATGATTCGGGAAATTATTCACATTAATATTATGCCCTTGGGAGTTGTTAATTATGTTTCTCATCATCCTCAAACCTGGGTGGCCTAATATGTCATGCTAGAGACAAAATAGTTCAGAGATTCTAAATACTGTCTTCAGGACAGTGTAAGCTGCAGGTGCCTTAATGTTGGTATAATATAACCCAGTTTCTAGTGAAGGAAGTTTTTCTAATACCCTTTTGCTATTTTCTTCGTGCTTTGTGATGAGCAGGTATTCCTTACCGTACTCTTCGTCAGTCTCAACGTGGAAACCGTTGGCGCGAATATCCTTACAATTTAGGAGAGTTCTAGTCGATTCTGGATACAATAAGGCTTCTTCAATGACCAAAGTTGTACCCATTGGAAGTATAATTGTGGCTCTTCCGGAATCAATTATACATGCATCGCTTCCGACGATGGTCGTAAGGCTGCCAGTGCTCTTATGAATCAACTAAAAATATTTAGTCTCTCTTAAAATGGTATTCGTTGTGCCGCTGTCGGCAAGGCACACTTCCTCCATAGGGCGCCACACATGTTCTAATATAACGTATTTAATTAACATGTATTAGAAGGCATTCAACACATAAATAAAATATGCCAATATCAGAACATATCATGCCATCATAAACTGAATAAATGAATGAATTATTCCAAAATCATCCAACCATCACGAGCAAGCAAAACTAAAATACCATCCATGCAAGTTCTAACTTGTCCATGTAACACAAAATAAATGACAATTAAAGTCTAATGCATTCTGTGCATCAGACTGAATCAACTAGAAAATCAGAGACTTCTTCAGCTATCTTTTCAGAAGTGATATTCTCTTCAAGAGAGATCATGGCGGTGGGCATCAATGACATTCTGCGGTTCTTTGCATATTCGCGACCAATGCCACCACTTGCCACACTTGTAGCAACCCTGGTTCTGCTAGCCATAGGTCTTGCCACTCTTCTTAGCCTTTTTGTCACTTGGAGCATCTGATTTGCCTTTCTGGGCAACAATCTTACCCTTCTTCCCTTTCTCTTCATTAAGGGCTTTCGCATCTTGTAGCTCCCAGCGTTGGCTTCACGTCCAGCGGAGCTGCCTGGTGGCTGAGTGACGTAGTTCTTGCGAAGAAGTTCGTCCTAAGCCTTCTTAACCTGCATCATATCAATCAATTCGGCGTACTCCTTGTAGCCGTCTTGACGATAGTTGCGGGCGGATTGTACGACATTGGGGTGAAAGGTGGACAGGGTCTTCTCGATCTTCTGCTCATCTATGATCTGCTTGCCACAGAGTTGAAGATTAGAACAAATCCTGTGCAAGGAAAAATTCTACTCCCAGCCGTCTTAAAGTCAACAAACCTCAGTCTGATCCACTCCTGCTCTGCTTGAGGAAGAATGGTGTATTTTAGCCTCTCAAACCGCTTCTTGAGTGCGGTTCAGAGTGCTAGCACGATTTTTTCCGCCATATACTCATTCTTGAGAATGAGGCAGAGGTGGTGCATGAGAAAATGAAGTGTCTGATCATTCTCCTCAGGTGTGGGCTGGGCGTCATTCTATCCGCCAATCCCAATAGTCGTGCGGAGCCTCTTGGCTCCAAGCACAATCTCGACATCGGATGCCCATGTCAAATAGTGTTAGCCATGCTGGGCCAGCTCCTCGAACTCCCGGTTCGTGATGCTAGTCATCTACATGTGTATGAACGGAATAAATAAGTTTACTTCAGGTAATCATGCATGGAATAATTTACTGCAGGTAAATAAATGGTACAATAGATTCTCATAATGTTTTATAACTTTTCTATGCATTTTCTATAATTTTACTGCTAATTTCAGTGATAAAAAACAATTTAAACAATTACAACTAACCAAAAACATTAAATAAATATAGAAAATACATAAAATAATAATGGCAGAAATAAATAAACTTCAAATGCTAAAAATAATTCAAAATTCGGATTCTCGAGGCCCTTTTATGCTAGAATATGAATTTTCAGCGAATTCTACAATTTCTGGGTTTCTACGCAAATTTTCAGTTCAGAGATAAATTCACGCAATTTTCTGATTTACCAAGGGGTTTTCTGTAAAATTCTGGACCCGCTCCTAAATTTGAGGGCTTATTCATAATTTTCAGAACTATGAGGCCTTTTCTGCAAAATCTGGGACTCAAATTAAAGATTTAAGGGCTTCTTGGTAATACCCCGAGAGACGGAGGGTTTTTTCGCAAAAATTACAGCCCCCTTTTTCCAACCGGGCCTCTTTCTTCCCCTCGTTACCCAGCCCAACTTGGCCTGCTTCGGCCCACCCCGCCGACTGGCCCATTCGGCCCGAGCGCTTGGTTCAAAGGGGGCAGGGGTAGGGTTTCCCCTACCCCTGTTCACACAGGCGGCAACGGCTACCCGAGCACAGGCTTGGGCGCGCTGCGGGGCGCAGCGGCGGCTGCTCGACGGCCTCGTGGCGCCGAGGCGGGCGCCGGGTCTTGTCGGCGCGCGACCGGCGAGGCGGGCGGCCGGGTGCCATCTGATGGCGGGCGGCGAGGCTACGCCAGCGGAAGCCGCGGTCTGAGGCCACGGTGGAAGGCTAGTGCGGTGCGACTGCGGGCTGGCGAACCGAGGTGGAGGGGAGCGGGCGCGCGCCGCATTTGGCGGCGGTTCGGCGTGGCGGCACAGCCACTTCGGGCGGCGGTCCGACACGGCAACACGACCGCTTAGGACGGCGGCGCACACACGCGTGCGGGCGCAGTGGAGCCGAGGCATCGGCCGGCTTCGGGAGGCGCACGTAAGTGTGCGGGCACGGGCAATCATACAAAACCCAAACAGAAACCGAACCATGCAAATTTTCGTTTTCGTTCATTTTTTTCTCTTTTCTAATCTACAGTGCAATCAACATCTACCCCGTTTTGCAATCTACTGATCGCCATTGTGCCGGCGACTCCAGGTCTGCTTGCGGTAGATTAGGGTGGATTTGCACCATAGAGATTCAATCTAGAACGTGAAAAACTTCGATTTTAAGGCGATCTAAAAAATTCAATCTATTAGGGCTTCGATGATTACCTTCAATTCACCGGAGCGAAGTCGTGCTGATAACGTGTTGAGGAACTGTCGCTGGCAACCAGTCCGATCGATTCCTCTACTTAGAACAAATGGAATCAATCACAGAAGACAGAATAATAGATTGAACACAAAGAGAGGTAGAGAGTGTAAGGCCCCTTAGGATCTTCTAGAGGTAGATCTGAGGGTGTTCTTGTTCGGATTCGAGAGAAGGGGAGAGAGAGAGAGAGGATTAGGGTTAGGGGTACCGACCGTCCGATGCATTGGAGGAGGAGTTGGCCATCGCTGGTTCGTCGGTGAAGTCTGCGCACGGGCAGCGACGGTCGGGGAAGAGGAGGGCGGTGGCGGCGGCGGAGATCCGGTGACGGGGACGGCGATGGAGCTTCCCGCCGCTGACTGCGCGTCCCTCACTTGATCGGTCTAGGGTTTGTCGGGTGGGGTTTGCGGCTCAGGCGAACCTCGTTACTCGAGCCGCTGGCCCCCACCCTCTATTTATTGCGCAGCGCGACGGGGGCCCATTAGCCAATAGTTGGGCTGAGCGCCCCCGATCAGGGCGCGGATCAAGGTCGGGATTAGTCGTTGGGCTAATCGGTGAGAGATCAATCTAACATTCTCCCCCTTGATCTCCTCTCACATCATACCTTTTCTTCTTTTACCATTTCATCACAGATTAGTGCACAGAGCATGCTTCATCGTCACGGTCAATTGCCGATAGATTTAACAGCTACAATACACCTCTCTATTCTGAAATAGTTACTTTAATCTTTTGGGCCATCTTTTAGTCCAGGAATCATAGGCTTTCCCTTAAACCCATGCCGGCTACATGTTCTCTGAACACGTTGGGTGGTAAGCCTTTAGTAAGCGGATTCGCTAACATCTTTGCGGTACTTATATGCTCAAGACTTATAATTTGATCCCGAACTTTATCTTTCACAACATAGTACTTTATGTCAATGTGTTTGGCAGCACCACTTGACTTATTGTTGTGGGCATACGTTACTGCGGGTTCATTATCGCAGATACAACTTAAGTGGTCTATTGATGTCGTCAACCACTTTTAAACCGGTATGAACTTCTTTAGCCGATTCACCGCCCGTAGCCTCATAACATGCTACAAACTCGGCATACATTGTGGACGATGTAGTGACGGTTTGCTTTGAGCTTTTCCACGATATAGCTCCTCCAATGAGAGTGAACACATATCCGGATGTCGACTTTCTATCATCTCCCGCAAAATCGAATCAGATACCCCACTATATGGAGTGAATCGATCTTACGTATGTCATCATGAGGCCTTTTGTTCCTTGCAAATAACGCAAGACTTTCTTTATCAATTTCCAATGTTCTATTCCGAGATTGCTCGAATCGCCAAGTAACCAGTAACAAACGCTAAGTCGTATGCGTACACACTTGAGCATACCGCAAGCTTCCGACAGTGAAGCATATGGAACCGATTTCATTTAATCGAGCTCGTCTCGTTCCCGGGCATTGAAAATCCCCATATCTGTCGCCCTTGACTATAGGTGCAGGTGAAGGACTACATTTATGCATACCAAATTTCTTTAAAACTTTCTCTATGTATGCCTTTTGTGACAGTCCCAATGTCCCTTTGTTTCTATCCCGGTGAATTTCGATCCCTAGAATGAACGAAGCTTCACCAAGATCTTTCGTATCAAAGTTTGAGGACAAAAACTTCTTTGTCTCCAGTAACAGACTGACATCACTACTAGCTAGTAGGATATCATCCACATACAGGATTAGGAAGATAAACTTCCCATCTTTAAACTTTGCATAAACACAGTTGTCCTCTATATTCTCTTTAAACCCAAATTTTCTTATTGTACTGTCAAATTTCAAGTACCACTGTCTTGAATTGCTTTAACCCATAAATCGATTTCTTTAGGCGGCATCCCATTCTTTCATTTCCTTCCACGACAAAACCTTTCGGTTGTGCCATGTAAACATTTTCCTCCAAATCCCCATTAAGAAATGTCGTCTTTACATCCATCTGATGTAACTCTAAATCATAATGTGCTACTAATGCCATTATGATTCTGAAGGAAACATGAGACTGGAGAAAAGGTCTCATTGTAATCAATCCCTTCTCTTTGCGTAAAGCCTTTTGCCACAAGTCGCGCTTTGTATCTTTCTACATTCCCTTGGGAGTCAAGCTTTGTCTTGTAGACCCATTTACAGCCTACTGTTTTGGTTCCTTTAGGAATAATTTCCAAGTCCCAGACTTTATTAGCCTTCATGGACCTCATTTCCTCTTCCATGGCCTCAAGCCATTTTGAAGAATTTTCGCTTCTCATGGCTTCTTCAAATGAGGTGGGATCATTCTCCATTTGAAATTTCTCTGTATGATAAATCGGATAATCATCAGAAATAGCTGATCTTCTTACTCTTTGAGACCTCCTTGGGGCCTCCTCATTTGGTACATCTTCTGTTTGAGGCTGTTGTTGCTCCCCCTCATCTGTGGCAATGGGTTCTATATGATCCTGAAGAACAGGTTCCTCATTCTCATTCATTGTTGCCACGGGAGGAACAATAACAGTCCGGCACCACCTGTTGTCTTGCACCGTCGGTGCGATGATGACAAGTAGTGTGAAGAATGGCTCTTGAATCATCGGAGTGGGCGCATACGCCCGCTTCTCTTCAAGGTCAATCTCTCGAGCTACCATGCTTCCTCATCATTTCATCCTCTAAGAAGACAGCGTGTCTCGTTTCTACAAACTTTGTATATCCTGTCGGACAAGAGAAACGAAAACCTTTTGACTTTCGGGTAGCCAATGAAATGGCAACTTATCGCTTTGGGATCAAGCTTCCCAAGGTTTGGGTTAAATACTTTAGCCTCAGCAGGACTCCCCCACACACGTAAGTGGTTTAGTGAGGGAACTCTTCCTGTCCACAACTCGTACGGTGTTTTGGGCACCGACTTACTAGGCACTCTGTTGAGAATATGAATGGCTGTTTTCAACGCCTCCATCCATAAACTCAATGGCAGTGTGGAATAGCTCATCATGCTTCGCACCATATCCATCAGGGTACGGTTGCGTCTTTCAGCTACTCCATTTTGCTGAGGTTCGCCCGGTGTAGAATACTGGGCCACTATGCCATTTTCCTGTAAAAACCGAACTTGTCCATATGGGGTATGTCAACCGTAGTACTCCCCCCACGGTCAGATCGGACTATCTTGATCTTTAAATCGTGTTGGTTTTCAACTTCAGTCTTAAATATCTTGAATTTATCCAAGGCTTCAATTCTTTCTTTGATTGGATAAATATATCCATAACGAGAGTAATCATCTGTGAATGTTATGAACGAGTCATAACCATCCACGCTTTTCACAGGAAAAGGACCACAAATGTCTGTGTGAATAATTTGTAGAACTCCTATGCTTCTTTTGGCATCTTTCTTAATTTTCTTTACATATTTTCCTTTAATGCATTCTCTGCATTGTTCTAGGTCTGAGAACTCTAATGGAGGAAGAATATCATTCTTAACTAGTCTTTCTATTCTCCCTCTCGAAATATGGCCTAAATGACAGTGCCATAATTTCGACGACGCATCTAGAGTTCTCTTTCGTTTTTTGTTTACATTCGTAGACGAGGATTCATTCACTTTCTCGCACGCGACGTTCTTATTATCGCATACGACATTCACATCATCACATAATGATAACAAATAAAGCTCATTTTGTAAGATGGCAAGACCAACACATTCTTTATTAAACATTATTTCACACTTGCCATTTCCAAAATGACAATCATAACCATTATTGTCCAAACATGAAACACTAATCAAATTCCACTGTAAAGAGGGAACATAAAGAACATCTCTAAGTAAAAGAGTGAAGCCATCAGCTAACTCTAATGAAAGATCGCCAACGGCTTCAACTTCAGCTTGAACTCCATTTGCGACTTTAACGCATCTTTCTTTTCTTTGCGTAGTCCTCGTCGAATGGAATCCCTGCAAATTATTGGCAACATGAACAGTTGCACCTGAATCAATCCACCAAGAAGATTTCGAATATTGCACATACAGGGATTCATTTATAAAGGTAATAATGTTCTCACCTTTCTTTGCCATTATCATTTTTAAGTAATCGGGACAATTTTTCTTGTAGTGTCCCGTCTTCTTGCAGTGAAGACACTGATCTTTGTCTCTTGCAAAATTATTTCGTTGAGGTGATGGACGTGGGCTTTTCCCTTGTTCTTTGAGGAGAAGTTACTGTTGAAGTTCTTTTTCTTGTTGTCCTTCACATAGTTGATAGAACCACCATGTGAGGATTTAATTCTTTCCTCCTCTTGCACACACATAGCTATGCACTTTTCTAAGTCCCATTTCTCGGGTTGCATGTTGTAGTTGACAACAAAGGTGTCAAACTCTTTCGGCAAGGAAGCAAAAATCAAATGAATAAGGAACTCATCCTTGAGAGCCAAATCCATTGGTTTAAGCTTGGATGCCAAGTTGCTCATCCTTAGTATGTGCTCTCTTATGCCACTGCCACCACCAGAGTACCTTTCTGTCACAAGCTGCTTAATCAGCTGTGTAGCATAAGTCTTTGAAGAGCCAGTAAACTGATTCTTTATTTTCTCAAGGTACTCTGTGATAGTGTCACACTCTGCGATTGAGCCCACAATTGCAGGCTCAATCGTGTTCTTTATCACAGCCAAACATTTCTTGTTGGCAGTGACCCACTTTTTATGATCAAGATCATATGACATTTTTATGGGAGCATAGTCCCTCTGTCTGGTCTGCCAAGCAGCATCAGCCTCATTTTCATCTCTCACCGGTGCCACAGGCTCTATGGGACACGGTGTGGTGACTACCCAGTCCACCTCAGCCAAGATGAAGGCCAGGTCAATCTTTTTCTTCCATTCACCGTAGTTGTCTCCTTTGAGAACCGGGATATCCCTGATGTAGCTCATCAAAGCGTATCCTCCTGAAAACACAATTCTTATACAGTGAGAACATTTAAACATAATAACAGCAAAATTATGTGCCTTATTTCCAACGTTGGTCAAAATACGACATACAATTTTATCTATACATTAAATCTACATCACCGTTGGGCAGAAATAGAAATAATGCATAAAATCATCAATTAAAATTATAATACTGTTATTATCAATGTTGGTCAGAAAATAACAATATCATAATTCACAACAATTCTCAAAAATTAAATTCTCCCGTTGGTTCGAATTTAATTGAAAGAGTAATCAACATTAACTTTTGCAGCGGAAAAAAAGAAATTATTCTAAAAATAATTCTTACTCAGAAGCATTATTACTGTACTCATCTAATCTCTGGAAAAAAAATTAACACGTTGGTGCAAAATTTTACAGAGATTTGATTCAAATTTCATTCAAATTCACTCAAAATTGCTTCTGAAAATCAATAAAATTCATTTTCGGGATTTACTGTGCAAAATGCCATTTTGGCCCATTCCTTTGCAGCCTCGGGCCATGGCGGCCTGCTCACCTGGCCTCACGCGCGGCCTCACGCTCCCAGCGCGCGTAGGCTACAACCTGGGCCTGGGCCGGGAAAGCCGCTGCCCGCCTGGGCCAAAAGTGGCCCGCACATGCTCGGCGCGATCTCAGCCGTCCAGCGCCATCTGACGGTGCGGCGGCGAATTCGGCGGAACAAAAACCCGCTTTCGCGGCGGTCTCCTGAAACCCTAGCTCATTCTCCTCTCCCCTCTCTCGCAACCGAGCGAAAAAGGAGCGGCGGCAGCGAGCCCGTCCAGCCGCCGGAGAAGGAGAAGCCGGTGCCAACGCGGGCCCTCGCGCGGCGTCGGCGCGCTCCTCGAGAGGAGCGCGCGCCGTCAGCGGCCCGTGTCGGCGCCTCGGCTCGATCGGCGGCCGCTTTAGAGCGCCAGCGAGCCCACGGCTCGGCCGGTCTTCCCGCACGCCAGCGACGACGGCCAGGTAAGTCCCGGCCTTTTCAGATCTAGGGTTAGGGTTTGGGTGGATCGAGTCCTTCCCCTCTCTTTCTTTCTTTTTGCTTTGTCTTTTCTTTTCCGCACGCCGGTCAACCGACGGCGGTCTCTTTCCCCATCTAGATCTACGCCTAGATCAGGCTCTGATACCATTGTTAGGCCCCTTAAGATCTTTTAGAGGTAGATCTGAGGGTGTTCTTGTTCGGATTCGAGAGAAGGGAGAGAGAGAAAGGATTAGGGTTAGGGGTACCGACCGTCCGATGCATTGGAGGAGGAGTTGGCCATCGCTGGTTCGTCGGTGAAGTCTGCGCACGGGCAGCGACGGTCGGGGAAGAGGAGGGCGGTGGCGGCGGCGGAGATCCGGTGACGAGGACGGGGATGGAGCTTCCCGCCGCTGACTGCGCGTCCCTCACTTGATCGGTCTAGGGTTTGTCGGGTGGGGTTTGCGGCTCAGGCGAACCTCGTTACTCGAGCCGCCGGCCCCCACCCTCTATTTATTGCGCAGTGCGACGGGGGCCCATTAGCCAATAGTTGGGCTGAGCGCCCCCGATCAGGGCACGGATCAAGGTCGGGATTAGCCGTTGGGCTAATCGGGGAGAGATCAATCTAACAGAGAGAACCCCTAGTCTTTCTTTATTGATTTCAATTGCATGTGTGCACAATTATGCCGGTATAGCTCCCTATTTATAGTCTCCGGTGATGCTCGTAATGGGCCAAGTCTGTTGGCGTGAGCCCTGATTTCCTAACAAAAACAACTAATTCCCACCTCCCATTCCGTCGGAATGAGAAGCACCAGTAAACTAAACTGAGATAAGATCTCCGTATCCTTTGCAAGTCTCCATACATTCCCAGCTAATTGAATCATAGCTGTCGCAACTACGGACGTTCGATTTGCTAATCAGTTAGCACAAACATGAGCTGCGTGCGTGCCTGAACTAACAAACGTCGCCTGCAAATAATCGACCACGACGCCCATGTTCTTGATCCCTCTCAGGCCCTATAGGGCCTGTTCTTTTTGGCTGCGGTTTATGATTTTTGATTAAAATTTTTGAATTTTGGCTGTTTACGGTACAGATTACGGAGAGATCGATACTCACTTACGATTTTGGCTGGTACAGATGTTGGGCTTTTAACGTGTACTACGTTTAACTTGTAGACCCCGTCTTGAGAAAATACTCCATTTAAAAGTTAGGTACTGTAGCGGCTGCGAAAAGCCGAGCGGCTTGTGGCCAGCCGAACTGGCCCATAAAAGGAGGGATAGCTCGGACCATTTGAACACACAATATACATAGATCACACAGATTATAGATTCAAGCTTAAGTAGCTAGTCCAATGGCTTCGGTGCTTCTCTTCCTCCTCGCGACGCTGGCTGTGGCGACGGCCTCCACGGCCGACGGTCAGCAGCAGCAGTACTACCCCGGATGCAATCCATCGGAGCTGGCAGAGATATTGGATCACTGCAAAGACGCCAAGCCGCTGCTTGACGCGCGGAACGAATGCTGCGACCTGCGAGAAGCTAGGGGAGCGCGGCGAGTGCCTCTGCCGTGGCATAGAGGAACTCATTAACCTGGGTGTGCCGCTGCAGGATCTGTGCGACGACTACTCGGCCTGCTCCGGGCCGTGGTCCAGCTCCGGCGCCTGCGCCGGCGCCGGCGTGATCGAGGACGACCCGTGCACGCCGCCCAACGTGGGCACGGTGAACACGTGCAAGAGGTTGGTGGACGACCTGCCGAAGCAGGCGAAATGCTTGTGCTACCTGGCGGAGCAAAAGGACAAGTCGGGTTGCTTCGCCGAGGCCCTCGCCAAGCTCGGCATCAAGAACGCCAGCGTGGTCGATGAGCTATGCCAGGGCTAGGGATTCGCACAACCCAATCGCATGCGTGACGGCGAAGAATTTTATATGGTGGTGTGTTGTGCTCGGCTACAGCTTCTTTTTACGATAATCCTTCCTCCTGCACCTTGCGGTGATTTCCATTTCAAACTGTTTTGAGGATGCTGTACCTTGTACGGGCGTGTAGGTGATACGTGATAGTACGATGTTAAAAGCAGGAATTTGCTAATTATCAATGTTTGAATTTATAGTCATTATATGTGTCATTGTTCTTTATGCAATGTATGGCTGCTTCTCCTGATAGCGTGGTTGTTACATATCTATATATTAATATTCTGATTGTATTATTCCTGTCCATTCTATCTATCGCGTATATAGACTAGAAAAACAAGAACGATGCATAAAACTTTTTTGTTTGATAGGATGGTTTGTACAGCTATGCTACAAAGGCTAACAATATCCCGCCAACCAAAACCACATGCCTACTAAAGAGAAAAGGCACAGAGGCTTAGTTGCTTTAGATGATGCTCATTTGGGCTTTTAAGCCTCGACTTATAGTTTATTTTGCACTATAGCAGGTTTTGTCTATACTATAGTTACTGTTAGTTTTTTCAGCGTAATTAAATTTTAAAAAAAAATAAAAAGTTATATCATTATGGACAATGCAAAAGATAAAGAAAAGAAAAAAATCCTTAAAAAGTCAAAAAGCCAGAAAATGACAAAATTATGAAGGTAGAAGCTAGAAATTAGAAGCTAAAGCTCAAATGAGCAGTGTGTTGTGGTTACAGACCAAACAGAGAGAGATGGTAGTGGAGAGTGAGGGAGATGAGTAATGGCTTGGCTTCTCCCCATGGCCTGCATCCATATATATGTACACATGAGGAGTGCTTTTACAGTTATACCCCTACATATGGTCATCCCCTCCAGGGGCACTTATGTCGTTACACATGGCCTATTCTGGGCCTTATAACCTCCTACCAGGCCTGCTGGGTTTAGGTGGGGCCACCCCTACAACAGGAGCTTTTCATGGTAAAGGGCTTCACAGGGCCGAAGCCATGTTGCCGAGTCCTTTGGCCCCCTCCGTCCCTGCGGCCTGTGAACTTTTCCGAACTTGACCAGGGACTGCGCCATGGCCGAAGTAGACGCGTGCACTCCGTCCCCTACCCTTGAACGGGTGGCAGCGGAGCTGGCGCCCAGCCGAAGTAGACGCGCGCGCTCCGTCCCCTCGAACGGGTGGCAGCGGAGCTGGTGCCTAGCCAAAGTAGACGCGCGCGCTCCGACCCCTACCCTTCGAACGGGTGGCAGCAGAGCTGGCGCCTAGCCGAAGTAGATGCGCGCGCTCCGTCCCCTCGAACGGGTGGCAGTGGAGTGGCGCCAGCCGGTAGATGCGCGCGCTCCATCCCTACCCTTCAACGGGTGGCGCGGGTGGCGCCAGCCGGTAGACGCGCGCGCTCCGTCCCCTACCCTTCGAACGGGTGGCGGCGGAGCTGGCGCCTAGCCGAAGTAGACGCGCGCGCTCCGTCCCCTACCCTTCGAACGGGTGGCAGCGGAGCTGGCGCCTAGGCGTGCGTCGAGGGCGTTGCGCCGGCATAGGTAAGCGTAGCAGGCCCCTGAGCCGCCGCGTATGCCTTAAGTGATAAGGGACGCGCTGCGACGCTCGTTCTTCTGGCCGTCCACGTGGTGAAGCGTGCTTGGCGCGGTGCGGGCCTTGAAGCGTCGTGACCATTAATGTGACAGCGGACTTCCGGCGGTTGGACTTCTGCCGATTGGGCTTCCGCCGGTTGGCTCCCCTGCTGATGGGGTATATATACGGCGCTGGTGCAGCGTTGTTCCTGCATGTATTTTGATAGAAGCTGCTCCCCTAAAATGGGCCCCTTCCGTGCATCAACATTCCCTGGCGACGCTGAGCGGCTTGGGGAATGTTGATGCACAGAAGGAGGTCCATTTTTCTTGGGAGCTTGGTCAGCGCCGGTAGCCAGCCGCGCTTCCTGCCCTCGCATTGCATTTCTGCAGACGACGGCATAGTCGGTGTTCCTGATGGGGCCCGCCTGCATTGCTTCGAAAAATGTTGATGCACTGTAGGTGGTCTATTAAGGAGAACGAGGCAGATTTTGCGGGACATGACCCTCGCCTTTGCCGCTCGCGCGCGCGGGTCCGTTTCTCGAAATCAAGGTCCAGGCCGAGGCCGCGGCCAGGCTGGTGTGGCGACCGAGAAGACGACCTCGTGCGCGCGCGCCGCGCTCTGGTATGAAGATGGCGAGGTTTGACTTGTTCTCGTAGACAGATATGCTTGAGGTCATCTGCGTCCGCTGACCGTGCCAACTGGGGCCATGGTCAAGGAACATTGATGTACTGAAGCTTATCTGTCTATGAGACCCTGTCAAAACCAGCTGCACACCAGCCGCTGCGCTCCCAAAACATGGAAAACCCCGAGGCCTAAGTCCCTAATGGTTTAGGTTATGCCGAGGCTGCCGTCGAGGTAGCTTGGCCCGCGGCAGCACGCCGTTATTCCCCGGCGCAGGGTCGAGGCGGACGGTGAAGTACCTCAGCTAAAGCGGGGATCCGCCGGTATCAAGCTGCCGACGTCGACGCAGCAGAAGTGGCGCCAAGTCGGAGTAGACGCGCGTGCTCCGTCCGCTACTCTCCGAACGGGTGGCAGCGGAGCTAGCGCCTAGATGAAGTAGACGCGCGCGCTCCGTCCCCTACACTTCGAGCGGGTGGCGGCGAGCCTGGCGCCACCGAAGTAGACGCGCGCTCCGCCCCTACCGCCGACCGGTGGCGCGCGAGGCGGCGCCACCGGCGAGACGCGCGCTCCGTCCCCTACCGCCGAGCGGGTGGCGCGAGCTGGCGCCACCGGTAGACGCGCGCTCCGCCCCTACCTTCGAACGGGTGGCGCGAGCTGGCGCTAACCAAAGTAGACACGCGCGCCGCCCTCGAACGGGTGGCGCGAGCCGGGCGCCTAGCCGAAGTAGACGCGCGCGCGAGTCCCTACCTTCGAACGGGTGGCGGCGAGTGGCGCCTAGCCAAAGTAGGCGACGGGCGCTCCGTCCCTACCCTTGAGCGGGTGGCGCGAACTGGCGCCCGGCTGAAGTAGACGCGCGCGCTCCGCCCCTACCTTCGAATGCGTGGCGCGAGCTGGCGCCTAGCCGGGTAGACGCGCGCGCTCGCCCCTACCCTTGAGCGGGTGGCGGCGAGCTGGTGCCGAGCCGGTAGACGCGCGCGCTCCGTCCCCTACCCTTGGAACGGGTGGCGCGAGCTGGCGCCCCGGCAGTAGACGCGCGCTCCGCCCCTACCCTTCGAGCGGGTGGCAGCGAGCCGGGCGCCAGCCGGTAGACGCGCGCTCCGCCCCTACCTTTCCGGGTGGCAACGAGCCGGGCGCTAGCCGGTAGACGCGCACGCTCCGCCCCTACCCTTGAACGGGTGGCGCGAGCCGCGACTCGCATCGCGAACACCGCCACGCATGCGGTGATTTGAGATCTCACGATGCGGCCTGCGCGCCGTAAGGTTCTCGAATCACGCCGCCCCGGCCGCGTGGTTAGGTCCCCCTACCGTGCGACCCGCCTCGGCGCGCACAGGGCACGCGGCGGCTTATGACTGGTGCGCGGCGGGATGCAGACGGTTGCGTGCTCGCGGCCGCTCGCCTCTTCCCTAGGGAAGGGGGACACGGGGCGGGCGATAAATGGCGCAGCGTCGAAGCTGTTGTGATCCCATGGCCCATTAGTGCGCCTTTAATGGCGGCTAAAGAGCGTCGTGCTGTGACAGCCCTTGGCGCTGTGGTCGTGGCCTTTCACCTTTGTTATGGGGAATTGCACTGGACGGGCGTTTGTACGACTGCGGTCGCGTCCCGTACGCGGACCGTCGCGACGCTTCGGTATTGGGGCGAGGTGGCTTGAAGTAGCCCTCGTGACCGCGCTCCCGCAGTTGTACGCCCCCTTCTTGCTTGCATCGCCTTCCACACTCGCGTAGTATTCTTCGCCGCTATCCTCTTTCCCGGAGAAGCGATGGCATCTGATGGCAAGCGTGGTCAGGCGGGTGGTGTCTGCGGCATCCGCCGGCAGTCTTCGCCGTTGGAGGTGAAGTACGCGCTCGAAGAACGCGACCCGGTGGCGGCGGACAAGCATTGGTTGGTGGCGGAGGAGGAAGGCGCGTTCTCCGGTGAGCTAGGCCCCTCGCTCGTGACTGAGAAGACGATCCAAGTGCTTCTGCGTGTGGGGAAGCTGTCCGAGCGCCAGGCGGTACGATTGCCCGCCGCCGATGAGATGGAATCGCACCCCGAGAGGTCAGAGGCGGTCGTATTTGTTGCCTTTTTCGACGTGGGGCTCCGCATCCCGGCGGCGGCGATCGTGGGCGATGTGCTGCGGACCTTCGGGCTGGAGCTGGCGCAACTGACTCCGAACACCGTGGCCCGGCTCGCGGTGTACAGCTGGGTCTTCGGCGAGCGCCCTGGACGGCGGGTTTGCCGCGAGCAGCCGGAGGGGGGAAGTCTCGCCGCCCGCCAAAGTCGCCGAGACAGAACCCGTGCGGACCGGTGATGCTGAGGTGGAGCCTTCGACCGTGGCCGCTGTGGTGCCGGAGACGCCCTCCGTGGGGGCGCACAAAACCGTGCTGCCTTCACCTACAGTAGCAGCAGAAATCGAGGCGCCCCCTGCAAAAACTGCCACGGCGGAACCTTCGCCTCAGGGTGCTGCAGCCGCGGGGGCCTCTCCGGCAGCGACTACGGGGGCGGTGCCGCTGCTGCCTGCCTCGGCTAAGCGGCCGTGTGTACGGCCGGAGCTCCACCGGACGCCGCGGGGATTCGTCGTGGCGACGGGCATCAGAAGCTTGTGGGACTCGATGCGATCCGAAGACCCCGCGGCGGCGCCTGCCGTCGCCCTCGCCATGCCGCCCGCCGTGCAGGAACGGTCATCGCCGGCCCCGAACGCGGAGGCTTCTGCTCACTGCGGGACCATGCTTCCTCCGGGGGCTGACGCCACCGCAGCCCCGTCTGGGGATAGGGGGCGGGTCCCCGAAGCCCTCCTTCTGCTACCGAAGGTAGGGTGGCTTAGCTTACCCTGGCATATTCTTTTATGCCTTGCGGTGCTCACCTGCATCCCTGTTTGCAGTGTTGCTTATTCCGGAGGAGGAGCGCTTGGCGGAACACGGGACCCCCGCGCGTGTGAGCCCCGCGGACTTCGTGCCTCCCCCGGTCCTGGAGACGCTAAGGGCGTGGCGCGGGATTGTGGATGACGCGGCTACTAGCGTCGACCAGCAAGAAGCTGCGCAGCCTCATCGGGCGGGCGCCCGGGGCGCCGAGGTGTGCAGGGTGAGGTAAGTACTCATACGACCACGCTGGGCGGTGAGCTTGCTAAGTCTTTTCATTCTACGAACACTTGTGCCGGGCAGGCCTTGCAAATGGCCTATACTCGTGCCCAAAGGGCGCTTGAGGATAGGTGCGGGCGCCGAGGAGGAGCTACGCGAGGCCTCGGGAGCCCGCTCGCCAGATGCCCGCATCCGCCACCGGAAGCGAGGCGCCGGCGGCGGCGCACGCCGAAGGACTTGCTGCGTCAGCACGGGAGTTGGCCACGGAGGCTGCGCAGCAGGAGTTTGCGGCAGAGCGGGATGACTTTCTGCAACAGGTCGCCTCGCTAGAGAAGGAAAAAGGCGAACTCGCCCTGACTCTAGGAGAGCGTGATCGGACGCTTGGCGAGGCTTTGGTGGTTGCATGGGATGCCATCCAAGTGCTGGAAAGCCATCTCCAAGGGCTTGTGGCCGAAGTGCCAGACCACGCCTTCGGCCCGGAGGAGCTGTTGCGGACTCTCCGCTGGGTCGGAGATGCCGCCAACGTCGCGCGCGGCGCTGCGACGACCTTCGGCAACCACTGCGCGTACACATCGGCATGCCTGGTGTGCGCGCTCCTGCAACACCGCGGTTGCACACACTTTTGGGCGGGCCGACCTTCTTCCGGCGGAACCCCGTCCTTATCGCGTGTTAAGGACGAGCCTACCGAATAGCTACTTAGAGCGGCAGGGATGTTGTCGGGACTCTGTACTTGGAAGATTTTCACGATATATAGATCTCCTGATAATTAGGGCATGCGCGGTCGTACTGTGCGGAGCCGAGATCCCCACCTTCCAAGTTCGCCGTTAGTGTGAACCGTGCGAGCGCTGCCTCCTGCTCGTCGCCCGGGTGCCAATGCGCCCGCGGGGTTCACGCGTTGAGTACTCCGTGGAGCTAGCGCGTGCGGCGGCAGTTGTTGACACTACGACCTGCTGAAAGTTCAGAGATCGGCGCGTGCGGCGGACCTCCGCACTACGACTGTTTAGAGTCAGTGAGACCGGCGCGTGCGGAGCGGACCTCCGCACAACACTGCTTAGAGTCTCATGGACTAGTGTGTGCGGCGCGCACCTCCGCACTACGACTGTTTAGAGTCTCGTGGTGGCGTGTGTGAAGGTGGAGCCCGCACTCACGACTGTTTAGAGTCTCATGGATCGGTGTGTGCGGCGGTCCGCACTCACGACTGTTTAAAGTCCCGTGGATGGCGTGTGCGGCGGACCTCCCCACTACGACCTATTTAGAGTCTCTTGGACTGGCGTGTGCGAAGGTGGACCTCCGCACTACGACCTGTTTAGAGTCTCATGGACTAGCGTGTGCGAAGGCGGACCTCCGCACTACGACCTGCTGAAAGTCCGTAGACTGGCGCGTGCGAAGGCGGACCTCCGCACTACGACCTGTTTAGAGTCCGTAGACTGGCGCGTGCGGAGGCGGACCTCCGCACAATGACCTGTTTAGAGTCCGTAGACTGGCGTGTGCGGAGGCGGACCTCCGCACTACGACCTGTTTAGAGTCTCGTGGACTGGCGCGTCGCGGCGGACCTCGTCGCCCCACCCGAGGTGGGGTAGCCTCGTGTATCGCATATCCCACGTCGCGCGCGGCGGCTGGGCCACCTACGGCATGCAACGTCGGTACTCTGGAACTCCCGGAACTAGTTTCCATAGTACCCCCTGCGTACACCTCCGTAATGTGCGAAGGCGAGCCTCAACGCGCCAAGGTGCGCGATTAGCAGCCGCGCAAGATTCGCGTGTGATCGGCGTCCACGTCTGATTTATACTCCAAGAAAATGCGTAAGGACGAAGTCCCTGGCGTGCACGGGTTCGCGTCTTGTTTATACTCGAGAGTGCGCAGGGAGAACATCCGCGTCTTATTTATACTCCGTAGAGTGCGTGGGGTCGACATCCACGTCAATTTTATACTCCGGAGAGTACGCACAAGGACAAAGTCCCTGGCGTGCGCAGGGTTCGCGTCTTGTTTATACTCAGTAGAGTGTGCAGGGAGAACATCCGCGTCTTATTTATACTCCGTAGAGTGCGTGCAGAGGCGTCCCCCCACACGACTTTGTTTACACTCATGCCCGCGTCTTCGACGGAGAGTGCACACGCGAACGTGCGTCTTCGTTTATACTCATGCCCGTGTCTTTGACGGAGAGTGCACACGCGAACGTGCGTCTTCGTTTATACTCATACCCGCACCCCTGGCTACGGAGAGTGCACACGCGAACGTGCGTCTTTGGTTTATACTCATACCCGCACCCCTGGCTACGGAGAGTGCACACGCGAACGTGCGTCTTTGGTTTATACTCATACCCGTACCCCTGGCTACGGAGAGTGCACACGCGAACATGCGTCTTTGGTTTATATTGCGGGAGCACATGCGTAGGCGAGGCCTCCGCGTGTGCTCGCCTGCATCCCTGTTTGCAGTGTTGCTTATTCCGGAGGAGGAGCGCTTGGCGGAACACGGGACCCCCGCGCGTGTGAGCCCCGCGGACTTCGTGCCTCCCCCGGTCCTGGAGACGCTAAGGGCGTGGCGCGGGATTGTGGATGACGCGGCTACTAGCGTCGACCAGCAAGCGCTGCAGGCCTACTGGGCGGGGCGCCTCGGGGACGCCTTCGAGGTGTCTGGGGTGAGGGTAAGTACTCATACGACCACGCCTGGGCCGGCTGAGCTTGCTAAGTCTTTTCATTCTACAGACACTTGTGCTGGGGCAGGCCTTGCAAATGGCCTATACTCGTGCCCAAAGGGCGCTTGAGGATAGGCTGCGGGCCGCCGAGGAGGAGCTACGCGAGGCCTCGGGAGCCCGCTCTGCCCAGGATGCCCGCATCCGCCAGCTGGAAGCGGAGTGCGCCGAAGCGAAGGCGCACGCCGAAGGACTTGCTGCGTCAGCGCGGGAGTCGACCGCGGAGGCTGCGTAGCAGGAGTTTGCGGCAGAGCGGGATGACTTTCTGCAACAGGTCGCCTCGCTAGAGAAGGAAAAAAGGCGAACTCGCCCTGACTCTAGGAGAGCGTGATCGGACGCTTGGCGAGGCTTTGGTGGTTGCATGGGATGCCATCCAAGTGCTGGAAAGCCATCTCCAGGGCTTGTGGCGAAGTGCGGACCACGCCCGCCGGAGGAGCTGTTGCGGACTCTCGGCTGGTCGGAGATGCCGCCAACGTCGCGTGGCGCTGCGGCGACACCCGGCAACCACTGCGCGTACACATCGGCATGCCTGGTGTGCGCGCTCCTGCAACACCGCGGTTGCACACACTTTTGGGCGGGCCGACCTTCTTCCGGCGGAACCCCGTCCTTATCGCGTGTTAAGGACGAGCCTACCGAATAGCTACTTAGAGCGGCAGGGATGTTGTCGGGACTCTGTACTTGGAAGATTTTCACGATATATAGATCTCCTGATAATTAGGGCATGCGCGGTCGTACTGTGCGGAGCCGAGATCCCCACCTTCCAAGTTCGCCGTTAGTGTGAACGTCGGCGAGCCGCCTCTCGCTCGTCGCCCGGTGCCAATGCGCCGCGGGTTCACGCGTTGAGTACTCCGTGGAGCTAGCGCGCGCGGCGATTGTTGACACTACGACTGCTGAAAGTCAGATCGCGCGCGTGCGGCGGACCTCCGCACTACGACCTGTTTAGAGTCCGTAGACCGGCGCGTGCGGAGGCGGACCTCCGCACAACGACCTGTTTAGAGTCTCATGGACTAGTGTGTGCGAAGGCAGACCTCCGCACTACGACCTGTTTAGAGTCTCGTGGACTGGCGTGTGTGAAGGTGGAGCTCCGCACTACGACCTGTTTAGAGTCTCATGGACTGGTGTGTGCGAAGGCGGTCCGCACTACGACCTGTTTAAAGTCCCGTGGACTGGCGTGTGCGAAGGCGGACCTCCCCACTACGACCTATTTAGAGTCTCTTGGACTGGCGTGTGCGAAGGTGGACCTCCGCACTACGACCTGTTTAGAGTCTCATGGACTAGCGTGTGCGAAGGCGGACCTCCGCACTACGACCTGCTGAAAGTCCGTAGACTGGCGCGTGCGAAGGCGGACCTCCGCACTACGACCTGTTTAGAGTCCGTAGACTGGCGCGTGCGGAGGCGGACCTCCGCACAATGACCTGTTTAGAGTCCGTAGACTGGCGTGTGCGGAGGCGGACCTCCGCACTACGACCTGTTTAGAGTCTCGTGGACTGGCGCGTGCGAAGGCGGACCTCCGTCGCCCCCACCCCGAGGTGGGGGTAGCCTCTGGTGTATCGCATATCCCACGTGCGCGCCGGCGCTGGGGCCAGCCTCTGGCATGCAACGTCGGTACTCTGGAACTCCCGGAACTAGTTTCCATAGTACCCCCTGCGTACACCTCCGTAATGTGCGAAGGCGAGCCTCAACGCGCCAAGGTGCGCGATTAGCAGCCGCGCAAGATTCGCGTGTGATCGGCGTCCACGTCTGATTTATACTCCGAAGAGTACGTACAAGGACGAAGTCCCTGGCGTGCACGGGGTTCGCGTCTTGTTTATACTCAGTAGAGTGCGCAGGGAGAACATCCGCGTCTTATTTATACTCCGTAGAGTGCGTGGGGTCGACATCCACGTCAATTTTATACTCCGGAGAGTACGCACAAGGACAAAGTCCCTGGCGTGCGCAGGGTTCGCGTCTTGTTTATACTCAGTAGAGTGTGCAGGGAGAACATCCGCGTCTTATTTATACTCCGTAGAGTGCGTGCAGAGGCGTCCCCCCACACGACTTTGTTTACACTCATGCCCGCGTCTTCGACGGAGAGTGCACACGCGAACGTGCGTCTTCGTTTATACTCATGCCCGTGTCTTTGACGGAGAGTGCACACGCGAACGTGCGTCTTCGTTTATACTCATACCGCACTCAGCTACGGAGAGTGCACGCGAACGCGCGTCTTTGGTTTATACTCATACCCGCACTCGCTCACGGAGAGTGCACACGCGACGCGTCGTCTTTGGTTTATACTCATACCGTACTCGCTCACGGAGAGTGCACACGCGAACATGCGTCTTTGGTTTATATTGCGGGAGCACATGCGTAGGCGAGGCCTCCGCGTGTGCTCGCCGCGTATTTTTGCACAGCGGTAATATGTTGGCGACAAACGGAACTTTATTACATTCCCGTTTGCGCGGGTAAGCGATTACATACGACGGGGGGTACTAACCGTTTGTGCTCGGCGCGGCCAGAGCCTCTAGTAGATGCACTATCGGCAGGTCTTGCGGAGTCGCCCTCGGACGGCGCCGTGGGCCCTCGCACGGCGGCGCCGATCCTAGGTGTGCCGCTGCCCGCCGCGACGGGGACATCTGTTGCCGTGCTCGATACGCCAGGCCATGTCCTGGTCGCCCCGAATGGTAATGATGGCTCGCGGCCCAGGAGCTTCATGCATAAATAGCTGTGATGCGGTACCACCCCGAAGGAGTTGAGGATTGGGCGCCCCAATATGGCATTGTATGGGTATGGGAGGTCGACGATGTCGAATGTGGCGTCTTCGACCCTTTCATTGTCGCCCTGGCCAAAGGAGACCTGCAGCCATATTTGGCCGAGCGCCCGCAGAGGTTGTCCTCCGAAGCCTTGTAGCGGAACTCCCGATGGGCCGAGGCGACTTCGGGGGATCCCCATCGGTCGAAGGCTACGCGCAACGAATGTTCGCGAAGCGCCGCCATCAACCAGGGCCCGTCCCACGTCGCATCCCGCTATAACGACTCGGACGACCAGGGGGTCGTGGTGGGGAAGCTCCACGCCTTCGGCATCGGCGGGGGTGAACGTGACCTCATGCTGTGCCCAGTCCGGCGGTGCCTGTGCTGGATATGCCGCCACGTGATGTAGCCTCCGCACGTAGGTCTTCCGCTGTCGTGCCGAGGCAAACTCCAACGAGGAGCCTCTAGAGATGACGTTGATAACCCTTCGGTGGGTGGCCTCCGGAGCCTGTAGCTGCAGAAAGCCCTCCTGAGGCTTTCATGCGTGGGCTGAATCCGCGAGAGGACCCTCATGGGGCTGCGTCCCTTGTGCTGAATGTGCACGGGGCTTCGTATGGGTCTTTGTCGTGGGCCACCACGGCGCGGCGGCGCTCGGGTTCTGTCCTGGTGGCGCTCGCGGGCGCGCGATAGAGGTGCACGTGCGGGTGTCGTGGTTGCCACGACCGTGGACTGCGCACCACAGCCCCTGGTGTTGGTCGTCGTAATCTCCACGGCCTTTATCCGCGCCCCCGGCCTCGGCATCCCCGACCGCCCGGCTGCGGGGCGCGCCGTCGGAACCGCCGATGTCGAGGACGTACCGGCCTCGCCGCGACTTCTACTGGCCACGCTTGGGCCTATCGGACGACTCCTTGTGCGGGGCGTCCCTGCGGTCGGACGCATCCCTGGACGACTCCTGCTTACGTTTTCCCTTCGAAGAACCATCCTTCGGCGGATCTTCGGCTTTTGCCGAGGCACCGGCCTGGTTGGTGTCGGAGTCGTCACCTTGCCTTCGCCGCGCGTCCTCTTTCGCCCTGGCGTATTCCTCCATTTTGTCAAAGAGCTTCGTCACTGTCTTAATTGACTTCCGTGCGTTGTACTCGGCCATCGGGCCCGGGCGAAGACCCTATATGGCTGCATTGACAACGGTGGTTTCATTAACATCTTTGACTTGACAACGTATCTTCGCGAAGCGCTTGAAGTAGTCCCGGAGCTTCTCGGAAGGTTTCTGCTTTACGGCGAAGAGCTGGTCCGCATCGACCCGCTCGACATAATTTTCTTGAAAGTTGTTGTGAAGACGGTCGCGGATCTGCTCCCACGCGTAGATGGAGTTCGGCTCTATGGTAAAAAAACAGGAGAGCGCCACTCCTTGCAGCGCGAGGGGGAGTCCCTTCGCCTTTGTGGTGTCATCTCCACCCGCGGCCTCGATTGCGGTTTCGTATACGCGCACGAACTCGCGGGGGTCCGTGTCGCCTTTGTAGGGCTCGATGACACTGGGGAATTTGAAGTCTTCGGGCCACGCCGCTTGCGGTAGTCCTGCCGAAAGCGGGGACTCCGGATCGACACACCGTAGTGGGACGCGGCTGGATGTGGGGGCGTCGCGGTTGTCCGCCCTTTCCGGCGTGGGCTCTGGCGCGACCATCGGCGCGGCCTGTTGGCTCCGAGCCTCTTGTATGTCTCAGATAACCCCGCGAAGATCCCCCAGCTCCTGCTGGAACGCTTTGAGGGCCGCCAGCAGGCGCTTTCCGCCGCTGCGCAGCGGGCCGCCGCACGCCCAACGGACAGACGGCGCGGCACGATCGCGTCGCGAGCTCCCGAGCTGCCGGTCGCTCCGTTGTGGCTACCTCAATCTGCCCGTCCGCGCTACGAGCGAGCGCGCGCGCGGCGGTGAGGTTGGTTGCTGTCGCGTCGGTGGGGTCGGGGTCGGCTGTGACGTGGTTGGTCGTCGCTGGCGCGGTGGCGGGTCGGCTGCCGCGGTGGCGCCGCGGGCCGGTCGATCGCCGCCGCAGCGTGAGCGTCAACGTCCTCGACCGCTGCGCCCGCGGCAGCCAATGCCGAAGCCCTGGTACTCACGCGACGCTCCGCCCCAATCGTCTTCTTCCCCTTCACCGCCGTCGACGAAGCCTTTTTCGGTGCCATCCTCCTTCGAACTTCAGGCTTGCTCCTGTCCTCCCCACGGACGGCGCTAACTGTTGTGGTTACAGACCAAACAGAGAGAGATGGTAGTGGAGAGTGAGGGAGATGAGTAATGGCTTGGCTTCTCCCCATGGCCTGCATCCATATATATGTACACATGAGGAGTGCTTTTACAGTTATACCCTTACATCTGGTCATCCCCTCCAAGGGCACTTATGTCGTTACACATGGCCTATTCTGGGCCTTATAACCTCCTACCAGGCCTGCTGGGTTTAGGTGGGGGCCACCCCTACAACACAGTGCTTAACCAAATTTCTCACACAATTACACGACTAGATACTATATTGCACGTGTTTATATCGAGACACAGATTTGTAGTGGTTATACAACTCTAATGCTATTTTTCGGATGAACAACTCTAATACTTGTGATGAAAATATTATTGTGTGCTAGCTCTCCTATATATATATATATATATGTGTGTGTGTGTGTGTGTGTGTGTGTGTGTGTGTGTGATTAATCTGCACCATTATAATTTAGATTCACTAAAATCGATGATATAGATCTTTCTCATTTTTCCTCTTATTCATAGAAATTACTAGTCCTTCAAGCAAAGGTGGTAGTTTTTATCATATATTTTAATAATATAATAGATTAGATGGGCTACCTCCCAGGATAGGATCAAATCCTTTTTCTTAATGGGCTTGGCTGGATGCGGATTTATCACATATTAGTGGACTGGATATGAATTTACAGGGGCTGCCCCAAACATATGGAATTTGGGTGGGGTGTTGTGCCATGGCCCGCTACTATGCCTACTCGGTCGAGAGTTCTCACTATTAGCCACCAGATGTATCATTGAACCATTTTCCTTTTGTCTGTGAAGCGCATCTCGAAATTCCCTTTGTTTGGCCAGTTAGTAGTAGCATTGCTGCTATGGAAGATGGAGCTAATAGCTATTGTGCACGTAATCTATGAGTGTGTTTTAAAATAATATATTTAATTAATAATACATTAATATATCAATACTTAAAAAAATTACATAAATAACCTTCTATCGTCATTTTAAATAGCGAAAAAGGCTCAATCACCATTTGAACTTGGGACAGAGCTTCCGTTGCCATTTCAAATGGCAACATAAGCTTTGTCGTCAAACAAATGGATGGCATAATGGCACTCGGCGTCACGACATCTGTCGCCATTTTAATTGGCGATAGAGATATGAATGTCAATTGAAATGGCAATAGAAGGCACGCATAAAAGGGCTAGAACCTTTTTGAAATTCATTGTAATTCGGTAAAAAAAGAAAGAGGAGTCCACTCCGTGACAACCAGACATGTCCGTGCCGCCCTAACAATCGGCACTCCATGTGGGTGCCCTATGATGTTCCATTTTCGTCTTAGGGACGTTCGCCTATAAGCCTTATTAAATCTACAACCACCATATCGTTTACATTCCACAAATCGCACAAGTATCTTACATGTAATTTGAGTTGGTCATGAATGTTGCCATTTGTATCTTAGGAGTAGTCAGAAAAATATATGCATCTAACCAAACCCTACGCATCGTGTAATTCACACCTTCCCTATGAAGTGTTATGTCAGACTTGAAATAGTTTATATAAACAAAAAATCATTAATGCAACTAGAGGCTAAAAACTGAAAAGATCAAGTAGTTCAAAGGCTAAAAACTTAACAGGTTCAGACTCATGTGCTTTGAAAATGTAAATAAGTCAAGTGTAAGTGTAAAATCTATGTTTTGTGGAGTTAACGGGTTTTTCTCATTGCGCTAGTGGATAATATCTATTAAGATTAGATGCGTGCTTGTTGCTCTATCTATTTAGTGGATGGGGTGGAGATTTGCATGCTAACCATTTCAACCATTCTAGAGTTAGGGTTAGGATTTTAGAGAGGTTTGAGTGATGTGATGTGTACTCTTATCCTCCTCTAGAGTGGCTGTAAAACCTTCATCCCTATAAATAGTAATATAATCAAGTTTCTTCATCTTTCTAGAATCCTTCTTGTCTTGATTGATTTGCTCTTGTTTTTGTTAGTTCTTTACCTCTTCTCTTCCCTTCTTGATCTTGTTGGTGCCAAGAATGTAAGTGATAAAGATAACTCATGTAAATCAAATCACATCCATTTAAATACTATTGTTTGTAAGTTCTTGAAGTTGCTCAGTTTTAATTGATTTGGAGCCCTTTCTTGAGAATCCTTGATCTAAGGGTTTTAGATGTAATTCGTTTATTGTTTTTGTTTGTTGTGATATGTGGAAACACATATAGAGTCATCTTGGCAGTTCTTAACCCATGGACAAGTTGTATCTTGATTTTTAGAGATTTACATGATTTTGGTGCAACTTTGCTTGTTTTAAGGAAATGTTGGGACTTTAGCTAGGATCATCCTGATCTTTAGATGGAATAGTTTCCTAAGACCTTAAGCAATGTGTGTGTTGTAACACCCCGCCCATTCTCTGTGCCTAGAGTGCTACCATCATTGCATAATAATACCATTTTTCAACAACTGCTAATCATTTTAAGCAAATTCTACTTTATTAATAAAGTAGCGGCCACTTACACCATACCATTTTTAAGCAACTATTTTTGCTTACTAGTGGAGTTAAACATACTAACAAAAGCTGATATGTGAAGTGCTACAAATACGTGAAATTATTCATGTCCTATTCCCACCCGTGCATGATGTCCTCAACGGTCACCTAAAAAAACAACAAAGCAAATGTGAATACAAGACTCAGCAAGTACATAATAGAATGATAAACACTACCCAATTATGTAGCAATTTTACTAGCCATAACGTATTCTGCATGCATTATCATGTTCATACTGCCATTGTCATGTTCCAACATTGTTTTATCCTTAGTGCAATGCAACACTACTCTACATGCTCATTTGCTCATATCATTGCATATACCGGTATTGCTGAGTGAACACCCGTCGATGTTCACCCAAAATCTTGAGCCCGCCCATATCGGCACGGGATCTCTCCACTCCCGTGGAGGCCTACGGAAGTAGGACTTACTCAAGAGCGCTTCGGATTAGTCAACTAGTTTTACTCGTTGCTAGAGACTTTCTCACCACCCTAACTCTTGAGTGCACATGATGCATATGCAAATGCCCATTATCATTGTCATTGTCATTTTCATCAGTATTGTCATTGGTAGGGTGGTATTGCTGCTCACCCTATTTCATTACCATTATCATCATTAAATAAACATCATGTCATATAAACATTACAGTTCCATATAAGCACCATCAAATCATGTAAATATCGCATGTTTAATGTAAGCATTAACATATCATGTAAATATCGCATATTTTATAAACTCTATGGTCTACCGCTCTACCATGCACTTGCCTGTTAACCAAGTGGAGTGAGGCGACGTATGGACGGCGTCGACTCAGGACTTCCACCTGAACAAGTAGTTAATCCAACTCAAGACATCATAATGAAACCAGTGCTTAAGCGAGTAACGATACTCTGGCATAAAACGCATGGAGTTAAGGACCTATCGCGTAGGTACCAACCCCCCATTTTTTCTTTCTTTTCTTCTTCTTTTTTTCCTTATTTCCTTTTCTTTTTTCCCTTCTCTCTTCTTCTTTTTATTTCTACCACCTGGTCGAACCGGCCTTATCCCATTCCTCATTCCTTCCCTTCTCTCGCCTTCGGCGCTCCTCCAAGCAGCGCGGCTGCTCATGGCTAAGCTCAGGCTCGCCAGCCCTGAGCTCGCCGCTGGCCACCATCCACCTCTTTTGCACCTCCATTCACCTATCCCCCCTTCTCCCTCTTGTTCAGGTGACGCCGTCGCCGTGGGGCTCATCGGCCATGGCGCATTAGCCCAAGACTAGCCTCCAACTCCTCCCTCTCACTCTTTGCCTTGAATCTGGCCAACCAGGATCGGATAAACCGGCTCCCCTATGCGCGCGTAGTGGTGAGGTGCACGGCGCCGCTGCTCGGTCGGCACAGCCTTTGGCCATCGCCCTCCTCGCGCTGCCATGGCAAGCCCCATGCCAAGGCCCTGGACTTCGACCCCCGACACTGCTCCTCCGGTCATGGCGCCTCCCATTCAGTTGTCCTTGGCGCTGTCGGCTCTCCAAGCCGACGCCTGGCTTGGCCATGGCTGCGCTGTCGGATGGCCACCAGGTGTTCCCCTTGGCCATGGTGCGCGAGCTTGGCCCGAGCACCTCTACTCCACTACTTCACCAGACAGTCCATCTAATCCTCTCTTCTTTAACACATTTTGATTTAGCTTCTAGCTTTGTTTTGCCCTACTCTTCAATACGCATGGTTGGGGAAGGCAAATCTTACTTGGCTCAGGTTTAGTGGGATGAGAAGGCAATGACAATGGTCGTGATGGCGACAGCGCTCTCCATGCATTTTTGTTGGCCCTTCTCGCCTCCTCCTTGTCCCATTCTGGTTCGGCGTGGTGCTGGTGGTCCTAGGCGGCTTGCGGTCGCCGTGGACTCCACCCTCACGCTGTCGGTCTTCCCCAACTCCCCAGGCTCCTCTCCTCCGCTTCTCTCTCTCACCTCCTCTCTGCGGTGGCTATGGATTTAGGTTTTGGGACTTGGTCGAGCTCTCGGTTTGGGGAAAGAAAAGAGAAGGGATGAGAATGGGAAGGCTTGTGAGGTTTGGTTTGCTTTCTCTGAATGAGTTCTTGGCTGAGGGAGGAAAAATGAAATAAGGCTTTGTGTGGCTGGCTTGTGTTGAATTTGGCTTAAGAGGGGCATGGTTGGCCAGCCTTCTGGTTTTGTGCAATGACCAAAATGCCCTTCACTCATCATCTTACTCCCTCTAAGTCTGAGGGCTTTAAGGACCTTTTGGTCCACCGGTGGGCTTACGCCACTCAAGGCTTTCCTATTGCGGTAGGTAAGTCGGCAAAAGGTAAGAATGAAATTTCCCACCGGATGATGAGAACCCAAACACGAGACGGTGCCGACCATCCCTGGACGGTTTGAGAAGCTCTGTGAGCGCAACTTTTATTCAGCATTCTAAAAGCTGATGGATCTGACGGCAAAACTCTACTTTATTTTCCTTATTCTCCCTTGGGTTGTTTCCATCCCATGTATTTCTTCCCCTTTGCACTTTTAGTGGTATTACATGTGTAAAGTTTGATCTCATTTGGTTATGGATTTTAAAGTTTGCACTAAAAGTGGTTTGGACATGGACTGATTTTCTATTCAGGGAACAGGAGAGCATTCAGACCGCTCTTGGGCTCAATCAAACTGGTCGCTAGTCAAACTGCTCACAGGCCCAGTCAGACAGCCGGTTACACCCTGGTCAGACTGGGCAGGTGCAGATTGTGCATCTTCGCTGTTTTGGGTTGTTTAGTTGTATGATGTGAAATCTGATATTCTTAGTTCTCTAACTTTAGAGTGAAAAATTTCTAATACTTAAGAAAACAATTTTAAAGGCACCATTCATTCTCCTTTGTTGCTATTGCTGGTCCTACAATATAGATCTTTTAGACAATAATGCGGCCTCTGAGCAACATTTTGACCATTAATTTCCATTGCAATATATTGTGACAGTAATAAAAATATATGTTATGAAATTATATTTCATAGTTCTTGTTACATCTGGACCCTGGCACCCCGCCAGGTCCAACCAGGTTCACTCCCTGGTCCCAGGTCTTAAATGGGTCGAAACAACTAAACCCACGAAGCAACGGAGCAACATACTTGATGAGGGCATCCCTAACACTTATGCATCTTCTCCTATTGGTGGTCATGCACATACTGAGAAGGACATTCCCATTACATATACATCTTTCACTCCAAGCATGCATAAGAATAACCAAGAACCAGAGGGCCCAATGACGAGGGCAAGAGCCAAGCGTTTAAACAAACAGGTGCTTTTGTTTCTTAAGGAGTTTCCTTTAATTGATGATGAATTTGGAATACTACCTCATGCTAGTATTTTATGTATTCTTAAGTATGACTCATGTGAAGACTTGGGAGAGCAAAAGAGAGGAGACCAAGGACTTAAACTACAAGTTTTGGATAAGATTTTTAAGCAAAATTCGGACTTCCCACGTGCTCAACCCAATTCAAACTCGGATTCAACTCAGGATTCAATTTGGATTCGGTTCGGGACAGCCTGACAGGCAATTACTAAAAAGGTCATAACTTTCACAAACGGAGTCCGATTCAGGTGTTCTTGTACTCGTTGGAAAGATAATTTCAAGGGCTACACAATGGATCTAGTAACACCTTCAAATTCACCACGAATAAAAAGTTATAACTGAAACAATATGATGGGTGAAAAAATATAGTTTCCTTTTTGTGAAAGTTCATATCCAAAACCATATAGAGTTCAGTTGTACTTGGTTTGGGGACCATATGGACGTCCCAATGGGCTATATAAGCCTTGTATTGGCAGCCTTTAGGGGGAGACCAATTTTATGCATAAGATTGAAACATAGTTATTACTTCTTCTTTCAACACCAGAGTTCATGCGAGAACTTTGAGAGAGAACTAGACGATCCATTGTTCGTTCTTTAATTCAAGGTCAAGTCGTCATTCCATTACAAATTGGTGACTTGGCGTTCGTTATTTGTGGTCTCGTGATGAACAATTATCTGGTGTATTTTGGGCGTATTCCAAAGAGTTGAGTGTTCGTGCATTGGCGCGAGTGTTCAACTAGCGACATCGTCTACTTCGCATCAACTATCCACGGTTCCTCACTGAGAAGATCAGGACCCCTCCCCGTATCATGTGGTATCAAATTCTAGGTTTACTCAGTGAGAACTTCTTTACCCATAGTTAGATTCGTTTTCTGTCCTTTCGTCCATCAAACCGAAAATTGCAATACCAAAACCGTAGTTTAATCTATTTATTTCTTGTGCTTTTTGTTAAGTCTTCGTCCATTAGAGTTTTGTTTTAGTGCTGATCCATGTGTTTCCTTTTGCGTTGCTTAATCGTTGTGTTCACATAAACTCTACAAAATTGCTGGTTGATTCCCTCAATTAGCAAACAAAAAAAAGCTTCCATCTTTTACCGTGCGCCATCTTGAGAGCACAATCCGAGTCGGTTTGTGTTTCTTTATCCGAACTCCTTGGTGGGACTAGAGTCTGAATCGACCTCTAGCTCAAACACAATCTGAGTCCAATTGTTCCAACTTCTGTTTTGGTCACTACATCATAGCAGGCCGAACCACATTTGGTGTCTTTGTGCTTCACTTATATCCATTTATCTTGAGACTAGCTGTTGACATTGCAATTAGGGCTGCTCATTAAAATTGATTACACCTTGCTGATTTGTGTGGCTTGCAGCCGCAGTTAGGAAGAGTCGCGACATTAAAAAAAGAAGAAGAGAAAGAAACACGTAACTTTTGCATACGACCTCCGATTGAGGCATTTCTGGATCCGTTGGAAAGGAAACGAGAAGATAGAGCTTCCAAACTCCTTTTTTTAGAGCAATTTTGTGCCCTCGTACATTCAGTTGCAATTGGCTAGCGTCTCTCTTAGTACTTGGTGCAAAACGAGCTAGTTTCATCTCTATTTTCGATTGATTCTCCTTAGCTCATTCCTTTGTTTGCATTAAGTCACATTTATCATTGCGTGTGCATTCATACACTTCGCTTAAACCAATTGATCAGCACATAGGCAAAATACTCTAGCTTGAATCATTACTTAGCTTTACCATACCTTGAATATTAGATTGCATAGGATATCCACATAATTGTCCAAACTCCACCTACACCCATTGGTGTACTCCCTTGCTCTTGGTTACGCTCATGCATTACCGGGTTGAGGTCGTTCGCTGTCACAATTGTCGATTTGCCGTCCTTGATTCACTTTAGAACGATAAGCTTGTCTTGTTTTTAGGACAGTGAGTTGCAAGCATAGAGAGAGTTTTTGTTTTACTAACCCGGATATAACCTCGTTTCTTGTTTGTGAGTCATTCCCATGTCAGGTCACGAGGAGGATCCACCTAATCCGAAGGCGCCGGTTACGTGGACCGAGTACACTCGGTTGCGCGAGATGCTACAAAAATAACTTCATGATGGTGACAATGGCGTGCGTGATGAGCTCGTGGAAGTTCAGACTGGACTGAACACCCTCGGGGAGGAGGTCATACAATTGCGTACGACCATCAATAATAACTTTCTGGAGCCATGTTCGCACACTACAATCTACGTGGGGGTGCACCAGCTGATGATACAAGTGTGCATGGCCCTCCGGTCGTTCTGCATATTGAGACCGAGGAGGAGCGTGCTATTGTCTGGATGAGGAGTGACGTCAGCGACAGGCGCGTCGCATGGTCGTGCCACCAAACGTCGGGATGGCAGCCGCGGCACGCCCTCAGGCACATGGGCCTAGCCAAGGCAACAGTGGGCAGGGTGGAGGTGCACCACAAGGTGCCCACGGAGGATGTGTGCATCATGCACCTCGTAGCTGGGCTGACGCGGTCGAGCGCCGAGATGACGATTTCCCCGTCGATGACTACGATGACCGACAGTGCCACCACCGCAACAACGTGCAGCGTCCTCGCCACGACGACGCTGAGGATCTTATCGCTAAGCCCAAATTTAATCTTCCTATATTTTCAGGTGGTACAGATGTGGAACAATACCTCACTTGGGAGCTGAAAGTTGATAAGTTATTTCGGATGAACAACTATTCCAATGAGAAAAAGTTGTTGCTTGCGTCCTATGGCTTGGATGATTATGCCACACATTGGTGGGAGTAGTTCATCTGTAAGCGCATGGAGCGCCATGAGTTGCCGATTATCACCTAGGAGCAGATGAAGCAGCATTTGCAGGCACGTTTTGTACCTCGCTACTACAAGCGCTCACTATTTGAGAAGTTGACAGGGCTGCGACAAGGTATGAAATCAATTGATGAATATCATAAAGAAATGGAGACTATCATGATACATGCAGATGTCCGCGAGAATGAATAACAGACCATGGCGAGATTTCTAGCTGGCATGAATCATGTTGTCAAACGCATTGTCAATCACTATCCCTATAATGATATGATTGAGTTGCTGCACCAAGCACGCGAAGCTGAGAGACAAGTGATTGAAGACGCACGGTTCGCTGCCCAGTCACGTTCTTGACGATGCAGGACAGCCATATAACAACAGCCAACCAAACAAGAGCACTTCGGCTGCAAGCAATTCGGCGATGCGCAGTTCCGCAAGTAAGAAGCTAGAGAGTACACCATCACCGGTGCGTCGACCTATGACACCCGCTGTTAGTGCGACCTCGTCTATGGGGTCAATAGGCCGTTCACGTGACATTATTTGCCACAAGTGCAAGGGCGTTGGCCATTTTCAGAGGGACTGCCCAAATGTCAGAACTATGCTTATCACAGAGGATGGCTGTTATGTTTCAGCTAGTGATGATGAGTCGCCTAATGCACAGGCAGTCTTTCACACTGATGACATAAAACAATGTGAGTGCGATCCTGAGTTTCCTAACACTGAGCAGTATTCCATTGTTTGCACGCCCAAGGTGCTTAGTGTGATGCCATCGCCATCACTCGAACAGCGGTGTAATTTGTTTCAGACATGGGCAAAGCTTGATAAGGGTAAGGTGTGCAAGGTGATCATTGATGGTGGGAGTTGTCACAATCTGGCTAGCAAGGATATGTGTCATAAGTTGGGTTTGAAGTATTTGCCACATCCGCGTCCTTATCATGTGCAATGGTTGAGCGACAAAGAGGAAGTGAAGGTGAACTATATGCTACGTGTGACGTTTTCTATTGGGAAGTACACCGATGCTGTGGACTGCGATGTTGTGCCTATGACGGTGTGTCACTTGCTCTTGGGACGGCCATGGCAATATGACCGTTCCGCTGTTCACGATAGGTGTACAAATCGTTACACATTTCGATGGAACAATATGGATGTCATCTTGAAGCCGCTTACACCACAACAGATTGTCAATTCCTCCATGTTGAAAATTGATATGCACGTTGAGAGTGCACAAGAGCGAGAGAACCATCTGAGTAGTAACAAGAAACGTGAGGGAGAGAAGAATTTAGTGATGTTAGCCACCAAATCAGAGATGAGAGAATTCAGCGAGGATCCTAATTCGGTGCACGTCGTGTTGCTGTACAAAGACGCATTGCTTTCGACTAACGACATAACTTCTCTTCCTTGTGGTGTTGTTTCTGTTTTGCAGGATTTCAGCGACGTCTTTCCAGAGGAGGTATTAGCGGGGCTACCACCAATACGCGGGATAGAACATAAGATCGACTTGATTCCAGGAGCATCGCTGCCGAACTGACCACCGTACCGCACCAATCCCGAGGAGACAAAGGAAATTCAAAAACAAGTACAAAAGCTTCTCTCCAAAGGGTATGTCTGTGAAAGCTTAAGCCCTTGTGCTGTTCATATTATTTTAGTTCCTAAGAAAGATGGTTCATGGCGTATGTGCGAAGATTGTCGAGCGATTAATAATATCACAATTCGATATCGTCATCCTATACCTCGCTTAGATGATATGCTAGATGAATTGAGTGGTGCTGTTATTTTCTCTATGATAGATTTGCGCAGTGATTACCATCAAATTAGAATGCATGAAGGGGATGAGTCAAAAACAGCATTTAAAACGAAATTTGGGTTGTACGAGTGGTTAATCATGCCTTTTGGTTTAACTAATACACCTAGTACATTCATGCGCTTAATGAATCATGTTTTAAGGCATTTTATTGGGAAATTTGTGGTTTGTATACTTTGATGATATTCTGATTTACAGTCGCACTAAATCTGAACACATAGACCATCTTAGACAAGTTCTACACGTTTTGCGTGAGAATAGGTTATTTGGTAACTTAGAGAAGTGCACTTTTTGCAAAGATCGTGTTATCTTTTCAGGCTATGTTGTTTCTGCACAGGGAGTTGAAGTAGATGAGTCTAAAATTGAAGCGATTAAAAATTGGCCAACTCCTGTGAACGTAAATCAGATTAGGAGCTTTCATGGTCTCGCTGGTTTTTATCGGTGTTTTGTGAAGGATTTTAGCACCGTCGCTGCCCCTTTGAATGAACTTACTAAAAAGGGTGTTGAATTTGTGTTGGGGGTAGCGCAAGAAAATGTTTTTGCTGAACTTAAGAGACGCTTGACTGAAACACCGTTGCTTGTTTTACCTGATTTCACTAAAAATTTTGAAATTGAGTGTGATGCTAGTGGATTGGGTATTGGCGGTGTTTTAATGCAAGAGGGTAGACCGGTAGCTTATTTTAGTGAGAAACTGAATAGTGCTCAATTGAATTATCCGGTCTATGACAAAGAGCTTTATGCGTTAGTGCGTGCGTTAGAAACTTGGCAACACTATTTATGGCCTAAAGAGTTTATTATTCATTCTGATCATGAGGCTTTGAAGTATTTAAAGGGCCAAGCAAACCTGAACCATAGACATGCCAAATGGGTCGAATTCATTGAGTCATTTCCTTACATTGTGAAATATAAGAAGGGAAAGGAAAATGTGGTACCTGATGCTCTTTCTAGGAAAAGTGTATTTTTAACTCAAATAGGAGTGCACGTTCCTGGTTCAGCGAGTGTGCGTGATTTATATGCTCATGACCATGATTTTTCTGTCCCTTATGCACGTTGCAAAGAGGGAAAAGGCTGGGATAAATTTCACATCCATGATGGGTTTTTGTTTCACACTAACAAATTATGCATTCCAGAATCCTCCGTGCGTTTGCTATTTCTGCAGGAATCACATGCAGGTGGATTGATGGGACATTTTGGACATGAGAAGACGTTGTCTATGCTAAGCAATTACTTTTATTGGCCTAAGATGAGGCGAGATGTGGAGAGGTATGTGCAGCGATGCATTACTTGCCACAAAGCAAAATCAAAGTTGCATCCACATGGTTTGTATACACTTTACATGTTCCCAATGCCCCATGGGAGGATATTAGTATGGATTTTGTTTTAGGACTGCCTAGAACTAAGAGGGGGAGTGATTCTTTTTTTATCGTTGTGGATCATTTTTCGAAGATGGCACACTTTATTCCGTGCCACAAGAGCGACAATGTGTCGCATATTGCTGACTTGTTTTTCAGGGAGATCGTGAGGCTAAATGGCGTGCCACGTACTATTGTGTCGGATCACAACGCGAAGTTCATGAGCTACTTCTGGAAGACACTTTGGGGGTAAACTGGGCACGAAGTTGTTATTCAGCACAACTTGTCATCCCCAAACTGATGGTCAAACAGAGGTGGTGAACCGCACACTTTTGATGCTACTCCGGACCATGATCAAGAAGAATCTGCGCGAGTGGGAGGATTATTTGCCGCACGTGGAATTCGCTTATAATTGGGTCATGCATTCCACTACGCAAATGTGTCCATTTGAGGTAGTTTATAGTTTCAAGCCATTTACGCCGCTTGATTTGTTGCCGCTTCCTAGTCAACACCCCTTTACGCCGCTTGATTTGTTGCCGCTTCCTAGTCAACACCATACTCATATGGAGGCGTCCAAGCAAGCTGAATATGTGAAGAAATTGCATCTCAAGACAAAAGAAGCGATAGAGTGCAAGGTCAAGTACTATGCTGAGAAGGTGAACAAAAAAAGGAAGAAGATGGTTTTTCAACTAGGTGATTTGGTTTGGGTACACTACCGCAAGGATCGTTTTTCAGAACGTCGCAAGTCTAAGTTACTACTACGCGGTGATGGGCCTTTCAAGGTGCTTGCGAAGATCAACGACAATGCCTACAAGATAGAGCTTTCCGACGATGACTATGACGTGAGCTCTACATTCAATGTCGCTGATTTATCACCTTTCTTTGGTGGTGACGATCCAGCGTCGAGGACGACGCCTTTTCAAGAGGGGGAGGATGATGAGGACATCCCTAACACTTATACATCTTCTCTTGTTGGTGGTCATGCACATACTGATGAGGACATCCCCTTTACATATACATCTTCCACTCCAAGCATGCATGAGAATAACCAAGAACCAGAGGGCCCAATGACGAGAGCAAGAGCCAAGCGTTTAAATAAAAAGGTGCTTTTGTTTCTTAAGGAGTTTCCTTTAATTGATGATGAACTTGGAATACTACCTCATGCTAGTATTTTATGTATTCTTAGGTATGACTCATGTGAAGACTTGGGAGAGCAAAAGGGAGGAGCCCAAGGACTTAAACTATAAGTTTTGGATAAGATTTTTAAGCCAAATTCGGACTTCCCACGTGCTCAACCCAATTCAAACTCGGATTCAACTCAGAATTCAATTCGGATTCGGTTCGGGACTGCCTGACAAGTAATTACTAAAAATGCCATAATTTTCACAAACGGAGTTCGATTCAGGTGTTCTTATACTCGTTGGAAAGATAATTTCAAGGGCTACGCAATAGATCTGGTCCCACCTTTAAATTCATCACGGATAAAAAGTTATGATCAAAACAATATGACAGATGAAAAATATAGTTTCATTTTTGTGAGAGTTCGTATCCAAAACCATATAGGGTTGAGTTGTACTTGGTTTGGGGACCATATGGATGTCCCAAGGGGCTATATAAGTCTTGTATTGGCAGCCTTCAGGGGGAGACCAATTTTATGCATAAGATTGAAACATAGTTATTGTTTGTTCTTTCAACACCAGAGTTCATGCGAGGACTTTGAGAGAGAACTAGGCGATCCATTGTTCGTTCTGTAATTCAAGGTCAAGTCGTCGTTCCATTGGGAATTGGGGACTTGGTGTTCGTCATTTGTGGTCTCGCGACGAAAAATTATCCGGTGTGTTTTGGGCGTATTCCGAAGAGTTGAGGGTTCGTACATTGGCGCGAGTGTTCAACTAGCGACATCGTCTACTTCACATCAATTATCCACGGTTCCTCACTGAGAAGATCGGGACCCTTCCCCGTATCAATACTTATAAGTGGTATTGGACCTTCTCCCCCCAAAAGATTAGTCCAATGGGTGGAAGCTCCCTCACACTTATAAGTTGTGCTTTCTCCTCTCCTACAATCTATGTGGGACTATTCCTAACAATCTCCCCCTCACACATGGATTGTGCACACTGCACTTCTGAGAGATGTTACGTGCTTGGGCTCTGATACCACTTGTTATAACTTTGATCCCAGGAGAAAACGGATACATCGCAAATAATCTGAGAGAACACAGAAGAAATTTCTGAATTTCTTTATTCTCTTATTTGCTTCAACTTCGACTTGAGTTACATACGGAGACGGACTCTACTACGTCTTAAACTCTAAGTCAAAATTATTTGTAATAATCTCCTCCTTGATCTTGACTTGACATACTCTAATTTTAGTCTTAATGTATTATGAACTACCAGTCACGCCTCTACATGAAGCGTTCTACATGTAAGCTGCATGTAGTAACTCAACTCAACTGGTACAGGTCCACCAAATGCAAAGATTTTAAAACTTTGAGACAGTCAGATTCAATTACAACTTACTAAACTCATATTTGATACGGAACGGTGACACATCTTCTCGACGTCCCTGACTCAACTCTTCATCAGAGCATATTGATTCATCATCACTGACAATGTGATTGGCATCTTGTCGATCCTCAAAAGTACATTATCCAAATCAAGCTAGCAAAAAAAATCTCGCAATTGAAAAACTCCTGGTACGCTCTCGGGCACCTTCTTTCTTTTATTTGACCGTGGTTCCTGTGCCAACTTTATTCTCTCTCCAAAGTTTTTCTTTGATGTTGTTTACTGCTTCCTTGCACCACTTGGACCGAAGGCTGCGCTGGTCTTCTGCACCTCACGCAGCTCGCTGGAGGACTGCTACTTTTACTGACACGATCGGATGACCGACACGTCGCCGCACCAATCGCTGCGCGCGGTTGTTCTCTTCCTCTTTTCTCCGCGTGATCTCCCGTCTCGCTGGCGCTTCCTCTTTTCCGTCGCCGGGTCCGGGGGACGCCGCCGCCGAGGAGATCCGCGAGCCGGCCGAGGAGTACGTCCCCGTCATCTTCGCGCAGGACGCCTACAAGCATGTCGTCTCCTTCGATATGCTCTCCGGGAACGTGAGGATTTTTTTTCCACATCTCTCGTCGGTGTTTTTTCCCTGTCAAGATTTGATCTTTTAGCCTAGGGCCGTAAAAAGCTGCAATCTTTGGTGCTCACCATGTGGTTTCACAGCTCAGGACTGTAGCTAGTGTTTTAACCATGAAGGGCAAAAAAAAAAAAATCTTACTACCTTACTGCGAGGTTCCATCTTATCTTGGCCTTTTTTTTACTTTGGAAAAGAACGGTTTATTCGGAGTTACCGATGTTTCCATCTTAATAATTTTCTTGAGAAAATTGTATGGTTTGCTTCTGCAGGAGGATCGCGAAAACATACTACGCGCTAGAAAATCCGGGAAGGGTGTTCTGACGGCTCCTTTTAAGCTACTGAATAATCGCCTCGGGGTGATCTCGACATACACGGTATACAAGTCAGAACTTCCTGCAAATGCGAGGCCACAGGAGCGCTTCCAAGCTGCTATCGGGTAAAGTCTGCACGAGCCTGCTATTCCAATCTGAAGTTATGTAGCAGAATCCTAACTGACTGCTTTTGCTTGCAAACAGCTATTTAGGTGGCATATTTGATATAGAAGCACTGGTTGATAAGTTGCTTCATCAACTTGCGGGCAAGCAATCCATCATGGTGAATGTGTATGATACTACTAATGAGAAGCCAATCAGTATGTATGGTTCGAATGATACAGGCAGTGGCATGTATCATGTCAGCATGCTCAACTTTGGCGATCCATCAAGAAGGCACGAGATGCATTGCAGGTGATTGATTTGTTGCTCACCCTTTTATGAATCCTGAAATTGGAATGTATTCAGTATAGTGTTCATGTGATCTGTTCTTTAAAATCTGTCCGTGTGATCTATTTCTCTTCAACAGGTTCATGCAAATGCCACCATGGCCATGTCTGGCAATAACATCATCATTTGGAACTCTTGTGATTGCTTTGCTGACTTGTCACATATTTTATGATACTGTCAATCGTATTGCCAAAGTTGAAGACGATTATCAAAAGATGATGGTGCTCAAGAAGCAAGCGGAAGCTGCAGATGTTGCTAAGTCAGGTGAGTAATCGCGATGAGTTGGGTCCGGGTAAACCAATTTGGAGGATGGGGTGGGGAATGGGATGAGGAGGAATGATAAGGCACGGGCCCGCATAAAGCCGCCAACATTGGGGACAAGTTGTTGTCTTCCTCCGGAGGGAGAGGAGACGATGGAGATCACTCGCTCCTCACTAGCTGCTCTCTGCACTGCTGCGCTCTCCTCTTCCCTCTCTTCGTCTCTAGGGTTCCGGCCCTGGGATGGATTGCATTGCATTGCATTGCAGGGATGGGAGGGCGGGCGAGGAAAAGATTGGGGGTTCCAGAGGAGGAGGAGAAGGGAAAAGAGGACATGCTTGTAGGCATCCTGCGCGAAGATGACGGGATGTACTCCTCGGCCGGCTCGCGGATCTCCCCGGCGGCGGCATCCCCCGGACCTGGCGACAGAAAAGAGGAAGCGCCAGCGAGACGGGAGATCACACGGAGAAAAGAGGAAGAGAACAACCGCGCGCAGCGATTGGTGCGGCGACGTGTCGGCCATCCGATCGTGTCCCCATTGAGAGCATATGGGGTCAGTCCCCAGGGAAGTCCCTTCCCACGTTTGCTCTCCCGTCGAACGACTCGACGGATTGATTGATGATTTTTTTTCCAATGACTCGTTTCTCATCTAGGCTCTGATACCACTAAACCCACAGAGCAATATATTTATAAGTAGTATTGGGCTTTCTCCCCCTAAAAGACGCCAATAGGTAGAGGCTTCCTCATACTTATAAGTTATGCTTTCTCCTCTTCCACAACCAGACTATTCTAACACTAATTTATATCACCATCTTATATATCTTTTTTCGATAAACTGACAGTCAGAGCATAAACTATTTGGCGCAAGTATTATATGACTATTTACGTTTGGAACCAGAGTATAGTCAATGTGAAAACACATCAATTATACTTCCCATTTCGTCTTCTATGAAATGGTGGTATTAATTTCCCAGTAAGAGGAAGTCAAGAACGTGTAGATGTGAATAAAACGGAGCAGTAAACGCGAGGAGTCCAACAGGCAGCCTAGTTAGGCCCTGTTTGTTTCCACTTAAGATTATTATAATTTAGCTTATAGGTGGGGGATTATATAAGCTAACTTATAATAAGCTGGTGGGAAATAAGCTGTCAGGTGTTTGACAGTCTGAATTATCAGAGTTATGGATTGTTGTATTCGAATGTTTAAAGACCACAATGCCCTTGAGAGAGAGGTACGGGAGTTGGGGATGGATGAATGGCAAAGGTGGGTAATATTTCTAAAGTTTTATGGTCATTAAGATAAAAGGTGGATCTATAAGCTGAAATAAACTCCTTTTTTGAATTTATTAGATTACAATAATCTGGGCTATTAGATTATAATAAGTTACCTTATAATTTGGGCTGTTTGTTTCCACTTATGATTATAAGTTAGATTATAATAATCTTAAGTGGAAACAAACAGGGCCTTAGTCTAGCATGGGATTGAAATAAGGGAGAAGACAGAGGGACAAGCACAAACAAAGCCGGCAACTTTCCCACCTTCGTCTACGCCCCTGGTCGTCATGGGGTCGACTGGCATCCATGGCGCGCGCACCGTGTCCAAGTACGTGAAGATCCTGTTGCCTTCTTCCTCCCACAAGCTGGTAAGGAAGGAAAAATCGACATTGCTGTCCAGCAAACACACCCAGCTCGAACGCTGATCCTTTAATGATGAAACGAACTAACTTCTGCAGCGAATCTCCGACGAGCTCGCTAGGCACCTGGACGGAGGCGGCGATGGGGGCACGGCGCTCGTCGTCAGCCCGTTCGGCAAGGTCTGGCGCGTCAAGGTAGGCCGGGACAGCGAGGGTGTGTTCCTGGGGCACGGGTGGCCGGAGTTCGCGGGCGCGCACAGCATCGGTGTCGGGTGCTTCCTGGTGCTCCGGCACAAAGGCGGCGGCGTGCTCACCGTCAAGGCGTTCGACAGCAGCTACTTCCTGAAAGAGTTCGGGCGCCCACTCACCGGTGCATACGTCCTCTGCCTCTGCTGTCGAATTGCAAGTACAAATAAAATGTGTAGCCAATTTGTACTACAGTAAGAAAAAAACATCTTTTTTGTTTAGATGGAATCGACAAGCTTCTAAGAAGATGTTTAAATCACAATAAGCATACAATACTTAGTTTTATTTCTGGACTACTAATTCAATGATTCTGAGCGTGCGTTCAGTCTGAGTTCTGACAGTTGATAGCTCAGACATCTGATTCACTCTTGTTCACGTTCAGTTGTGGCAACCCGGAGCAGCACCGGCGGTGCTCGTAGGCCACAGTTCATCAAGGTGCTTCGGCGTGGTTTTTTGGAGAAGATGGTTTGCACGCTCTTCCTGCTAATTTGGTTTTCCTCACACTGTCTCTGTTCTAGCTGTTGAAATGTTCAGACTTCTATCTTCAAACGTACCATGACCTGATGATGGGTATGTCCACTACATTTTGCTCTTGCGTTTGTTCTTGCAGCCTATCCCTGCCGAGTTTGTGAAACGCTACATCCCTGAAGAACAGATGAACAGCCGGATGGCCCTCGTTTCCAGCCCCCTCGGCAAAATTTTCCGCATCGAGCTCCAGAAGGATCGATCGGATGTGTTCTTCGTAGGTGGCTGGTCACAGTTTCTGGCGTTTCATGGTGTCACTGAAAGTGATGCTCTGCTGTTGCGGTATGAAGGCAACATGGTGTTCACGGTCAAAGTGTTCGGGCTCAATGGATGCCAGAAAGAGTTCAAAGACCAAGACATCAAACTTGAGCAAACTGAGCAAAGTAAGGAAAAGAATTTGTTTGATATGCTTGAACATCTTTGCTATGGATTAAATTATGAGCTAAATCTAAATGCGTTTATTATTGTAGTCTTCTCAGCATTTACAGGAATGGAAAGCCATCAGGAAGCACCTTCTTCCACTTCCAGTAGGAAACGTAAGAGCAGGAGATCTGTCTACGAGATTGGACCGCCGTCTTGGATAAAGAAGGAGATCAACACCTACGCTCTTGAAAAGTGTCTGGTAAGCACAATCATGCATTTCTCTGCTGATATGAGCACGTTAGGAATAGGACAAACTCGTTTCAACAAAAATAAACGACCTGGTTAATTTCATGCCAATATGCATGCTATCACAAGAAGAAACAAATTAATCTGTCAAAGCACTTAACAGAGTATCGCCTCTTGCATAACATTTCTCATGTACATGCACAGCCTGTTGGTTTCTTTATGTTGAGCCAATAATTTCAAGGAATATTTTAAGGTACACCCAACTTATTTGAGCCATCCATTTTGGAAGATCCAGTGGTTGATATTCCTATTACCATGGTTGATATTCCTATTGGATGAGGAAGGTGTGGCGAGTAAGGTTTTGAAAATTCTGAATTAAGCAAACCCTATGCCACCGCACTTTTATATATAGGGGTTGTTTGGTTGTTAGCTACATTTTGCCAACAAAAATTGCCACACTTGCCTAAGTTGAGGTGCTCAAATTCTTTGCTACACCTTAGCAAGCATAAGAGAATCTTGCCACACTTTTTTGAGTCATTGACGCGTGGGATCTAGTTTGCTGGAAGAGAATCTTGCCACAACTGTGGCTGCAACCAAACAGCTCCCATAGTTGATCAAACTTGCCTAACCTTAGGCGTGGTAAAGCTGGCAACCAAACACCCCCATAGGCATCCATGATGGGCTGCGAACTTGAGATCCATTAGAAACTCGTGGCCCACATAAATTCAGATCACCATCCAAATTATATCCTAACCCTTCAAACGTGCAACCTTATACGTTCACATGCACTTGGAAATGGCCCAAGTACTCCTACTTGTGTACTAATCGGTAGTTGTAAAAACTGTTTTTCTATAATAAATAGCTTTTCTACCATACCTAACTTTCAAATGAGTTATCTTTTTAAGGTAGGGTCTACTAGTCGATTATAGTACATATTATAGTGACTTCATTTATATTGGCTAAAATCGCACGCGAGTTTCTCTCTCCGTACGGCTCTCCACAAGCTGTTACTATTTATAAGTTAAAACTAAAAATCATTTGCAAAAGCCAATATGAACGGGCCCATAATCATCTCTATGATTGCCTCTAGGGCATATTTCCAACAATCTACCAGTTGATTGTAGTAGACACTATGCCGAATTCATCTATATCAGCCAAAATTATACGTGAGTGCCTCTGTCTTAGGAACAGTCAGAATTCAAATATTTAAACTAAAAACTATAAACACAATCCAAAAGAACCCACCTATATTATTATAGAACCAGGTGGTGGTGGTAGTATACATATTCCATCGATTAATATGTGTCACTTTGCCTAATGTTTGTTCAGGATGATCGGTGATTTAACTGTGAAAAGAAAGACATTGGATGAACATGCGCGAGTGGTGGAAAATAAACAACAGCTTGGATAGCTTATATGTTGAAAGTTGCCTAGACCAATCCGCCGTCTCCTTACAGAGCAGAGAGAATGGCGACAAAATTACTAAAAATGCACTGATGGATTGAGACAAAGTCAAGGCGTAAGCGTTAATTCGCTATCCATCGGGATTGTCTATACAATTCTTGGGGTTGGCAAATTATTGGGGTTGGTGTCATCACAGATCACTAATGGGCTGTAACCCAACCCGAACCTATAAAGAACAATCTATAACCCTAACCGGGCCCAACCAAAAGACCACCTTCCACGAATTGCCCTTACAACATTCCCACCCAACCCAAGCCGAACCCAATGGCTAAATTGGGTTGTAACCCATTTCCCACCCGTTTCAACCCCATTTCCAACCCATTAGTAAGCACTGTTCAGCAAGCCATGAGGACAAAATACTGCTGAGTCTCATGGCGATTTCAACAGTTGATAGCATACAGAACAAGTAATTGAACAGTGCAGTGGCGGACCCAGGATTTTGCCAAAGGGTATGTCACACCAAAATTTTCATATGCAATTCGGTAAAACCATTTACCAATTCGGTAAATAATTGTAAACTACAGACGGTAAACTAAATCTCTAACCAGAGTAAGCAAAGCCTCAGCAGTAGGGAGCCTCAGATCATCCTTAGTATTTCCATTTTCAGTCAGGAGGCTGACCTGTGGAATGTGCGAAATGCACACAATGAGTTTAAGATAACATCAAGAGCAAATTTCAGACAGCTAGAAGAGTCAAAAGGAACATACAAATCCATCTTCGGAAATGTCAATCAGCTGGTAGTCAGTACAGTTGACATGGGGGACCTACAGAGCACAGGAAAACTGTTCAAATAAACTACATGGTGTCGAGACCCGAATATACAAATCCGGACTCTATTGTTTATTCCGCACTAGTCCAGGATCACGCTAGTGCACACAGCGCAAACAAAGACGAATATCATCCACATCACGATATTCTAAAGAAAATCCAAATTATATTAATAACCATCAGAGTACGACCTTATGGCCAAGCTTACAATTATTAGCCTGAAGGGCTTTAAAGAAACTAGCAGCGGAAATCCAAAATTTAAGCGCAGTAGCCACTCGACATGCCCACAGGCAATCGACTGGGGAGCGAAGTCCTAATCCGTGAAGTCCTCGTAGTAGCCTCCTTCGAGCAACTCCTGCTGATCTGGTCCCTCCTCCTCAACTGAGCAACAGGGCATGAAGCCGTGAGTACATTGGTACTCAGCAAGTCGTTTGTAACAAATGAATGCAATATAGTATGCAGGGCTTAACAATGGATGGCTGAAAGGTTAACTTTGCATAAAGCAACGATTTAAAGTAAATACAATAAATAGATTGAAAAGCAACTTTAACAAAAGACATTAAATAAATAATCAAAGGAATTGAATATAACCACAAGTGAACTACCCATTCACTTCCCAGCTCAAACCAACCAGATTTCATAAAGACTCTACCCCTCGTGTGAGATCACCGAGCATTGTCCATGACCGAGGACACGGCTATTCGAATAGTTTTACACTCTGCAGAGGTTGCACAACTGTACCCACACGATGTGATAATCCTCACGTTAAAGATAATCACAACAAGACTTTTACAATGATCCATCTCCACCTGATCCCACTCGCTAAGGTTTCGCCGTCGAGTAGGGTAACCCCCTAGTCGATAATTGCCCCCTCTTACGCCACAACAACATCGGTAGTAAAACCAAAGTGGAGACTTAAAAAATTATTATGCCAGGTCTATCCCATACTAGACATGTGGTTTGCACGACTTAGCTCAGATCAATGGCGCACAAAGTTAAGTCCTTAAGAATTACCCAGGCGAAGCATCCACATCCCATGTGCATTCAGCACCTCCTTTACTGCACGATCAATCGCCCAAGTGAAAACCAATTTTGTATAACCAACACCAATGACACTACCCATGTCATGGGAACAAGTTTTATAATCGTGGTTAACCACCACATTCAAGTATATCATTAAGTCAAGATTAATTAACCACATGTGATGATGAACCCTTTCGCAAAATAAGCAAGGCTAAGCATTCTAATCGTACCAACCCAATGTGACAAATAACATAGCATCACTAATTAAATTCCCAACCTAAGGTGACAATGGCATCAAGATATTCCAAATTATCAAGGGAAATAACCAATTGGGACGATAACTACCAATACAAGGGTTTGAATAAAAATAGCGATGCAAGATAATTTAAAACAAACTAATTAAATAATAGATTACAAACTGGGTTCAACATGATCAAAGGACACGACTTGCCTTGGCCTTGCTCAGTTGACGGCTCTTGATCTTCAAATCCAACTTCCGCTCCTTGAACGCGTGATCTAACGAGAGAACGCAAATCGAAACACAAAATAAAATCAAATAAATTCAAATGAACTCCAAAAATTCTCAAACTTGAACCAAAAGATAGAGCTCAGTTTTAGATGAATTTAGGAAAAAGAATCGGGTCAATCGGAGCTAGGACGAGGGAGAACGGGCTCTGGGAAGTTTTAATTCAGAGAAAAAGAGACAGACGGGTAGTCGTTACGACCACAAAGGATCCCTACGACCACGCAGAGAAATTACGACCACGAAGAACTTTACGACCACGAAGAACTTTACGACTACGACCACAAACCAATCTATATCTCCAACTACACTAGGAAACCTACGACTACGACCACAGAGCCGAATCTAAGACTACGGCGAATACGACCACTTAGGCGCAGCTTACGACCACGCGATCGAGCACATGACTACGATCACCTAGTCGAGATTACGACACGTAGTCGAACCTACTACCGACCACACGAACAATCCACAACTACAACCACACGGGCGCTACGATCGCACAACGGCTACGACTACTCGAGCAGACTTACGACCATGAAGTCGTTTACGACCACATGATCGGACTTACCGGTGGCTTTACGACTTATGACTAAGGCTCTACAACGTAGTCGTAGAACCTTACGACCACACGGACCTACGACACACGGATCTACGACCACGGATGGCGGTGGGATCTGGTCGGCGGTGACTAGGGACGGTGACGGGACTCACCGGCGACGGCGGATCGGCGAAGGCGAAACGACGGCGAGGACGACACGACCTCGGGCTCCAGCACGATCACGGCAGCGGCTACGCGTATGACCACGGCTTCGGCGAGGCGCACGACCACGGCTTTGGCGAGGCGCACGACCACAGCTGCGGGCGGCACGACTTCGGTTTGCGGCTCAACTCGGAGGCGAGGCTTGACTTGGGACGAGGGAGACACCAGGGGTTCGGCCCTTTTATACCCGGTCGTAGAGGTGTCCTGGTCGGCCACGAGTACGAGTCCGGGTGGGATACGACCTGAGAGTCCCACTCGTAAACGAGTACGACTTGCTAAAAGCGGGCGGCTGCGATGCGTGGCGGCGCGGCGGCGTGGTGGATGGGTGACACACGCACGCATCCGAAGGGCAAGCGCGCGGGAGTGGCGGATCGGCGACGCGTGGCGTGGGCGAGGGCAGCTGGACCGGCGGGTGAGTGGGCGGCCGGCTGGTGGGTTTCGCCCACTAGCGGTTTAGGATTTCTTTTCTTTTCTTATTCAGAAATTCAAACAAATACTTTTGAGCTCTAGAAAATAGCAAATAAATCCAGAAAAATCACATAAGATGCCAGAAAAGCTCTTGAGGCTCAGGGAACTCAAATAAAATACTTTTGGCACATTTTAATGTTTAACTTAATCATATTAAATCCTTTTAATTCATAAAAATTTTATTTAAGCTTTAATTAATTCCAGAAAAATTCAAATGGTGAATTTTATTTCGAAAGCTTCAAAAAGGCTCTGAAAATCAGGATGTTACAAACCTCCCCCCCTTAAATGGAATCTCGACCCCGAGATTCTGGCTCTCTAAGGAATAGGTTTGGAAACTCCGCTCTAAGATCCTTCTCGCTCTCCCAAGTTGCTTCCTCCTCGGAATGGTTGCTCCATTGAACCTTGCAAAAGCGAACTGTCCTTCTTACAGTTACACGCTCCGCCACTTCCAAAATTTTTATAGGATGTTCTTTATAAGACAGATCTGCTGAAGATCCACCGCCTCTACGGGCACTGCTTCCTCTGGCACTCTCAAGCACTTCTTTAGTTGAGATACATGGAAAACATCATGGATCCCGCTCAAGGTGTTTGGTAATTCCAGCTGGTATGCAACCTCTCCTTTACGCTTTAAAATTTTAAATGGCCCCACATACCTTGGCGCTAGCTTTCCCTTTATTTGAAATCTCTTAACACCTTTGAAGGGTGTGATCACGAGATACACATAGTCATTTGGCTCAAAACTTAAATCTCTTCGACGAGTATCAAGCATAACTCTTACATGCGGCTTGGGCTGCCTTTAGCCTTTCTTGAATCAAACACACTTTCTCTTCGCTTCAAGACATTCGGCCCGAAGATTTGACTCTCCCCGTCTCTTTCCAATTGAGAGGGTTCTACATTTTCGCCATACAGGCTTCAAACGGTGACATTTGTAGACTAGTCTCAGTAATCGTTATTGTAGGAGAACTCCGCAAAAGGTAAACAACTATCCCATTTAGCTCCGTGATCGAATACACAAGCTCTTAACATATCCTCCGTGATTTGATTCACACGCTCCGTCGACCATCGGTTTGCGGATGATATCTCAGATGAAGTTCAAGTGAGTACCCATTGCCTCGTGAAAGCTATTCCAAAATCGTGAAGTAAAGCTGCGACCCACGATCCGATACTATCCTCTTGGGCACCCCATGAAGACTCACAATCTCGGACATGTATAACTCGCCAATTTATCACGAGAATAAGTTGTTTTGACCGGAAGAAAGTGAGCGACCTTCGTTAGTCGATCCACAATTACCCATATTGAGTCGTAGCCCTCTTTAGTCTTGGGTAAGCCTGTAATAAAGTCCATTCCCACATCTTCCCACTTCCATTCAGAATCTTCAAGGGTTGCAAGCAAACCTGCTGGTCTTTGATGTTCACCTTCACTCTTTGGCACACATCGCAAAGTGCTACATACTCGGCTATCTCGCGCTTCATACCGCCACCAATATTTGTCTTTAATATCTGGTACATCTTGGTACTCGCGGATGGATTGAATATAAGGACTCATGCGCTTCCTTAAGTAATAACTTCTTGATTCCCCTTGTTTGGTACGCACAAACGCGTCTTATACCACATGGTTCCTTGATCGTCTTCCACAAAGCCGGGTGCTTTGCCTTCCTTTAAACCTTCTTTGATTCTCTGGATATTTTCATCCCCTGGTTGCTCGTGACGAATCTGACTATCCAGGGTCGGTTGCAAGTCCAAGGTAGTTAACATCCCTTCCTCAACCAACTCCAAACTAAGCTTCTGAAATTCCTCGTGTAGAGCTGGTTGGTTTTCCTTGACCATCACTGTATTGCAATACACCTTTCTGCTCAACGCGTCTGCCACTACATTGGCTTTTCCTGGATGATAATGGATTCCGATGTCATAATCCTTTATTAATTCCAACCATCTTCTTTGTCTTAGGTTGAGCTCCGATTGTGTGAAAATATATTTCAGGCTCTTATGATCCGTGTAGATCTCACTTCGGTTACCCATTAAATAGTGACGCCAAATTTTCAGTGGCATGCACAAGCGCCGCCAACTCCAAGTCATGCGTGGGGTAGTTCTCTTCGTGTGGTCTCGGTGGCGTGATGCATAAGCCACCACCCTCTTATCTGCATCAACACACACCCCAAACCTTTGCGGGATGCATCACAGTAGATCTCAAAGTCCTTCTTGATGTCGGGTAGAATTAGTACTGGCGCTGTTGTTAGGCTCTCCTTTAATTTCTGAAAACTCCTCTCGCACTCCGGCGTCCATTCAAATTTCTTTTCCTTCTTTAACAGCTGAGTGAGCGGGCGCGCTACACTGGAGAATCTTTCAATGAAACGGCGGTAATAACCCGCCATTCCCAGGAAGCTTCTGACCTGAGTTACTGACGTTGGTGCCCTCCAAGTGAGTACATCGTTCACTTTCCCGGGGTCAACTGCTACTCCTTCTGCGGTCATCACATGGCCCAAAAACGCAACTTCCTTTATCCAAAATTCACATTTGCTAAACTTGGCATACAACTTATGCTCGCAACCTCTGCAATACCATCCTCAAATGCTCTTCATGTTCTTCCTCATTCTTGGAGTAGATTAGAATGTCATCGATAAACACGACAACGAACTTATCCAGGTAATCCATGAACACCTTGTTCATCAGGTACATGAAGTATGCTGGGGCATTGGTTAGGCCAAAAGACATTACGGAGAATTCGTATAAACCATAACGAGTTGAGAATGTTGTCTTAGGTATATCCTCCGGTCGAATCTTCATTTGATGGTAACCTGACCTCAAATCAATCTTGGAAAACACTCCGGCTCCTTTTAGTTGATCGAACAAGTCATCAATTCTGGGCAAGGGATACTTGTTCTTGATGGTAACTTCATTGAGAGCTCGGTAATCCACGCACATGCGCTGGCTACCATCCTTCTTTTTGACAAACAATACTGGTGCTCCCCACGGAGAGGTACTAGGCCTGGCATAGCCTTTATCCAACAACTCTTGTATTTGTTTCTTCAATTCTGCCAATTCATTGGCGGGCATTCGGTAGGGTCTCTTGGAAATAGGCGATGTACGGTACTAACTCAATTGCGAACTCTACTTCTTCGGGTGGCATCCCGGGAAGATCATCGGGAATACATCGGGATATTCTCGCACAATTGGTACTTCCTCTATCATGATCCCTTTGCTTTGGCATACCATCACTTTTTCTGGCTTCTTCATGTTGGCTTCAAATCTAACTTTACTTCCATCTGTACCGACCAAGGTGACGGCTCGACTTCCACATTCCAACACTGCTTGATGCTTTTTGAGCCAATCCATACCCAGAATCACATCCAAAGACTGGATATTTAGCACTACCAAATCAGCGAAGAACTCTATTCCTTGGATGACTATTTTAACTCTAGGGCATCCTAGATTGGTACTCATCTCAGAGCCCGGGCATTGAACCAGCAAAATAGAACCAAGAGCAACAACTTCCAATTTATGCTTTAGAGCAAAACTCCGGGACACAAACGAATGTGAAGCTCCAGAATCAAACAAAACTGTGGCAGGAACTGAGTTTACTTGAAACTTACCGATCACAACATCCGTGCCGCTTGAGCCTCCTCCATGGTGACATGGTTCACTCGCCGCGCAGCACGGTCTGCGATCCTCTGTTGGGTTGACTTGATGTTTGCGGTGCTCCGCGGCGCGTCCTGACCCTACTGCGGGAGTCCGATCTGGTGTAGAGCCCAAGTTGAAACGAACTAGTGTCAAGGCTTGATTCTGCGGGCATTTGTTGGCATAATGTCCCGTTTCATGGCATTTAAAACAGGTAACTGCTGTCATGGGCTTGGTGATCCTCTCTGTTGGCTTCCAAGCTGGAATTGGCCTTGGTCCTGATGAGAACTGGCGAGGAGCTAGTGCAGGTGTTTTGAATCGATTGTTGTGGAACACGAGCGGCTGAAACGTCTTCAAGCGGGTCCTCGAGCTCGTGCATCTGTGATCCTTGCTGCATCATCCTCCGCTATGGATTCCTCTAACTCACGACGACTCTCCTCAATGAGCATCGCTTTGTCCACCATGTTTTGAAAGTTTGGCGTAGTCGTTTCCCACCACTTGAACTTTCGGATCGGGTTTAGTCCTTTCTTGAACCTCTTTTGACGGGCATCATCTGTAGCGACATCCTCCGGGCATAACGGGCTAGTGGGTGAATTTATTGAGATACTCACTCACCGACATGTTCTTCTGCTGTAACTCCCGAATTCCTCCTTCTTCATCTCAATCACTCCGTCCAAAACATGGGTATGACGAAAAGTGCGGAGAACTCCGCCCAAGTGATGCTATCTTGATCTTCATGAGCAGACAAGAGTTTTCCCACCATTCACCGCAGCGCCTTCTAGCTGGTGGGCGGCATACAAAACCTTCTCGCGTCCCACACCGGGCAAGATTAAGCTTCTTTTCGTTGAGCGTATCCGGTCATCGACTTCCAAAGGCTCCAAGATCGTGAATAAGTGGGTGGCCTTGTCCTCATGAATTTGCAAATTTAGACCGTTGACGAACTGGTTGGGGCATTGCCATTTCTTGATTCTGCCGATTCATCATTGCGTTCATATTCGCATCATGGTATTTATTAATTGGGTGCAGGCAGCCATGAACCGACTCAAGGTCGGATCTAAACCAGCCGGATTCGCATGCTGCTCTGGAGTTGCTTGGTTTCCATTACGCCTTCCGGATCTTGGTTCATTTGACCGCGTCTGCGAGCTCGGTGTCAACCATTTCTCTGCTCAAGGAAAAGACCATTTGTTGAGAACCGACTCTTCAAGGCTCAATAGGTAAGAGGAAAAGCAAAGGTAAGTGGTAAACTCGTCTAAGGGGTAACTAATGGCAATCCTAAAACTAAGCAAACACTTAGCGAAAAGGCTAACAAAAGAAGCAATAAACTCCACAAAAGACTTTTGACATGATCGCATCATAATGCTAGAAGCAAAGCGCAGCTCACATCACACCCAACGGCAAATAAGAAGCAAGACGATCTACACGATACTAAAACTATAACAAGGTTCAAAGCTAATGGCTCCTAATCTTCCGGAAATTCCCAATCTTTTCTTGACATATTGGATGCTTCCTTGATCCAAACTTCACAGCGCAGCTTGAAGAATTCCATGCCAACTTTCACTTTGATCGAGGGACACTCGAGACATCTATGGACATTATGGGGATAAGAAGTCAAATTGAAATTCGAAAACACTATTTCAGAGGAGCCAAGGAGAAGGAATCCTAAGAATGAGGTACGAATAAAGAATTACTATACAATCATTTGGTTGATTTGATTTAGAAAATAAATTTTGAAATCTTGACTAATTCGACCATTCTAACTAGGGCTCCGTCCTACAGTCGATATAGCTCTGATACCATCTCTGTCGAGACCCGAATATACAAATCCGGACTCTACTGTGTATTCCGCACTAGTCCAGGATCACGCTAGTGCACACAGCGCAAACAAAGACGAATATCATCCACATCACGATATTCTAAAGAAAATCCAAATTATATTAATAACCATCAGAGTACGACCTTATGGCCAAGCTTACTATTATTAGCCTGAAGGGCTTTAAAGAAACTAGCAGCGGAAATCCAAAATTTAAGCGCAGTAGCCACTCGACATGCCCACAGGCAATCGACTGGGGAGCGAAGTCCTAATCCGTGAAGTCCTCGTAGTAGCCTCCTTCGAGCAACTCCTGCTGATCTGGTCCCTCCTCCTCAACTGAGCAACAGGGCATGAAGCCGTGAGTACATTGGTACTCAGCAAGTCGTTTGTAACAAATGAATGCAATATATATGCAGGGCTTAACAATGGATGGCTGAAAGGTTAACTTTGCATAAAGCAACGATATAAAGTAAATACAATAAATAGATTGAAAAGCAACTTTAACAAAAGACATTAAATAAATAATCAAAGGAATTGAATATAACCACAAGTGAACTACCCATTCACTTCCCACTCAAACCAACCAGATTTCATAAAGACTCTACCCTCGTGTGAGATCACCGAGCATTGTCCATGACCGAGGACACGGCTATTCGAATAGTTTTACACTCTGCAGAGGTTGCACAATCTGTACCCACACGATGTGATAATCCTCACGTTAAAGATAATCACAACAAGGCTTTTACAATGATCCATCTCCACCGATCCCACTCGCTAAGGTTTCGCGTCGAGTAGGGTAACCCCTAGTCGATAATTGCCCCTCTTACGCCACAACAACATCGGTAGTAAAACCAAAGTGGAGACTTAAAAATTATTATGCCAGTCTATCCCATACTAGACATGTGGTTTGCACGACTTAGCTCAGATCAATGGCGCACAAAGTTAAGTCCTTAAGAATTACCAGTGAAGCATCCACATCCCATGTGCATTCAGCACCTCCTTTACTGCACGATCAATCGCCCAAGTGAAAACCAATTTTGTATAACCAACACCAATGACACTACCCATGTCATGGGAACAAGTTTTATAATCGTGGTTAACCACCACATTCAAGTATATCATTAAGTCAAGATTAATTAACCACATGTGATGATGAACCCTTTCGCAAAATAAGCAAGGCTAAGCATTCTAATCGTACCAACCCAATGTGACAAATAACATAGCATCACTAATTAAATTCCCAACCTAAGGTGACAATGGCATCAAGATATTCCAAATTATCAAGGGGGAAATAACCAATTGGGACGATAACTACCAATACAAGGGTTTGAATAAAAATAGCGATGCAAGATAATTTAAAACAAACTAATTAAATAATAGATTACAAACTGGGTTCAACATGATCAAAGGACACGACTTGCCTTGGCCTTGCTCAGTTGACGGCTCTTGATCTTCAAATCCAACTTCCGCTCCTTCGAACGCGTGATCTAACGAGAGAGAACGCAAATCGAAACACAAAATAAAATCAAATAAATTCAAATGAACTCCAAAAATTCTCAAACTTGAACCAAAAGATAGAGCTCAGTTTTAGATGAATTTAGGAAAAAGAATCGGGTCAATCGGAGCTAGGACGAGGAGAACGGGCTCGGGAAGTTTTAATTCAGAGAAAAAGAGAGACGGGTAGTCGTTACGACCACAAAGGATCCCTACGACCACGCAGAGAAATTACGACCACGAAGAACTTTACGACCACGAAGAACTTTACGACTACGACCACAAACCAATCTATATCTCCAACTACACTAGGAAACCTACGACTACGACCACGAGCGAATCTAAGACTACGGCGAATACGACCACTTAGGCGGGCTTACGACCACGCGATCGAGCACATGACTACGATCACCCGGTCGAGATTATGACTCACGTAGTCGAACCTACTACCGACCACACAGAACAATCCACGACTACGACCACACGGCGGCTACGATCGCACAACGGCTACGACTACTCGAGCGGACTTACGACCATGAAGTCGTTTACGACCACATGATCGGACTTACGGTGGCTTTACGACTTATGACTAAGGCTCTACAACGTAGTCGTAGAACCCACGACCACACGGACCACGACACACGGATCTACGACCACGGATGGCGGTGGGATCTGGTCGGCGGTGACTAGGACGGTGGCGGACTCACCGCGACGGCGGATCGGCGGCGGCGAAACGACGGCGAGGACGACACGACCTCGGGCTCCAAAGACGATCACGGCAGCGGCTACGCGTATGACCACGGCCGGCGAGGCGCACGACCACGGCTTTGGCGGCGCACGACCACACTGCGGGCGGCACGACGGTTTGCGGCTCATCTCGAGGCGAGGCTTGACTTGGGACGAGGAGACACGGGGTTCGCCCTTTATACCCGGTAGAGGTGTCACGGCCGGCCACGAGTACGAGTCGGGTGGGATACGACACGAGAGTCCCACTCGAACGAGTACGACTTGCTAAAGCGGGCGGCTGCGCGCGTGCGAAGCGCGGCGGCGGCGGGTGGATGGGTGACACACGGCACGCATCCGAAGGGGCAAGGCGGGCGCGGGGAGTGGCGGATCGGCGACGCGTGGCGTGGGGCGAGGCAGGCTGGACCGAAGGCGGGTGAGCTGGGCCGGCCGGCTGGTGGGTTTCGGCCCACTAGCCGGTTTAGGATTTCTTTTCTTTTTCTTATTCCAGAAATTCAAACAAATACTTTTGAGCTCTAGAAAATAGCAAATAAATCCAGAAAAATCACATAAGATGCCAGAAAAGCTCTTGAGGCTCAGGGAACTCAAATAAAATACTTTTGGCACATTTTAATGTTTAACTTAATCATATTAAATCCTTTTAATTCATAAAAATTTCATTTAAGCTTTAATTAATTCCAGAAAAATTCAAATGGTGAATTTTATTTCGAAAGCTTCAAAAAGGCTCTGAAAATCAGGATGTTACACATGGCAAGAACCAAACAAACAATACAGAATTTGGTTTATACTTACATCACAGTTGTGGGAGGAGGGCACAATATCCTCAAGCTTCTTGCCATTGAAAATGTCAATCGCCACGAAGTGGCATTTTGCATGACCGTGCTTCCCAGTCTTGGAAGTGGAGACCTCAACAACCTACAACAACGATGAAACGGAGAGGATACTCAATACCATCATAAAATGTGTGATTGAGCCTTTGGATGTCCAAAGCCATAAACTTACAAGGATGACATTCTACCTTAACATTCATCTAAGAAAGCCAAACATGATATCAAGCAGCAACCACAGTTAATAAAAGAAAAAAAGACACTACCAGAATGAAACCAGCCATCACCAACCAAAGTTAGAGAGAAGATAGGAACAACATTACAACCATAATTAGGTACTCCTAATTAACACATGAATCACATCAATCAAATACATGGAGCAAGGATAAAAGGCAAGTGAAGTATGGAAGGCCATGTAAATTTCACGATATATCTACACCTTGTGGCAACGTGACTGACTGCACACGCAAAAGATAACATTTTTAGACAGAGATTTGAGTTAATCATTCATAGTTCCAATCCATTAGTACAAGGGAATATACATCCTACACATATAATCTCCATGAGAGCATGAATATCACACAAGGATAGCAATTGCTAACCAACATATTAGAATAGCGCTCAAAAACACTGACCAACATAATTTTCGCACATGACAAAAAGCATAATAACAACAGCTGAGATCTCACAAGATGAACTAACAAAAGCGCTATCCAGTCACAAAAAGATGACTACAAGACAAATCTAAGCATGTGAACAAAACAAGTTTAAAAAAACACTTAACAATTTTCACTAGCTGTTGCTTGAAATTAACAGAGCTGCCATTACAGCACTACCACCGTTCAAAGACATCAATCTCATAGACAACTCCATAAAAACTAAACCGAAACAAGTCATATACTACACTAATCGCTATCAATACCACCAACCAGAATAACATATAGGCCAAGCACTACAACAGCACATCCTACGGACTACACAGGACAACCAACAAGCCAAGCACGTAAGCACCAAACTTCTGCATTTCAGACTAGCCAAGCAAGCAGCACAGCACAGCACACCACTCAGAGACAATCCCAATCTAATAAATCTAAACGAAACAGAGGGGAAGGGGAACAGGGATCCGGACGGACCTTGCATGGGCGGTTCTTGATGACGATGTGGCCATTCTTGCGGATGATGCCGGCCTACTGTGGGTAGGTCTTGGACGCGCCGACGTCGGCTTTCGACTCGAAATGGTGCTCCTCGGAGTCCGACATGTCCACCGCCCGCCGCCGCCGCAGCGCACACCACCACTCCACCCCGACCCAAACCCCGCCGCGCGGCCGCACCCAATACAACCGCAGCCCCGCGCCGCCGTACGAGCGCAGAGCGCCGCTCACCCTGCTCCGCCCGCTATGCGGGGAGGAGGATGAGGAGGCCACGAGGCTACTACCTCGAGGGAGCCGAGCCGACGCCGTCGATGGGATCGAGGCGGCGCGTGCGGCAGGCGAAGTACTAAGTTTGGCTGGCCCCAGGGTATGCCGTGGCCCACCCGGCATACCCTGTGGGTTCGCCCTTGGAACAGTGTATATAGTACCAAATCCCAAGTTGGATTTATTACATCATAAATCCAGCATTTGAAATGCATGTTTTCTTGTTTTTATCTACCTCGGTATAGGAGTAATTCAAAAAAACCACATCATGAAGTATAGCTGAAGCCTTGATAACTTGATGTACAGTGAGAACACGAACATCTATCAGTTATTCAGTTTATTTGCGGAAAATAATGAGTAAACTATAGTAAGAATTCAAGAATAGGAAGATGAAGCTACCAGAGTCGCAATCAAAGTGGGCCGTCTGGCTCCGGACGGGCCGTCAACGCAATTATGGCTCTACAACCAGTTGTAGGGTCCACGCATTCTTCAGGATATCCAGGCATATTTCAACTGTCTAGAAACATAGACAAGGGCAAGTTCAGCTCTAGCGCAACTTGAAATACTTAGAGCATACATAAAATAATATTTATTATGCCTCCAGTGTTTAGGACTTCAACTAGAAAACCTTTGGCACAAACTAAAGCTTCTAATATTTCTGGTGACAATGAGCTTTGAGTATCTCCGAGTATTTTACCATCACAACTAAAGGTAGATTCAGATGACAGCGCTTAGAGAGATTGCAAGAAAATCTTGGGCCATAGCTGACAATCCTAGCATGGCGCTGGTGGTGGAGATCCGGAGGAGGAGCACGGTGGCAACAGTGGAGATCTAGTGGAGGAGGGGCTCATCAGCGGCGACGATGTAGACGGCGTTGAGCAAGCTGACGTGGATATTAGGAATAGTCCCACATGGATTGTGGGAAAGGAGAAAGCACAGCTGATGTAGGCACCGCCCAGCAGCACCCGCCGCACCACTGTGTCACTGAACCTGTAACACTGGTCTACAAATACCTAAGATATCACCGACAACCACTACCACTATCAATGTAAACCACTAAGCTAGTATTAATAACATCTAAATATCAAGAATCAATATTCCACATAAAATTGAATATAAATTCTAGCAAAATGATAGACTATAAATTTAAATTAATATGAACGAAATAATCACTAGAAGCACATAAATAAGTTTAAACTAGGAATACACCATCTAACAATATTACAAACTATAAGGAACTAAGGAAAACTATAAATTATTCAATTATTACAATGATTGATACTAAATTGTTAATGACCAAAAGTGAAGTACTGCTAGGTGAAGTGAAGAGCTACAAAGTGCAACAATACATGTCCTACATCCTGATGCATGTTGTCTTCAATGGTTACCTAAAAATAACAAATAAGTAAAGGTGAGTCTATGACTCAGTAAGTACAAACTAGTATAATAAAACAAGATAACCATCCTCTTAACATTTTATCTTAATCACCACTCTTATTATCACATGCTCATTGTCCACCAGTTCCATACATATGCCTTTTTTTCCATCTCTCTTTTTAAACGAATGCAATGCATAAGACTCAACTCTCCTCTGTGTATACTATACACTGGTATAGCTAAGTGTTCACCTGTCGATAACACACCCTTGTCCCATCCTTTTTCATAAAGGGTCACCCTGTCCTTTTTCATATAGGGTTTTACCTCCACTCTCATGTAGTGTCTATCAAGTAGGTCTTTGTAACAGTGATACTCATGTGTAATGCAGTGATTATCTCTTTTCGACATTTAATCAATAACATTAATCAATTGACATAATCATCATTGTAACCATAATCATATGAGCAATTTAAGAACAGTTATCATCATATGAATCATCATAGCAAGTAGTTGGTCAAACAAACAACAAGCTCAAACACTTGAAGACTATTCTACCATTCACTTATGTTTTCCTTAATTGTGATAACCGAAATGATTTGAAGGAGACAACACACGCGAAGCTACTCCTTCTAAAGTAAATATTCAATCCCAATATTAGCCATTGCAACACAAGGCAACTCTTAATCAACAACACACCTACATGCTTCTCAAATCCACTATTTTTCTCTTTACCAGACAGTCACCCCTTACTGTCTTGGCACTAAAAATATCATAAGTTTCATTTCCCACAACGTAAAATAGTAAACCAAACCAGTTCTGGAATCTATACACCCCACCTTCTCTTAATTGGCCAAATTTTCAAATTACATTATCTATATCTCCGTTTTTAACTCATAAGGCATATCTAACATCTTCTGGACAATAGAATTATTAATTTTATATCTTTTAATCTACAAATACAAATACATTAAACAATGACATTTTCAAAACTTACAGGAAATTATATACTACTTTCTAGTTATTCCTAAAATTTAATTCTGACATTAAATTAATCAAATTACTGTTTCCCCACGACTGCGTCCAGTAGCAACTCGGTATCGGATAACAACTTTCCAAAATTCATAACTTCTATTATATTTATCTAAAAATTATGATCTTAGACATTTTGAAAACTTTAAGAAATTACCTACAATGTTCATGTTGACCAAATTATCAGATTAGTTCATTTTCTATTTTTTTAGTCTAGTAATTACTACAAGCTACCAAAACACGACACATTTACTGGACAACACAATTATAAAATTCATATCTCACAATCTGCTTATCTGATTGACATGAATAAAAATGCTATAGAAAGCTATCGAGATTCTCTACAACTCTCAAGTAGATGAAATTTTCAAATTATACCTCTACACTACCTGTAAAAATAATACAACAGTATCATAGATCAAACCAATCTATTATCTAGAGGGAATTGCTAATTCCCTCTCTAAACAGGATTCTAATCGCTCAACAAAATAGGCACAATAGTGATAAATAACTAGATCATTACCCAAAGAAGTACGCCAAAAAAATACGATCCCTTCCTCACACCTTCTTCCCTTCCCCCTTCTGAATTCTTCCCGGGTGCTCTTCCCTTCTAATTCTCCGTTTTCTCTTTTTCTCTTCCTCACACAATGGTTGGCAAAATGGCCAAAATTTACAATTGTAACATGGCAAGGATACGACATTAATAGCTACATATTTTATACAACAGATCAGGATAAAAAGAGCATAGTGCAGAACTCAGGTGTCCTCATAGATGCCTATGATGCGCACGTCAGTACCGCTGGCTCAAGCTCATACTACGGGCTTATAGAGGAGATTTGGGAGTTTGACTATGTAATTTTCAAGATTCTTCTATTTCGTTGTCGTTGGGTACAACTCCCATGGGGTGTAAATGTCGACAAGTACGGCATCACTACTGTGAACCTCGAATATTAGGATACGAAGATGAACCATTTGTACTCGCAAGGTAAGTTGTTCAAATATTTTATGTAACTGACCCGGCAAATAAGAAGCGTCATGTAGTTCTTCAGGGAAAAAGAAGGATTGTCGGAATTAAGAATGTTGTGGATGAGGAAGAGTACAATCAATTTGATGAGTTGCCTCCATTCGGAGATGGTATTAGGCTCGAGGAAGAATAAGGCGATGAAACAAGCTATATGCGTGTCGATCATCGTGAAGTGCTTTATTTAAAAGGAAACAACCAAGTGTAATAAATGATCCGACAAAACCAGCACCTATTTGGAAATTGTTGCAATGTAATCATAATTAGGAACTATATTCCATTGTAATTGTAAATGACTCAGGAACTAAGAAATAGTTATATTTATGATTATGCTTGCATTTTCATAATATTTGCATGGCCAGCATGATTTCTAGATGCAGCAAACTATCATAGGCAGTTCATCGGAAGAAATTGTCTGTGATGATACAAGAACCATCTGTGATATAACTATCATAGACGATTCCATAAACGAACCGTCTATGATAGTTTCCCTATAAATATTCACAATAGGTTCTACTCGCAGAGTCCTCACTCACTCTCTTCGTCTCCACTGCCACTACTACGTTGTGCTAGATCTGACTGCTCACTCGTGCGCGACGCCGCCACTCTCTCTCGACGCCACCGCTCCCTCCCGACGTAGTCCGCCTCTCCTTCACGACACCGCCTCTCCCTCCTGACACCGTCCGCCACTCCCTCCTGACACCGTTCGCCACTCCCTCCCGACGCCGTCCGCCACTCCCTCCCGACGCCGTCCGCCTCTCCCTCCCTATGTCGGCTGCCTCAACCTCACGTCGCCGCCGCTCCTTCCCGACACCGTTCACCTCTGTCTCAATAGTTAGCTAATTTGTTTTGTTATTTTCAGTAGATGGCTAAATTGTTTTATGACTTTTAGTACTTTATGATATATGCTTCACTTGTTAGCTACAAGATCTAATACTAAAATTGAATATTCAAGCTTGAGCTCTAAATGTTTACTATTACTATCATTTGTCAATGTTGTGGTCTGTCTCAATAGTTGGCTAAATTGTTTTATGACCTTTAGAACTTAATGATATATGCTGCACTTGTTAGCTACAAGATCTATTTGGAATGGCATGTTACTGTTCCAAAGGGACCTTGTAGTAATAATATATGCCACATAGACCTTCAAAAGGCATGAAGCAAGTGACACACTCCAGTGTATCAGGTTCAATTAACTTGATACACTGGTGTGTGTCACTTGCTTCATAGAACTTTGTTTAGGCCCATAGCTCACTGCAGTTAGTTTTTTCTTAGAAGAGAGATGACGTCCACACAATCTTCATCCAAAAATTTTTACTATTACTGTCATTTGTCAATCTTGTGGCTGTCTCAATAGTTGGCTTAGTTGCTTTATGACCTTTAGAACTTCATGATATATGCTGCACTTGTTAGATACAAGATCTATTTGGAATGGCATGTTACTATTCCAAAGGGACCTTGTAGTAATAATATATACAACATAGACCTTCAAAGGGCATGAAGCAAGTGACACACTCCAATGTATCAGGTTCAATGAACTTGATATGCTGGTGTGTGTCACTTACTTCATAAAACTTTGTTTAGGCCCAAAGCTCACTGTAGTTAGTTTTTTTCTTATAAGTGAGATAGCGTCCACACAGTCGTCATCGTCATCTGGGTCTCACGCTCCTAAGATTGGGATAACTAAGCATGCCCAAGGAGTATCGAAAAGGCTAGAGGTGTCTTTGCAACCAAAGAAAGCAGCAGCATCATTTGGACTACCTACGGAATAATTGGAAGGCAACGGGTCTCCATCACCATAGCAAGCTGGAAAGATTTGGCAAAGGATCAGAAAGATCAGCTTTGGGAGGAAATTACAAATTCGTTCGATATCCCAGCAGAAGTATAGGGACTCGTGCAATGGCAGGTGCTCCTCACAATGGGAAAAGCATGGAATAATTTTAAGAGTACTCTTGTCACACAGTACGTGGCCAAGGATCTCATGCACTTCACGAGGTATCCTTTCGCGTCGCCGAAAACATGAGAGGTTTTTGTGCAGATGAAGACAACGGCCAAATTTGAACAACAAAGTACGGCGCACAAGGCTCTCCAGTCACAAAATACTCACCCTCACAGACTCGTCACCGTTGGATACGCGGGTAAAATCCCGCAGTGGAGGATGCAGGATGAGGTCGCAATCCGATCAGAGGCTCCCCTGCCATTTGCTGGGATCGCAAACAAGTGCACTCGAAACTGGTTAAAAGCGAGGTCATCAACCACGTCTTTGGGTGTCTCTTTCAAAAACCTCGCAGACGAGGAAGTGTCCTAGCACTTGGTAAGATATGTTAAACTAAATAGTTGTTAATACCTCTTGAACTTCATGGGTTCAAAAATAACATGATTGCCTCTTGCAGCAATCATTGACTACTGAATCTTCTCGAGGCTCCTTTCAAAAATACAGGGAGAGAGATGTACTATCACAGATCTTGGGAAACAAGGAGTACCTAGGTCGCACACGAGGCTTGGGGGCTTACGTATCTTGGAGGCACAGATTTCCAAATGACTGTGAGACATATAGGAGTAGGAAGAGATGCAAGGCATATCGCAACGAACAAATAAAACAGGAGCTTCGTGCTCAACTTGAGGAACAACTATCTGCCTCACTTCAAGAGCAGACTACGTTACTTCGAGGAGAGATAGTGTAACAGCACAGGTTTTTATTAAAATAAATAAATAAAAAGTTAAATTAAAATTATTATATTTGTGCCTAAATTGTAATTTAGTTTTGCTGTGGATTTCTGTCTTTGAAAAAGGCTAGATTTGAAAAGTATTTTAAGTAAAACCTAAAAATAATTATTAAATAAAATTATATTTTGTTTTTCTATAAAAATCCTAATTCAAATTAATTATTTGGATTTTAGTTGGTTTTCTGAGTTTTCTGGAGTTTAAAAATCTATTTTTGAAATTAAAAAAGTATTTTAAGTATGAAATTAGATACCAACATTAGTTTTAAATATTTTTATTAGTCCAAAATGTCTCCAGGAAGTTCTCTAAATTTTTCTGGAAATTTTGGAAGTTATTTCATATTTTTCTGAGCTTTAATGAATTATCTGGGCCTTTCTGAAAATCAAAAACAAAATTTAAATCCCCTCCTCCTCCCTCCGGCTGCCACATGGACGGCCAGATGTTGTCCACGTTGCCCGCCCAGATCCGCCTTCCCCTCTCCCATGCTCGCCACTTGGCTGGCTCGGATCGGCCGCCTCCCCACGCGCTAGCCATCCCCGCCGTCCCCCTGGCGCCGCGCCCGCCGCCCGATTCCCTTCCCCCGCCACGCATCGCCATCTGGTCTTCCCGCTCCCTTCTCTCCCTGCCACCCCGGGCCCGCACGTCAGTCACCCCCGCCTTCTTCCCCGCGCGGCCATCTTCTTCCTCCCGCACCCGCCGTCGGCCATTGCAACCTCTCCGCCCTTCCCGGCCACCCCCACTCACCGAGCGCGCCGCTCCCCGTCCCATCGTGTGCCACAAGACCGGTGCCCATTCCCCACTTCCCCCACCTCCCCACTCCCCCAATTCCCCGCAACCGCCGCCACGCTCGCGCCTACTCCGGGGAGCAATTAGCGCCGCTTCTCCGCCCCTATAAAAGCCACCCCCGGCCTCCCCTCTCCCCGTACTTCCTCCCCCTCCACTCCCCTACCCCTCTCGAGCGCCCCACCGCCGTCGCGCCGTAGCCCCTGAGCCGCCGCCGGCCGCCTCTGGTGCCCGCTGAGCTCCGCGACACGGCGAGCCCACTTCCCCTCGGTCCCCTCTCTGTTCCGCTCGCGCGGCCGGCCGCGGCGCATCGTGTCGCCGGCGAGACCCCGCCTCGAAGCGCCGCTCCGTCGGCACAGCCACGTCGTGGCCGGAGCGGACGTGGGCGCCACGTCCTTGGCCACCTTGGCCCGTCCCGCCCCCGTCAGCACCACCTGTGCAGCCATGCCACCTCAGCACCTCCCTGGGTCCGTGGACCTGGTCCATGGATCAGGGCCCATTGTCAGCCGGCCCACCTCAGGGCTGAGGTCATGCTAGCGCAATAAAACCATTTTTCCATTGAAAAACAATTCGTCCGAAAAGAAATTCCTCACTGACGTAATAATCCCAGATTTTCCTTTAGAAAAATAATTCCAAAAAGTCATTTTATTCTTTTTCCCTAATTTTAAACTTCTCGAAGCCCGTTCTCCTTCGTCCTAACTCTGATTGAGCCCATTCAAATTTCTAAATTCATCAAAAATTCCTCTCTATCCATTTCTGGCCTCAATTCAAATTTTTGAAATCAATTTGAATTTATTTGAATTTGGTGGGTTGTTTTCACGTGTAGACTTCGACGATTCGGGAAAATTCTTCGATGAAGATTCAAACCAAGTTAAAGAGCAAGGCAAGTCACACTCCTTGATCATGTTGATCCCAGATTTCAAAATAAAATTATATTGTTTTAAATTATTCTGCATGCATATTTTTATTCAACGTATTTCAATTCAGTTTTAAATTTAGTTAATGCCTACTTGTTAATTCCTATATTGATATTGAAATTCCTCGATACCTTGTCACCCTTAAATCAAACTTTAGTTAATACATTAGTGTTGGCTAGAGAGTTTAAATCAAATGCTTAGCTCTGCTTAGACATATTAATTGGGTTGGGATATTTTCACATAAAATGATGACTTTTTCACATAAAATGATGAGCCTTTCAAAGCTAATCTTGACTTTGGTGAGTCTAGGAGGTTTATGAATTATTTTGAAAACAAAATATAAAAATTGGTTTAGACTTAGGCAATTGGTTAGATTGGTGGGTGTAGGCATACCCTGTTGGTCGGTGCCACAGGGTTGATTGTTGTGCACAGGGGTATGTGGTTGAGCCTAAGTCAACTAAGGACCGGTCTATGAGCTACTGTTGCAAGGCCCTAACGTATGACCACATGGCTGGTATGGGACAGCCCTGGCTGAATAATTTGCGAAGTCCCAACCTGAGTCAAGTCGTAGGTTGAAAGTGAGCGTGGTTGGTGCCATGAGAAGTCTCAATTGGGCGAGCGTGGTTAAGCCATGCGAAGTCTCGCTCAGGCTCAAGAGGGAGGTCCCGGTCTGGTGGATTCTTTACTAGGGTGAAATCTTAGAGTTGGCTTGGCCAGGTTGAAGGCTTTGCATTGTAAAGGCCTTGTCACGACTCCCCACCGCACACCTAAGGAAGTGTGTAATCTAGTGGTAAAACGGGATGATCATGTCTTGTGGGTGAAGCTGTACAACCTCTGTAGAGTGTATAATGTGTCCTGGATAGCCGTGCCCACGGTCATGGGCATACTGAGTAAAAGTTTTTCATGGATTATATTTTATTTTTCAAAAATATTTTTGAAAACCTTATGGATGGATGGAATCCATGAGAGAATGAAAACCTTGTGGGTGGATGGAACCCATGAGAGAGATTGGAAGCTTGTGGATGGATGGAATCCACGAGTGTTTGGAAACGTGTGGATGGATGGAATCCATACGAGATCTTTTAAAAAAGATGGTCCGGGTGGGATGCCCATAGATAGGTTGGTGTTTGGTCAGAGCCGGCACTAACGGTATTATTTTTAATTACAAGTATTGTTTTTACTTACTGTATTAAATTCAGCATTTTCAATCTATTTACTGTATTTCATTAAATGCTGTTTTATGCAAACCAACCCTATAAGCCTTCCATTGAAGCCTTTTATCATTATGTTGCATTTCTCCGTGTCATTTGCGGAGTACAAGTTTGTACTCACCTTGCGATCTCCATACAGAGGAAGATGTCGTCGACTACGGTGAAGATTTGGACGAGTAGGCCGCGTCTTACTGTCGTTTGCCTGTGGGCAGGCTTGGGCTTCACTTTTTTTTAGTTTGCTTCCGCAGTTCTTGCTTTATTTACTTTGCCAATGGGCGTTGATGTAAGACTTGGCCATAAGGTCGTACTGTTTTATTTAATATAATTGGTCATTTGTGCTTGGTATTTATCTTTGTTATACTGTGTGCACTAGCTGATCCTGGACTAGTGCGATTTACACAGAGGATCCAAGAGTCGTTATTCCGGGTTCCGACAGATAGATTCATTGAAGGAATAACTGATACAAGTCCGCAACCAATCGCAACTCACCCCTATAACTGCGGTACCTAGTCCGTCTCAACGTCGCAGTAGTTGCACGTCCACATCAATTACTGAACGTAGCGACACCCACTTACCTATCGATGACATCTAAGTAATGTACCTCTTTAGAATGCTACATAGATCTCTCTGGTGGCTGCCTTAGCTCATCTTGTATCGTTATGTAGGAGCCCACGCCTTGCATCCTTAGAGTCAGGCTTGTTCGCTCTGTTCCCGTTGATGCTGGGCGGGGGATGGCGTATCCATGGCTGTCAGGGACGCTAGTGCACGGTGTACAAGTAGAGACCGGTTTCATAAAGGTTCAGGTGGATATGATTAATGATGTTTTTAAGACCACCCCTCTTGGGAAGCCCCCAACGAACAGATTATGACATTAGGGGAAGTCGTCCATACATTCATTCACTGGTCCAACAAGGACATCGCCCTCGACTCGTCTGTGCCATGATCTCCACATCCAGTGTCCCAAGAGGGACATTGCCCTGGACCTGTCACGTCGACTCTAGTGGCTCCACGTCTAACTCCGGGTCCGAAGCCTGTTGCATCGGCTACCGTGTAGACGCCGCCGAAAACGTATCATAAGCGAGACTCTAAGACTCAAGTGAAGAAAATTAAGGTGCGCCCCGAACCATGGAAGTTCATTCTAGGAGTGTCATTGGTCCCCAAGTCACAATTACCCTGGCTTGGTTTGGTTTGCAATACATTGCATACCTGGTACATGCAGAGGTCTAACATGAAGCCAAACCAGCACAGTGGATTCACTGTGAGATATACGGAGGCGCATTTCCTCCACGACTTGGGCTACTTCATCGTGACATTTGAAGACTTACTCTTACTATTTATCTCAACGAACTCGACGCCTCACTTTTACGATGCTGCACACTTTAAGTGTACTGTACAATGAAGTTCTACATTCACGTCATATCGATAAATGTCATTACTCTTTCCTTATGTATAGATACATGATCCAACAAGTCCGACGACAGCGACAACCGGTGGGTTTCCTCAACCCACGCTTGGTCTCAGAGCAATCTATCAACGGAAATGCATCCTTCGTGCAATATTACATAACGAGGGGATTGATTGTTCACAGCGATAAGGAGTACATCATGGTACCCTTCAACCAAGGGTAAGTGCTTCACTAGTTGCCATACAAGGTTTATTTGTACTTTATATGCAACATGAACTTAGAATTAATCACTATGGCGACACACATGACTAGGTCTCAGTGGATTTTAATTATGATTGTACCAAAGTGGAGCAAGGTAACATACCTTGATTCCCTACTTAGGAGCAACACGACTTCAGTCGTGTGCAAGAAGTATTAACAGGTAAACTCATATCCTCCATACATAACTCTATTGTAATCTTTCTTTCATTTGCAATGGCCGAGGCTAACTTTTTTGGAATCACGTAGGTCATAAATAGGGGTCATAAACAAGACTGGAGAGTTCCACTCCGGCAATGATGATAATTAGATGTTAAAACATTGGATTCAACTATACAAATCACTCAATTGTGCTTAATCAAACAATTCATTCAATTTAATTGAGTTGTGAGATCTGTGTAACAATTGTCATGCTATATATATATATATATGATCTGCTGGTGTTGTTTCATTCATCTATGTGATTTATGTAATGATTGTCTTGTGCTATATACGTGATCTTGCTTGTTTTCAGAGGGCGTGACTAGCATATCCTGAGGCTAGCCAAAAAGGGCAAATAAAATCGCTGTTGAAATAGCTATCACAGACGGTTTGGTATTCCAAACCGTCTGTGATATATATCCTAAACGGTTTCAAACACTGAACCGTCTGTGATATGAACGATATCGCAGACGGTTTTTGTTATTAACCGTTTGTGATATGGTGTATATCACAAACGGTTCGGAACATTGAACCGTCTGTGATATAAACCATATCACAGATGGTTAATAACAAAAACCGTCCCTGATAATCGAATATCACATACGGTTTTTATAAAAAACCATCTGTGATAGTAAAAATCGTTTGTGATATTCGACTATCACAGACGGTTTTTCTAAAAAACCGTCTGTATTTTAAGCTATCACAGACGGCGTGGGAGCTGTCTGTGATAACCACCTATTATCACTGACACATAAAATCGTCTGTGATAACACTGTATGTAGTAGTGGATAAAGAGACCAACTTATATACAAAATACTACATGAATTTCAGCGAGGAGCCGTTGTCCCTTGCTGTGCGAAAATCACCACAGTAGCGAGGCACAAACTCCTCACTTGTACAGGACGCCATCCAGGACCTCGAAGGACCTAGCGTGGTGCTGCAGGCACCACAGCTCAAGAGGGTCGTCCGCCTCAGCGATGCCCTGCAAAAAAGTCGTAGATGTGCTTGCGCCAATAGCCTTGCTGGGCGATTTGGTGGACGAGGGCTGCATCGCTCTTGTCCTGCTCAATGGCTGAGGTGGCTAAGTCTTCGGTCAAGGCCCCTGCGGGAGGAGGAATCTGCTGACTGGTGGCCTAGGCCAGCGCGTCAGTGTAACATCCCAAAAATTCGCTTTTTGAAAAAAATTAATTTCAAATTAATTATTTGAACTTTATTTGGATTCATCTGAATTTTATTTCAAAATCTAAATCAAGAAAATGTATTTTAATATTTTAATAAAGCCAAAAAGGGTTCATTTTAGTTTTCCCAACCTTCCCTGAATTTTAAATAATTTTTGAGAATTTTTTGGAATTAAAAATCAATTTTGAAAGTTAAAAAGTATTTTATAAAATTATTAAAGGCCAATTTGTAATTCAAAATATTTTTTCTAAGTCTAAAATAGCTCCAGGAATATTCTATGAATTTTCTGGAATTTTTAGACATTAATTATTATTTTCTAAGTGTTTATAATGTTTCTAGTATTTTCTGAAAAAGTAATCCGAAAATAAAAACCAATTTAATCTCAGGCTGACACGTGTCTGGCCTGGATTCAATCTACCTTTACCCTTGATCTAATCTGAGCCTTTCATCTTCACTTAAACCCCAATGGCCGAGATTGCGCCACGTGTCATCAATCCGGCAGCATACCCCTTCATCTCCTCTCGTCTCTCACCGCCTCGCTGGCCCTACCCGTCATATCCTTCTTCTACCTCTCCTTCTTCTTCCTCTAGCTCTGTCTCTCGTCCTCCATTGAAGCTGCACCGAAGCTTTGAAATCCGGCCGTTCCTTCCTCATTAACTCTCGTTTAAGTGTGTGTTTGAATGCCCTAATCACACCCCACTAACCACCAGTCGTTTTCCCTCCTTTAAACCCCCGAAAACCGCCGGCCCCCATTTACTCCGGCAAGCCCAACCGCTGGTTGTTACCCCTTCTTTCCCCCGCCTATAAAAGCCCCTCCCCCGCCGCCTCTTTTCTCCTTTCGGCCGAACGCCAAAGCCTCCGGAAAACCCCCGCGCAAAGCTTCCGCCGCCGCCTTCTCTCTCCACCACCGTCGCCACCGTTTCTCGCCGTCGCCGCCTTTCTCCGGCCACCCGAGCCCCACCGCCAGGTAAGAGCAGCTCCGCCGTCGCCTCCCATGGCCCTGCCGCTGCCCTTCGCCGGCCGCCGCCGGCCGCCTGTGCGCTGGCGAGCACACCGCCCCGTGCACCGCCCGTTCGGTCTGGCCCACGTCGACTGGCTTGCGCCTGTGAGGCCTCTGCGTGTGCGCCGCATGGCGCCACGTCGGCCGTGCGTCCGTGTGTGCGCCGCATGTCCGAAATTTCGAAATTCGAAAATCGCTGACGTCATAAATATGGTTTTTCAGTATAAAAATAAATCAGCAAAATAGCCTTTTTTTCTCCTATTTAATCTTTCGGAAGCCATAACTTTCTCCTATTAACTCCAAATTGAGCCGTTCAAATTTCTAAATTTTTTCCAAAATCTTAAACTATCCAATTGTACACTCATTTTGAATTTTTGAATTTATGTGTATTTATTTCTGTTGTTTGTTCTGTCTTTTCGCACGTAGAACTTGTCGTCGCCGAAGACTTCTCCGCTCCGCAGCAAGAAGATCCAGACAGCGTGCAAGAAGGCAAGTCTCCTTTGAATATTTTGTACCTATGTTTGCGAAATGCTTTTTATTTTTTTAAATATTATTTGCATGGCTATTTACATAGAACCCTAATTTCTAGTTTAAGTATTAGTTAAACCAATTATTGTTATGCCCACGATTGAAATTGAATGCCATGTACCCTTGTAACCTTAGGATTTCCTTTGTCTCGGTAATGAGAATAATATAATACTTTGTTAATATTAGAACGGTAGTAAAATGCTTAGTTATGCTATTTAACTTTTGTAACCTTGGAATGGGAAGTTATATTCCAATAAACTAGTCTTTGTATTCGGAGATTAGTGGCGATTGGTGTTGCCACTGTTCTTTTAAAATAAAATGAAATGTGAAAATTGTTTTAGAGCAGGGCGGAAGGTTAGAATGGATTGGTGTGGTTAGCACGAGATTTTGGAAAGTGTATGTTCCGCCCTAGTCGATTAAGGACCGACTCTTGTGATTGTCCAGATTGAGTATTACCGTGCAACCCCAAGTCTATATGGGTATGACCTAGCTGATTAAATCACGATATAGTTTAGGTACCACCAGTGGAAAGTGGGTGCCAGGGATTTACTGGTTATTCACAGTGAGGGATAGAGTTTTACTATACTCATATGGCGCTAGAGGGGGCTTCTGATTGGGTGGATTTAACCCTTCAGCGGTGAAACCTTAGCGGGTGGTGTCTAGCTAGACTGGAGTGAGGTAAAGGCTTTGTGATATTTTATCTGGGTCTCATGCCAAAGGAAGCATAGTGACTATTAGGATAATTTATCTTTTGAGGGTAAAGTTGTACATCCTTTGCAGAGTGTTAAACTATTCGAATAGCCGTGCCCATGGTCAAGGGCGGGCAAGGAATGCATTCACATGGAAGATTTTTTGTTTTGATTTTAATAGCAAAGTTTTGAGATATCGAGAGTGGAGGGAACTCTTGGAAGGGTATCCTGGCGGTTGGAACCAGTGTGGGTGGATGGAACCCGTAGTTTTAAACCTTAACGGTAGAGCGGGTTAACTAGTGTTGGTGGATAGAACGTTCACTATAAAATGCTTATTAGTTTCAGTTAAAGCAATATTTTGTTAAATTAATGTCTTCAAAAATATTTAATGGTATTTAAAATAAAATATTGCTTTGTGCAAAAGAACCATATAGCCCTCATTTGTCAAGCCTTGCATCTATTGCATCTTTGACAAGATTTGTAGAGTACTTTATGTACTCACATGCTGCACTAAAATCAACTCAGAGGAATATGAAGCTCAATAGGGAGACTATGACTATTTCGCTTGTAGATTCGACGAAGAATTCCCGGAGTTCTAGGTTGCGCTTCCCCAGTCAATTGCCTGTGGCGTATTGTTGGGTCTTCGCTGGATTTATCTTTTGCTTCTACTGTGTTTTGTGAGTAAGTGAGGTCTTGAAACCTCAGTTGTAATAAAGAGACCTTTCGGTATGTACTTTCTATTATTGTAATAAACGTTGTTGGTAATGTAATCATCACTGTTTGACTGTGTGCACTAGCTTTGATCTAGGACTAGTGCTGTAATACACAGAGAGTCCAGATTCGGAAATCCGGGGTCCCGACAGAGATGGTATCAGAGCCAATTTGATTGTAGGACGTGACCTAGATTAGAAATGGCAAAACCTTAAGGATTTATAGTTACTAAAAAGGGTATATGAAAAAATATAAGTTTCCTTGCTTCTACTCTTTTCTTACTTAGTATCTTGTTCTTGCCCTATATTCATTTGATAATTTTCTTTACTAATCTTTTCTATTATTTCAACTCTGTAGATGGCCGGATCGTCCATCGCAGATTCGTGGGACTATTTCTCTCATGGCGAGAATGTTGGAGCATTTGATAGCCGTATCCGACAGCTTATGTAGTACTTGGAGTATCGTCAGCCGCCCATTTTCAGGGGGCGGAAGGTCCGAATTATGGATTGAGATTCTTGGTCGATGGAGGTATTCCTGTATGCACGGGATAGGGAATTCGACTCCCACAGATACCCGATCGAGCATCCCCGGACTCGCTGCTTTGATGCTATACAGGACGCAGCTCGCTTGGCCATAGCTGACTTGTGCCAGATTCACAAGGATACTCTGCAGCAGTCACCCTTCTGTTTCTTCCTTTCTACACGAGCAGGACAAAGCTACCCGGAGCCATTCGAGATCGCAGCGGACGACCCTGGACTGTCGCACCAGGTGTAGCTCACTCAGGCGATGGCAGTTACCTACGCCAGAGCATTGGAGGAGATTGGACAGCTTCGGATGCTCCTCACTTCTAGTTACCAGCACTCCGACACTCTCCGTGCTTAGCTTCTTCAGAGCCAGGCAGCAGAGTTTGAGCTGGGGCATCTCAAAGCCGCAGCTGACTACACGCCATCTTCACCCATACCAGCCGTCGTCCCCAACAATCAGGCGCTGACTCGACGCATGGGACCCCACACCAGGCTCACGGCGCGCAAGAGCGTACGGCGCCCTAGTCCGCTACCCGTCATCAACATTAGAGATTCCAGCAGAAGACGCAGCTCTTTCCGTTCCGCTCTGTTCTCGATCGATCGCCTCGATCGAACTGTTCCTCGCTCGCAGTTCAGGCATCCGCACCACGTGTGGTTATGGGCAGCACCACGCGGGCGAGTCTGAGAAGGACCCAGAGGAGGATCTTAAGGAGCGAATCATCTTGGAGGACTAGTAGTTTGTTGAGTCAGTAGTACCCAAATAAATGTCTACGTCCCTATAAAATTTTATATTATGTTTTAGTGTGCTAGATGGACTGTACCAAGCCTTTGTGCACTTGTGGTACAGCGATTCTTAAAATTATTTTGATTTCAAGAAAAGTTTCTTCTAAGTTGTTACTTGCTTCTCTCTTGTGTGTTTGGTTTGGGATGTTGTTTAGTTTCCCCTAATCTCTTACCTGTGCTAGTTCCCTCTTATCTTTTGCTAACCCCGAATACCGCTTCAGATGGTGAACACAAGGAACAACCCAGGCAGCAGTCGTGGTGCCAATGCTCAATCGGAAAACAACATTCCACCACCTCCTGCTCAAGCCCCTAACTTGGAACAGATGATGGCCATGCAACTGCAAATTCTTCAAGCCCTTGCTCAGAATCAGGTCCAACAGGTTCCGCAGGCACCCGTTCAAGCGCCGCAGTCCAAGCTAGGAGAGTTTATGAGGACCAGACCTCCTACTTTTGCCGGTTCAGTAGATCTGTTGGAGGCTGACGATTGGATCAAGGATGTGGAGAAGAAGTTGATTCTGGCTCAGTGCAATGATCATGAGAAGGTGTTGTATGCTGCCCATCAGCTAAAAGGAATTGCTGCTAATTGGTGGAAACATTACTGTGCTGCTAAAGATGTGCAAACCATCACATGGGGGGAGTTTGTTGATGCTTTTTGCTCTGCACATATTCCTATGGGAATAATGGAGATGAATAAAAGGGAGTTTCACAAACTGCAGCAAGGAAACCTTAGTGTTTCCAAGTACCTGAATAGGTTAACCCAACTATCCAGGTATGCCCTAGAGGATGTGGCATCGGAGGCAACAAAGATTTGGCGGTTCATGCAAGGACTTGATCCCAACCTCAAGGTGCAATTGGTGTCCAATGATTATCCAACATTCTAACACATGGTGAATAAGGCCCTTATTCAAGAAGATGCTCAACGTCAATTGTATGAGACTCGGAAGAGGAAGTTTCAAGCTCAGTAGGGTGCAAGCAGTTCTCGTTTTCGTTTTAATCCACCTCAGTTTAGTAGGCCCTCAGAGCCCAGTGTGCCAAAGACACCATTCGCAGGACCCCGCCCAATTCCGCAAGCTCCTCGCGCAAGTAATGGTGGCCAACTTCAGCAGAACAAGACCTCAGCGGCAGGTGTGCAGTGTTTCAATTGTAAGAACATGAGACATTATGCCAACAATTGTCCTCAGAAGCGCCAGCTGTGACCCCTGTTCGTTTCAACCTGGGGACTACACTAGCACGAGCTCCAACTGCAAGTCAAGGCCGTGGAACACCTCAAACTTCAAGGACTCCGCAGGCAATGAGCAGAGGACATCTTAATCATGTTACTGCAGAAGCAGCTCAGGATGCACCTGATGTAGTTCTGGGTAAGTTTCTTGTCAACTCAGTACCTGCATCCGCATTATTTGATTCTGGAGCTTCGCATTCTTTTGTGTCAAAAGATTTTGTTGAAAGATATAATTGGGATGTGCGTTTGCTTAAGAACCCTATGCTAATCCAATCACCTGGACAGGAAATGAGGACTAACATGGTTTGCCCTAGAGCAACCGTAGATATAAATGGAGTAAAATTCCTAGCGAATTTTATTATAATAGGCTCCAAGAGCCTAGATGTAATACTTGGTATGGATTGGTTAACCAAGTATAAAAGGCAGATAGATTGTGCCGACTGTGCCATTACTCTTACCAACTCTGAAGGAATTCAAGTAAGGTATAAGTCAAACACATATTCTCAGAATAGGTGTGGATTGAACAGTTTGAAGGGAATAACTTTGGAAAAGGTGCCTATAGTAAGTGAATACCCAGATGTATTTCCTGAGGATTTGCCAGGAATTCCGCCGGATAGAGAAATTGAATTTGTTATAAACTTAGTACCTAGTACAGCTCCGATTTCCAAGAAACCCTATCGTATGTCCGCAAATGATTTGGCTGAAGTTAAGAAGCAAATTCAGGAGCTGCAAGAGAAATGTTTTGTTAGGCCAAGTTCTTCGCCTTGGGGAGCACCAGTACTTCTAGTAAAGAAGAAAGATGGCAGTCTTCGCATGTGTGTGGCCTATAGATCCTTGAATGATGTGACAATTAAGAACAAGTACCCTTTGCCCCGGATAGATGATTTATTTGATCAGTTAAAAGGATCATGTGTTTTCTCCAAGATTGATCTCCAATCAGGTTACCATCAATTGAAGATTAGACCAGAGGATATACCAAAAACAGCATTTGCTACTCGTTATGGATTGTATGAGTTTACAGTGATGTCTTTTGGTCTGACTAATGCGCCTGTATATTTTATGAATCTGATGAATAAGGTGTTCATGGAATATTTGGATAATTTTATTGTTGTGTTCATTAATGACAATTTGATATACTCCCAGAATGAGAAAGAACATGCAGAGCATCTGAGGATAGTTCTAGAAAAGCTCAGAGAACACCGGTTGTATGCCAAGTTTAGCAAGTGTGAGTTCTGGTTGAGGGAAGTAGCTTTCTTGGGTCATGTGATTTTTGCAGGAGGAGTGTCCGTAGATCCTGAAAAAGTAAATGATGTGCTCAATTGGACACAACCCAAATCTGTACCAGAGATCAGAAGTTTTCTGGGTTTAGCAGGTTATTATCGTTTCTTCATTGAAGGATTCTCCAAGCTTGCAAGACCTCTCACTCAGTTGCTAAAGAAGAAGAAGTTTGAATAGAGTAAATCTTGCGAGGACAGTTTTCAAGAACTGAAAAAGAGGTTAACCTCTGCACTAGTGTTAACGCTTCCAGACATTAGAAAGGATTTTGAAGTTTTCTGTGATGCATCAAGACAAGTATTGGGCTGTGTACTGATGCAAGAAGGAAGGATAGTAGCCTATGCTTGAAGGCAATTGTGTCCGCATGAGGAGAATTATCAAACCCATGATTTAGAGCTAGCTGCCGTCGTGCATGCTCTAAAAATATGGAGGCATAATTTGATCGGTAATCATTGTGAGATTTACACGGATCACAAAAGTTTGAAGTATATATTTACCCGACCAGATCTCAATCTGAGACAAAGAAGGTGGCTTGAGTTAATAAAAGATTATGATGTTGGAATACATTATCATCCACGGAAGGCTCATGTAGTAGTTGATGCCTTGAGCAGAAAGAGTTACTGCAATAATCTGATAAATAAAGACAGACAGCCTGCACTTCATGAAGAATTTCAGCAATTCAATTTAGAGGTAGTAGAGGAAGGATTTCTAACTACTTTGGAGGTTCAACCGACTTTAGAGGACCAGATCAAGGCAGCTCAAAAAGAGGACAAGTATGTCAAGGAAATCAAAGATAATATGAAGAAAGATAAAGCACCAGGATTTTTAGAAGATGAAGAAGGTATCATTTGGTTTGGAAAAATAATTCTTGTACCCGAGAGGAAAGAAATAAAGGAGTTAATTCTAAAGGAAGCTCATGAATCTGGATATTCAATTCATCCTGGAAGTACAAAAATGTACCAAGATCTCAAAGCAAGGTATTGGTGGTCAAGCATGAAAAGAGAGATTGCAGAGTATGTAGCTTTGTGTGATGTGTGCCAACGGGTTAAAGCCGAATATCAGAGACCTGCTGGACTTTTGCAACCTTTGCGGATACCTAAGTGGAAATGGGAAGAAATTGGTATGGATTTTATAACTGGATTGCCGAGAACAAGGTTAGGGTATGACTCAATTTGGGTTATTGCGGATTGTCTGACAAAAGTCGCACATTTCATTCCAGTAAAGACCACATATTCTGGAGATAGACTCGTAGAGTTGTACATGTCAAGAATCGTGTGTTTGCATGGAGTTCCAAAGAAGATTGTGTCAGATCGAGGATCTCAATTCACTTCGAGATTTTGGCAGAAGCTGCATGGACTTTTGGGCACAAATCTAAATTTCAGCACAGCATATCATCCACAGACAGATGGTCAAACAGAAAGGGTAAATCAAATATTGGAAGACATGTTGAGAGCTTTTGTCTTGGCAAATAAAACTAATTGGGATCAAAGTTTGCCCTATGGAGAATTTTCCTATAATAACAATTATCAATCCAGCTTGCAAATGTCTCCGTTTGAAGCTTTGTATAGGAAAATGCAGGACACCGTTGTATTGGAAAGAAACAGGAGAAGGGTAAGTGTTTGGACCAGATGTATTAAAGCAAGAAGAAGAGCAAGTTCACCTGATCCAGGATAGATTAAAAACTGCACAAACAAGACAGAAAAACTATGCGGACAATCGTCGAAGAGCGTTAGAATTTGTACCGGGAGATCATGTGTATTTGAAAGTTTCGCCTCTCAAGGGAATGCGTCGTTTTGGAGTCAGTGGAAAGCTTGCTCCTAGATTCATTGGACCATTCCCTATTCTAGCAAAAAGGGGAGAAGTTGCTTACCAGTTGAAGCTTCCGCTTCAGTTGTCAAATGTACACAACGTTTTCCATGTGTCTCAATTAAGAAAGTGTCTTAAAGTGCCAAAAGAACAGATGCCCCTAGACGAATTGAATTTGAAGGAGGACATAACTTATCTAGAGTATCCAGTCAAAATTTTGGATGAAGCAGAGCGTCGTACAAGAAACAAGATCATCAAATTCTGTAAAGTGCAATGGAGCAATCATTCTGAATCAGAAGCAATATGGGATCGTGAAGAAGATTTAAGAGAAGAGTTTCCTAGTATCTTTCCCAGTCCGTCCGAATCTCAGGGGCGAGATTCTTTCTAAGGGGGGTAAGTTTATAACATCCCAACAATTCGTTTTTTGAAAAAAAAATTAATTCAAATTAATTATTTGAACTTTATTTGGATTTATCTGAATTTTATTTCAAAATCTAAATCAAGAAAATGTATTTTAATATTTTAATAAAGCCAAAAGGAGTTCATTTTATTTTTCCCAACCTTCTCTGAATTCTAAATAATATTTGAGAATTTTTTGGAATTAAAAATCAATTTTAAAAGTTAAAAAGTATTTTATAAAATTATTAAACGCAAATTGGAAATTAAAAATATTTTTCCTAAGTGTAAAATAGCTCCAGGAATATTCTATGAAATTTCTAGAATTTTTAGACATTAATTATTATTTTCTAAGTATTTATAATGTTTCTAGTATTTTCTGAAAAAGTAATCCGAAAATAAAAACCAATTTAATCTCAGGCTGACACGTGTCCGGCCTGGATTCAATCTACCTTTACCCTTGATCTAATCTGAGCCTTTCATCTTCACTTAAACCCAATGGCCGAGATTGTGCCACGTGTCATCAATCCGGCTGCATACGCCTTCACCTCCTCTCATCTCTCACCGCCGCGCGGGCCCCACCCGTCATATCCTTCTTCTACCTCTCCTTTCTCTAGCTCTCTCTCTCTCTCCTCCTCCATTGAAGCCGTACCGAAGCTTTGAAATCCGGCCGTTCCTTGCTTTTTAACTCCCGTTTAAGTGTGTGTTTGAATGCCCTAATCACACCCAACTAACCACCGGCTGTTTTCCCTCCTTTAAACCCCCGAAAACCGCCGGCCCGCATTTACTCCGGCGAGCCCAACTACCGGCCGTTACACCCTCTTTCCCCCGCCTATAAAAGCCCCTCCCCCCGCTGCCTCTTTTCTCCTTTCGGCCAAAGCCAAAGCCTCCGGAAAACCCCCGTGCACAGCTTCCGCTGTCGCCTTCTCTCTCTACCACCGCCGCCACCGTTTTCTTGCCGTCGCCGCCTTTCTCCGACCACCCAAGCCCCACCGCTGGTAAGAGCTGCTCCGCCGTCGCCTCCCATGGCCCCCCGCTGCTTTGCCGCGCGCCGCGAGCGCCAGGCGCGGCGAGCGCGCGCCGTGTCGCCCATGCGCCGCCCGTTCGGTCCGGGCCACGTCGGCCGTGCGTGCCACCTCGTCAAGGCTCGCGGTGCGTGGACTCGGTCCACGGTAGACCGGGCCCGCATGTCCAAAATTTCGAAATTCAAAAATCGCTAACGTCATAAATATGGTTTTTCAGTATAAAAATAAATCAGTCAAATAGCCTTTTTCTTTTTCTCCTATTTAATATTTCGGAAGCCATAACTTTCTTATTTTAACTCCAAATTGAGCCGTTCAAATTTCTAAATTTTAATAAAATCATAAACTATCCAATTATACACTCTTTTTGAATTTTATTTGAATTTATGTGTACTTATTTCTGTTGTTTGTTCTGTCTTTTCGTGCGTAGAACCCGTCGTCGTCGAAGACTTCTCCGCTCCGCAGTAAGAAGATCCAGACAGCGTGCAAGAAGGCAAGTCTCCTTTTAGCATTTTGTAGCTATGTTTGCGAATGCTTTTTATTATTTTAAATATTATTTGCATTGCTATTTACATAGAACCCTAATTTCTAGTTTAAGTATTAGTTAAACCAATTATTGTTATGCCCTCGATTGAATTTGAATGCCATGTACCCTTGTAACCTTAGGATTTCCTTTGTCTCGGTAATGAGAATAATATAATACTTTGTTAATATTAGAATGGTTGTAAAATGCTTAGTCATGCTATTTAACTTTTGTAACCTTGGAATGGGAAGTTATATTTCAATAAACTAGTCTTTGTATTCGGAGATTAGTGGCGATTGGTGTTGCCATTGTTCTTTTAAAATAAAATGAAATGTGAAAATTGTTTTAGACCAGGGCGGATGGTTAGAATGGATTGGTGCGGTTAGCACGAGATTTTGTAAAGTGTATGTTCCGCCCTAGTCGATTAAGGACCAACTCTTGTGATTGTCCAGACTGAGCATTACCGCGCCACCCCATGTCTATATGGGTATGACCTAGCTAATTAAATCACGATAGTTTAGTTTAGGTACCACCCCATGTCTATATCGGAGTTCTAGGCTGCGCTTTGTAACACCCCCATTTCTGGGAGTATTATGAAATCCTCGCAACTGCCCAGGACTGTTCAGCTGCGAGTTACATCAATTGAGTGTATAACATTGTCAACACATGCTTAAGACAAAAGCCAGCTTTATTACAATATAAGGGCATAAAAGCCAAGTTTAACATTGCAGAACAAAAGAATGCCACAGGCACGCCTGAGCGGAAGACGACCCTAATTCCACGTATCCTCGACCTCGTAGAGCTCCACTTCTTCGCCTTCATCAGTCTCCTTATTAATGGCTAAATCTGTTAATATTTTTAGCAAGCATGAGTACAACTACCGTACTCAGCAAGTCACACGGAGATTACTATTAACTATATGCAGAGTACATCAAGTGATGGGGAAAAGCTTATTATTTTATGTGGATGCAGCTTTAGTTATAAACAGATTTTAAACATAAAATCATAGCTTTCCATAAGCTTTAGGGGGGTTTTCAAGGTTCAATTACCAGATCACTATCATTACTAAATCCTTACCAAATCTACTTATGCTTTGATGTTGGAATCACCCATTAAACACAGCTTCATTTACCGGAAGCACGGCGTATTCGAATACCATTATTTTATGACTCTGCAGAGCTGCCCTGCTTTACCCACAAGATTCCTTAATTCCACGCTAATGAGTTAAGAAAACAAGGTTGTTCACTGCTCAATTCTTTATATAGCCTCTACCTAGTAGACTTCTTCAACAAGCCCAGGCCACAACCTCTGACTCATCTCAGCCTACTATTGTGTGGACATCCGATAATCAAATCAAATAACAAAAACAACAATGGCGCCAACTTCCATACGGCCCTTCTCTGCTCCCTCCCGTATGGACTCACACTTTGCCTCCAACCGCATATGTAGAGGTTCAATCGAATTTGAGCAGTTACTAGGCCAGGTTTGACGTATCAACGCTTGTGGTTGGGCGATCACTATGTTCTTTACTCAGCATAAGGGTCTAGTCCTTGTATTTTCACTGGTGGCAAATTCCCTTCTACAAATATGTCCAGTGTTTTAACACTCCCATTGATTTGTAACATTTGCCTTCACCCTAGGTCACGGGATCCAGCGATCCTCGCTTACCATAGAGCCACTTCTCAGATAAATACCAAATCTTTTAATAACAATAGACGTCAATTTTCTAAGCTACCATGATTACATATTATTGATATATTCAATATTACTATGTCTTGTCAAGGTGAATATGACCCTCAAATTAAACTGGGCTTTTTCGGGTGGTAGGACATAGCTAATATCATGTCATTCTAATATTTTATTTTACATAAAATAACATTGCACAAATAACATAATGAAAGTACTGTTAAATAGATAAATAACAGAAACGTAGGTTCAATATGATCAAAATATGTGTGGCTTGCCTTGCAGGTTTACGATTTCGATTAACTTATATTCTTCGGCGGCTGGGCCTGGACTTGAACTTCTCCCTCCTGCTCCTGTGAATCCTCGACTTCGGAAGCTAGCGCAAAACAAACAAAAATTAAATCAATTCCATGCCCGAAGGATTAGGCTAGGAATAAAGAAAATAAAAGAATAAATAAAATCCAGAAAACTCCAATAAAATAGGGTTTTGGGCTTATAGGAGGGCTATATGGGGAAATGGGCCTTGGATTTGGGTTGGCGGGCTCGAAACGAATCTGGGGAGTATAAACTTGTATTTTTGGGTTTGGACCATCCATCATTCATTGGGCTCGGTGTCATCGTTCCTCGGGCTCGGGTGAGCGGGTTCGACACGACCAAGTCGGCCTGGTTCAGGTCAGACGCGACCGGCGCGGGCGAGCGGACTCGGTTCAACCGACTCGGGCGGGCGCGGTCGGAGGAACAGTGCCCGGGGCACTGTTCTTCTTCCCGGTCGGCACGCGCGCGCGCAGAGAGGCAGGGGAGGGTGGCGGCGGCTGCCGGCGGCGGAGGAGCGGCTTGCGACGACAACCGAGGGCATGGACGGGTTCGGGGCGACACGAGGGTTCCGTTTTTGGTGGTTGGGGGCCCGGCGGAGGCGGCGTTCGCCGGCGGCGAGGCTCCCCTTGTTGCGGCCATTTTTGGAATTGTGGGTGAAGGGGAGCTTGCTAGGGCTTTTGGGCCGGTGCTAGGGCTGGCTTAGGGCTTGGGCAAGCTCATGGAGGGGCTGGTTGAAGCTAGGAAAGGCCGTACAAGGCCAGCCGCGGTGGGGGTTGGCGGCGGTGAGGAGGCTCTCGGTGCCGGGGGAGGAGATGGGCTGGGGAGCTAGGGCGATGCTTTGGGGAGGTTCCTGGGAGCTCATAGATGCTACAGGCGAAGGTAATTGGAGAATGAGTGGCCGGAAGGTAGACATTGAGTTAGGGTTCAAATTTGGGGAATTTTGCGATTACCGGAGATGGAGAGGGTGGCCGGGGCTCTAGGGTGTTTGGTCGGCTTCGGGGAAGCGCTGGGCTCAACCTGGGGGTGTTGGGGCGCATTTATAGGGCCGGGGAGTGAGTTGGCGCCGGGAGGAGAAGAACCCACAGCGGCGATGGCTTCTCAAGCTCACAGTTTGCCGTGTGAACTCGAGCTGGCTTGGGCGCGAAGGTGCGGCGGTCAAGTGGTGTGCCAGGGGGTTGCTATTAGCTGAGAGAGGAAGGCACGAGACAGGGGCAGAGGCGGTGGCGTTGAGCAGCCAGTGGCTTCGCCACATCCCATGGCAGAGCCGGGAGCTGTCGGGGCGCAGCAGGCGAGGGGGTACGGCGCAGTGATGAGCGGGGCAGGCTGGCAGGGACTGGAAGCTGCAGGAAGGACAGCTTGGCGGCAAGAAAAAATCAGGGCGACGGCAAGAAAATCAGAGGCGTCGGTGGTTTTGTCGGATGGAGCATAGTGACCATGCACTCTCCACCGTTCATGGCGTGGTGACTGAGTTTGAGGGTTGGATTGGGTGGAGATTTGTGTGGATTAGGCTAGGGAAGCAAAGAAGCAAAAGCAAAAAGCAAATTGAACTCAATTTTTGATTTTGCAAAAATCGGCTTCGTTTCACGCTTCCCCAGTCAATTGCCTGTGGCGTATTGTTGGGTCTTCGCTGGATTTATCTTTTGCTTCCGCTGTGTTTTGTGAGTGAGTGAGGTCTTGAAACCTCAGTTGTAATAAAGAGACCTTTCAGTCTGTACTTTCTATTATTGTAATAAATGTTGTTGGTTATGTAATCATCACTGTTTGCCTATGTGCACTAGTTTTGATCTGGGATTAGTGCTGTAATACACAGAGGGTCCGGATTCGGAAATCCAGGGTCCCGCCAGTCAGCCTACTCATTACCTGCCCATGGAATGGCCTTTACCGTGATGCCCAAGAAATGGCGCTCCTTCACCCTCACCGCAGCTACATATTTGGCTTGGTCGGGGTCTTTGGCCTGATATGACTTGTCAACGTGCCCTGCAATCAAGCATGAGTCGGTGTGGATGAACATCCTCCGCGCGCCGAGGGCCTTGAGTTTGGCATGGCTGAAGAGTAACACCTCATACTCAGCTGTGTTATTTGTCGCCGGGAACTTGAGGCGTGCCGAGTATAGCAGGCGATGGCCCTCGGGCGTAGTGATCACTACGCCTGCTCCAGCGTCGGAGGTGTCCTAGGCTCCGTTGGTGTGAAGGGTCCACACTGGGTCTACTGGCAGTTGTGCCTACGACTGAGCTAGTGGGGTCCACTCGGCGAGGAAGTCCGCGAGAACCCGAGACATTATGGCCGTGCGTGAAGCGTATGCCAAAGAGAACGGCACGAGCTCGGCCACCCATTTGCCGATATGGCATGTGGACTCCTTGTTATGCAGCATTTCCGCTAGGGGAATGACAAAGGCACGGTGATATGATGAGCAAGGAAGTAATGCCAAAGCTTCCTTGAGGCTATGACGAAGGCATAAGCCAGTTTTTTGAGTTCGGTGTACCGCACCTAGGCACCCTGAAGGGCTTTAGAGATGAACTACACGGGTCACTGAATGGAGCCCTCCTCCAGAACGAGGATTGCACTGACTACTGTAGACATGGCAATGAGATACAACAACAGCAGAGCCTCTAGTGTTGGGGCGACTAAAGTGGGAATACATGCGAGGTGCTTTTTGAGTTCGTCGAAAGCCTTCACACAATTGTCATCCCAATAAAACCCGTCGCATCCACGATGGGTTTTGAGGAATGGGAGGCCTCTCGCGGCCGCCCTTGATAAGAAGCGGCTCAACGCAACCATGCGGCCGGTGAGCCTCTAGGCCTCCCTTGTGGTCTTGGGTGGCTCCATAGAGAGAATTGCATCGACCTTATCAGGGTTCGCCTGTATTCGTCAGCCTGAAACCAAAAAGCCAAGTAGTTTCCCAGCTTGCAACCGTATCTGGCCAGGGTTTTCAACGGTTGACCCCCCAATCCCTGGAGTGGGATTCCCGGGGGACCTAGCCTACTTCGAGGAATTCCCATTTGGTCGAAGGCTGCCGTGAGTAAAATGTCAGTGGAACCGCCCCCGTCGACCAGGACATGCTTACATCACAGCCTGCCATGGTGGCCTGGATCACCAGGGGATCCTGGTGAGGAAAGTCGACTCTATCTGCATCAGTGATAATGAAGGTGATGTCGTTTTGTGCCTAGATCGGCGACACTTGGGCAGGATACGCCGCCACATGATGCAGCTAACGAGCATAGGCTTTCTACTGCCGTGTGGATGAAAATTCCAACGAGGAGCCCCCGGATATGATGTTGATGACGCGGCGCTGGCCTCCCTCCGGAACCTGTATCCATAGAAGGCCTTCTTGGGGCAGCTACACATGGGCCACCGCTGAGGTCCCTGCTTCAATAGCTTTGTCCCCTGGTGACGCTTTGGCAGAGCGTCAAGATGGTGGGGCATGTCCACGTGAGGTGGTCACCGCGGCCATGCACCTCGCACTAAAGCCCATGTTGCTGGCGCTCTCCTTTGCCACGCGCTCTGTCGTCCCAGCCCCAGCCTTGCCCATGCCCGCAACCTCTGCGACCCCACCCCTAGCTTGCGAGGGTGCTATCGTCGAAGGTGCCTTTGATGTCAAAGACATACCAGGCCTTCTAGAATTTGCGTTGCCTACGATTGGAGTTGTCCTTCGGCGAGTCTTGCTTGCGCTTGAAGGTATCCTTCGAGGAGTCCTATTTGCGCTGGGAGGTGTCTTTCGGGGAGTCTTCCACCTGCTTGGTGTCAGACGTGTCGCCCCTATGCCATTGCGCGTCTTCTTCTACTCTTGTGTACTCCTCCATCTTGTCGAAGAGTTTAGCGACTGTCTTTATTGGCTTGCGTGCGTTGTATTCGGCTAGTGGCCCCGGGTGAAGCCCTTGGATCACTGCATTGATGATCATGGTTTCGTTGATGTCCTTGACATGGTAATAAGTCTTGGCGAAGCATTTGAAATACTCTCAAAGTTTTTCCGAGAGCTTCTACTTGATGGCGAAGAGTTTCCCTGGAAGTTGTTGTACAGGCGATCGCGGATTTGCTCCCACGCATAGATGGAGTTCGGCTCTATGGTAAAGAACCAGGAGAGCGCTACTCCCTGCAGAGCGAGCGGCTGCCCCTTCGCCTTGGTGGAGTCATCCCCACCGGTAGCCTCGATAGTGGTCTCGTACGCGCGAACGAACTCCCTAGGGTCCGTGTCGCTGTTGTACAGCTCAATAGTGGGGAACTTGAAGTCCTCTGACCACGCCGACTGCTACATGCCGGCGGAGAGTGGAGACTCTGGATCTATACATCGGATCACTGTGTGATAGGAGGTTGGGGCATCGCGGCTAGTCGCCCGGTCTGGTGTGGCTTCTGCTGCTGCTGGTGGCATTTACTGGCTCCGAGCCTCTTGCATTTTTCGCACGGCGCCTCGGAGGCCTGCCAGCTCGCGCTACAGTGTACTGAGGGCCACCAGCAAGGCGTTTTCCACCGTTGGAGCGGTTGCACCTGTCTGAGCGGTGTTGCGGGCTGCTGAGTCGCTAGCGAGTATAGCCTCCTCATTAGAGCTATGCAGCGCGTCAGTGCGATGGGCCCCCAAGTTGGCGACAAGACCGATGCGGCCATCGGGGCCACATGTCGCTCCCGCGCTGGATGCCGGGTCATTGGGCATGCCGACGCGAATGTCGGCATCGGTGCTCCCGCTGACCCGAGTGCCACAAACGAGGCTAGTCGCTGCGCTGTCGGCGGGGCCGGTCGCTGTGCCACAGGTGTGAACATCGGCGTTCGCCATGCCAATGTCGCCTTCGGCGCCAATCCCCAATGTCAACACAGGCGGACCACTGACCAAGGCCCTAGCGTTTGCGAGCGTTGTCGTCTTGCTCCGCTTCCTCCTCGCCATCGATGAAGCTTTCTTGGGCGCCATCACTTCTTGAAATCTACAGCTTGCTCTCTATTGTCCCATGGACGACGCCAACTGTTGTAGCTACTAATCAAACAGTAAAGTGAGAGAGTAGTGGAGTGGTGATGGATGAACAATGCTTACCCTTTTTCCGTGATCGAGGCATGTATATATTTCTCCATGAGGCACAATTATAGTCTTACCCCTATGGTCATACATCTCCTATAAGGGTACACATGTCATTACATATATCATATTGGCCTTGCAATTCCCTAACAGGTCGGATGGGCTCAGGTGGGGGCCACCCCTACTACAATACCAAATTTCAATGTTTTAATTTTACAGCTTCTTTATTTAATTTACATTTATTAAGTAAGTTCCATAAGTCAGGCAGGACCTACAAACAGATGGAAGAGATTCTCCAGGATATTGGGTATTATTGCTAAGTGGTAGAACTTATTGATTTTTAGGGTGCGGGTTTTCACACAAGATGATATTAACTTTTGTTGGTTGAATTAACTTGTTATTTTGGGATAAGATATTATTTGAGATTGCAACTGCCAACTAATTGAACCATTATTTTCATGACTTAATTAAGATATGTAATTAGAAATTTAACGAAGTATTATTATGAATAAAGTTGATTATTTCATTGATTAACGAATTTATTATTAATGATCGACGGTCCGCCTTTTATTGGGTAAGGAGCTACCATTTTGATGAGGTTCTCGTTCATCCTCCTTTGTTGCTATTTCCGGTCCTACAATATAGATCTTTTAGACAATAATACGGCCTCTGAGCGACATTTTGACCATTAATTTCCATTGCAATATATTGTGTGATAATAAAATATATGTTATGAAATTATATTTCATAGTTCACGAAGTAACACCAATTTATATCACCATCTTATATATCTTTTTTTCCGATAAACTGACAGTCAGAACATAAACTATTTGGCGCAAGTATTACAGGACCAGTTACATTTGGAACCGGAGCCGAGTCAATGTGAAAACACAACAATTATGGGTCTGTTTGGCAGAGCTCCACCACTGAAAAAATGAATCTGGAGCAGCAGATCCATCAAAAACAGCTCCACCGTGAATCTGGGATCCCACCTGGAGCTGGACAAAACTGTTTGGCTTGCACAGCAGCTCCAGATCCACGAAACTAAGTTTTTGGTGGGAATGACCTGTTTTGCCCATGGGTTTTATGGTGATATGGGATGGGGTGTGTAACCAGTGGCAAAAGGTAGGTAATTACCACCCAACTCCACGAGTAGGTACGAAACAAGGTTTCGTGGAGCACCCCTTGAGGTGCTCCATGGATTTCATGAATCTGGAGCTAGATTTAGTATTTTGGTGGATCCAGATTTCGTGGAGCTGGAGCGTTTGGGTAAAAATTCGTGGAGTGGAGCTATTTTTGGTGGATCTGGAGTTGGTGGAGCTCTACCAAATAGGCCCTATACTTCCCGTTTCGTCTTCTATGAAATGGTGGTATTAATTTCCCAGTAAGAGGAGGTCAAGAACGTGTAAATGTGAAAAAAAGGGAGCAGTAAACTCGAGGAGTGCAACAGGCAGCCTAGTCTAGCATGGGATTGAAATAGGGGAGAAGACAGAGGGACAAGCACAAACAAAGCCGGCAACTTTCCCACCTTCGCTCACGCCCTGGTCGTCATGGGGTCGATCGGCATCCATGGCGCGCGCACGTGGCCAAATGCACGTGAAGGTCCTGTTGCCTTCTTCCTCCCACAAGCTGGTAAGGAAGGAAAAATCGACATTGCTGTCCAGCAAACACACCCAGCTCGAACGCTGATCCTTTAATGATGAAACGAACCAACTTCTGCAGCGAATCTCCGACGAGCTCGCTAGGCACCTGGACGGAGGCAGCGATGGGGCACGGCGCCGTCGTCAGCCCGCTCGGCAAGGTCTGGCGCGTCGAGGTAGGCGGGACAGCGAGGGCGCGTTCCTGGGGCACGGGTGGCCGGAGTTCGCGGCGCGCACGGCATCGGTGTCGGGTGGTTCCTGGTGCTCCGCACGGCGGCGGCGTGCTCACCGTCAAGGCGTTCGACAGCAGCTACTTCCTGAAAGAGTTCGGCGCCCACTCACCGGTGCATACGTCCTCTGCCTCTGCTGTCGAATTGCAAGTACAAATAAAATGTGTAGCCAATTTGTACTACAGTAAGACAAAAACATCTTTTTTGTTTAGATGGAATCGACAAGCTTCTAAGAAGATGTTTAAATCACAATAAGCATACAATACTTAGTTTTATTTCCGGACTACTAATTCAATGATTCTGAGCGTGCGTTCAGTCTGAGTTCTGACAGTTGATAGCTCAGACATCTGATTCACTCTTGTTCACGTTCAGTTGCGGCAACCCGGAGCAGCACCGGCGGTGCTCGTAGGCCACAGTTCATCAAGGTGCTTCTGCGTGGTTTCATGGAGAAGATGGTTTGCACGCTCTTCCTGCTAATTTGGTTTTCCTCACACTCTCTGTTCTAGCTGTTGAAATGTTCAGACTTCTATCTTCAAATGTACCAGGACCTGATGAGGGGTATGTCCACTACATTTTGCTCTTGCGTTTGTTCTTGCAGCCTATCCCTGCCGAGTTTGTGAAACGCTACATCCCTGAAGAACAGATGAACAGCCGGATGGCCCTCGTTTCCAGCTCCCTCGGCAAAATTTTCCGCATCGAGCTCGAGAAAGATCGATCGGATGTGTTCTTCGCAGGTGGCTGGCCACAGTTTCTGGCGTTTCATGATGTCACTGAAAGTGATGCTCTGCTGTTGCGGTATGAAGGCAACATGGTGTTCACGGTCAAAGCGTTCGGGCTCAATGGATGCCAGAAAGAGTTCAAAGACCAAGGCATCAAACTTCAGCAAACTGAGCAAAGTGAGGAAACGAAATTGTTTGACATGCTATGAACATCTTTGCTATGGATTAAATTATGAGCTAAATCTAAATGCGTTTATTATTGTTGTCTTCTCAGCGTTTACAGAAATGAAAAGCCATCAGGAATCACCTTCTTCCACTTCCAGTAGGAAACGTAAGAGCAGGAACGAGAGGGCAACTGCTGAAGAAAAAAAGAGTGCAAAATTCTTCATATCTGTCTACGAGATTGGACCGCCGTCTTGGATAAAGAAGGAGATCAACACCCACGCTCTTGAAAAGTATCTGGTAAGCACAATAATTCATTTCTCTGCTGATATGAGCACGTTTGGAATAGGACAAACTCGTTTCAACAAAAATAAACGACATGGTTAATTTCATGCCAATATGCATGCTATCACAAGAAGAAACAAATTAATCTATCAAAGCACTTAACAGAGTATCGCCTCTTGCATAACATTTCTCATGCACATGCACTGCCTGTTGGTTTCTTTATGTTGAGCCAATACTTTCAAGGAATATTTTAAGGTACACCCAACTTATTTGAGCCATCCATTTTGGAAGATCCAATGGTTGATATTCCTTTTACCATATAGGTGGTAATAGGTCACCAGTTACCATTCAAGGGTAATAAAGATTTTTGACTGCATATTATGTAAGGAAGCAAATGTTAATTTGGCATTACTATTTGACGTTTGCCCTCAACAAGGAAGGCAATAAGTGTGTCGAACCACATACTCTTTTTTGGAAGACATTACCATTTACTAATATTGCCATATCAAATACAAACATCAAACAGTGATAAAAAGTAAGTATAATTTTTATTAAAATTTTAACTTAAAAATATAGAGAATCAAACAAAATTTCAGAAAACAAAAGGTACAAGAACACTAATTTGGAAGTTCAAATATCTCCAAATAATTTACAACATATTAAAAAATACCAACAAACTTAAATTCAAAACTAGAGAAAAATATTAAGTAATGTTATGATAGTGTACCAACATATTTTTTCTACATCCTCACTATGCATTTAAATTCATAATAATTCTTTTTGTTAAGTACCCTTAGACAATGGAAGGCTATGATTCACCCAAACTCTTTATCTCACGAGGGGTAAGTGGTGCACCTTAAAAGAACTTTAAATTCTAACCAAGGCGAGCTGCAATGCTTGCAGCCTTTGGCGCCGACCTTCGGCAACGCGATCGACCTTCCGGAGTTCATACATATTACTGAATTTACCATAGTAGCATCCCTTGTAACATTTTTCATGTATGTGCACTGCAAGAACTTGTCATCAAACGCACATGAACAAAAGTTTTTGATCTAGCAGTCTGTATGCATCCGTTGTGATTAATCATCAATCGCTTACTGAAGTAGTAGGTTGTCGAACCAATTCACTTTCAATGCTTGCAGTCTTTGTCTTCGATCTTCTGCAACTCGATCGGGTTCTGTGAACCTTGCACGATCACGCTCAAGACCTCGATGAGCAGCACCAGGTCTTGGAAGGTGCGTGGTCTCTCGTACAAGAAGGGCGGCCACGTGCTTGGAAAGGGCTGGACGAGGTTCTGCAAGGGGAACAAGCTCAAGGAAGGCGATGTGTGCACCTTCAACGTCGTCGAAACCGCGCTGTGGCATGTCGCCATCGCGCGTTGCTGAGATAGAATAGTACCAGGTGGTGCTGGTGGTAGTGGTGGTTTACATCGGATCAGTTCTTTCGGCTTATGGTTTGTATTACAGTAACTAACTTTCAAACAGTGTGTCTTTTTAATACGGAATCTATATTGCGCTACAGGTAGGCTATGCTAACACAATTTCAAAAATCTATTGCGTAGACAAGGAATCTCTACTAGTAATAGATCACAGGATTACGCTAGATGCGCAGACTCATAGCAGAAGTAGAGTCGATGTAGCATGTTGGTGCAGTAGTAGTCGTACTAGCCGCACGTCTCCTCCAGGTCCTTTTGATCATCACAAGTTGCAAATTGTTCCAGTGCTGAAGCTTTACATTAACACCTCCAAGGCATCCACACATACGGGCCATAAACACCATGCGCGAGAGTGCTAGCGCCGGTTGCGTGGTATTGAATGAAGAAAGTGTAGCGACTAGAGTTTTTGAAAAATTCCAAATTAAGCAAACCCTATGCCATCGCACTTCTATATATAGGCATCCATGATGAGCCTCGAACTTAAGGTTCATTAGGAACTCGTGGCCCACATAAATTCAGATCGCCATCTAAATTATATCTTAGCCTTTTAAGCGTGCGACCTTATAGGTTCACGTACACTTAGACATGACCTGAGTATCCCTACTCATCTACTAATCGGTGGTGGCCCCTAGTAAGACATGCCAACTTCTAAGTATACGTAAAGATCATATCGGATGAATCTCAATAAAAACTTATGCATTTATCTTTGCCTCACGATATCGGTCAAGCTCAAGGTGAGTACGTGCCATCCTTGTTGGTTAGCTTGACCACTCTTTCTAGATCATGTGACTCGGATTCCCTAACTACGGTTAACTCTTTAACCACGAGTTGCATGGCTATGTATTTTTGAAATCCAATCACTTGAGAGTACTAGAGATATCTCTCCCATTGCATGGAAGGGCAAATCCTATCTTGATCGACCATGTCTCGATGTATGCATCATGACAAAACCTGAAAGCTACTTTTATAATTATCCAATTACGGAATAGCGTTTGGCAACCCTTAAGTCAGCCATTATGCATCTCGAGTACGTGTGACGATCTCAAGTCTAAGGATATAGCATACGCATTATAAATGAGACCAACTGATTATATATAAGAATGCAACGTTCTTGCAGTGTCTCATGGTGGGTCGATTCAACCCATGTTCGCTAACATGTGTCCATATTATTGGTTTGATATCTCCATATCTATGATCCATAAAATATAGTCATTAACCAATACATATGCTAGTATATTAATATGCGTCCTCATATATTTTTGACTGGAGATCATTTCAGAATAATCATCACAGAAATATAGAGTTTCACAATCAAGTCACATACTAACTAATAAATATTGATGATGTTATTCAAGAAACAAGATAACATATTATTCAATAAATTATGAATATAACGAAATAAGGCATATTCACATTGGCATCTAAAAGCTGTTTTTTTCTATAACAAATAGCTTTTCTACTATACCTAAATTTCAAATGGGTTATCTTTTTAAGGTGGGGTCTACTAGTCGATTGTAATACACATTATAGAGAATTTATTTATATTGGCCAAAATCGCATGCGAGTTTCTCTCTCCATACAGCTCTCCACAAGTTATTACTATTTATAAGTTAAAGCTAAAAACTATTAGCAAATGCCAGAATGAACGGGCACATACTCATCTTTATGATTGCCTCTAGGGCATATTTCCAATAGTCTACAAGTTGATTATAGTAGACACTATACCGAATTCATCTATATCGACCAAAATCACATGCGAGTGTCTCTCTCTTGCGAACAATCAGAATTTAAATATTTAAGCCAAAAACTATAAACACAACCTAAAAGAACCCACCTATAGTATATAATAGAACCAGGTGGTGGTGGTAGTATACGTATTCCATCGGTTAATATGTGTCCCTTTGCCTAATGTTTGTTCAGGATGATCGGTGATTTAACTGTCAAAAGAAAGACATTGGATGAACATGCGCGAGTGGTGGAAAATAAACAACAGCTTGGATAGCTTACAATTTGAAAGTTGCCTAGACCAATCCGCCCGTCTCCTTCTTACATGAGGTCTTATTTACAGAGCAGAGAGAATGGCGACAAAATTACAAAAAATACACTGATGGATTGAGACAAAGTCAAGGCGTAAGCGTTAATTCGCTATCCATCGGGATTGTCTATACAACTAGCAGCATAAGTGCAACACCACGCCGCGCTAGCTACCGTATAGACTGAAGTAAAAGAGACGGCAATTCGCGGGGAAGTTTTTTTAAAAAAATCGAGCATAGTGCGTATTTCGAGAAAACCGAAGGCTTTTTTCGTAAATAACTGAGGACCTGTAAGGACATGTGCGTAACTAAACGAGGACTTGTACGTAATTTTGGAAAACCGCGGGGTGCTATCCTGCAAAGGATACGCAATTTCGGTGAAGTGGAGGGGGGTTTTCAGAAGAAAAAAATCTGGCAAGGACCTTTTTACGAGAATGAAGGACTTTTCTATGATTTCAAAAAATACAGGGAGTTTTTCACAAAATGGATGACGTGGTATGGGTGGGAGGCCGGGAAGTTCCCGGCTTTGTGTTTAGTGATGATTCTTGGGGTTGGCAAATTATTGGGGTTGGTGTCATCACAGATAGACCGCATAGAGCATCTCTAATAGTATGAGCTAGTTACTAGCTCTAAGACAACTTCTCCAATAGTACTAACTTTTAGCACATAGCTCATAACATAAATAGCCTCACATGACACTCTCACATAATTTTGGAATGTGTGTATGAGACTAGCTCTTGATCAAGAGCTAACTTTTCTCTCTCTTCTATTAAAATATGAAATAATATGCTTAGAGCTAGCTCATAAATCACTATTGGAGATGCTCTAAGAGTGAAGTAAAAGTTTGCGAACCCTAGCTCTAGGCTTCAGCTTCGTTCCCAGATCACTAATGGGCTGTAACCCAACCCAAACCTATAAAGAACAATCCATATAACCCTAACCCGGCCCAACCAAAAGACCACCTTCCACGAATTACCCTTACAACATTCCCACCCAACCCAAGCCGAATCCAATGGCTAAATTGGGTTGTAACCCATTTCCCACCCGTTTCAACCCCATTTCCAACCCATTAGTAAGCACTGTTCAGCAAGCCATGAGGACAAAATACTGCTGAGTCTCATGGCGATTTCAACAGCTGATAGCATACAGAACAAGTAATTGGACAGTGTATATAGTACCAAATCCCAAGTTGGATTTGTCTCGGCTCAGTAACTTCTGTAGTTCATACGACAAAGGATAAAACACAGGCGGTTGTATATAAAAACCGTCTGTGATAGTTTCATAGACTGTTCTAATTAAAAACCGTATGTGATAATACGTATATCACAAACGGGTTTTAAACCTAACCGTCTGTAATAGTTTCAGAGACAGTTTTACCCATGAACTGTCTGTAACAATCAAAACACAAATGACTCCATATAAACCAGCTGTGATGAGACGTTCAATATAGCTTGGTGTCGTAGTAATTCAAAAAACCACATCGTGAAGTACAGCTGAAGCCTTGATAACTTGATGTACAGTGAAAACACGAACATCTATCAGTTATTCAGTTTATTGGCAGAAAATAATGAGTAAACTATAGTAAGAATTCAAGAGTAGGAAGATGAAGCTACCTGAGTCACAGTCAAAGTGGGCTGTCTGGGTACCGATGGGCCTCAACGCAATTATAGCTCTACAACCAACTTGTAGGGTCCACGCATTCTTCAGGATATCCAGGCATATTTCAACTGTCTAGAAACATACAGAAGGGCAAGTTCAGAAATACTTAGAGCATATATAAAATAATATTTATTATGCCTCCAGTATTTAGGACTTTAACTAGCCAACCTATAGCACAAACTAAAGCTTCTAATGTTTCTGGTGATAATGAGCTTTGAGTATCTCCGAGTATTTTACCATCACAACTAAAGGTAGATTCAGATGACAGCGCTTAGAGGTATTGCAAGAAAATCTTGGGCCATAGCTGACAATCCTAGCACAGCGCTGGTGGTGGAGATCCGGAGGAGGAGCACGGTGGCAATGGTGGAGATCTAGTGGAGGAGGAGGGGCTCGACAGTGGCGATGATGTAGACAGCGTCGAGCAAGCTGGCATGGAGAGGGCACAGTGGCTGCGAGAAAGCCGGCGAGGAGAGGGCACGGTGGCTGCGAGAAAGCCAGCGAGGAGAGCTGGGAAACCTAGCGGCTAAAGCTTACCCCTCTGATCTAGCAAGTAGCAAGGAGGAGGGGACTCCACGGCGGCTGATATCCGAGGGTGAAAACTGAAGGAACACGAGCTCCCTGCATGAATCCATGACTCCGAGTTCCCCTCCTGAATCCTTGGCTCTAATCTCCCCTTTGGAATCCACCATCCTCCTCACCAACTCACCGCTCAGCAAAATGAATCAATTAAGAATAAGCTCTGAACTAAATGTTGGGAAACCGGCATCGGATCTACACGCCCAAATGCAGTTATGACCAGACTGCTGTTGCCTGACGGCAAACAGTGAGCCTCCGACTAGCTCCTACGACTACGGCGTAGAAACAAAGGACAAAGTCGAAACATGGTGGAGAGTGTTTGGGGGCAATTTTCTTCTTTTTCTTCACTTTCACTAACTACACAGAGGTTACAGGGTACATATAGACAACCGGGCCTCAGAGCACTCAACTGCTCCGCCGCTCGCCCGACCACTCAATCGTGACTCCGCTGAGCCACTCTGATCAGTCGACTCACGACTGTTCAAACACAGACAACACAGACCATTGCACACACCAGGCAGAGCGCACCACAACTGCTGCCCAATCAGAGCAGGGTTGTCAATTGCTGCCCAATCAGAGCAGGGTTGTCAACTGCTGATGTTGTGACCAGTCAGCTCACCAACCGTTGTATGGTCTGTGTCACTCACGCTTCCCTGTGCCGACGCTTGCGACTACTCACTGTGCCGACTTGACTGCTCGAGCGACTAGCCACACACCTCAGCCACTGGCTCCCACTCCAGCTTCTCCTTGACCGCTTCTCCGATCTTGGCTTCGACCGCGGCATTCGAGCTTCGACCATGCAATCACTGCACTGGTCAACTTCATACAGACTGGTCGCCCACGACCACACTGGTCGTAACCGACCGCTCACACAACCCTTGTTACGACCACACACACCGTGGTTTTAACCGACTACAACCAACGTGGTCGAAACCGACTACGAATAAGACCCTGTTGCGACCACACACACCGTGGTTGTAACAGACTACAACCAACATGGTCGTAAACGACCACTTACAACGTGGTCGAAACCGACCACATACAAAACCTTGTTACGACCACACATACAACGTGGTCATAACTGACTACAACGAACGTGGTCGTAAACGACCACTTACAATGTGGTCGAAACCGACACACACAACATGGTCGCAATGACCTCCGACCACACACAACATGGTCGTAACGACTTCTCAACGTGGTCGTTACCGACCACGCACGGCGACTCGACCACAGGCATCTTCGACCATGGCCATCCGACCACGGCCATCTTCGACCACGGGCACTCGACCATGGCCATCTTCTACCACGGTACTCCTCTGAGTATGCACTGACGACTACGACCATCGACTATCGACCACGACTATCTACTATCGACTATTGACCACGCCTGGCGACTATTAACTATGTACAAACATCTCGACCATGTACAAATTATCAAGATCGATTTCAACACTAAATACAAAAAGAAAAAGGAAACGAACAAGGCCGAGAAGAGCAGGAGCGAGCACCGGCGCCGTGAGCAATGCACCTCCGTACCAGGAGCAGGAGTGGGAGCAGGCACCTCCGGACCTGCCCATACCATTGCAGCGACGTGATGATAATCCCCGTGAAACGGTCCTCCAGGGGCTCAAGAATGCCAGACTGGAGGCGGCCAGCGAGGCCGTTGGTGTTGATTAAGACCCGAAAACGGGGGCCTTGCATAAACAAGAAGATATTCAATGGAACAGGAAAAACTCCCTCCAAGAACTATTCTAATAATCTCTTGCCATTTATAAATTCATCAAGAGCAGAACCCCAGTTGACTTTTTTCTTTCCATATCAATCCATTAGTGATAAGATTGGCACAGTCGCAAATATGCAAGGAGATGCCTAGGACAAGTCCCAAAGCAAAGCAAGCAAAGAATCCTTGTGCTAATGAACTAGCCTTTGAGAAAGAAAGAAAGAAAGAAAGAAAGAAAGAAAGCCAACCAAAATCCACCCCAAAGAAAGAAAGAAGCGGGGCAGTAATTAAGAAGCCGTTCGCTGGATCTATCAGTTTATACACGGTTTAGAATTTACACAACAACTAAATCATGTCCATGTCGTGGGTACCAACCCAACAGATCCTTTTCGTTAAAACCACATAGTGAAGAAGAAGAGGAAGGAAAACTAACTGAAGCTGCAGCAGGAGAATACGAACCTCCTTCGTCGTCGGTCGAGGACCACCACCCCGAGAGGCGAGGCGGACTGAGGAGAGGAGGAGGCTACTAGAAAATCCCTCTAATGCCACGAAACACATTGCAACAGCACAAAATTTGTTGCAATAGGTAGGCCTTATTGCCACAGTTTGGAAAAAATGTTGCGATATGTGGTCAATATTGCCACTAATTTATTGCGTTGCAAAAATCTTGACTTTCGTGGCAAGAGGTAGATGTTATTGCCACCACTTTCAAAATCGTTGCGATTAGCTGACAATATTGCCACGCAATTTCCTGCGTTGTGATAATCTTGAATTTCGTTGCAATATGTTGATGTTATTGCAACGAAATTCTAAGTGGTTGCGATGAGTTGACAATATTGCAACGAATTTATTACGTTGCCATAATCTTTAAAGTACGTTGCAAAAGGTTGATATGTATTGCAACGAAATTGTAAAGCGTTGCATCAATAAATGTTTTATTGCCACGAATTGATTGTGTTGTCATAATCTTTAACTAGTGTTGTAAAAGGTTTGTATATGTTGCAACGAAATTGTAAAGCATTGCATCAATAAAGGTTTGCCACGATTTAAATTTGTTGGAAGAAAAACTTGTTGGGTGGCAAAAAGTAATTGTATGCCACAATTTATTTAAGCGAAAATAGGAAAAAAGAGCATGTCCTAGGTCTTGAACCCAGGAACTTCACGGTCATAAACCTTTTTCTTACCACTAGGCTAGGCATGTGTTTTGTTCAAATATTTGTGCACTTATTCTTTTACAGTATTTGCGTTATGGGAAAGGACGCGTGAGAGCAACTCCAGCAGGGCCCTTACTTGAGCCCTCATCCTACTTTTGAGGGCCGAGGGGCAAAAAACTCACTCCAGCAGGGCCCCTACTTGAGCCCTCAAAAGTAGGGGGCCCTCAAATCTCCCCCTCGAGCCCTCATTCCGGGGGGGTCTGGAGGGAGCCCCTACTTTTGAGGGCTCAAGTAGGGGCCCTGCTGGAGTGAGTTTATTGCTCCTAGGGCCTCAAAAGTAGGATGAGGATGAGGGTGGGTCCTATGTGTCATCCCCTCTAAGAATGAATTTGAGGGTCCTGTTTTGAGGGCTCCTGCTGGAGTGTAGCCCAAAAAACAGAGCCCTCAAAAGTAGGGAGAGCCCTCAAATAAAAAGTAGGGGCCCTGTTTTGAGGGCTACTGCTGGAGTTGCTCTGAGTAACCCCTGGGAAATCAATCTTGCTGACGCGGATACGCTCATGTCTTGCACTTCTCAGTTAAATATATTATTTAACTGGAAGGAATTATTGAGCCGTATTAAATATTATCAGGTGAACTCTAATTCAATTGGGTATTTAATGATTATACTTGGAGTTTGTAACATCCTGAATTTCAGAGCCTTTTTGAAGCTTTTGAAATAAAATTCATCATTTGTATTTTTCTGAGATTAATTCACCATCCTGTTGCAACGAAATGCTCTCCGTGGCAATAGGGTCTATTGCCACGAACCATTGGCGTGGCAATAGAACCTATTACCACGCAATATATTTCGTGGCAAATGATACTATTGCCACGACCAAACTTTGTGGCAAAAGCAGCTATTGCCACGGAGTCAGCCGTGGCAATAGCCTATATCACCACGACATCATTCGTTGCAACAACAAACAATTGCCACAACACATTGCATGGCAATAACCATAGGTATTGCAACGCAACCACAATCCGTTGCACAACCTTTTAAGCACGCAAGTACTTGCCACGCTTGCCAACGGAAGTGAAGTGTTGCAATAGTTACATATTGCATCTATTTTGGCCCTATTGCAACGATTTCGCTCCGTTGTCCTAGACCTGAAAACTAGTAGTGTTAGCCGCGGCAGCACATGATGGTGGAGCTCGTCGGGGTGGCAGTTGTAGTAGGAGCCCCCCCCGCACGGAGCAGGGCACCGAGTCGCTCCGCAGTGCACCGTAGCTGATGTAGGCGCCGCCCAGCAGCACCCGCCGCACCACAGTGTCACAGAACCTGTAAGACTGGTCTACAAAAACCCAAGATATCACCGACAACCATTACCACTATCAATTTAAACCACTAAGCGAGTATTAATAACATCTAGATATCAAGAATCAATATTCCACATAAAATTGAATATAAATTCTAGCAACACGATAGATCATAAATTTAAATTAATACGAACCAAATAATCACCAAAAGCATCATAAATAAGTTTAAACTAGGAACACATCATCTAATAATATTACGAACTATAAGGACTAAGGAAAATCATAAATTATTCAATTATTACAATGACTGATACTAAATTGTTAATGACCAAAAGTGAAGTAGTGCTAGATGAAGTGAAGAGCTACAAAGTGCAACAATACATGTCCTACATCCCTCATGCATGTTGCCTTCAATGTTTACCTAAATAACAAATAGTAAGAATAACTCTATGACTCAGTAAGTACAAACTAAAATAATAAATAAGATAAGCATGCTCTTAACATTTTATCTTAATCCACCACTCTTATTATCACATGCTCATTGTCCACCAATTCCATACATATGTCTCTTTTCCAACTCTTTTTAATGAATGCAATGCAAAAGACACAACTCCTCTGTGTATACTGGTATAGCTAAGTGTTCACATATCGATAACACACCTTTGTCCCATCTTTTTTCATAAAGGGTCACCCTGTCCTTTTTCATACAGGGTTTTACCTCCACTCTCATGTAGTGTCTATCATCATTGTAACCATCATCATATGAGTAATTTAAGAACAATTATCATCATATGAATCATCATAGCAAGTAATTGGTCAAACAAACAACAAGCTCAAACACTTGAAGACTTTTCTACCATTCACTTATCTTTTCCTTAATTGCTATAACCGGAGTAATTTGAAGGAGACAATACACATGAAGCTACTCCTTCTATAGTAAATATGCAATCCCAATACTAGCCATTGCAACACATGACAAGTCTTAATCAACAACACACCTACACGCTTCCCACTCCACTATTTTCCCTCTTTACCAGACAGTCACCCCGTGCTATCTTGGCACTAAAAATATCATAACTTTCAATTCTCACAACGTAAAATAGTAAACCAAACCAGTTCTGGAATCTATACAAAATTCTCCACTTTTATTAATTGGCCAAATTTTCAGATTAAATTATCTTTACCTCTGTTTTTAACTCATAAGGTGTATCTAACATCTTCTGGACAAAAGAATAATTAATTTTATATCTTTTAATCTACAAATGCAAATATATTAAAAAATGATATTTTCAAAACTTACAGGAAATTATATACTACTTTCTAGTTATTCCTAAAATTTAATTCTAATATTAAATTAATCAAATTATGTTTCCCTATGACTGCATCCAGTAGCAACTCGTCACTGGATAACAGCCTTCCAAAATTCATAACTTCTATTCTACTTATCTAAAAATTATGTTTTTAGACTTTCTGAAAACTTTAAGAAATTACCTACAATGTTCATGCTGACTAAATTATCAGATTAGTTCATTTTCTATTTTTTACTCTAGTAATTATTACAAGCTACCAAAACATGACACATTTACTGGACAACACAATTATAAAATTCATATCTCACAATCTACTCATCCGATTGATGTGAATAAAAATGCTATAGAAAGCCATCGAGATTCTCTACAACTCTCCAGTAAATGAAATTTTCAAATTATACCTCTATACTACCCGCAAAAATAATACAACAGTACCACAGATCAAACCAATCTATTATCTGAGAGGGAATTGTTAATTGTCTCTCTAAATGGGATTCTAATCGCTCAATAAAATCAGTACAATAGTGATAAATAACTAGATCATTACCCAAAGAAGTACGAGAAAAAAAAACGATCCCTTCCTCACACCTTCATCCCTTTCCCCTTCTGAATTCTTCTCGGGTGCTCTTCCCTTCTAATTCTCCCGTTTTCCTCTTTTTTTCCATCGTTTCCCCCTGGCCATGCACTGTAGCCACATAGGGAAGCATGCAACCTTGAACTAGTCTGTAGAGCATGCAATCATGAGCTAGTCAGCAGCAACAGAACGTGCATGCAAGCAGGCAGCCGGGCAAGGCACGCCAACGTGTAGGGTTGGAAAAATAGTTCGAGACTCACGAGTCGGCTTGGCACGTATGAGCTAGGCTCGGGCTAGTAAATTTTTGAGCTGAGCCGAGCAGAGCCCCTCTGCAAGCTCGCAAAAAATTCGAGCCGAGCTTGAGCCGCTCGCGAGCCTAGTATGGCTCGTTTGTATGCAGCCCAAAGGCAGTCGTCTCGTGCGGCACCCCTAGGCCCATCCCAGCCACATGCTGAGTTGCTAACATGTACCGTAACCCTAAGTCCCTAATTTGGCCGATCCCCATGCCGATCTTGATTTGATTCGGCTACCGCGCCTCATTCGGCCGATCACCTTTCTCACCCGCCCGCGCTGTCCACTGCGCCACCGGCCCCATCCATCGCCCCATCCACCGCGCCGCTCAACCCTCGCACCGTGCCTCCCACCGCCGCTCGCCCCTCCCACCGTGCCTCCCACCGCGCCGCTCACCCATCGCATCACCCACCCCATCCTCTCCTGGCCACGTGCTCCCCCCGTTCCCCCTGGGCCCTGGCCCCACCCTGTGCTCCTCCCCGCGTTGTGCTCCCGCCACTCTCTGTCCGACTCCCATGCCATGGATCATCAATGGAGCATGGAGCCTCGTGCCACGCAAGGGAAGAAGTCGGCCGACATCAAGGCCTTCGGTTCTGCACTAGCAGGCGAGCATGCAACTGGTCATCGCCTCATCAGCTCCCAGCCGCCTTTTGAACTCAGCAAACCGACAGACTCGGTGAGATGTTTTCTAAATTTCGTTGATGTTTTGTAGTGTAATGTCTCTCATTTTTGTGAATAATTTTGTAGTGTCATATATTGTAGCTATTTATGACTAGCTTCCTATGTAATCCTTGTAAGGCAATTTTGAGCAGAGTATTTAGTTAAACAGCAAACTGAAATGTGGGTAGGTTTATTGCACTTTTCTAGGAATACTTTTGAATTACTTGTTTCTAGCTTATGTGCTCTTAAGCTAGCCATTTGTTTAGTAGGGATAGCACAATTATGTTTGCTACCTAAACAAATAAACCTCCAGATGACTTGTTTGTTTGTGGTTTGAGGTATATTTTGTAAGTTAGTTTTCATTTAGCATGTATAGCAGAGAGCCACAGATTATGCTTGCACCTATTTACAAATACCTTTAAATGACTTGTTTTATACCAAGTGTTGATTGCCTTTGCAATGTCTTGTGATACCACATATCCTTGTCCATTAGCCCATGGAGGGTATTTTTCTTCAAGCCATTCCTGTAGAACACATGAAATCTTAGCTCTACTGTTAGTCGACCACCTAAAAAGTAACTCATATATGCCTCCTTATTTATCATGGTGATAGACTGATAGGTTGCAAATTAACCTGCATAAATGCCTTTGGACAAACTATAGCTTATTTTGTTGACTTTAGTATTCACTATTTTATGAATGATTTTATAAACTTTTTATCAAAGTCGTCGAGTGAGGGTGCGGATTGGGAGGATATGGGTATGAGTGATGATGATCACAATGTTGTCCCATCTGCTGAGGACGGGGAACAAGGATATGTTTTTGTGGATTCTTTAAGTTTGAATGATGATGAACACAATTGTGGCTTTGATAGAACATGGTACCGTTTCTTAAGGAAGAACAAAGAGGGGGCAAAAAGGCGGAAGGGATCTTCAAAGGCAACTGGGAGACAAAAACAAAGATCAAATTGTTGGAAGATTTTCAAGGTGATGACTATTCCATCAAAGACAAAGAAAGGGGAGACAGATACAAAGGCAAAGTGTAGGTTTTGCTACAAAATCATGTCTTACAAAAAAGGGGTTGCTACTTCACATTTGATGAGGCACATACCAAAGTGCATGCCATATATGAACAAAGTGGCTAAGATGAAAGATCAAGTTAAGCTCAACTTTGGTCCTGCTAAGGTAGGTGAAACTAGTTTACCTCTTATTGCAACTCCTAAGGAATATGATCATGATAAAACTTGTCAAATTATTGCTAAGATGATAATTGTCTATGAGTATGCTTTTAGGATGGTCGAGCACACTTGGTTTAATATTTTGATGAGTTACTTAAATACATCATATCAATTCATCGGTACAAAGACGATAAGAAGTGAATGCATCAAGATTTATGAATCAGAGAAGGAAGTCCTTATGAAGAGTCTCAGAAGTGTGTCCTATATAAGTTTAACTTGTGATTTGTGGACCTCTAACCAAAACCTTTGCTACATGAGTTTGGTAGCATATTATATAGATAAAAATTGGGTTATGCAATGTTGTGTGCTGAACTTTATTAGTTGGATCCTCCACATAGCTGGGTTGTCATAGCTCAAGCTATCTTTGAGTGCATTGCTGAATGGAAGATAGAGGATAATATTTTCACACTTACTTTTGATAATGCTTCACCAAATGTTGCTATTGTAAATAGTTTAATGGCCAAGTTTGCTTCTAGAGGATCAGCTCGTTTCATTGCCAAGTAGTGAACGTGGTTGTAAATGATGGCCTACTACCAGTAGCACCTTTGATAAACAAGCTCAGGGAAACAATCAAGTATATAAAGAAGTCTCCATCTCGTATGCATAAATTCTTATAAATTTGTTCATCACTTGCTTTGCAAATTGGTCCTGGGTTGAGCCTTGATGTGTCCACACAATGGAGTTCCATGTATAAAATGTGTCCACACGATGGAGTTCCATGTATAAAATGTTGTCAGTCTGCATTGCTTATAAGGATGCTTTAGTGTGTTATACCGACATAGATGCAAATTACCAATGGCAGCCATCAAGTGAAGATTGGGCATTGTATGAAACAATGCACTAATATTGAAATCCTTGGCTAAAGTGACTAGTGCATTTTCTGGATCAACTTATCCAACAGCCATCAGTGCTGGAGGTAGAGTACTAGATGACTACCAGAGTTCTCTATGCGGCTATGGTTCAGTATTTGGTGTGTGCGTCTAGCTAGATAAGATGTGCAAATGATGACATGAGACCTCCAATATTTTTGGTACGTTCTTCTATACTACACTCTTCATGGATTGTTTTTTGCTTACATCATGGCTAACTCGAATATCATGCCTCTTTTTAGGAAGAAGATGATAAGGATGATGTTGAAACCATACGTTTTCCTCAAAGCGTCGTAGGGAGCAACTAGTGGGTGGTACTACTTCCACATGTATATTTGGTTAGCGATTATTGTCATTTTGTTACTTCCACTTGTATGTTTGGTTAGTGAGCTATTCACTGAAGTAAATGTTCATGAATGATAATAATCCCTTAAGGTAATAAATGTTAAGAAATCTGCATGAGGAACTAGTTTCTTAATTTCTTACAAGAGTAAGTGCATAACCACCAAGGGAGTCTTCTCCTTGGCAACTTAAAGGTCACAGATCATCAAAGCGAAAAGCATGTTGCATGTACCCATCAAATGCATGATAGAACATATCTTTCACCTACATAAAAGATATACTTCTGGAAGTTAGTGTTTAAACAAAATTTTAGGTTAAGATAGAGCATTAACAACCAGACTAGCTTGTTCTTATGCCATTTGGCAACTCACAAGTTATTACCACTATTGTCACTCAAGTAAGACTATACTGCGAAAATGAATGATTGTTATCTTGTTGGAGAAAAGAGCAATGTTGAGCCTGCTAATGCTATTTTGAGATAGTATGTTGAGCCTGTTGTATGGTGCCTAGTAAACTTTTGAAGTTAATTAGGTCCAGTTGCATATGTATTTTGAGTGTAGTATCATTTTCAAAGTTCTCTCATGGAAACTACACAAGTGTTCTTTATCTGCAAGCTGTTGAACAAGCATTTCTACAAGATGCTACAATGCTAGAAGCTCTAGTTGTTGTTAAATATCCATGCCAAGAGAACCTTTTGTTTCGTGGATTGTTAGAAGACCTTTTGTTTTGTGGACTGTTAATATTAAGTGTTAAGTTTTGCTATGTTGACATGGACTGTTAAATATGATGAGTAGATGCATCTGTTCTAGTGTTAAATATGTTCTAGTGTTAAATATGTTCTAGTGTAAAATATGATGAGTGGATACCTCTGTTAAATTAGAGAATAAGCATAGATTGTTAATCTATTATGTCTTTCAGTTTCACCCTTCTTATTGATTAAGGATGGACATGGACTGTTATGGTTGTATAGAGAGACATGCAATCCATGAAGGCCCTATATAAACTGGAGCAGGGTCCATGAGACTGGAATGAGGTGGAACAGAGACAGAGGCATGGCAAATGGTATATGTTTCAGTTCTAGCTCGACCCGCCAAGCTGAGCCATGAGCTGCTGAGCTGGTCGAAGACTGCCTGTTCTTGGCTCGCGAGGGCTCGTGAGCCCGCTCGAGCCTTTCTTCGAGCCGAGTTGCCCTCCTGGCTCATCCTCAAAATGATCCGAGCCACCTGTTGAAATGAGCTTGGGCAAGCATGGCTTGAGCCGGCTCGGCTCGGCTCATTTCCACCCCTAGCCACGTGCATGGTGACTGTGCCAGCGCGTGATGTCCTAGTGTCTCTTCACACATGGCTCTCGAGGATTGGTGTGCCTCCCCTCTGTGCAGGCTCTGGCGCCAAGGCCACACGTGAACTGGTGATAGATGGCACGCTCGATCGATAGCAGTAGTGAGTTCTTCTGGTGACATGCGGCAAGTACTTCTCGATGGTGTGGCTGGCCGAGCTCACGAGGGCCAACACTTGTGCTACGTGGCACCCAAGCGTTAGCAAATGGCCAACTGCACAAGGCATCACGTGGAACAAGGCGATGGTGCACAACTGTGTGATGCATGGCACGCGAAAAGCAGGACATAGGCATGTGGCAAGCAGCGACGTCTGCTCTCAAGGTGGAGGATCCTATGTGGCAATTAGAAAGGTTTTTCTCTAGAGCTGGCAGAAGGTCTATGGCGCCCAAAAAACAGAGAATAGATCTAGGGTTTTGGACCCTCTCCTCTCCCATGCTACTTTTATAATGGCACCACTTCCAATCCATCCACAACTCCTCCGCATGATTGTTATTAGAGAGAGATTGTTGAAAATAATCTTAACTTAGGGTTTAAAATGAGTCCGAGACATAGTAGAATCCATCTCTGTGTGTTACTCAAATTGAAGTCATGATCAGCTTGAAGTTCAAGTACGCATATTAGGAGGTGAGTATTAGCCTATATAATGAGGATACTTGTCACCAATTTTGTAAGAAAAGAGTCTTGAGTTTTCAGTTTATAATATTCGTCATCACATTCGACTTATTTTTAATAATAGAATATTTATATTTCTGAATAGAAAGTATTTTTTAATTTTGCAATCAACTTTGACTATGCACAAAACAGAAATTACAGATTTTGAATTTTTATATACACTTTATTATTTAAAATTGATAGCTATTGTCAGACCCAGATTTTTAATCTAGAATCTCCTGTGAAACCACTGCACTATTCTCTAGATCAGTAGATAGTGCTCACAGGTACATTGCTGCATCATTTCATACATCACATGGATCACATCAACTCAATAATAATATTACATAGCTGAGATTGAATTATGCCGTGTCGGGCAACAGTTTTACATAAGGGCTAGTCAGGCCAAAAGTTCACATACAAAAGCGCAATAGCGGAAGCAACAGCAAGGTAAGGCCTTTAGTCCACAAGCAAGTGACTGGGGGTAAATATGTGCCATATGATTATTACCTAAGCTTAAGCAATAATTATAGGCACACCACACCATAGTCTAATTGCCTAGGACCCCAAAAGCGCAGTAGTTGTCCTAAGTCTCAACGTTGTTCCCACCATCTGTAGCCGAGGTTTCTTCATATGTATAATGATCTTGGGCCCCTGAATCTGGTTTTGGTAATGCAAGTGTGAGCACACAAACCACCGTGCTCAGCGAGCCAATACACGGAATGCAGTATATAGTATGCATGGCTTATCAGGAGAAGGCTAGAGTTCTTTTATTTGTTAGAAATTGTTGTTTAATTATACTTCATAGAAAATCTCCTATGACTTAGCAGTTTTGACTAAAGCATAGTGTATGTGAAAGATTGCTTTAATAGTAGTGATCCGGATACCATCCACCGTTATATGGTCTCTGCACCTATGCTAGACCTTCAGCGTTATAGCCACTTACATTATCACTGGGACGACACCCAGGGCAACACAAAACAGGGCTTTCCATTGCCCTCCATTTTTCCAATTTCACCCACAAAGTTTTTGAAATACAACTATATCTGGTTAAGTTCCCATATCCGCCCATGACCGTGGGCACGGCTATTCGAATAGTTTTGACTCTGCAGAGTTTGCACACTTTACTCACAAGAGACAGCTTACTCGTTGCCCCACATGATTCCTTAGTCATGCGGTTGAGCAAACCATCACAGTAACCGTTCAAAGTATCTCGTCCCTTCCATCATCTCACACTATAGGCTGCTCCCACTTGCGGTGGGTCCCATACGTTGTGCGGGATGTTCCCCTCCTATGCGCCTAGCAGCTGGCTACCCACACTGCTAGCACGCCGCAGAAGAACTTCACCCTCTGTGGATGTCCCATTCAAGCCTGCCACCCAGATAGCCGCTTGCACTACTTCACTCCTCCATCGATGATGATGACTTTCAGGATCCGGTAAATTTACTAAGCCATGTTGAACTTTACAGACTTGTGGTTGTACTTGTTTTACACAGGAGGTTATGACAAGATTCAGTTCTTAGGGTTATCTGGGCAGTTCTACCACTAACCACACTCTCGTGCACCACTGCACTATACCCCCGAACCATCCGCCCAGATAAATAAGCAATTTGAGGTTTTTGGGGAGCAGAAAATAATCATTTCCAACATATACCAATCATTACCACCATTACTGCCCAACCAAATTTACTCATGATTAAAAGTGATGCTTGGGCGTTCTTGCGCCCATGAGTGTCTAGGCAATACTAAGCATGGCATATAATTACGGACTTATTTTCGAAAGGTTATTACTATAGTTTTACTAGGGTGACAAGGCTCACATGTTCGATTATTCCAAAGGAAAATATTATTAACAAGCTAAATACTGGATATGTAACTAGGGTATTGAAATCATCAAATACTTAGCACATAAAATAACAGCATGCAATTGATAATTTAAACGAAAGTAAATTGCAGAAAATGTAGGTTCAATATGATCAAAGCATTGACTCGTCTTGGTCACAGTGGGTTTGGTCGTGGTTGTCTTGAGCTTCTAGAGCTACTGCTTTGGCTTCTTCTTCATGAGCCTCATACATTCGCAAGCCAATCAGCAAGCCAATTAAACATTCGCAAGGAAATCCAAATAACCCCAAAACTCATGATTTTAGTTTCATTGGATAGACTTTGATTTTTAGTTAAACTTAGAAATGTGTTTTATTAAATTCTGGGTGAGAATGAATTAATTATAATTATTTGAAGTTTTAGTCGTAAGTCCATTACATGAAATATAGCCTCTAATTAAACTTGAATATCATACCCTAAAGATTAGTGGTTTAGGGTTTAAATTGCAATGGTTAATTCTATATCATTTACTAATATGCAATGGTTCAAAATTTATTGTTTACTCAATTTTTATCTATTAGAACATCATGAGAGCTTAAACCTACACATTATTCCTAATTAGTATCTCACTATACCTTCAACTAGCAATTAGGTTTTAAAGTAAAAGGTTAAAAGCACATTAGTTACTAAAATATAATATTTAATCTATGCTTAAATATTTATTAAGCTCATTTATACCCTAAATAAATTTTTTTGTATCTTTCCTAGACCTTTTCCTGATTTTTCCTAATTTTTCTTTACTACCAATGCATAGCAAAAATTAAAATAAAAACTGCACCTCGGCGCTGCGGAGCAGGGGCTCGAATGCAAGCAGCCGAGGTGAGTTTTGAGTGCGAGCGCTACTAGCCAGTCTTCCTTCGGGTGTTACCTGACTATAGAGGGAGGGAGAAGGCAGTTAAGCCGAGCGACAGCAAGGACCGAAACAGAGGAAGCCGAGGGTGGTGGACGGCGGCGGTGTGGCCGGCGGTGGGTGGTCAAAGAGAGGCTGGTGATGACCAAAATGCGTTCCCAGCGACGAGGTGAGGCCGAAGGAGGTGCCGGGGTCGCCGGCGGAATGTAGGCCACGGGAAGCTCGGCCGAGCATGAGGTTGGCTTTGCCAGTTTCCGAGGAGGGTGCGGGAGAGGGGAATCGGGCTGGCGTGGTGCGGTGCGGCGGCGCGCTTGGCGGCCAGCCGTGGGGGAGGAAGAGGGGCGCCGACGAGGAGGAGGGCTTGGGAGGCCGATTAGTCGCTAAAGGAGCTAGGACGGGGTGTGGCAATGCTAGTGGAGGCCTCGGCTGGGGCTTTTATAGCCAGGAAATGGTGTGCGGCGAGGACGGGCAGTTGGCCGGTCATGGCAGCGACGCAAGCTTGGGAATGGCTACAGTGGCGACGGGACAGCGACTGGGGAAAAGTCGTGGACTGGCGCGGGATGACGCGTGCACTAGCAGGGCCATGGTCTGGCGGAGCTGTGGTCGACGCGAGCAGTGCAGCTCTGGTCTTCGGCATGGGTCTTGACGCGGAGGGGACGGGCACCGGTGGCTGCAAGCGGTGACGTAGGCATGGCGTGGCGATGGGATGGTGCGGGCCCAGTGGTGACGCGTGCGGAGTGGCGCCGGGGACTGGCGGTCCGAAGGGGGGGTCGCAGGGGAGCGGGCTATGGCGGCCTATCCGAGCGAAGACGGGGGCTTCGGCCCTTGGTCCGAATGCTACGGGGGCTGGAGAAGGAGACAGGGGCGGCTGGCTAGCTAGGCTGGGCCGGTTCGGCTGGCTGGTTGGGCCGGTCTGGCTGGCTAATTGGGCTCTTTCTTTTTATTTATTTATTTCTATAGGGCTATTTTCATGCACATTTTTACATGTGTAATTTCTTTGGACCTATTTCCTTATTACTATTATTCTGATGTCTTTTTTATTTTGATATTTTATTTTTATTTGTCTATAGATTATTAATGTGTAGGTATTTACATGTTTAGTTATTCAAGGTAAAGGTTCAGGTTTTATTTTTCTTAATTTCTTTAATTACTGGAACCATATTTTCCAAAATAATTCCAAGGTTACTCATTTGCCAAGCTCAAATTTTCAGGGTGTTACAGCTATATCCAATCTGATCTATATATAAGTATATAACTTCAGTCAAGAGGGAGATACCACAATGATTTCTGTTACAAATTTTTGAAATATTCAACTCGATCCAATATATAGACAGAGAGATAGAGAGACCTACTTATATACATAATACTGAAGTTCCAAATTTTCAACATAACGTTTTCCCAAGTTTGAAAGAGTTTGCATTAAGTAAAGACTGATTGCAAAAATATACTTTTTACTTACATAGTTTAATTCAGAAAATAGAGATAATCCATGTTGTCAAGTCATTTAGCTTGGCTGTTATAACTTGGGTATTTCAAATTGACGGTCACATCTTTTCCCTTTTTTCCTCATTAATTTGAGAATACAAATGTGATTAGGTCTCTCCATATAGAGATCTATTACTGTATGTGATACTAATTTTTTAAATTTGTTAGATTAAATTCATTTTCAAACTTGAAAGCAATCGCACTGAGTAGAGATGTATTGCAAAAATATTATATTGTTAGTTTTAATACATTTAATTTACAAAATAGAGATTTAATCCAATATATTTAACTTAGGAATTTTGACTTGAATCTGTAATTCGTTGTGCCTTGAGTTTGTTTGTTTAAATTTTTTTTTGTTAACTTCAGTGATTGTACCCATTACATGCAGGAGCATATTGGTGCCAACCACCACAAATAAACTTAAAAACTTTTAGCAAAACTATTTGATTAGAAAAAAAATCAACCGTGTCATATAATTAAGTATCTCTATAGTGTATAGCCCGTGCAACTCATTCGAGAGAATACATCAATGGGGTTTTTGTGCACGCATGCAACCACCCTTAGTATGCAATATTAATACCACCTCAAAAAGGTAATTCCACACCCAAACTAACTACTACTGCTAATTAAGCCTGTCTAACGTGGACATTGGTGTTGAAATATCTGTATATTCCGTAACATTCTGCTGTAATTGATTGTGTAACCGAGATCTTAGGACCCAGTGCCTTACTAAGGAAAGCTCAGAACTTCCTTCTGTGTATAAACGATTGTTGTTGATTCTGTAACAGTAACCTGAAGTCATTATATAAAGCAATGTAGTCTGCACGATTGTAGTGCGATTACTGCCATACATTTCTATCTTCCTCTCTGAATTCTTTTATGGTATCAGAGCCACACCACATAGGAAATGTCCACGTCCAGCGGTGTTGTTAATTCTTCATCTCCGGCCGCTGTGTCGTCCATGGCTGGCCTTCTTCCAACACCTGCTCCTTCTTTCAGTTCTCTCATTACTGTTCGGCTCACAAACACCAATTACCTCCTGTGGAAGGCTCGGATTATGCCTTACCTGAGGAGTCAACAATTGCTTGGCTATGTTGATGGTACCATAGCACGACCAGCTACTACCATCACCCAGTCCTCTGTGGATGGTGCTATGCAAGTCCCGAATCCGGCGTTCCAACAATGGTTGATTCAAGATCAACTTGTTCTGAGCACTCTACTCTCTTCATTGCAAGAAGACATTCTTGGTCGAGTCCTCCTTCTCAATACCTCAACTGAAGTATGGAGTGCCCTCGAGGGGATGTTCTCATCAGGATCCAGAGCCTGAACCATGCAGATCTGGATGCAACTCACAACCATGAAGAAAGGTGACTTGTCTATGTCTGAGTATTTCAATAAAATCAAAACACTTGTAGATACATTATCTTCCATAGGACAGCCACTCCGTGATGAGGAAGTGGTCTCCTATATGCTTGCTGGCCTGGGAGAGGATTATGACCCTCTGGTCACTTCAATCACCACAAGGATTGAGCCAATTTCTCTTTCTGAGTTATATGCGCATATGCTGGGTGCTGAGATGCGAAGAGAGCATAACAATAGCACTTTTCAAATCTCGGCAAACAATGTAATGCGTACTTCTCGGGGAGGACGAAGTGGCTTTCAAGGCAGAGGCCGCAGAAGCTACAACGGAGGCACTGGAGGTGGTCGTGGAAAAATTCAGAGCAACTACAACAATCAAAATGCACCTCGCACGGCAATCGCCCACAGTGTCAGATCTGTGGCAAAATGGGTCATACAGCATTAAAGTGCTACAACCGTTTCAATCATTCTTATCAAGCTGAAGAATCTCATGTAGCAGCAATGGCAGCAGCAGCACCAGCTTATAATACTGACTCAAACTAGTATACAGACTCAGGTGCGACGGATCACATCACCTCTGAACTGGATAAACTCTCTATTCGTGAGAAATATCATGGAAAGGAGCAAGTTCAGACAGCCAGTGGCACAGGTATGACAATTTCACACATTGGTCATTCTCAAATTTCCACAAATAATCATACCTTGAAACTGAATAATGTTCTACATGTTCCTAATGCATAAAGAAACCTTGTCTCTGTGCATCGTCTTACATCCGACAATAACATTTATCTCGAGTTTCATCCTGATTATTTTCTTGCCAAGGATCGAGCCACGAAGAGACTTCTTTTTCAAGGCAGATGTGAGGGAGGTTTATATCCACTGGTGTCTTCCTCTGGTGTCTTGAACAAGCAAGCCTTCACCAGTATCAAGACTCCACTGCATTTGTGGCATTGTCGGCTGGGTCACCCTTCTTCCACCGTTGTTCAATGAGTCCTTCATACAAATAAACTTCCTGTAACCTCTGACAAAGATAAACAGCATGTCTGTAATGCTTGTCAGGAGGGAAAGAGTCATCAACTTCCATTTCATCTCTCAGTCTAGTGCTCCCTTAGACCTCATCTTCACCGATGTCTGGGGACCTGCTTGTACCTCAGTAGGAGGCTTCCATTATTATGTCAGCTTCATAGATGACTTTAGCAAGTTTGTGTGGTTTTATCCAATAAAACACAAGTCTGAGGTTGCAAATGTCTTTACTCAATTTCAAACTCATGTTGAACGAATACTTCATAGGAAGATTCTTGCTGTTCAGTCAGATGTTGGAGGGGAATACAAATTCCTGCACAAACTCTTTCAGCAAACTAGCATTAACCATCTTCTTTCTTGCCCTCATACACATCAACAAAATGGCTCTGCGGAGCGAAAACATTGACACATCGTTGATGTAGGACTTACTCTTCTCGCGCAAGCCTCAATGCCATTAAAATTTTGGGATGAGGCTTTCACTTCTGCTTGCTTTCTTATAAACAGACTGCCCAGTCGAGTTCTCCAATTCTGCTCTCCAATAGAAAAGTTGTTCAATGCTAAACCTGATTATACTCTTCTAAAAACGTATGGTTGCGCTTGTTGGCCGAATTTACGACCATACAATAGGCATAAACTTGCCTTCTGATCCAAACGATGTGTCTTTATTGGGTATAGCAATTTCTACAAGGGTTACAAGTGTCTTGATCGGCAAACGGGGCGTGTCTATATCTCTAGAGATGTGATCTTTGATGAGTTTGTGTTTCCCTTTGCCGAGGAGACAAATCGCATTATTTCAGTGCAGCCGCCCACAACACTTTTGTCTCTTCCCTTGAACACCACATCTTCCCACAATGAGAATGACCATGTGCCTGATATTGTCAACCCTTTGTCTAGTGCTTCTGTTACTGACTCTGCAGGTGCTGAAGTAATTGAGTCTACTATTGTTCCTGCTATGATGGAGGGAGTCTCGGCACCTCAAGAACAACATGGTGTGAGAACTAGGCTTCAGAGTGGAATTCACAAACCCAAGAAGTTTTCTGATAGCACTGTTCGGTATACAACCAACAGGGGGAAAGTTATCTTCAATACCATGGTTGCATCTGAACAAGAGCAGGCTGAACCATTCTGCTATAAGCAGGCAATGCAGAATATACATTGGAAGCAAGCAATGGATGCTGAGTTTGAGGCTCTTCAGAAGAATCAAACATGGCATCTTGTTGAAAAACGGCCAGACCAGAATATAATAGATAGTAAATGGGTGTTTAAACTGAAGCGCAAAGCCGATGGAAGTATTGATCGGTATAAGGCACGATTTGTTGCAAAAGGGTTCGAGCAGAAATATGGTTTGGATTATGAAGACACCTTCAGTCCAGTTGTAAAACCAACAATGGTGCGATTGATTCTTTTTCTTGCAGTTTCCAAGGGGTGGTGTCTGCAGCAAATTGATGTGCACAATGCTTTCTTGCATGGTGAACTAGAGGAACAAGTGTATATGCGACAACCACCAGGATATGAAGATCCAAATCATCCACAACATGTTTGCAAGTTGGACAAAGCAATCTATGGTCTTAAGCAAGCCCCACGGGCGTGGTACTCAAAATTGAGCTCCAAACTAGAAGGACTCAGCTTCAGACCATCTCAAGCCGATACTTCTCTGTTTATATACAATCAACATGGTAGTATCATATATATGTTAATTTATGTTGATGATATTATTATTACAAGCTCCTCAGTTGAAGCTATTCAGATTGTACTTGATCAACTGCACAAAGATTTTGCAATCAAAGATATGGGTGATCTACACTACTTCTTGGGTATAGAAGTTATCACTGAGAAGAATGGGGTTACACTCACAGAGAGAAGATACATTGGGGATATCCTTTCCAGAGCAAATATGGTGAATTGCAAGCCTATCTCTACACCAATGTCATCCAGTGAAAAATTGTCACGAGTTCAAGGTATATTGTTATCTGATACAGAAGCAATGAAATACAGGAGTACTGTCGGAGCTCTTCAGTACTTGACAATAACTCGGCCTGATTTGTCATACTCGGTCAATAAAGTATGTCAGTTCTTACATTCTCCTACTCAAGATCCTTGGGCAGCAGTTAAACGGATTCTCAGATATTTGCAGTTTACTCGGAATCTAGGGCTGCACTTCAGGAAGTCTAATTCAAGTCTTGTGAGTGCCTTCACTGACTCTGACTGGGCCGGTTGCACGGATGATCGAAGGTCAACCAGTGGATACGCAATATACTTCGGAACCAACCTGATCTCATGGAGCTCACGTAAGCAAAACACTATTTCGCGATCCAGCACAGAGGCAGGATACAAAGGTCTTGCAAACACGACGGCTGAAATCATCTGGATCCAGTCACTGCTAAAAGAGTTAGGCGTTTTTTAGGAGAGACCGCCGTCTCTGTGGTGCGACAACCTGGGAGCTACGTACCTGTCGGCAAACACTATGTTTCATGCCCGTACTAAGCACATTGAGGTGGACTTTCATTTTGTGAGGGAACGGGTTGCAAAGAAGTTGTTGGATGTTCAATTCATTGCATCGCAAGATCAAACAGCTGACATATTTACAAAGCCTCTTCCGGTACAGAGTTTCAGTTACTTCCAAAACAATCTTAATCTCTACTAGATGTTAAGATTGAGGTAGGGTGTTGAAATATCTGTATATTTCGTAACATTCTGCTATAATTGATTGTGTAACCGAGATCTTAGGACCCAGTGCCTTACTAAGGAAAGTTTAGAACTTCCTTTTGTGTATAAACGATTGTTGTCGATTCTGTAACAGTAACCTGAAGTCATTATATCAAGCAATGTAGTCTGCACGATTGTAGTGCGATTACTGCCATACATTTCTATCTTCCTCTCTGAATTCTTTTAATTGGATCTTTCTTTTTTTTCTGGAACAGGCCAGAACATCACTTTATTAAATACTCATATTCGAGTTACAAACTTTAGGGATAATATTTTTCCTTGAAATGCACACGACTGTGTCCACTTATTACATAAAAATAATTAATAGTACAGACAAATTCCAAAATATAAAAATAATTAATAGTACAGATAATTTCCAAAATATTCTTGCTTATGTTTGAGGGAGATAAATTTAGTAAAATGGATTCAAATTCCGAGCAGTTATGACTTGATTCACCACATGATTGGCCAGAAATTTTCCTCTCAACTAATGAGATAATTTCTTGTACATTTATGCACTTACTTGGTTTGTTATTGTATATATCAGTATACGACTTTATAATTCTTTACATTCCAAGAAGATACATTGACATTTTTTTTTGCACGCACCAGACTTTAGCTAGGTCTAATATAAAAAACAAAATTCAACAGTGGCTTCAGCTGGAGTTGCATAACTGTGCATCGCCGCAACACATGGACACACAACCTTGAATCACTTGTTTCTTATAGTAGCTCCTATAGAAACGGACCATATATCCTCTTGTTTTGCCTTCGCCAAAAACAAACTATACATGCTTGACCACAACTGCCACCGAGCTATCACCAATCATCACTCATCAGCATATATGACATAAAAAACTTTGATGGATGAAGTTCCAAAGGGCCAAATGAGATAAATATAAATAGCATAGTTAGTTTTCAATGCACAGTTCATGATGGTAGTGAAATCATAACTACACTATTCTAAAAAAACCATAAGTACACAAAAGAATAAGAAATTTATAACCTTAATTACGGTGCCCAACTTTGATCACAGAAGAATTAGTCACAATCAGTATATGCTGTCATCCGTAGTCTATTGGTAGATGATCTTTGTGCAGCTAATGGTTCGTGGAATCAAGCGCACAACAACCTGCATGAAAGAGATCAAAAGTAATTCATCAGGTTTCGTTGTGCAGCTAATAGTAACAAAGAAGTATCAAGAGAATCTAACCTTTACCACTTCTTTCTTTGGTGCTCGACTATAGACATTGTTACAATTTTCTTCTAACTCCTTGCTCTCGGATCGCTTTTGCCACAGCACTCCGCCAACCGTTGTGAGCCCTGTTCACGTGATGCACAGCAATATACGTAACATGCGTATACAAATAAGCAGACCTGCTTTTCTTCTTCTTCACTTTATTTCTTCTCTTTCTCAAATCTGCTGCTTACAGCCCTTTCTTCTTGCCTTCTCCTGACTTGCTCTACTCTCTCTCTCAATCTTTCTTTTCTTCTCACGCCTCAACTTCATGCATTGCCCTTGCTACATGCTTGGCCTTTTAAAGCAAGACAACACAACTTACCTACGGACTCCCATACCGACTCGAACGCCACTCGGACGTGAAACACAAACCGTATAATACTCGTATACGTATACATGGCAACTGACTAAAATTCGGGCACGGCAAACCAAAGAAAAAACAAGATTAAATTCTAACAATCACCTCTCCTTAATCTTGATTTTCCTTTTTGATCATGTTGACCTTCTCTCTTGCTTCTGCTTCTTCCTTACATGCCTTCCTGGGCTTGAGCTCCTGCTCTTGCTTCCTCCACAAGCACCTCTTCTCACTGTCATGTGCCATTACTTTCGACCATTGTCCTCCACGCTGTGCTTCCTCTCGCCACCTTGGGACCCATCTCTGACTTCCTTCTGCTGATCGCGTGAGAGCTCCTCCCAAGCCCTTGCTTGCCACGACCATACCTGCTGCATGTGGTCGGTGCCGACCACTTGAACCGTCGCTCCGCTTCTCTCCACCTGCATGCATTCGTTTGGAGTTGGCTGCATGCCTGTGCGCACCTCCTGAACCGCTCGCTACGACCATGCCATGCTTGCTGTAGTCGTTCCTCGTTACGACCATGCCTTCTACGCCATCTTGCTTCCTTGCCGACTCGGTCCCCTTTCTCGTTATGACTTCTTGTGCGCTAGGCTTGCCTCCTGCTGCCTCTGCACCTCGTCCATCTGTGCCTCTCTCCACCCAACCTGTTTACAAGTTTTCAAAGGAATCTTGTACAACCAATTTGGAGATCTCTTCGCCTTCATCAACAAATTTTTGTTCTTGTCATACACTCGCAAGAATTCATTCTCCAACACCACCTTGCATCCTCTCTCCGTCATCTGTCCGAGACTTAGTATGTTGTTGCATAGACTTGGTATATAATAGATTCCTGTCAACAACTTCTTATCTCCGTTCCTGCATTGCAGCATCATCGTCCCTTTACCCTTTATCTCCATCGTGGAGCCGTCGCCGAACTTGACTTTGCCCCAAACCATCTCATCGAGCTTGTGGAACATGGAGCAAATTCCTGTCATGTGGTTGCTTGCTCCATTATCCAAGTACCATTGATCCGTATGATCATGGCTTCCTTCCTTCGTGCGTAGTTTTGGAACTACGTTCTCCTCATTCAGTTCCACCATGATCGACTCCTTTTCAACATATGAGGAGAGAAGTACCAGCTCTCCGTCATCTTCTTCTTCGTCTTTGGTAAGGTTCACTTTCCCGTCCTTTTTCTTGCTCTTGCAATCCAAAGCAAAGTGCCCAAACTCGTTACAGTTGAAGCACTTTTTATTGCTGCGGCATCTTATCGCGTAGTGCCCATATTCGCCACATTCAAAGCACTTGACATGTGACAAATCATAGGATCTCTCACCACCTGCTTGCCCAACATTGTCTCCACGGCCACCCCTGCCGCCTCGACCACTCTGGCCACCTCGACCGCGCCATCTCCCGCGGTTTTATGATGGGCCACGACCGTCTCTTAGATCTCCCCTTATTAGCAACGCCTGCTCGCTATGAGATCCTTGCTCCTTGCGCGTTTGAAACCCATTCAGTAACTCCTCATGCGCCTTGAGAGATTCGGTGATCTCCTCTATCTTCTTCTTCTCCAGATCGGGGGAGTACATAAGTGTTGCGACAACAGGTATGCACTTCTCCAGAAGCACGCGCAGGTACTTTTTCACCGCCACAGATTCCTCCACCTTGTCGCTAAGAGAGTTAATCTGATTGAACAATGAACTCACCTTGCCGGCGAACTCGTCCACCGACTGGTTTTCTTCCATCTTCAGATTCTCGAACTCGCTCCGCAAATTCTGGAGCCGCACCTCCTTGACACGATCAACTCCTTCGTGCATCGTCTGAAGCACCTCCCACGCTTCTTGTGCTGTCTCCTTGCCGATAAGCTGATGCATCATCGCGTCTGGCACCGCCTGGTAGATGAGGGCCAAAGCGGCTTGATCTACCTTGTCGTCACCTCCTTGTCTTTCCCCTTTGGATCGACTGCGCACCAGACTCCCTGGGCGCGCATGTTCGCCTTCATCTTCATTGCCCATACCGGATAGTTATCGACCGTCAGGAGAGGGTACTAGAGGAAGATTAACCCACCCTGAGCCTTCGCCTTGTCATCCATGCTCTGATACCACTTGTTACAATTTTCTTCTAACTCCTTGGTCTCGGATCGCTTTTGCCACAGCACTTCGCCAACCGTTGTGAGCCCCGTTCACGTGATGCACAGCAATATACGTACACATGCATATACAAATAAGCAGACCTGCTTTTCTTCTTCTTCACTTTATTTCTTCTCTTTCTCAAATCTGCTGCTTACAGCCCTTTCTTCTTGCCTTCTCCTGACTTGCTCTACTCTCTCTCTCAATCTTTCTTCTCTTCTCACGCCTCAACTTCATGCATTGCCCTTGCTACATGCTTGGCCTTTTAAAGCAAGACAACACAACTTACCTACGGACTCCCATACCGACTCGGACACCACTCGGACGTGAAACGCAAACCGTATAATACTCGTATACATATACACGGCAACTGACTAAAAATCGGACACGGCAAACCAAAGAAAAAACAAGATTAAATTCTAACAGACATTTTTTTGTTCTGTTGTGCAAGAGAACGAAGACAACTGTGGTTAGCCCTGATGCCTACTTGTATGCATATATTTTTTTAGATAATGGAAAAATTCCGGCCTCTGCAACCGCACACAGCCGAGACTTACAACGTTACTGCTTACAACGTTATTGCTTATTTGCTGACAAAGATAAAGAATAAGATTATCCTGAAGTGGAATAAAATCAAATGCAAAGTCTATTATTACTTTGCCACCCATTATTGGCAAACACATGTAAAGCGATAACCTCCAACTCTTTGCTTGCCAATCTAAACGTCTCCCTTTTATCTTCACGCTGCAGCAACGCCCAGAACTGCAACCAATATGCTCCTCTGAAAATAGCCTGCATAAAAGAAATATTTTGTTTTTGGAAGCTAGACTTATGATATATACAGAACCAACAAAATAAAATTCGACATACGTGCCTCAGACAAATGAATAATTCAACATACATGCATGCTTCTTGCTTGTGTGACAAAATCGCTACTTACATGGTGAGAAGAGAACCCTTCCAATACACCTGCCACTGCACCAAGCCGCTCGTCTACCGGTTGACTACCCCTCCGGCCAGCAAATCCATCACCTGGTCGCCACCTTGCTGATGTGTCCCTCCGTGACTTCATTGGATTGTCTCCTATCTTTATCCTTGATCCCATCTTTAGTGCAATCATGAGCATGTTCCTCTGTTCTGCTTCATGTTTAATCTGTTGGCCGGTGCAATTAGCCATGCCTCCCATACCTATAAATTGACTACTCCAATCTACTACTGCTGCTGCCATATGGCCACCCATTATGGCTAATTTTGGCGTCCACACTTTCCTCGGCGTCACCAAGCCCCTCCATGCTTTTGGGTCTCTTCCTTTACGCGATTAATCGCGGCGCTCTTGCCTTTGAACCCTGTCTTCTCTCTCTGTCGTAGCCTCCCTCAACTGCTCCTGGCCATCGCGCACTTTATCGGCATATATCCCGTCCATCTCTCCTTTGCTTGGTTTCTAACCCACGAGAGCAGATCCGATCCACTTTCATGCTGCCAGATGTGATTAATTGATTCAAACCTGCATCCACTGCGCATCTTCTTTTCTTTTGCATGGTTTCTGCATCCATACATTGCATTATGCATGCATGCTTATCACCCAGCATCGAGTCCGGCCACCTTGGCAACCAACCATCTTCGGCGTTTCAGCCTCCTGCCGCTGCCACCGTTGTGCTATATGAGACTGCAACATTCATCGATGGAGTTTTCTAGCTTCTTCACCTCATCAGGCCAGTAGGCCGCAACCACGAGCGAGAGGAATAAGCGAGGGAGAGAGAGAGAACACGTGAGGAGGCTTGATGCGAGCAGTTCTTTTCTGTAGCCATGAGGTGGTCCACGCGGAAGTGCAGCGTTTCTTTTTGGCAAGATATATGTCACAGCATCTTAGGGATATGCTTATCTATTAGAGTTTCTATACGTTTTGTCTATACAACATCTTAGGCATATGCTTATCTATTAGAGTTTCTATACGATCTGTGGCGGAATCAGAATTTAGCTACGCCCCAGGCTAAACTCTAACAATATAAAACTAACGCCAATTTATATTCATAGCATAACATAACAAAAGTACACCACAAATTCATCATTGATATGAAACTTGAGTTCAATGATAAAACATAAAAGATAATAAGGATTCTTTAAATCAAGACAAACAATACACATCAATAACTAGTCCGATCTTTCAGCAATGCGATTATTCATCTCAACAATAATTTGACCATGCTATCTTCATGTAAACGAACTAGCAACAACACCACTAATAACAGTAGATTTGGGATTAAGGCATTGAGCCAACTAGCTCAGAAAACACCACAATTAACTACAAGTATAATTGATTCAAGTGTATAAAATTCAGCTCCCCTAGATACCACACATTTTCCTGTAAACTCTTACTAAGCACTGATATCAAAATCCTTAGTATGGAAGATTTAATCTTTAACACCTTTCTAACCAAAATCAAGGATTCCCATGGTAACTAAAGGAAAATATGGATAACCAAGAATTCACAAATTACAGCTCAAGCCTCCTAGTGAGCACATATAATTAATCGGATGCTAAGTTCATCGAGTTGCCATTTGATCAAAACAAGCTATATATTTAAAGCAGTGGACACATCCTTGTGCACTTGCATTCACATTTTGAGGTAAAAGCAAAGTCCAATATATGGAGCTGGTGCTGGTCTCCTGGGTATAATTTTGGTTAGAAAAATTCCTAAGGTCAAGAACTTAAGATCAGAGCATACTAGTTACAGAACTACTTTTCCCTTTGCTTTGATCTTGCCTAGAACCAGAACCCCATGAGATCATATCGATCCCTCCTCCTCCACCCACTACAAGTCAGAGTCTGCAACAAACAATCAAGCAAGCTAAATAAGCTATAGCAAGAAACAAGTAAATCTTAAGAAATAACTAGAAGATCAGCTCCGAAATCCTTGCCTCGCCGGTAGCTGATGAGCTCAAGTTGCTCAACCTTGAGGATAGGGCAAAGAAGATGATGAGTTGATGACGATGCTGGGGGGACGACGCAGGCAGGGGGGCCGTCGGGCCCAAAGGCTAGAGGGGGGCGGTGGGCGCAGCCATGCAGGGAGGGGGGCCACCAGGTTGGGATTGGAGGGGAGTGCCAGCAAGCCGGGTCACCAGGATGGGGGCACTGGCCACTGGGAGTGGGCGGCGGTGCGGCGCAGCAAACAGGGAAAGAAGAGAGTGCTGGAGCCTAGAGGGAGGCGGCGCGGAGGGAGGTGACGTCGACGCCAGTGGCGCTAGAGCCCGGGAGCTAGCATTGTAGCCTGGAGGGAGTTGCGCTAGAGGAGTGAAGGGAGGCTGGGAGGTGACATCAGTGTTGGAGTGAGAGAGGGAGGCTGGGAGGTGGCGCCAGCACTAGTGGAGTGGAGGGAGGCACTGGCGTTAGGGTTAGGTGAGCGCGCCAAGCAGACCAGGGTTAGACTGACGAGGGTTTGACTGAGGGCGCGGTGGACTAGGCCATTAGTGGCCTAGCGTCTCGGGCTGGGCTGAGCTTCCTCTGGCTGAACCATTTATCTTTCACTTTTTTAGGCCTGTATCAACTTTTTTTGGGCTAGGTAGGCTATAGCCTGAGGCCCAGATATGTTTGTCTATACTTAAATATTATAAAAAGTATTGAATTTGAGCCGTTATAATTCAGGCCTACCACATAGATTTTTAGATCTGTTTTGTTTAACGTGAAAGCTTTCTCAGAGTGCCTAATTAGTATAGATATACTTAACTATTATAAAAAGTATTAAATTTGAGCCATTATAATTCGATTCACCAAATAGATGGCTAGATCTGTCTGGTTAATGTGGGAGTTTCTTCAGAGCGTTTAATCAGTATAGGTATAGATAGATAGATAAATAGATAGATACGTTTTGTCTATACTTAACTATTATAAAAGTATTAAATCTGAACCGTTATAATTCGGGCCCACCAAATAGATGGTTAGATCTGTCTAGTTATTGTGAGAGCTTCCTCAGAGTGCCTAATTAGTATAGGTATAAATAGATAGCTAATAAATTTTTAGGAGATATATCTAATAACTTTATTAAGTATGGGTTGATAGTTTAAAAACAGTAAGAAAAACGAAGATTCGAACTTTGGAGTATATATCGTATGTGGTATCATCTACTTATGCTAAATTGAAATCTAAAATGTTTATTGACAGATCACATTTTAAAATTAAAAGGGGGTGGAAAGCTTAATCTTATTATATTAACATAAAAGAAAAATTGAGAAAAATAGTGATGATATGTTAATATTTTATTTTTCTATTGGTTTGCCCCCTACATCTAAGCACAGTAATAAGAACAAATTGCTTTCTCTATAGATTACTTCGTACCCCTAGATATATCCATAGCGGATTCTATGGGCCTGTTTGGTTGCCTGCATGAGCTGATGCAACTGCATGAGCGTGGTCCGGCTGAGTAGAGAAGGTCCTCAGCCGCGTTTCTCCTCAGCCTGACTCCAGTTGATTTTTTGCATCCGCTCGTGCAGGCTCTCACCCCGATGCAGGCAACCAAACACCATCTCCCTGCATACGCTGGTGCGAGCCACCCCGATGCAGGCAACCAAACAGCCCCTATATATACGTTAGTATGTATTTTAGTACCCTTGCATGGTCCTAGAGTTTATAGGACTATATAACTTTGGCGCAACTCAATAGAGGGATCAAGGTGTAAGTGCCTAGCTTATGTGCAATTGTGTTTATCGGATATGAAATGGAATGATGGAGAAAAAGGTGGTGATGTGGCTCTTTCCTATGTTTCATTTTGCACTAACTTTAATAAAAGATTAAGACATGTGCATGCTTTGACAAGAAGAAGCAAATGAATATATCAACACGAAGACAATTCATATATGGTACTCCTGAATTTGACATAGCAGCAGTTCTTGTATAACATTTTTCATGTATGTGCACTGCAAGAACTTGTCATCGAAAGCACATGAACAAAAGTCTTTGATATAGCAGTCAGTATGCATCCGTTGTGATTGATCATCGATCGCTTACTGAAGAAATTGGTTGTCGAACCAATTCACTTTTAATGCTTGCAGCCTTTGGCTTCGACCTTCTGCAACTCGATCGGGTTCTGTAAACCTTGCACGATCACGCTCGACCTCGATGAGCAGCACCAGGTCTTGGAAGGTGCGTGGTCGCCCATATAAGAACAGTTGCTACCTGCTTGGAGAGGGCTGGAAGAGCTACTGCCAGGAGAACAAGCTCAAGGAAGGTGACGTGTGCACCTTCAACGTCGTCAAGGCTACTCTGTGGCATGTCGTCATTGAGAATAGCTACAACTAGATAGTTCATCAGTTCATCTGTGTCCGTTGCATAGTTTTATTCAGGATGTTCAGTTGCACTGTTATTAAAAACACTGGATTATCAAGACGGGCTATTTCGTTCATAGTACCAGATTTGCGGCAAACCCTTCCGATCACGCTATCTCTATTTTTTTTTTAAGAAACTGGCCCTATATTTCAAAATAAAAAGAGCTATACTCTGTTTAGCTGCTTCGAGAGGGCTCATGCTTTGGCTTTTGACTATGTGCTATGTGCTACAGTAACTCACTTTCAAATGATACATCTTTTTAAAGTGGGCTTTACAGATATATAGAAATACATATTATACCGAGTTCAGTTGTATCGGCCAAAATTATATGTGATCTTTTTCCTTTTCATACTATCTCTCACGAACACCCAAAATTAAAAAACTATAAACTAAAAGCCAAAACTAGAATCCAAAACCCAAAAATCCCACCTAATATCAAATATATTTAGATCTTTTAGACAATAATACGGCCTCTGAGCAACATTGTGGCCATTAATTTCCATCGCAATATATTGTGACAATAATAAAAATATATGTTATGAAATTATATTTCACAGTGCACGAAGTAATAACAATTTATATGACCATCTTAGATATCTGTTTTCAATAAACTGACAGTCAGAACATAAACCATTTGGCGCAGGTATTATAGGACTATTTACATTTGGAACCGGAGTCGAGTCGATGTAAAAACACAACAATTGTACTTCCCATTTCGTCTTCTATGAAATGGTGGTATTAATTTCCTAGTAAGTGGGAGTCAAGAACGTGTAAATGTGAATGAAAGGGAGCAGTAAACGCGAGGAGTCCAACAGGCAGCCTAGTCTAGCATGGGATTGAAATAGGGGAGAAAACAGAGGGACAAGCACAAACAAAGCCGGCAACTTTCCCACCTTCGTCTACGCCCCTGGTCGTCATGGGGTCGACTGGCATCCATGGCGTGCGCACCGTGGCCAAGTACGTGAAGGTCCTGTTGCCTTCTTCCTCCCACAAGCTGGTAAGGAAGGAAAAATCGACATTGCTGTCCAGCAAACACACCCAGCTCGAACGCGCGCTGATCCTTTAATGATGAAACGAACCAACTTCTGCAGCGAATCTCCGACGAGCTCGCTAGGCACCTGGACGGAGGCGGCGATGAGGGCACGGCGCTCGTCGTCAGCCCGTTCGGCAAGGTCTGGCGCGTCGAGGTAGGCCGGGACAGCGAGGGCGCGTTCCTGGGGCACGGTTGGCCGGAGTTCGCGGGCGCGCACGGCATCGGTGTCGGGTGGTTCCTGGTGCTCCGGCACGAAGGCGGCGGCGTGCTCACCGTCAAGGCGTTCGACAGCAGCCACTTCCTGAAAGAGTTCGGGCGCCCACTCACCGGTGCATACGTCCTCTTCCTCTGATGTCGAATTGCAAGTACAAATAAAATGTGAAGCCAATTTGTACTATAGTAAGAAAAAGACATCTTTTTTGTTTAGATGGAATCGACAAGCTTCTAAGAAGATGTTTAAATCACAATAAGCATACAATACTTAGTTTTATTTCTGGACTAATAATTCAATGATTCTGAGCGTGCGTTCAGTCTGAGTTCTGACAGTTGATAGCTCAGACATCTGATTCACTCTTGTTCACGTGCAGTTGCGGCAACCCGGAGCAGCACCGGCGGTGCTCGTAGGGCACAGTTCATCAAGGTGCTTCTGCGTGGTTTCATGGAGAAGATGGTTTGCACGCTCTTCCTGCTAATTTGGTTTTCCTCACACTGTCTCTGTTCTAGCTGTTGAAATGTTCAGACTTCTATCTTCAAATGTACCATCACCTGATGATGAGTATGTCCACTACATTTTGCTCTTGCGTTTGTTCATGCAGCTTATCCCTGCTGAATTTGTGAATTGCTACATCCCTGAAGAGCAGCTGAACAGCCGGATGGCCCTCGTTTCCAGCCCCCTCGGCAAATTTTTCCGCATCGAGCTCGAGAAGGATCGATGAACACGCCTGGCCAAAACGAGTGCTGGCGCTGGCGGCGCATCCACCGATTTTGATGCAGCCAGCAACGCATGCTACCGAACAGACAGGCGTGACGGCGTGTGGCGACGTGGGCGGCTCGCTGTGTGCGGCGACTTGGCGGTTCGCTGCGTGCGGATCGGGTGTGTTCTTCGCAGGTGGCTGGTCACAGTTTCTGGAGTATCATGGTGTCATTCAAAGTGATGCTCTGCTGTTGCGGTATGAAGGCAACATGGTGTTCACGGTCAAAGTGTTCGGGCTCAATGGATGCCAGAAAGAGTTCAAAGACCAAGACATCAAACTTGAGCAAACTGAGCAAAGTATGGAAACGAATTTGTTTGATATGCTTGAACATCTTTGCTATGGATTAAATTATGAGCTAAATCTAAATGCGTTTATTATTGTTGTCTTCTCAGCGTTTACAGAAATGAAAAGCCATCAGGAATCACCTTCTTCCACTTCCAGTAGGAAACGTAAGAGCAGGAACGAGAGGCCAAGTGCTGAAGAAAAAAAGAGTGCAAAATTCTGCATTTCTGTCTTCGAGATTGGACCACCGTCTTGGATAAAGAAGGAGATCAACACCTACGCTCTTGAAAAGTGTCTGGTAAGCACAATCATGCATTTCTCTGCTGATATGAGCATCCGTTGTGATTGATCATCAATCGCTTACTGAAGTAGGTTGTCGAACCAATTCACTTTCAATGCTTGCAGTCTTTGTCTTCGACCTTCTGCAACTCGATCGGATTCTGTGAATCTTGCACGATCACGCTCAAGACCTCGATGAGCTGCACCACGTCTTGGAAGGTGCGTGGTCTCACGTACAAGAAGAGAGGCCACGTGTTTGGAGAGGGCTGGAGGAGGTTCTGCAAGGGGAACAAGCTCAAGGAAGGCGATGTGTGCACCTTCAACGTCGTCGAAACCGCGCTGTGGCATGTCGTCATCGCGCGTTGCTGAGATAGAATAGAACCAGTTGGTGGTGGTGGTATACCGTATACGTATACAACATGCGCGAGTGGTGGAAAATAAACAACAGCTTGGATAGCTTATATGTTGAAAGTTGCCTAGACCAATCCGCCGTCTCCTTACAGAGCAGAGAGAATGGCGACAAAATTACTAAAAATACACTGATGGATTGAGACAAAGTCAAGGCATAAGCGTTAATTCGCTATCCATCGGGATTGTCTATACAATTCTTGGGGTTGGTGTCATCACAGATCACAGATCACTAATGGACTGTAACCCAACCCGAACCTATAAAGAACAAGCCACATAACCCTAACCCGGCCCAACCAAAAGACCACCTTCCACGAATTATCCTTACAACATTCCCACCCAACCCAAGCCGAACCCAATGGCTAAATTGGGTTGTAACCCATTTCCCACCCGTTTCAACCCCATTTGCAACCCATTAGTAAGCACTGTTCAGCAAGGCATGAGGACAAAATATTGCTGAGGCTTATGGCGATTTCAACAGCTGACAGCATACAGAACAAGTAATTGAACAGTGTATATAGTACCAAATCCCAAGTTGGATTTATTACATAATAAATCCAGCATTTGAAATGCATGTTTTCTTGTTTTTACCCCCAGAATGTACACACGAGACAAGTCAGGTAAGAAAACAAGCATCACAAGTTCATATCCAGACAGCAGGAGTTACAACTGACAAGTGAGGAGTAATACATGAATCAGCCATGCCACTGGCCTGAAGCATGTTTACTTTTGCACCACAGCAATCAACCTTTTTAGATTGAGAGCACTCCCAATGCAGAAACTATGGATGGTTTCTATGGCATTAAATAAGGTGCCAAGTAAGCAAAATACTGATGTGTCATTGGAGTTAAGGAGGAGAGATAAGGAAATGGTTTCTTATATAGACACCATGTCTACACGAGAATCAAGATAGAAAGAGCTGTGATAGGTAGATGATAGGAGAGAGAAGATGGATGATAGGATGAAAATTTTATTTGTAGAAACTATCCATTGTGAGTATAGTTTCCATGGGTAGTGTCTACATTAATTAGCAAGTATAGAAACTACTTCATAGTTTCTGCATTGGGAGTGCCCTGATAGCCTCTGATATCGCCTGAGCTCAGGAGATTGCCAATGGTTAAAGAAAAAGAGTCAGAAACTAACGCAAGATTTCAAACATGAAAATAGGCCTCTTTCAAATAACTCAATTGAATCAATATTATGACCAGTTACTTTATGCAGTGTACATTTAAACAGAAATTGATCTTGCAAAATCTAAACACTATATGTTTTGTCCATCAACAGTTCTACAAGCAGATTCATCACTTTTCTTGTATATGCTTTCATTTTGGTACATATTCGAATTCACAATGAAGATCCAAATAGTATAGGTGACAACGAACTGCACATTTACGGGCCCTCAACTCATGGTACTACAAAACTACAAATGCTAACGATGAATCAACAAGATATTCAACCAATATTCGATAGTACAGAATGCCAGGAATTATTTCTGCGACCACCCCACATTTAAGTAATGTTCCTTTACAGTGAAATCGGTTTAATAGTATCTTACCATTTATCTCTGGGCACTTGATATCTTCATTAGAATAATATCCCACTGTTTCTTAACTCCTAATATTGGCTAACATACCACCTGTTAAAGTTTGCAATATTTTGGAACCTAATTTTGTACCACCTCGGTCTAGGAGTAATTCAAAAAAACCACATCATGAAGTATATCTGAAGCCTAGATAACTTGATGTACAGTGAGAACACGAACATCTATCAGTTATTCAGTTTATTTGCGGAAAATAATGAGTAAACTATAGTACGAATTCAAGAAAAGGAAGATGAAGCTACCAGAGTCGCAATCAAAGTGGGCTGTCTGGCTCCGGACGGGCCGTCAACGCAATTATGGCTCTACAACCAGTTGTAGGGTCCACGCATTCTTCAGGATATCCAGGCATATTTCAACTGTCTAGAAACATAAACAAGGGCAAGTTCAGCTCTAGCGCAACTTGAAATACTTAGAGCATACATAAAATAATATTTATTATGCCTCCAGTGTTTAGGACTTTAACTAGCCAACCTTTGGCACAAACTAAAGCTTCTAATGTTTCTGGTGATAATGAGCTTTGAGTATTACCATCACAACTAAAGGTAGATTCAGATGACAGCGCTTAGAGATATTGCAAGAAAATCTTGGGCCATAGCTGACAATCCTAGCACGGCGCTGGTGGTGGAGATCCGGAGGAGGAGCACGGTGGCAACGGTGGAGATCTAGTGGAGGAGGAGGGGCTCAACAGCGGCAACGATGTAGACGGCGTTGAGCAAGCTGGCATGGATGTTAGGAATAGTCCCGCATGGATTGTGAGAAAGAAGAAAGCACAACTTATAAGTGTGAGCGAGCCTCTACCCATTGGACTAGTCTTTTGAGAGGAGAAGATCCAATACCACTTATAAGGTTATTGCTTGAAGGGATTGCTTGCGGGCAGCCGTGGGCTCAGGTGCGTGGGGTGTGCAGCCCATTTAAGACCTAGGGACCAGGGAGTAAACCTGGTTGGACCTGGCGGGGTGCCAGGGTCCGGAGCCAACACTTGGTATCAGAACCTAGGCACGTAACATCTCCCAGGAGTGCGGTGTGCACAATCCATGTGTGAGGGTGTGGTGTGCACAATCCATGTGTGAGGGAAAGATTGTTAGGAATAGTCCCACATGGATTGTGGGAAAGAAGAAAGCACAACGTATAAGTGTGAGGGAGACTCCACCCATTGGACTATTCTTGGGAGGAGAAGGCCAAATACCACTTATAAGGTTGTTGCTTGAAGGGCTTGCTTGCGGGCAGCCCGTGGGCTCAGGTGCGCGGGGTGTGCAGCCCATTTAAGACCTGGGGACCAAGGAGTGAACCTGGTTGGACCTGGCGGGGTGCCAGGTTCCGGAGCCAACAATGGAGAGGGCACAGTGGCTGCGAGAAAGTTGGTGAGGAGAGGGCACGGTGGCTGCGAGAAAGCCAGCGAGGAGAGTTGGGAACCCTAGCGGCTAAAGCTTACCGCTCTGGTCTAGCAAGGAGGAGGGGACTTCACGGCGGCTGATATTCGAGGGTGAAAACTGAAGAACCACGTGAGGAGGAGGCCCCCCGCACGGAGCAGGGCACCGAGTCGCTCCGTAGTGCACCGTAGCTGATGTAGGCGCCGCCCAGCAGCACCCGCCGCACCACCGTGTCACCGAACCTGTAACACTGGTCTACAAATACCTAAGATATCACCGACAACCACTACCACTAAGCTAGCATTAATAACATCTAGATATCAAGAATCAATATTCCACATAAAATTGAATATAAATTCTAGCAAAATGATAGACTATAAATTTAAATTAATATGAACGAAATAATCACCAGAAGCAAATAAATAAGTTTAAACTAGGAATACACCATCTAACAGTATTATAAACTATAAGGAACTAAGGAAAACCATAAATTATTCAATTATTACAATGATTGATACTAAATTGTTAATGACCAAAAGTGAAGTACTGCTAGGTGAAGTGAAGAGCTACAAAGTGCAACAATACATGTCCTACATCCTGATGCATGTTGCCTTCAATGGTTACCTAAAAATAACAAATAAGTAAAGGTGAGTCTATGGCTCAGTAAGTACAAACTAGAATAATAAACAAGATAACCATCCTCTTAACATTTTATCTTAATTCACCACTCTTATTATCACATGTTCATTGTCCACCAATTCCATACATATGCTTTTTTCCATCTCTCTTTTTAATGAATGCAATGCATAAGACTCAACTCCTCCTCTGTGTATACTAGTATAGCTAAGTGTTCACATGTCGATAACACGCCCTTGTCCCATCCTTTTTCATAAAGGGTCACCCTGTCCTTTTTCATACAGGTTTTACCTCCACTCTCATGTAGTGTCTATCAAGTAGGTCTTTGTAACACCAATACTCATGTGCAATGCAGTGATTATCTCTTTTCGACATTTAATCAATAACATTAATCAATTGACATAATCATCATTGTAACCATAATCATATGAGCAATTTAAGAACAATTATCATCATATGAATCATCATAGCAAGTAATAGGTTAAACAAACAACAAGCTCAAACACTTGAAGACTATTCTACCATTCACTTATCTTTTCCTTAATTGTGATAACCAGAATGATTTGAAGGAGACAACACACACGAAGCTACTCCTTATAAAGTAAATATTCAATCCCAATATTAGCCATTGCAACACATGACAACTCTTAATCAACAACACACCTACGTGCTTCTCAAATCCACTATTTTTCTCTTTACCAGACAGTCACCCCTTACTGTCTTGGCACTAAAAATATCATAACTTTCAATTCCCACAACGTAAAATAGTAAACCAAACTAGTTCTGGAATCTATACACCCCACCTTTTCTTAATTGGCCAAATTTTCAAATTACATTATCTATACCTCTGTTTTTAACTCATAAGGCATATCTAACATCTTCTGGACAATAGAATTATTAATTTTATATCTTTTAATCTACAAATAAAAATACATTAAACAATGACATTTTCAAAACTTGCAGGAAATTATATACTACTTTCTAGTTATTCCTAAAATTTAATTCTAACATTAAATTAATCAAATTACTGTTTCCACATGACTGTGTCCAGTAGCAACTCGGTACCGGATAACAGCTTTCCAAAATTCATAACTTCTATTCTATTTATCTAAAAATTATGTTCTTAGACATTTTCAAAACTTTAAGAAATTAGCTACAATGTTCATGTTGACCAAATTATCAGATTAGTTCATTTTCTATTTTTTTAGTCTAGTAATTACTACAAGCTACCAAAACACGACACATTTACTGGACAACACAATTATAAAATTCATATCTCACAATCTTCTTATTTGATCGACATGAATAAAAATGCTATAGAAAGCTATAGAGATTCTCTACAACTCTCAAGTAGATGAAATTTTCAAATTATACCTCTACACTACCTGTAAAAATAATACAACAGTATCATAGATCAAACCAATCTATTATCTAGAGGGAATTGCTAATTCCCTCTCTAAATGGGATTCTAATCGCTCAATAAAATAGGCACAATAGTGATAAATAACTAGATCATTACCCAAAGAAGTACGCCAAAAAAACGATCCCTTCCTCACACCTTCCCTTCCCCCTTCTGAATTCTTCCCGGGTGCTCTTCCCTTCTAATTCTCCCGTTTTCTTCTTTTATTCCATTGTTTCCCCCTAGCCATGCACTGTAGCCACATAGGGAAGCATGCAACCTTGAACTACTCAGCAGATCATGCAACCATGAACTAGTCAGCAGCAACACAACGTGCATGCAAGCAGGCAGCCGGGCGAGGCACGCCACATGTAGCGCTTGAAAAATAGCTTGAGGCTTACGAGCCGGCTCGACTCTGTAACGAGCTCGCGGGCTGATGAATGTTTGTAATCAATTTTATAAGAAAAGAGTAAGAGAAAGAGAAGAGTAAGAAGAAGCAAGAGAAAGAGAATAAAGAAATTCCGAAAACTCGGCTAGGTAGTTGTAGCCGGGGCAAATTCTCCCATGTTCTCTCTATTTATTTGCAATGTGTTGGTTTTTTCCTGGGACAAAACCAAAAGTTTGTGGAGGGATGCTAGTGTGTGTGGTTGTGATCGGCTAAGGAACCACTTAATGCACATTAGTGACCAAAAGATGCATTCTAAGAGTAATGCAACCCATTTGAACCTATGAAAATTTTAATTATAGCAACTAGTCGGCAACCTGTGCGAGCTAGCTTCATCTAAAAAGATAAAATTTTGAAATTGTTAATTATGAAAATATAATGTAAATGTTAATAACAATAGAAAGCATAATCTAATTTTGATTGCACGACTTTGTGAGTCTTGAGTTTTCAGTTTATAATATTTGTCATCATATATACTTCAACATATTTTTAATAACAGGATATTTATATTTCCGAATAGAAAGTATTTTTTAAAATTTTGCAATCAACTTTGACTATGCACAAAACAGAAATTACATATTTTAAAATTTTTATATACACTTTATTGTTTAAAATTGATAGTTATATCCAATCTGAATCTATATATAACTTCAGCCAGAGGGAGATACCACTATGATTTCTATTACAAAATTTTGAAATATTCAACTCCAATATATAGATAGAGAGTGATCACTACTACAAAAGAGGCTATACTGGACAGCTACATCACAGACGGTTCATACAGAACCGTCTGTGCTTAAACTATCATAGACGATTTATAGTAGCAACCATCTGTGATATTTTTACAGACGGTTATTAACACGAACCGTCTGTGATAATTGAGACATCACAGACGGTTTGTGTTAATAACCGTCTGTGAACTTTCATAAACGGTTCTTATCACGAACCGTCTATGATAAGTGAGACATCACAAACGGTTCGTATTAAGAACCGTCTGTGAAAGTTGCGAACATCACAGACAGTTCATATAAAAAACCGTCTCTGATATTCTGGACATGACAGATGGTTCTTATAACAAACCATTTGTGATATTGCAGACATCACAGACGGTTCGTATTAATAACCGTCTGTGAATTATCATAGACGGTTATTAATACGAACCGTCTGTGATATATTGGTATCATAGACTGTTTGTGGTTGGAATCGTTTGTGATAATTTGCGCTATTAAATACTGCGCATACGTGGTCGCGACACAGATTTGTCTTCATTGCGCTGCATCGGATAGTTTCCGGCCGATCCGGATGAAAATGAATACGAATTGTGTCGGATCGGATTTTTTGGGATAATTCTCGGATTGGAAACAACTACGGATTTTTTTGGTCAGAAATGAATACGAATACAATAAGCATGATATCCGACAAATATGGATACGAATACGAATTATTCGGATAATATGGATCCGGATTTCTAAGATTTCAGCCTAATATTGCCCAGCCTAAGCCAGCCTCTCTCATCTCCCCTGCAACCAGCCCACTAGCAAATATTTATGTTTATTAAAAATAAATTTAGTATTGTCAGTAGATTAAAATTTGTATAGATTAAATTGATGTACTACCATTTAAATCATTCTAATGCAAATTTAAATTCTTAATTAATTTATTATTCACATGTAAATGGTAGAAATCCGTTAAGAATTATTTAGGACTTTAGAAAAAGTTAACTGCCATTTGAAGATTTAAAATCTGTACAATGGTATGACTATTGTGGATAAAAATACTTATGCTTGTTTAGATTTCATTAATATTTTGACAAGATAAACTATTTATGTGTTTTCATTGATTTTAGATAATACTTAAAGGGGTTTTTATGTTCCGATAAATATTCATAATTGTATTCGTTTCGATTCATATTCACTCTGTATCTATATTTAATATTATTCGTATCCGAGGTATCTGTAATATGAAAACAAATATGGTAGAGGCATTATTCGTCCGTATTCGATCCGTTTGCATCCCTAATCTGATCTATATATAACTTTAGTCAGAGGGAGATACCACTATGATTTCTGTTACAAATTTACAAAATGTTCAACTCCAATATATAGATAGAGAGATCACTACTACAAAAGAGGCTATACTGGATGGCTACATCACAGATGGTTCATACGGAACCGTCTGTGCTTAAACTATCATAGACGGTTTGTAGTAGCAACCGTCTATGATATTTTTACAACGGTTATTAACACGAACCGTCTGTGATAATTGAGACATTACAAAGGTTCGTGTTAATAACCATCTGTGAACTTTCACAGACGGTTCTTATCACGAATAGTCTGTGATAAGTGAAACATCACAAATGGTTCGTGTTAGGGACTATCTATGAAAGTTGTGAACATCACAGACGATTCAGATTAAAAAACTGTCTCTGATATTCTAGGCATGACAGATGGTTCTTATAACAAATTGTTTGTGATATTGCGGACATCACAGACGGTTCGTATTAATAACCGTCTGTGAATTATCACAGACGGTTATTAATACGAACTGTCTATGATATATTGGTATCACAGATTGTTTGTGGTTGGAACCGTCTGTGATAATCTGTGCTATTAAATACTGGGCATACGTGGTCGCGACATAGATTTATCTTCATCGCGCTGCATCGGTGGAGCAAGGCGGCCGGCTTTAGGGAGTTCGGTGAAAACATATCGTCGTCTTCTTAGTGATCAGAGGTTAGTACTCAATTGCTTCTAATAACTTATATGCATGCTTTTGTAATTGAAATAGATGATAGATAGGTTTTTATTTAGATCTAGCTAGCTAGGTTTAGAAAGATAATGTTAGTTTACTCAATTTAAGAATGGGTAAGTACTCGTAGTTTGCTCAACATTACAATGGTTGGCAAAATAGTCAAAATTTACAATTGTGACATGGCAAGGATACGACATTAATGGCTACACATTTTATACAACAGATCAGGATAAAAAGAGCATAGTGCAGAACTCAGGTGTCCGCATAGATGCCTATGATGCGCACATCAATATCACTGGCCCAAGCTCGTACTACGGGCTTATAGAGGAGATTTGGGAGCTTGACTATGTAATTTTCAAGATTCCTCTATTTTGGTGTCGTTGGGTCCAACTCCCATGGGATGTAAAGGTCGACAAGTACGGCATCACTACTGTGGACCTCGAATATTAGGATACGAAGATGAACCATTTGTACTCGCAAGGCAAGTTGTTCAAGTATTTTATGTAACCGACCCGGCAAATAAGAAGCGTCATGTAGTTCTTCAAGGAAAAAGAAGGATTGTCGGAGTTGAGAATGTTGTGGATGAGGAAGAGTACAATCAAGTTGATGAGTTGCCTCCATTCGGAGACGGCATTAGGCTCGAGGAAGAACAAGGCGATGAAGCAAGCTATATGCGTGTTGATTATCGTGAAGGGCTTTATTTAAAAGGAAACAACCAAGTGTAATAAATGATCCGACAAAACCAGCACCTATTTGGAAATTGTTGCAATGTAATCATAATTAGGAACTATATTCCATTGTAATTGTACATGACTCAGGAACTAAGAAATAGTTATATTTATGATTATGCTTGCGTTTTCATAATATTTGCATGGCCAGTATGATTTCTAGATGCAGCGAACTATCATAGGCAGTTTATCGGAAGAAACTATCTGTGATGATACATCACAGACGGATCTTATAGAACCGTCTGTGATATAAATATCATAGACGATTCCATAAACGAACCGTCTGTGATAGTTTCCGTATAAATATTCACAATAGGTTCTGCTCGTAGAGTCCTCACTCACTCTCTCCGTCTCCACCGCTACTGCTACGTTTTGCTAGATCTGACTGCTCACTCACGCGCGACGCCGCCACTCTCTCTCGACGCCACCGCTCCCTCCCGACGCAGGCCGCCTCTCCCTCACGACGCCGCCTCTCCCTCCCATCGCCATCCGCCACTCCCTCCCGACGCCGGCCGCCTCTCCCTCCCTACGTTGGTTGCCTCAACCTCACGTCACCGCCGCTCCTTCCCGACACCGTTCGCCTCTGTCTCAATAGTTGGCTAATTTGTTTTATTATCTTCAGTAGATGGCTAAATTGTTTTATGACTTTTAGTACTTTATGATATATGCTTCACTTGTTAGCAACAAGATCTAATACTAAAATTGAATATTCAAGCTTGAGCTCTAAATTTTTACTATTACTGTCATTTGTCAATCTTGTGGTCTGTCTCAATAGTTGGCTAAATTGTTTTATGACCTTTAGAACTTCATGATATATGCTGCACTTGTTAGCTACAAGATCTATTTGGAATGGCATGTTACTGTTCCAAAGGGACCTTGTAGTAATAATATATGCCACATAGACCTTCAAAGGGCATGAAGCAAGTGACACACTCCAGTGTATCAGGTTCAATTAACTTGATACACTGGTGTGTGTCACTTGCTTCACAGAACTTTGTTTAGGCCCATAGCTCACTGCAGTTAGTTTTTTCTTAGAAGAGAGATGGCGTCCACACAGTCATCGTCCAAAATTTTTTTACTATTACTATCATTTGTCAATCTTGTGGTCTGTCTCAATAGTTGGCTTAATTGCTTTATGACCTTTAGAAATTCATGATATATGCTGCACTTGTTAGATACAAGATCTATTTGGAATGGCATGTTACTATTCCACAGGGACCTTGTAGTAATAATATATACAACATAGACCTTCAAAGGGCATGACGCAAGTGACACACTCCAATGTATCAGATTCAATGAACTTGATATACTGGTGTGTGTCACTTACTTCATAGAACTTTGTTTAGGCCCATGGCTCACTGCAGTTAGTTTTTTCTTAGAAGTAAGATAGCGTCCACATAGTCGTCATCATCATCTGGGTCTCACGCTCCCAAGATTGGGATAACTAAGCATGGCCGAGGAGTATCGAAAAGGCTAGAGGTGTCTTTGCAACCAAAGAAAGCAGCAACATCATTTGGACTACTTGCGGAATAATTGGAAGGCAACGGGTCCCCATCACCATAGCAACTGGAAAGATTTGGCAAAGGATTAGAAAGATCAGCTTTGGGAGGAAATTACAAATTTGTTCGATATCCCAGTAGAAGTACAGGGACTCGTGCAATGGCAGACGCTCCTCGCAATGGGAAAAGCATGGAAGAATTTTAAGAGCACTCTTGTCACACAGTATGTGGCCAAGGATCTCATGCACTTCACGAGGTATCCTTTCGTGTCACCGAAAACATGGGAGGTTTTTGTGCAGATGAATACAACGACCAAATTTGAACAACAAAGTACGACGCACAAGGCTCTCCAGTCACAAAACACTCACCCTCACAGACTCGTCACCGCTGGATACACAGGTAAAATCCCACAGTAGAGGATGCAGGACGAGGTCCTAATCCAGTTAGAGGCCCCCCTGCCATTTGCTGGGATCGCAAACAAGTGCACTCGAAACTGGTTAAGAGCGAGGTCATCAACCACGTCTTTGGGTGTCTCTTTCAAAAACCTCGCAGACGAGGAAGTGTCCCAGCACTTGGTAAGATATGTTAAACTACATAGTTGTTAATACCTCTTGAACTTCATGGGTTCAAAAATAACATGATTGCCTCTTGCAGCAATCATTGACTACTGAATCTTCTCGAGGCTCCTTTCAAGAATATAGGGAGAGAGATGTACTATCTCAGGCCTTGGGAAACAAGGAGCACCCAGGTCGCATACGAGGCTTGGGGGCTTACGTATCTTGGAGGCACAGATTTCCAAATGACTGTGAGACATATAGGAGTAGGAAGAGATGCAAGGCATACCGCAACGAACAAATAAAACAGGAGCTTCATGCTCAATTTGAGGAACAACTATCTGCCTCACTTCAAGAGCAGATTACGTTACTTCGAGGAGAGATAGATTCATTTAGGGAATAACTAAGACAAGTCCGCAACCAATCGCAACTCACCCCTATAACTGCGATACCTAGTCCGTCTCAACATCGCAGTAGCTGCACGTTCACATCAATTACTGAACATAGCGATGCCCACTTACCTATCGACGACATCCAAGTAATGTACCTCTTTAGAATGCTACATAGATCTCTCTGGTGGATGCCTTAGCTCATCTTGTATCGTTATGTAGGAGCCCACGTCTTGCATCCTTAGAGTTAGGCTTGTTGGCTCTATTCCCGTTGATGCTGGGCGGGGGATGGCATATCCATGGCTGTCAGGGACGCTAGTGCACGGTGTACAAGTAAAGACCGGTTTCATAAAGGTTCAGGTGGATATGATTAATGATGTTTTTAAGACCATCCCTCTTGGGAAGCCCCCAAACGAAGAGATTATGACATTAGGGGATGCCGTCCACACATTCATCCACTAGTCCAAGAGGGACATCGCCCTCGACTCGTCCGTGCCATGATCTCCACATCCAGTGGCCCAAGAGGGACATTGCCTTGGACCTGTCACGTCGACTCTGGTGGCTCCACCTCTAACTTCGGGTCCAAAGCCTGTTGCATCGACTCGTGTAGACGCGCGCCGAAAATGTATCATAAGCGAGGCTCTAAGACTCAAGCGAAGAAAATTAAGGTGCGTCCCGAACCATGGAAGTTCATTCTAGGATTGTCGTTGGTCCCCAAGTCACAATTACCCCAGCTTGGTTTGGTTTGCAATACATTGCATACCTGGTACATGCAGAGGTCTAACATGAAGTCAAACCAGCACAGTGGATTCACTGTGAGATATATGGAGGCACATTTCCTCCACGACTTGGGCTACTTCATCGTGACATTTGAAGACTTACTCTTACTATTCAATCTCAACGAACTCGACGCCTCACTTTTACGTTGCTGGACACTGTAAGTGTACTGTACAATGAAGTTCTACATTCACATCATACCGATAAATGTCATTACTCTTTCCTTATGTATAGATACATAATCCAACAAGTCGGCGACGGTAACAACCAGTGGGTTTCCTCAACCCACACTTGGGCTCAGAGCAATCTATCAACGGAAATGTATCCTTCGTGCAAGATTACATAATGAGGGGATTGATTGCTCACAGCGATAAGGAGTACATCATGGTACCCTTCAACCAAGGGTAAGTGCTTCACTAGTTGCCACACAAGGTTCATTTGTACTTTATATGCAACATAAACTTAGGATTAATCACTATGGCGACACACATGACTAGGTCTCACTGGATTTTAATTGTGATTGTACCAAAGTGGAGCAAGGTAACATACCTTGATTCCCTACTTAGGAGCAACACGACTTCAGTCGTGTGCAAGAAGTATTAACAAGTAAACTCATTTCCTCCATACATAACTCTACTGTAATCTTTCCTTCATTTGCAATGGACAAGGCTAACTTTTTTGGAATCACGTAGGTCATTTACCACTTATGTTGCCCTAGGAGGGAGACATAACTAATCCAGTGACACGTTGCGACACAGGACGCGATTTCTGGTACCCGCTACAACACAAAAATCCTATATCATACTTTGTTATAATGCCTCTAGAATTCACAATACCTATGTATGTAATTCTATATATTTTGCAGTGCCACTAGCAGCTACAGGGCAACGTATGTGGATTATACATTTGCTGCTATATGAAGAAAATCACGGACACTAAGATGAATGATCCAGAGGTTTGTCAACCTTCTAATAATTATTATTTTCTAATTATATATGTATATATATACACACACACACATGCTAATTAATGACTTAACATTGCTCCTAGCGACAGCGGATGGATTTCGACAAAAGTGCATATGATCTTGACAAACTCATTGAAATTCGTGGAAACCTCTCCCAATTCTTGCTAGCAGAGATCATAAACAAGACTGGAGAGTTCCACTCCGGTAATGATGATAATTAGATGTTAAAACATTGGATTCAATTGTACAAATCACTCAATTGTGCTTAATCAAACAATTCGTTCAATTTAATTCATTTGTGAGATCTGTGTAACAATTGTCATTATATATATATATATATATGATCTACTGGTGTTGTTTCACTCATATGTGTGATTTATGTAATGATTGTCCTGTGCTATATACGTGATCTTGCTTGTTTTCAGAGGGCGTGACTAGCATATCCTGAGGCTAGCCAAAAAGGGCAAATAAAATCGCTGTTGAAATAGCTATCACAGACGGTTCGATATTCCAAACCATCTATGATATATATCCCAAACAATTTCAAACACTGAACCGTCTGTGATATGAACGATATCACAGACGGTTTTTGTTATTAACCGTTTGTGATATGGTGTATATCACAGACGATTGGAACATCGAACCGTCTATGATATAAACCATATCACAGATGGTTAATAACAAAAACCGTCCGTGATAATCGAATATCACAGACGATTTTTATAAAAAAAAACCATCTGTGATAGTAAAAACCGTCTGTGATATTTGACTATCACAGACGGTTTTCTAAAAAACCGTTTGTATTGTAAGCTATCACAGACGACGTGGGAGCTGTCTGTGATAACTACCTATTATCACTGACACATAAACACAGATGATTCAGGAACCGCCTGTGATAACACTGTATGTAGTAGTGGATAAAGAGACCAACTTATATACAAAATACTACATGAATTTCAGCGAGGAGCCATTGTCCCTCGCTGCGCGAAAGTCACCACAGTAGCGAGGCACAAACTCCTTGCTTGTAGAGGACACCATCCAGGACCTCGAAGGACCTAGCGCGGTGCTGCAGGCACCACAGCTCAAGAGGGTCGTCCGCCTCAGCGATGCCCTGCAAAAAGTCGTAGATGTGCTCGCACCAGTCGCTTTGCTGGGCGATTTGGTGGACGAGGGTTGCATCGCTCTTGTCCTGCTCAATGGCTGAGGTGGCTAAGACTTCGGTGAAGGCCCCCACGGGAGGAGGAATCTGCTGATTGGCGGCCTAGGCCAGCACGTTAGCCTACTCATTACCTGCCTGTGGAATGGCCTTCACTGTGATGCCCATGAAATGGCGCTCCTTCACCCTCACCGCAGCTAGATACTTGGCTTGGTCGGGGTCTTTGGCCTGATATGACTTGTCAACGTGCCCTGCAATCAAGCATGAGTCGGTGTGGATGAGCACCCTCCGCGCGCCGAGGGCCTTGAGTTTGGCATGGCTGAAGAGTAACACCTCATACTCAGCTATGTTATTTGTCGGCGGGAACCCGAGGCGTGTCGAGTATAGCAGGCGATGGCCCTCGGGCGTAGTGATCACTGCACTTGCTCCAGCGTCAGAGGTGTTGTAGGCTCCGTTGGTGTGAAGGGTCCACACTGGGTCTACTGGCAGTTGTGCCTGCGGTTGAGCTAGTGGGGTCCACTCGGCGAGGAAGTCCGCGAGAACCTGAGACATTATGGCCGTGTGTGAAGCGTATGCCAAAGATAACGGCACGAGCTCGGCTGCCCATTTGCCGATACGGCCTGTGGACTCCTTGTTATGCAGCATTTCCGCTAGGAGAATGACAAAGGCACGGTGATATGATGAGCAAGGAAGTAATGCCGAAGCTTCCTTGAGGCTATGACGAGGGCATAAGCCAGTTTTTTGAGTTCGGTGTACCGCATCTTGGCACCTTGAAGGGCTTCAGAGATGAAGTACATGGGTCACTGAATGGAGCCCTCCTCCAGAACGAGGACCGCACAGACTACTGTAGTCATGGCAGCGAGATACAGCAACAGTAGAGCCTCTAGTGTTGGGGCGACTAAAGTGGGAATACTTGCGAGGTGCTTTTTGAGTTCGTCGAAAGCCTTCACACAATTGTCATCCCAATGGAACTCGTCGCATCCACGAAGGGTTTTGAGGAACGGAAGGCCTCTCTCGGCTGCCCTTGATAAGAAGCGGCTCAACGCAGCCATGCTGCCGGTGAGCCTCTAGGCCTCCCTTGTGGTCTTGAGTGGCTCCATAGAGAGTATTGCATCGACCTTATCAGGGTTCGCCTGTATTCCTCAGCCTGAAACCAAAAAGCCAAGTAGCTTCCCAGCTTGCACCGTATCTGGCCCAGGGTTTTCAACGGTTGACCCCCCAAGCCCTGGAGTGGGATTCCCGGGGGACCTAACCTGCTTCGGGGAATTCCCATTTGGTTGAAGGATGCCGCGAATAAAATGTCGGTGGAACCGCCCTCGTCGACCAGGACACGCTTACATCGCAGCCTGCCATGGTGGCCTGGATCACCAAGGGATCCTGGTGAGGAAAGTCGACTCGGTCTGCATCGGTGATAGTGAAGGTGATGTCGTTTTGTGCCCAGATTGGCGACACTTGGGCAGGATACACTGCCACGTGATGCAGCTGACGAGCATAGGCTTTCTGCTACCGTGTGGATGAAAATTCCAACGAGGAGCCCCCGGATATGACGTTGATGATGCGGCGCTGGCCTCCCTCTGGAACCTGTATCCATAGAAGGCCTTCTTGGGGCAGCTGCACATGGGCCACCGCTGAGGTTCCTACTTCAATAGCTTTGTCCCCTGGCGACGCTTTGGCAGAGCGTCATGATGGTGGGGCATGTCCGCGTGAGGTGGTCACAGTGGCCATGCACCTCGCACCAAAGCCCGTGTTGCTGGCGCTCTCCTTTGCCACGCGCTCCGTCGTCCCGGCCCCAGCCTTGCCCACGCCCGCAACCTCTGCGACCCTACCCCTAGCCAGCGGGGGTGCTATCGTCGGAGGTGCCTTTGATGTCAAAGACATACCAGGCCTTCTAGGATTTGTGTTGCCTATGATTGGAGTTGTCCTTCGGCGAGTCCTATTTGCACTGGGAGGTGTCTTTCGGGGAGTCTTCCACCTACTTGGTGTCAGAGGTGTCGCCCCTGTGCCATTGCGCATCTTTTTCTGCTCTTGTGTACTCCTCTATCTTGTCGAAGAGCTTAGCGACCGTCTTTATCGGCTTGCGCGCGTTGTATTCGGCCAGTGGCCCCGGGTGAAGCCCTTGGATCGTTGCATTGATGATCGTGGTTTCGTTGATGTCCTTGACTTGGTAATGAACCTTGGCGAAGCATTTGAAATACTCTCAAAGTTTTTCCGAGGGCTTCTGCTTGATGGTGAAGAGTTTCCCTGGAAGTTGTTGTACAGACGATCGCGGATTTGCTCCCACGCATAGATGGAGTTCGGCTCTATGGTAAAGAACCAGGAGAGCGCTACTCCCTGCAGAGCGAACGGCAGCCCCTTCGCCTTGGTGGAGTCATCCCCACTGGTAGCCTCGATAGTGGTCTCGTACGCGCGAACTAACTCCCTGGGGTCCGTGTCACCGTTGTACAGCTCAATAGTGGGGAACTTGAAGTCCTCTGACCACGCCGACTGCTGCATGCTAGCGGAGAGTGGAGACTCCGGATCTATACATCGGATCAAAGTGTGATAGGAGGTGGGGGCATTGCGGATGTTCGTTCGGTCTGGTGTGGCTTTTGCCGCTGCTGCTGGTGGCATTTACTGGCTCCGAACCTCTTGCATTTTCCGCACGGCGCCTCGGAGGTCTGCCAGCTCGCGCTACAGTGTACCGAGGGCCACCAGCAAGGCGTTCTCCACTGTTGGAGTGGTTGCACCTGCCTGAGCGGTGTTGCGGGTTGCCGAGTCGCTGGCAACTACAGCCTACTCATCAGAGCTGTGTGGCGCGTCAGTGCGATGGGCCCCCAGGTTGGTGACGAGACCGATGCGGCCATCGGGGCCACCTGTCACTCCTGCGCTGGATGTCGGGTCATTGGGCATGCCGACGCGAGCGTCGGCATCGGTGCTCCCGCTGACCCGAGTGCCACTAACGAGGCCAGTCGCTGCGCTGTCGGCGAGGTCGGTCACTATGCCACTGGTGTCAACGTCGGCGTTCGCCATGCCAATGTCGCCTTCGGTGCCAATCCCCAATGTCGACATAGGCGGACCGCTGACCAAGGCCCTGGCGTTTGCGAGCGCTGTCGTCTTGCTCCGCTTCCTCCTCGCCATCGATGAAGCTTTCTTGGGCGCCATCATTTCTTGAAATCTACAGCTTGCTCTCTGTTATCCCACGGACGACGCCAACTGTTGTGGCTACTGATCAAATAGTAAAGTGAGAGAGTAGTGGAGTGGTGATGGATGAACAATGCCTGCCCTTTTTCCGTGCTCGAGGCATGTATATATTTCTCCATGAGGCACAATTATAGTCTTACCCCTATGGTCATACATCTCCTATAAGGGTACACATGTCATTACATCTAAACTAATAATCCACCAGTTAAAATTATCCTACATCCACCCAACATTACCTGCTCCACAGTCATGACCTTAACTACGTTCACACCACAATATGCACCCATAATTACACCATCTTAAAAACGCCCGCACTGATTAACTCTCCTCTATTCTCTCCTTACTCAACCATATCCGACGGTCATCCTTCACCCCGAACCCCGAACCCCGAAGGCCCCGCCTCCCCGAAGGCCGCCACCCTCTTCTCCATCTGCGCGCCGCCATCCATCTCCTCTCTCGCCGCCTTCCTCTCCTTCTCTACGGCCCCCTTCTCCGCTTTCTCCACCACATCTCGGCCCCTACCTCTCCTCTGCTCTCCCGGCGCCACCAACGCCGCCTCCATCGCGCCTCCTCTTCTCTCGCCGGCGCGCCTCGCATCCACCGCCCACACTCTCTCAGCGCACCACCGCTCCTCCTCTGCCGCGCCACCGTCCGCATCGCATCATCCCGTGCGCCGCCGCCCTCATCTCCTCCAGATCCGCCGGCGCGCCACATCCCTTTACTCCGGCCGCCGCGCCTCCATTCTCCTCCTCCCGTGCGCCCTCGCCGTTCCTCCTCCCGTGCGCCGCGTCTTGCTGTCCCTCCGCGCCGCCGCTCTCTACGGCCATCACCCCACCGACGCCGGCAGCTTCCTGCCCACCTCGGCACCGACGCCACTCCACTTCTCCACCGGCGCCGACGCTGTTCAGCTTCTTCCCCTTCAGCGCCGCCGCGGGTCGTCACCACTCAACCACTTCTCCACCGTCATCCACCGCGCCGACACCGACAGTATCAACCCCTGCATCCATTTCACCGAGGCCTCTCCATCGCCACCGACGCCATTGAGCCTCATCAGCAACTTCTCCACCGCCTCCTCCTGCGCCATCGCCGCGTGGCCCACCCGCACGGCGCGGCGCGTCCCGGCCTCCACCAAGACATCAAGGAGACGAACGAGAACATAAACCCTTCCTCTCTTTCTCCTCCGACGGCAAGCACCGGCTCGCCTCCTGCCTCCGCATTCGACCCCGCGCCGCCGCCTCCGCCTCGCCGCCCCACCTCGCGCGGCGCCCGCCCCGCCTCCGGTTCTGAAGCGACGGTCGTCCTCCCACCATCTGCCTGCCCGATGGACCCACTCTTGCCGCCGCCCCGCCTCGCCTCCCAGCAGCCGGCGGCCTCGGGCCGGCGCTCGCCGCCCGCTTCTCCACCTCCAGCTTCCTCCACGCGCGCCTCCGTGCTGCTCGACATTATCCGGCATCCTCGCGACCACACGCCGGCGCCCCACCACCACGGGCTGCGGGCGAGGTGGGGCGACGGGAGGTGTCGATTCGGATCGTCGGGCCGCCGAGGCGGCGCCGCCGAGCTCGCGCGGGAGGCGGTGGCCGTGGACGAGGACGCCGCGACTTCGCGCCGAGAGCCGGCGGAGGCGTGAGCAGGAGTCGCTGTACCACGTGCACGACGTGCAACGGGTGGCGAGGTGGGTGGAGCACGCATCGCCCTTCTCTCGCCGCCGCTCGGCGTTTTCATCAGCAAAGACTTGCGCAGGTAGTGCAGATCGGCGTGCAACATCTACTTGTCGATGTTGTTGGTTGATGAGGCGTTACATGTATCAATTATGATGCGTTTGGTTTGGTCCGTTTATTTGAGCGTGACTGCGCTTGCACATATCTCCAGTTGCTGTGGGGGAGTTTCTGGGTAGATGATGGCGAATTGTTCATTGCAAGTGGGATTGTGTTATGCAGGTTTCTTTGTGGCGAGTTGTTCATTGCAAGTGGGATTGTGTTATGCAGGTTTCTTTGTGGCGATTTGGATTGCCGCGGTGATGTTCAAGTCCAATGATATCTTGCGCAAGCAGACCGCTCTGAAGGTTTGTGCTTCTTATCCCGTGTGGTTGTTCTGCTTCGAGATGTTAGCTTGGAATTTGGATACCATTTTACGCATCATGTTAGTTTTGCTCACTGTAGAAATGTGACACGATCTTATGATATGTAATAGCACAATGCACAGTTGCTCTGCATTGCATAGTCCAGCCACAATCTCAGAGAAACATGTGGTTTTGTTGGTTGGGGTTGCATTTCGAGAGTTGCAATGAGGATATTTGAACCAACTGAACGAATGCAATGATGATTATTGTTATCTTAGAAATTATTCATAAGATCATTGTTCGATGAAGTTTATCTCGAACTAATTTTCTTGATATGGAACTATATTACAAGCCTCCGATAAATTACTTTATTTTTTTCTTTTGCTTTGCTATTGTCTTGTACCTAGCTCCTTCAAGGAAAAAACTATATAAACTTCTGTTACATTTGGCTTTCTCGGGCTTTGTAACATCTATTATTATGTCCTCTAACCACTAGACATGATGATTATATTTGTTTCTAAATTAGCTGTCATACTTCTTGGAAAATGATTATATGTATTTCTGTGGCAATTAAACGGGCCCTCAAAGTACTTTACAATTATAACCATTCAGGAAATTGCAAACAACACCATTTCCTGGTCTTCCATAGTGTATTGGTAAGCTAGAAGAACTGAAAAGCATAATAGTTGTTTTCAAACAATATAGAAATTTGTTCTAAAAATATCTCTACCCCTCTATAATACACCAAAATTATTACATGTTTTGGTCTTTTTTTCTTATTTGCTATGTTTGCTATTTTTCTTTATCTAGGTACTATTACAATAAGAAGACAAGGCAGTCAAGTTGGGAGAAACCTGCTGAGTTGATGACACCTTTGGAGGTTAGTTGTCTTTGTGTGCTTATATGCATCATTTATTTTACAAATTTCGGGAACTGTAGTTGCGAATAACCATGGGATTATCATATAATGTTTAGCTGGTACAATTCATATATGATATTGCTATGTTCAATGATGCTATGCTTCTGCAATTAAGCTTTAGAACTTTGCTTATGTAAACTGAATATTTATCTGCATCAATAACATATTCAACTTTTGCATTTTGCCTCTGCATTTATCTACAAATTTTTAACAGACTCATATCTAAAGATTAAAAATTGGTAAACATTAAGGAACAATACTTATATGATTCTCGCTTTCTTTTACAAAGAAAGATTAGCATTTTAGCACCCGACTTCTTTCATGTGATAATTGCAACACGCTTTATTCCCATTTTGCCTATTTTTGGTTTTCTATCTCTTTACCATAATTATCTCTTTTGTGGAGGAGCATTTACAATGAACCAAGAAAGGTGAAAAAGTCACCGCAAATTATCAAATAGGAGTATCGGATGTTGATTATCTCTTGTGAGGAAGAGGAACACTGTTAAAATGGAGGATGGTGTTATACTACATTAGTTTAGTTTCTTTAGTGATGTTTTTGATGTTTCACTAAATTATTGCTTCAATAGATGGTGGCGCATTGCCTCATCGCATATGTATTATCTTAATTCCTCAACCTTCCATTGTTTTCTGGTTTAATTAGTAATGTTGAATAGGATGTTGATTTATTTTTCCAATGCTTTTCTCACTTTTGTGGGAAAAATTGGGAAATAGAATGTAGACAATTTTCTTGTGCACTCAGCGAGCAAGCAATGACCTTTGGTATATCTTTGAAACCTTTTTCTTACTTTGTGGTTACCTTCTATGGGTGTTGGAAAGCTACAACTCGCTTCAAGCTTCTTGAGGTTCGTATATATGTATCATCATATAACTACAAGCTTAATATCCAATTTCATACACAGAGGAGAAGTCAAATGTGATCTCCCATACTTCATGTTAAATTATCAAGAACCACCCACCAGAAAATTGTGAAGCCAAAACATTCACTGGTTAGAATAGCAATGTTTTTTTTGCCTCAGTTCTGGAATTAATTTGCTTGGTTGCACATTATAAAATTTAGATTCCTTAGAATCCAGACATTGCTATTTAAGAGTATAGAATTTTGTTTATGCGCTCTAATCTAGCTGATGGTCTTTAATATGCTCACATCACTTATATGTTTCTTTTGGGGAGTTCTATGCTTTTTAAAAACTATGTGTATTGCGCTTTAGTGCTTAGTCATGATGTGGGCGCATTTTATGGTGAGTTCATTAGCTGTTTATGTGCTGATTCTATTTTCGAGTTCCCTGATGTGGTAGTTTGCTTATTATGGTGTGTGTTGTAAAGATTATGTTGGGTGGCGTGATTAACAGGCCCAATTTTGATTTGATCTGATAAACAGGTGAAGAGGCTCCCGAGTTTCGTGTTGAGAGCATCACCTTGGAGTCCAAGGACTGCCAAAGAATGCCATAGAGGTTGGCGATAAGACGGTGAGTTCGATGAATAAGTTGATTTATTTACATAAGCTTTCGGTTCCATTGTCACTTGCATTGTGTTGCTTGCGAATGATAAAAGATGGTCTTAGTAAGTGGCGTCATTTTGATGTCTTTGTAGAATCAAAACATAGAATCGTCATGCTCTGTATCTATGTATTGCCTACATCTATCGTAAGAATGTGTTTTGTTAGTATTCAAACAGAAGCGTGATAGCCTATCCTTTTCTCTCCAAAGCAGGCAGAGAGCCGAGCTGCTTATTCCACTTCTTTTCAAAAGGATAAAGGTAGCACAAATACAAGATCCGATATTGTGTGAGCTTCTTGTACCAACTTGGAAATAGCTGAGATTGACTGATTGGTTGCACCACTAATACCACACCAGTGCATATGTTTAGTAAAATAAACTTTGCTGATGTAGTGTCGGTTAGTGTTTATCCTACTAAGGAGTACTCTAAAGTCTAAACGTAAATTGCAACAACATTTTCTTGCTTTTGCAAGATGTTGTCGCAGATCGATGATGGCTCAAGTCATCCTTTTGCATTAAAATTCTGGACAAACTTACTCGGACTTGGTATTGCAATTGTCATTCTAATCGCGTTCTCCTTTATTTTTCCTTTGTTTTTAGTAGATAATCATTCGAGTATTGGTCATTTGGCGTGGTTGTACCTCTGAAGACTTGGGACACATCCAACTCCACCCAGTCGCACTCAAGCGATTCTTGTAAATGATGAGAAGATACTGATTGTTGAGAAGGGTGTTTCCTTGAGTGATTTCATCTGGTTCCTTGAGGTAAACACTAGCAAATCGATACAAGAATATTGTTTTTCTTGAGCCGTCTTGTGTTTTCTTTTCATTTATGGAGGGCGGAATCAGTTCATACTTTTCAAGTTGGACCTCATGAGCACCAAGTAAACTAGAAACTCTCTTGGTTCTCTTGCACAAGCACACAGACTGAACAAGAGATCAATTTCCTTGGTGTTATATCCTATAGACTGCCATACAATGTTGTTCGTTCTATAATGATATGATTTACTTTTGTCTCTCATCTTACTGGCAAGCCATAATTATATTAATGTTATGCTACTGTGTTGTCCATCTGCATACTAAATTACACCGTAAACTTTTGGTGGTATCAGATAGCATTTTCTTAATATCAGAACAAGACTACTCGATTGAGTACTGAAATTTCAGTAGGGTCTCTGTTTTAGAATTCACTTACATTAAGTGGATTATACCTTAACAATTTTTTGATTATGCAAAATTATGTAGGAATACTCTTGTGGTTAAAAACAATAGGGCCCTGTGACATTACTGGATAATATCCTAGGTCTGACACTCTGCCCCGAGTCTCAAGTCATCTTGGAAGTTGGTAGTTGCTATCACGATTCACTACTCAAAATGTATTTGAGTTTGTTGGACTATATGGTATGTCATAACTCATATGCTTATTTTGCAGTTCTGTTCTCCATTATGGACATGCTGCAGCTCCAAATGACCGGGTACTCTTCTTTTATGATGCTTTGTGACTGTGGTTGACTCTGTGTTATTTATTTACTTGCTCAAGCCTATAATATTCACCAAATGTAGATTAAGTTGTCCAAAGCACTCAAAACTCTTCGAGTTGCTAATTCTCATACTCCTAGCTACTTGAAAAGGTTATGATTTGTTTCATTTTCAGACAGAGAGTTCACCTACCTTGTTCATCGTCACCTACAACCTGTTTAGTACAATGAGGTCTTGAAATATTGGGAGTTTGAGCAAGAGTTGTAGCAACATTCTCTTCTCTGATTGATGTCTGTGTTCATATCAAATACTGTAGTGATGAGTTGGTTTGGTATTTCATTTAATTAATAACTATGATTTTACAAACTAAATGGTGTCTGAATGTTCGCTACCTCCCATTAACGAGTTAACAGAGTTGCCAAACAATATGGTGTTTATCTCCTTCAACAGAGTTGCCAAACAATATGTTTATCTCCTTCATGTAGATTCTTGTGGTGTTATTACCCACATTTTTTTTTGGTCTCCAAATGGGGCGAGTCAACTTGGTGATGATAGGAATATTTTGGTTGTTTAAATGAAGCACTACACATTATACATACTAGACATGGGTACCAGAACTGTGTCCATTATGGATCCTCATCCTAAAAATGGAATGTTTAAGGGTTCTGATCCATGCATGCCATATATACACAAATTACATAACATTGCCAATAATTTCAAACTCGCCATGGCATTGGCACATCCTGCGTGGAAAGACGATATTTTTATCAAGGCCAGAAATTCCCAACATGGGTTCCAAAACTACGGATCGGTAATAACTTATAATATGTTTCATCTTTATTATCAAATATCATTTGATTTATCTATAACAATTAAACACGTGCTCTTCTCCAAAGAACTCGTCAAGCTTCCTTGTATACGATTTCATGTGGTCGTGGAATGACGTAAGATTACCGATTATCAACATCGTGAGCATATAATATTCTCTATGTATATTTTGTAGACTACATAGCAAATTAATAAGTTAACTTATTATCCGCCATGCACAATGATCACATTCATCGAGGACGAATTTCTTGGTGGACATTTTGAAGAGCGGTGAAAATGAATGTAAAGACATTATCCCCGGAGAACTCCAAGACCTACTTAAGCAAATCGAAATTAGATGGTTCAAAGTAGACATGACTTATTATTGCCTTGTTATGCATTATAATTGGCCTAGGCTTGTAATTTCATGACCTGAACTTGCTGGTGATATACATGAGTGTTTTCCAGATTATATACATGGTGATATACAATTGCGTGAAACTTAAACTATGAAAAAAAAATATCGTCATTTGGTTGTTTTCATGTGCATCCCTGAAATGCCACTGTAGCGTTAGCATGGGCACTATACTAGTATATCATATTGGCCTTGCAATTCCCAAACAGGCCGAATGGGCTCAAGTGGGGGCCACCCCTACTACAATACCAAATTTCAATCTTTTAATTTTATAGCTTCTTTATTTAATTTACATTTATTAAGTAAGTTCCATAAGTCAGGCAGGACCTACAGACAGATGGAAGAGATTCTCCAGGATATTGGGTATTATTGCTAAGTGGTAGAACTTACTAATTTTTAGGGTGCGGGTTTTCACACAAGATGAGATTAACTTTTGTTGGTCGAATTAACTTGTTATTTTGGGATAAGATATTATTTGAGATTGCAACTGCCAACTAATTGAACCATTATTTTAATGACTTAATTAAGATATGTAATTAGTAATTTAACGAAGTATTATTATGAATAAAGTTTATTATTTCATTGATTAACCAACTTATTATTAATAATCGACGGTCCGCCTTTTATTGGGTAAGGAGCTAACATTTTGGTGAGGTTCTCGTTCATCCTCCTTTGTTACTATTTCCGGTCCTACAATATAGATCTTTTAGACAATAATACGGCCTCTGAGCAACATTTTGACCATTAATTTCCATTGCAATATATTGTGACAGTAATAAAAATATATGTTATGAAATTATATTTCATAGTTCACGAAGTAATACCAATTTATATCACCATCTTATATATCTTTTTTCGATAAACTGACAGTCAGAACATAAACTATTTGGCGCAAGTATTACAGGACTATTTACATTTGGAACCGGAGTCGAGTCAATGTGAAAACACAACAATTATACTTCCCGTTTCGTCTTCTATGAAATGGTGGTATTAATTTCCCAGTAAGAGGAAGTCAAGAACGTGTAAATGTGAAAAAAAAAGGGCGCAGTAAACTCGAGGAGTCCAACAGGCAGCCTAGTCTAGCATGGGATTGAAATAGGGGAGAAGACAGAGGGACAAGCACAAACAAAGCCGGCAACTTTCCCACCTTCGTCTACGCCCCTGGTCGTCATGGGGTCGACTGGCATCCATGGCGCGCGCACCGTGGCCAAGTACGTGAAGGTCCTGTTGCCTTCTTCCTCCCACAAGCTGGTAAGGAAGGAAAAATCGACATTGCTGTCCAGCAAACAGCCAAACACGCCCAGCTCGAACGCTGATCCTTTGATGATGAAACGAACTAACTTCTGCAGCGAATCTCCGACGAGCTCGCAAGGCACCTGGACGGAGGCGGCGATGAGGGCACGGCGCTCGTCGTCAGCCCGTTCGGCAAGGTCTGGCGCGTCGAGGTAGGCCGGGACAGCGAGGGCGCGTTCCTGGGGCACGGGTGGCCGGAGTTCGCGGGAGCGCACGGCATCGGTGTCGGGTGGTTCCTGGTGCTCCGGCACGAAGGCGGCGGCGTGCTCACCGTCAAGGCGTTCGACAGCAGCTACTTCCTGAAAGAGTTCGGGCGCCCACTCACCGGTGCATACGTCCTCTGCCTCTGCTGTCGAATTGCAAGTACAAATAAAATGTGTAGCCAATTTGTACTACAGTAAGAAAAAAACATCTTTTTTGTTTAGATGGAATCGACAAGCTTCTAAGATGTTTAAATCACAATAACTTAGTTTTATTTCTGGACTACTAATTCAATGATTCTGAGCGTGCGTTCAGTCTGAGTTCTGACAGCTGATAGCTCAGACATCTGATTCACTCTTGTTCACGTTCAGTTGCGGCAACCCGGAGCAGAACCGGCGGTGCTCGCAGGCCACAGTTCATCAAGGTGCTTCTGCGTGGTTTCATGGAGAAGATGGTTTGCACGCTCTGCCTGATAATTTGGTTTTCCTCACACTGTCTCTGTTCTAGCTGTTGAAATGTTCAGACTTCTATCTTCAAATGTACCATCACCAGATGATGAGTATGTCCACTACATTTTGCTCTTGCGTTTGTTCATGCAGCTTATCCCTGCTGAATTTGTGAAACGCTACATCCCTGAAGAGCAGCTGAACAGCCGGATGGCCCTCGTTTCCAGCCCCCTCTCCAAATTTTTCCGCATCCAGCTCGAGAAGGATCGATCGGGTGTGTTCTTCGCAGGTGGCTGGTCACAGTTTCTGGAGTATCATGGTGTCATTGAAAGTGATGCTCTGCTGTTGCGGTATGAAGGCAACATGGTGTTCACGGTCAAAGTGTTCGGGCTCAATGGATGCCAGAAAGAGTTCATAGACCAAGACATCAAACTTGAGCAAACTGAGCAGAGTAATGAAACGAATTTGTTTGATATGCTTGAACATCTTTGCTATGGATTAAATTATGAGCTAAATCTAAATGCGTTTATTATTGTTGTCTTCTCAGCGTTTACAGAAATGAAAAGCCATCAGGAATCACCTTCTTCCACTTCCAGTAGGAAACGTAAGAGCAGGAACGAGAGGCCAACTGCTGAAGAAAAAAAGAGTGCAAAATTCTTCATATCTGCCTACGAGATTGGACCGCCGTCTTGGATAAAGAAGGAGATCAAGACCTACAATCTTGGACGGCGTCTTGTAAGCACAATCATGCATTTCTCTGCTGATATAAGCACAATCATGCATTTCCAATGGTTGATATTCCTATCACCATGTAGGTGGCAATAGGTCACCACTTACCATTCAAGGGTAATAAAGATTTTTGACTGCATATTATGTAAGGAAGAAAATGTTAATTTTGCATTACTATTTGGCGTTTGCCCTCAACAAGGAAAGCAATAAGTGCGTCGGACCACATACTCTTTTTTGGAAGACATTACCATTTACTAATATTGCCATATCAAATACAAACTTCAAACAGTGATAAAAAGTAAGTACATATTTTATTAAAATTTTAAATTAAAATTATAGAGAATCAAACAAAATTTCAGAAAACAAAAGGTATAAGAACACTAATTTGGAAGTTCAAATATCTCCAAATAATTTACAACATATTAAAAAATACCAATAAACTTAAATTCAAAACTAGAGAAAAATATTAAGTAATGTTGTGATAGTGTACCAACATACTTTTTCTACATCCTCACTATGCATTTAAATTCATAATAATTCTTTTTGTTAAGTACCCTTAGACAATGGAAGGCTATATATGATTCACCCAAACTCTTATCTCATGAGGGGTAAGTGGTGCACCTTAAAAGAACTTCAAATCCTAACCAAGGCGAGCTGCAATGCTTGCAGCCTTTGGCGCCGACCTTCGGCAACGCGATCGACCTTCTACAGTTCATACACATTACTGAATTTACCAAAGTAGCAGCTCTTGTATAACATTTTTCATGTATATGCACTACAAGAACTTGTCACCAAACACACATGAACAATAGTTTTTGATCTAGCAGTCAGTATGCATCCGTTGTGATTGATCATCAATCCCTTACTGAAGTAGGTTGTCGAATCAATTCACTTTCAATGCTTGCAGTCTTTGTCTTCGACCTTTTGCAACTCGATCGGATTCTGTGAACCTTGCACGATCACGCTCAAGACCTCGATGAGCAGCACCACGTCTTGGAAGGTGCGTGGTCTCACGTACAAGAAGAGAGGCCACGTGCTTGGAAAGGGCTGGAGGAGGTTCTGCAAGGGGAACAAGCTCAAGGAAGGCGATGTGTGCACCTTCAACGTCGTCGAAACCGCGCTGTGGCATGTCGTCATCGCGCGTTGCTGAGATAGAATAGAACCAGGTGGTGGTGGAGGCATACATAGGATCAGTTCTTTGGGCTTATGGTTTGTATTACAGTAACTAGCTTTCAAACGATATGTCTTTTTAAGATGAGATTTATGTTGCACTACGGATAGACTATACTAGTACAATTTTACAAATCTATCGTGTAAACAAGAAATCTCTGCTAGTAATAGATCACAAGATTACACTAGACGAGCAGACTCATAGCAGAAGTAGAGTCGATGTAGCATGTTGGTGCAGTAGTAGTCGTACTAGATGCACGTCTCCTCCTCCAGCTCCTTTTGATCGTCACAAGTTGCGATTATTCTAGTGTTGAAGCTTTACAATAACACCTCCAAGGCATCCACACATACGGGCCATAAACACCATGCGCTAGAGTGCTAGTGCCAGTTGCATGGTATTGGATAAGGAAGGTATGGCGATTAGGGTTTTGAAAATTCCAATTAAGCTAACCCTATGCCACCGCACTTCTTTGAAAATTTCAAATTAAGCAAACCCTGTGCCACCACACTTCTATATATAGGCATCTATGATGGGTCTCGAACTTGAGGTCCATTAGGAACTCGTGGCCCACATAAATTTAGATTACCATCTAAATTATATTCTAGCCCTTTAAGCGTGCGACCTTATAGGTTCACGTACACTTAGACATGGCTGAGTACTACTGCTTGTTTACTAATTAGTAGTGGCCCCTAGCAAGACATGTCGTCTCCCAAGTGTACGTAAAGATCATATCGAATGAACCTCAATAAAACTTATATGCATTTCCCTTTGCCTCACGATATCGGCCAAACTTATATGCATTTCCCTTTGCCTCACGATATTGGTTAGCTTAATCACTCTTTCTCGATCACGTGACTCGAATTTCTTGACTAACGCTAACTCTTTAACTACGAGTAGCATGCCCATGCATTTCTGAAATCAAATCACTCGGGAGTACTAGAGATATCTCTCCCATTGCATGGAGGGGCATCCTATCTTGATCGACCATGTCTCGATGTATGTATCATGACAAAACACGAAGGCTACTTTTATAATTACCCAGTTACGGAATAGCGTTTGGCAATCCCTAAGTCAGCCATTATGCATCTCGAGTACGTGCTACAAGATCAAGTCTAAGAATATAGCATACGTATATAAATGAGACCAACTGATGATATGTACGAATGCAACATTGTTGCAGTGTCATGATGGGTTGATTCAACCCATGTTCGCTAACATGTCAATTTAGAGTAAATGTGTCTCGATCGCGCCGGCCTACAAAAAATTATAAAAAATGTAAAATGGTCCCTTATTTTGCCATTGTATTCCTATTACTTTCTTTCTTTTATTCCTCTGTTTTCCATTTCCGCGTTTCAAATAGGATTGGGAAAGTTACATCTATTGGTCTATTTGGTGGAAGAAGCCAGGAAAAATAAGCGAGGTAAATTATAGGAGAGAAGGAAGAGGGAGATGAATAGAAGATGAGAGGTGCGAAGAGATAGGGATGGCTGATGTTTGATGAGTGTGTTGCTTAGGCTAGCACTAGCTAGTTCTTTTACTTTTTATTTTTGCTGGTGAAGATTTACTCTAGCATGCACAAATAAGAGTGCATGCATATGCTTTCATTGGAAGAAATGGTGTCACGATGCTAACAAGCATGTGCTTTGCATATGCATATGTCTATGTGGATGTGACTGAAGGGTGAAAGTTGAGGTGCTACATTATTGGTCTAGACTCCAGAACATCATCCCTTACACAAGCAAAGGGAACATGGTGTGCAGTCTTCCATCATATATACACTTCAAACACCCAAACATGCACTTTTTTCAACTGTAGGGCTGGCCATGGTAGATTGGTAGCATTGTCTCAAACTATTGGGGACTAGAGTATGAGGTTAGTCCTGAGCTACTTGGGCTTTTCGAGTCATTAGTTCATTACACATATGCAGACACAAGGTGCTTGGCCGAATGTCACTATCTTTGTTCTTGCATGCAACTATTGCTAAGTGCATGTCCATGTTCTTTCACTCTGTTGATTTGAGGTTCAATAGACACAATACCAGTTCTAAACTTTAGGACCTTCCTAACATCAAGGAAAGGCACACTTGCCATTTTCATACTCTTTCCAGTAGACTCTTAGTATCTATACAAATATACAACATACGACCAAGGTAGCCCATTTCATACTTGTTAAGACCACACACTCTAGGGGCAAGTTAGCAGAGCTATACATATCTAGAATTGTATTCTTGCATGGAGTTCCCAAGAAGATTATGTCAGATCAGGGAAGCCAATTCACTTCTTGGTTTTGGCAGAAGCTACATAAGGAGTTAGCGAGTAAGCTCAACTTCAATACAACTTATCACCCTCAGACCGATGGGAAAACCGAGCGAGTAAACAAAGTGTTGGAGGATATGCTGAGAGCTTGTGCTCTAGATTTTTTAAACCAGTCAAGATCACACCTTGCCCTACGCTAAATTCTCCTACAACAACAGTTATCAAGCCAGTCTCTACATGGCACCCTTCAAAACCCTGGATGGTAGCAAATTCAGAACACCTCTACTGTGGGAGCAACTAGAAGAACATTAAGACTCTAGACCCAACTTGCTTCAAGATTATGGTGAGAAGGTGAGAAAGATCAAGGATAGATTGAATGTAGCCCAGTTTCAACAAAAAAGCTATGCTGACAATCGTCACTGAGACTTGACTTTCGAAGTTGGGCACTTTGTTTACCTTAGAGTATCCCTACTCAGAGGAGTTAAAAAGATTCCAAACAAAGGGAAAGCTTGCATCAAGATTTGTGAGACAATTCAAGATTTTGGAACGCAGAGGTTGCCTACCAGTTGGTCCTGCCACCAACCATGATAGAATTGCACAAATTCTTCCATGTGTCTCAACTGAAGAAATGTCTTGAGTACCCACAGAGCAAGCAGTGCTGGAGACCCTTGAGCTTCAAGAAGCCCTCACCTATGGGGAGCATCCAAGCAAGATCATTGCAAAAGTGGAATGCAAGACTAGAAAGAATACCATCCGTTTTACAAGGTGCAATGGAGCAACCATTCATAGGATAAAGCCACTTGGGAATAGGAAGTGGATTTGAAGGCCAACCATCCCCATCTTTTTGCTAGCCCATCCAGATCTTGAGATTGCGATTTCTCTTAAGGGGGTAGGTTTGTAGCAACCCAAAATTTTAGCTTTTATTTATTTAGGTTTATTTAAGTTTTTCTAGACTTTCTTTTCATTTTCCTTTTTCTTTTTAGTTGAGCCTAGAGAAAGAGAAGCTTCTTTTGTTTATTTGAAAGCCAAGTGGAGTTGATTTTATTTTTCTTGAGTTTCCCTTGCTTAGTAGTATTTTTGAGAATTTTTCTAGAAGTTTTTGCCATCATTTGCTATTTTCTAAGCCTTTCATCAATCCCAGTATTTATTTTAATTTGAAAAAGGTTTGAAAATCCCCAAAACTCTCCTTGGGCCAAAACCCATCTCCCTCTTGTGCCTGGCCCATTTCCAAGCACCTCGGCCCATTTTCCTTCCCCATGCACCACGTGGCCCCCAAGGCCCAACGCCCGTGGCCTAGCCTGCTTTTTCACGCCTGCCTGCTCCACCCTCCCCTTTTTCTCTCTTTGCCATCTAGGCCCCGCCTATCAGCCCCTTTGTCCTCCTTTCCTTTCTTCATCCTCCTGCACCACCATCTCTGGCTTGGTCTCGCCACTTTCCTTCCTTGCCGCTTCCTCCTTTGGAAATTTCTCTGTTGCACACACCGCTCAAGACACAGACCCTATTCCCCGCGCTCTCTTTCCTTCCCACGGCCCTCTCTTTCCTTTCTCTCCCCTTCCCCAAATCATGCCATCATGATTCTAGTGAGCAATTAACCTACCATACCTCGCCACCGAGGCTATATAAACCCCCGGCACCCCCTTGCACCGCACTACTCGTGTCCGCCTCACATTTGCCTCCTAACATCGCCGAACCCTCTAGCGCCGTGCTCTCCTCCTCCTGAGTTTCACCGAGGTCTCCAGTGAGGCCTTGCCACTGCTCTAAGCCTCCCCGAGCTTTATTGTCGCCATACAGAGCTTGGCCGGGTCACTACCAATGTTGTCCACTTCTCTGCCGTCAAGGAACATCGTTGGAACCTCTATTTCACCATAGCCGAATGCCGCCGCCTTTCTCTCACCACTGGCCTATGCACCAAGGTGAAACAAGTTTCCTTTTGTGCCCTCTCCCTTTTCCACTCATCGCTGCCTGTGCCATGCGTCGGAGCACCGGTGACCCTTGATCCCAATTGTATGAGTTCGATAAAGGGTCTTTCCAGTCTCTTTATCTTTGTTATACTGTTCCTAATATGTGTTTAATGTTATATGCCCCCTGGGCGAGGGCTCCTCACTCGCTTCTTATCTCCCAGAGGGGATCAGAATTTAATACAAAAGTAAAGGGAGATAAGAAGTGAGGCAGTAATCGGTATGAAATCTCCCGGTTGAGTGGTTCCATCCACTCGATTCAGTCAAGGGATCCCGGTTGAAAAAAGTAGTCTTTTCTCCGATTTGCTACCAAAATAAAGTCTTTTAGCTTGGAAAGAGAGAGCATTTTATAGAAATATAGACCAAAATTCAAAAAACATTTGTAATTTTTTAAGCAAAATTGGGGATTTCGCCTGTCTCTTCCCTCGAATTCGAGAGGTATACCCTCGAGCTGAGCTATTCTCCCCATTTTGTATTAAATTCTAACCCCCATTTAGTTCCCTCCGGTATGACAATCGCTCGCTCATCGCTGCTCTGTCTACTGCAACTTGATCAGGGGGTGGGCATTGGGGTAGATTCCAATGTCCAACCTAGCCTTTCACCTGACCCGGACTCGCTCCCTCCCGGTAGGGCGTCAGAGCTGTTGCTGGTAAAGAGGTACTCGCAAGATTGCCGATTCACCCAGGTCTTCACGAGCAAGCCTTCCCCTACACCAACAACCCGGTGACCGCCTTCTTGTTGCCTGCATTTTGTACTCCTCCTTTGGATCTTTAAACTTTTGGGGTTCCCAGGTGGGAGCTAGTTTCTCGAAAAACCACTTTTCAACATACCCTACAATTCAGAGGCCTTCACCTCAGTTCAAAGAACATCTCAGTAAACGGGTCACTCCTCGTATAGCTTTTCATTCTCGAGAATTTTTAATAATTTCCAAAAATATGGAAATTGCTTTTTAAACTGAAAAAATGAAAATAGAGAGAGGATTATGGACGAATGGTGTGAGTGAGAGTCATGACCAACAAGATACACTAGTAGTTTAGTTCTTCTTTCATTTTCTTCAAAGGCACATGCACTAGTTACTTACGGAATCCCAAAGAAAGAGTCATCCAGGAGCACTTCGTTAGATTTGCATGTGTTAAGCATATAGCTGAAGTAGCCTAAACACTTCAACCTGCTCTTATAAGATGAATCTCTTTCTATACACAATGTCAACAAGAGTCTACTCCTTGAAGGTCTGGAATCTCAGTGGAGACGACAAAGATTAGGTGCATTTTTCTTTACTCTTTCTAAGATAAGGCCATGGGTATTTCAGATCTATATTTGGTGATATAGACTCCATCAGACACCTTAGAGCCAGGTTTAGAGTTCCATCTCAGAAATTTAGAGAATGAGAAATTTCATATTATGGGAGGACCAAGACCATTACCAAATGTTCCTCTCAAGAATCATATTGTGTAATACCCCAAATTTGCATAAAGGGAAACCTTAGGGATAAAGAGCGTAGTTTGCCGTCAGACCCATCGACCTTTTTTGGAATGTCGATTTAGTATCGCGCGCAGAGGTTCCCAGACTATCCTAGGACGGTCGGCACCGTCTAGAGAGCCATATAATTAGCGCTCTCAGAGGTTCCTGGACCGCCTAGAGACAGTCGGCACCATCTTGCGTTTCGGGTGTTCATCATCCTGCAAATTCTTACCTTACCTTTTACCGACTTACCGTTGCAGTAAAAGAAACCCCAAAGCCAGCATAGCCTTGGACCAGAATGCCTTGGGCACTCAAGTATATGAGAGAGGAATCGAGGGCATGCTGGACATTTCACAAATGTAAAGGCAGCCCAACCATGCTTTTAAAGAGCCACCACATTTCAACAAGCCCCCATTTTGTCTCACCTCATTCTCTCCTCAAGGTTCGTAAAGCCACTCCATTCCCTTCCCACTGCTGAGCCAAGAAGCCTACACAAGCACATCTCCAAGCACTCCACGGAGAAGAAGGAGCCCAAAGGGGAGGAGAGGCAAGGGAGCAGCCAGCCGAGATGGCAAGGGAGCCACTTGAACCTCAACCTCACCCACGCCAACTCTTCTTCTAGCTCGGCAGTCGGGTAAGTCTCACCTTCCATCTGTAGGAGAGAGCCAACGAGTAGCAGTAGGGGGCGAGGCCGGGTGCCGGTGAGCCGTGGGAGGCGAGGTGGCGCAGGCGACCGAGGGCGGCGGGGGTGGCTGGCGGCCGATGGCCATGACCGGCCGGGCGGCGGCGCCAGCCGCCCTACCGCCACCGCGCAGCGCAGGGAGGCCGGTCCGGGCTTAGCCGGCCGGACCCAAGGCGCAGAGAGGGGAAGGCGAGGTAGGCGAGGCAGGAGGCGGGGCCGGCAGAGCCGGCGGCAGCGGCCTGGGGCGGTGCCGCCAGTGCCACCGCGCGCCGGGCCTCCCACCGAGCAGACGAGAGGGGATGGGGAGAGAGGGGAGGAGGCGACGCCGAGGAGGAGCCGGCGGGGCCCAGCGGCCGGTGGCAAGATGGGGCCAGCGCGTCGTGCGCCGCTGCCTGGAGGGGAGGAGTAGGGAGGCTAGCGGAGCCGCCGGCGACAGGCCACGGGCCAGCGCCGCCGTGCCTGGTCGCGTCGCTCCGGTCGGCCGCGTGTGAGAGGAAGGGGGAGCCGAGGAGGCGGAGACAGCCAGTGGCGGCCCACTGGTCGGCGGTGAGGGGGAGGAGGCCGGCGCGCCCGTGCGCTGTGCGCCGCTTGGAGAGGGCCTTACGGCCGGGTTGAGTGGGGGAGAAAGAGAGAGAGGGGAGGAGGAGGACAAGGCAGGGGAGCGGTGGGGGAGCCACCGGCGACGGGCTCATCGCGCGCCGCCGCGCCGCCCTGGGGAGGAGCAGGCCGTTCGGCCAGAATGGGTAAGAGAGAGAGAGACTAGGTAAGGAAAGAAAGAAAAGGAAGAAAGAGAGAAAAAGAGAAAAGAAAAAAAAAAAATAAAAGAAAAGAAAAAAAGAAAAGAGGAGAGAAAAAAAAGAAAGAGAAAAGAAAAAAATAGAAGAAATGGGTTCGACACCTGCGCGACAGGTCCCTCAAGTCCCATGCGATTACGCCCGAGATCGGGATACGAGCTTAGGGACGTTGTTCTCCGTTTAAGCTCGGGATTTTTGTTTTGCCGTTGAGTCAGGTTAACGTGTACGTAGGTGGAGGTCCCGGGTCAGAGCCGTCCACGCGTCATCCCCGAGGCTAACCAGGCAAGTGCATTGTAAAGCGGTGAATTCGGGTAGTGATTTCAGTTAAATTGAATGATTTGAGGGTAAGTTTACCTTCTCCGGGTGCAGATGAAAAAAAGATGAATGATGAACATTGAGACATGGCAAGTTGATATGCATAAATGAACTTGCAAGTGCATGGTAGAACAGTGGATTATGATGAATGAGTGGTGTTTTATGTCTTCCATGCCATGTTCTATAGTGGCTTATGATTTCGTGCTAATCATACTGTGATGAGTGTTGCTTATGATTAAGTGCCAACAGTGACAGCATGTTGCATTATGCATTGCACTCATACACAGACAACAGGACCTGCTTCGGCAGGTACTCCACGGGAGTGGAGCTTGGATCCCCGTATAAAAGAGGACGGGGATTGAGTGGTTCATCGACAGGTGAACACTCCACTATGCCGGTATAAGCTATAGTTACAGACGCATTACAGATGCATTGCATTGCATAAAAATAGAACTGAACAGTGATACAATTACAGATGTATTGTATTGCATAAAAGAGTTAATAATAAAACAATAAGATAATTACAGAGATAGTGATGTGTAGTTCACAGAGATGGAAGGTGGTAACAGTGAAATAGCTACAGAAATGGGGAGGAATAGCTCACAAAAATGGGAAGTGATGATTGTAGAATATTACAGAGATAGTGAGGAGCAGCTCACAGAAATGGGAAGTGATGGCAATAGAATAGTTACAGAGATAGTGAGGAGCAGCTCACAGAAATGGGAAGTGATGACAGTAGAATAGTTACAGAGATAGTGAGGTGCAGTCCACAGAGATGGGAAGTGATAACCGTTAAATAGTATAGGTTAAAGAGATAAGAAAGAAGTGCATGAGCAGGTGCATGGGCATATGCATACTGAATGGTTGATGAGAACCGAAAGGGATATGAGAAAGGGGCATGTGCTTGATGAATAGTTCATCGGATCTTGAAATGGTTAAATGGAAAAGTGGTTAATGAAACTGGAATGATAATGGTCTAATGAATGAACCTGTTATTTGTTGTTTTGCTTTGTACTTGCTGAGTCGGTGGACTCAGCCTTTCTTTGTTGATGTTTTTTTAGGTAACCGTTGAGGATGACCTGTACGAGCGGGAGTAGCACATGGATATCTGGCACGAACCAGCAGCACTCTTGTATCGCTTTTGTCAATGTACTTTAGCTGTTACTAGGCTAGAGTAACTGTTAAAAATGCTAAAGATGTATCTGAACGCAATACAATAAATAAACATAGTGTTGGTTTTAAATTCTTCCAGTGTTGTTGAAATGGTAAGTGTAGGCAGAGGTGGTAGCATCTTGGCCCAGTGAGTGGGCGGGGTGTTACATATTGGGTATCCGTTCACTTCCTTTTTCCACTAGGATCGGAAATCTTATATTTTGCATATCCATATACTATCGAACCCTTAGGGGTTCTAGAATCCTCCTTTTTTCCTAGTCTTCAGAAGCAGAAAACCCATAGCCGGGAGGAGTTAGGTATGTAGGGTATGGTTTATTATTTTTTGTTGGGCAGGCAGTAGAATAATTTTTATACTCTGCAATATAAATTCTACTGCTTTTGAAGATTGATTGTGACAAACTGGCTCATTTCCTTGGGGAAATGACCATAGTCTTTTTAGTTTGATTTATCGGATTTGCCCTTTTATCATTACCATAACTTTATTTTTACTTGATACAAAGTTTTGATCACAAAACTTTCCTTGTGACCGGATCTTTTTATGCTCTGTTGGAACCGACAACTTACTTCATGCTATTACTAACACTTATGACTGAGCCGCACTTGCTTTTCAAAAGAAATTGAAACTCATGCCTGAGACTAGCCAATAGAAGAAAGAGCCACAAGCAAGCCATAGCAGCATCCTTTTTCTTCGCTTTCTTCAACAATGCAAATCTATCTCACTCCTCACCAGAACTAAAATACAAATTCTAGTTCAAAATTTCTATTTCCTCATGTAAGCAATAAAATATGAAACCAATATTCATCATGAAACTTCAGACACTGATGATTGTGAGGTTCTGGAAGAGAGACGACGTAGGCTGATTCAAAGTGAACAGAAAACCACCCCTTTAATGTCTACAAAAGTCGGTCATTCACACACCAACACACCTCCCACCACATGGTTCCAAACCCTCTCGTAACCATGCTACCCATAAGGAGGCTACCCCAAGGCGGTGTCAGGTGTTACGTCGAAGATTTCGTTGGCATTACAACACATGTAGCAATGGTTCTGTGCAAAATTGGTTCACGTCAGAAGAGGACCATCACATCTTCTCATTCCTTCCATTCTTTGGTTGGTTTTCCTGGCGCCTTTGTTGGCATGCATATTGGCTTCTCGGAAATTCATTCTTCTAAACAGGAGGTCTAGAGCCTCCTCTAGGGGGCATCATCACGATCCTACTCTTTATCCTTTCTTCTTATCCTCATCTTCCGAATCGTCAAGTGAGCAAGACTACATAATAAGAGAATGTGGGAATCAATCTAAGACTGATATCTAGGATTCCTGGTCCTTGTCGAACCAGCTATTTCATTCTTGGTCTGGTCTGGAAGAAAGAAGACTTGTGCCTATCTTTTGAATCAGCAAATTCCAAGAATTAATTTTTGCATTTTTAGGTGTCAAAATAAACAAAACCCATCCTAATGGATCTGTGTGGTAAGGAAAAATGGGTAATCTATTCCTTAAAAAAATCTTGGAGATTATGTAATGCTTACTCTCAAACTTTTTGTTTATACAGTAGTGATATTTTTGTTTCCCTCTTTATCTTTGGAGTCTTATCTAATGACCCTGGACGTAATCCTGGGTAGGTCAGTGCTACGATCCCCTATTGTTTGATCCAATATTGATCGGAGCGGATCACGTTCTACTATCTCCGGTCCGTGGTTCGACCTCCTGTAGTGGTCCTTGCTTTACTTTTTGAAAGCTCAGTACTTGGGCACACATGGCTACCACATGGTGCCATGTGTCACAACACACCAGTGCCAGCCAAGCAACCGTGCCATGCCAACCATAGAGCTGGTCCACCGTGGACTAGGCAAAGTCCATGGGCCCGGTCCATAGGCCTAGGCCCATATTTTAGTGACTCCAAGCATTTTCCTTTATAAAACTAATTTGGCCAAAATTCAATATTCCTTGCTGACATCATAATTTTGAATATCCTTTAGAAAAGTAAATCCAGAAATCCAAAAAAAATTGTTTTCTCCCTCTTTTTATTAGATTTAAATCTTCGAAGAGCCCGTTCTCCTCCGTTTTAGCTCCAATGAACCTATTTTCCCCTAAATTTGTCTAAAATTCCAATCTACCCATTTCTGTCTTCCTTTTGAATTTTGGAGTTTATTAGGATTTTATTTGAATTTAGTTTGTCTTTTCTATTTTCACATGTAGACTGCGACATTTTCGAGGAGTACTGCTTCGTTGATGATTCTCACCGCTAATTCACGGAGCAAGGCAAGTTACACACCTTGACCATGTTGATCATAGTTTGCAAATAAAATTATATTGTTTTAAACTATTCTGCAAGTATTTGTTTAGTCAATGTATTTTAATGCTAGTTTTAAAGGCATTGTTAATACCTACTTGTTTTGATCACCTATGACATTGCAAATCCTTACACCTTAGACACCTTAGATCAAAATCCACTAGTTGGTACATTAATACAATATTGACTAGTAAATTTTGTAACAAAAGCTTAGACAAGCTTAGAAATGAAGCTAGGCTTGGGTATACCTTTTCACATAAATTGATGATTATTAAAAATATATTTTTGACTTTGATGAGTCAAGAAGGTGTACGATATGTTTGAAAAATAAAATTAAAAATATGGTTTAGAATTAGGCAATTGGTTAGGTGGTGGGTGCTTGGTAGCACAAGGGGTATGTGGAAAGTTTGTCTAAGTCAATTAAGGATCAGCCTATAAACTATTGCTATAAAGCCATATCGTACAACCACAAGTCTGGTATGGGATAAACATACCTAACTAATTTATGGGTCCTAACCTTGGTTTCACTATAGATTGAATGTGGACATGACGTAGGCCACTGAGTCCCACATGGCATAAGAGGGGGTCTCTATTTAGTGGATTCTTTATTAGGGTAAAACCTTAGCGAAGGCATAACCACTTTGATGACTTTGTATTGTAAAGACCTTGTGATAATCTCTCACTTGCACACTTTTAGAAGTATGTCGGATGGATATTATAAGTTGATTATCTCTTATGGATAAAATTGTACCACCTCTGCAGAGCGTATAAATTATCCTACATAGCTGTGCCCACAGTTATGGGCAAGTTGAGTGAAGTTTTTTATGGATTAGAATTTATTTTTTAAAATCTAGTTAAAATAAACGATGATGAGATCTTTTAGAAAAAGATGATTTGGATAGGATGCCCGTGGGTAGGTTAGTATGGGGGACAATGTTATTATTTGATTAAAACATTATTTATTTATTATTTTAAATTCAGCAATTTACATTTATTTATTGTATTTACTCCAATTTGGCTTTATGCTCAAATAACTCTATTACACCTTCACTTGTTATCCTTGTATTAATACTGTATTTCCTGTATAACTTGTGGAGTACATTTTTGTGCTCACCCTTGCTTAAATTATGTTGCTTAGAGGAGAACTGTTTTGACTATGGTAAGGATTAGGATGAGTAGGCTATGTCCCATAGTCATTTGCCTGTGGGCAGACTTGTAGGGCTTCTCCACTTTATTTATTATTTTTCGTTGTTATTTTCCTTTATATTTGGCCTATGGACCATGGAGTTGTAAACTTAGCCATAAGGCCTGTACTCTTTTATGTAATAAACTTTGTCATTATAAATGATTTGTATCTCTGTTACCACTATATGCACTAGCATTTTATGTACCAGTACGATTAACATAGAATCTAGAAATTTGTTTCTGGGACTGATACCAACCCACGGTTGATTAGGTGGATAGCCAAATGGGGGATCCCTATTGCAACACCATGGGTTGAACCCGATCTGGACCCAAAATTTCTAAACCCATCCCATCCCAACCCAACCCAACCCTTTATAACCCAACCTAACTCAGCTCGTTCACTCTTCCAACTGTTGTCACCCATCCAAAGGCAACCCGATCAAGAACCCAACCCATTTAACACATCCAAACCTGACCCATTAGCACACCTATCTAGGTGTCATCGTGTTCGGCCTTGGTCATCCCTTCAGGCACACCCAACACTTAATACCACCCATAAATCAACCCAGTAGGCACCTTTTAAGAAGGGTTCAACATAGAAAAGATCCTGCTAGGAGGGGGAAGGGTGGGTCGCCTAGCAAGCTGGTTAATGGCATCCTTAGGGCTATGGCTTGGTCTTGCCTTGTCCTTGTAGTTATTCACTTCCAGGCAAAGGCTTCCTCTTTGCACATGGATATCCAATTGTTTCCAATAAATGATGAGCTAGACCTAGCCAAAACATAGACTAACTAAGGGTCTTTTTTATGGTCTGTCTATACAACACTTGAGTGTTTTCTTGCAAAACGTTAGTCAAAATTTTTCACCGTTAGATATAGATCTAAACCCTCTACTCTTCACTATGTATTCTCTTGGAAGCGACTACACATACTATACCATTTAGATAGGAACCGATGGCATAGGTCCCAACCGTCAAATCGAATGTAATCGGATGATGTAACCAGGTTGCTTGCGGCAATATGACCAGAATGAACTGCTCAGCCATGACCCCATTGAATCATTGACTACCTGCTTTGTGAGAGACCTCATCATCGATGTCCTCCATGGAGTGTGCTAGAGTGCGACCTCATCACCGACCTAATTTGCAAATATACTTCGCCGCCATCCTCCTTCACGCATGAGAGCATGTGCGAAACCTCATCACCAACCTCCGCATGTGTCACACAGTCGTTACTTGTCCATGGCGTGCATGAGGAAATTCACCATCTTTACTACAGAAAGCCTAATACTAGACGGCCAATCACAGACAGTTTGACAAAACCGTCTATGATTGACACTAACACAGACGGTTTTAATTTGGACACCGTCTGTGTTAGTGGGCGAGTATCACAGACGGTCCTTACCGATGAACCGTCTGTGATACTAGGTTTTTTTTATTAAAAACCTTCTGTGATAATCTGGAATTATCACAGATGGTTTTTTATTAAAAACCGTCTGTGTTGTGTAGACTATCACAGACGGTTCTTCTTAAGAACCGTCTGTGAATGTTCACATACGATTTTTTACAAGAACCGTCTGTGATGTCCCTTTGTCTATCATATTCTGTTCATGATCAAAGGTTAATATATAAGTACGCATTGCTTCTAATAACTTAACTACAGAACCACTGAGACAAGAGATCACAAATTAAAGGCAAATTTATTAATTTCAATTAGAGGCAAATTTATTACAAAAGTCGCACAGGTAAAGAGTTTCCCAGATTGTCATCTTTTGGACTTCGTACGCTTCTTCTTCGACTTTGGGACTTGGAGGATCAGCCACTGACTTCTCAAACACCGTTAAGATTGTCCTTGTCCTCAGCACTTCCTCCTTCAGCCTGGGCAAATAATCAGTAGCATAGCCCATAATGTCGTAGAGGATAGCATGAAAAGATTCCTCAGAATCTGCCGTTTCTGCTTGATCGGCAAGGCTATCCATCAGTCTTTCCAATGTGTGTAGAGTTTCTTCCGCTTTGTGCACATTGTGGAGAAGAACCAGGTAAGGGTGTTCCCTTTCTTGAGCGGCGAGACGCCTCCGTCGACGGCGGATGATCAGGTCGAGCTGATGGATGCAAGAAAGTCGGGGAAGGAGAGTAGGGCGTGTGCGGAGAAGTTGCTCCAGATGCAAATTGCTGGCTGCCTGTGTAAGGTTCCGGCCGAACAATTCTTGATGAACAGATGAGAGGAAGGAGATGATCACAAGAATAGTAGAAGCCATATTGTACGTACGTAGAAGAGATCTGGATTAGGCGCGCATATTTAACCTTTAGCACAGACGGTTCGTATACCCAAACATTAATGATATAGACGCTTCGTATAACGATCGAGAGACGTTAATTAGACGATCAAAACATGAAGCGTTCTGAGATAAAGCTTATGACAGACGGTTTTTTATAAAAAAAACCGTCTGTGATAAGATTTACCACTGACGGTTTTTAAACTTAGAACCGTCTGTGATATTGATATCACAGACGGTTCTACGTCTAGAACCGTCTGTAATAAGCCTCCTATAAATACCCTCGCTAGGGTTTCCCCGTATGCCGCAGCTTATATTCTACATCTAAATCCCGACCGTTTGTCGTCGCCTCCCGAGCCCTCGCCGCCTCCCGAGCCTCGCCGCCGCCTCGAGCCGTCCGCATTCGAAGACCGACGCTCAGCTCGCCTCCACGCCCGGCGCCTCCGCTCGCCCGTCGCCTGCGGTCGCCTCCCCGAGCCCTCGCCCCCCCCGACCCCTTGTCTGGCCTTTATGTGATGCTATGATTTGCTTTTTAAAAAAAACGGTAGTAATTGGGTATAAATATGTTATCATCTCCTCATGGTGTTGCAGTGTGGAGTAATAATAATATATGCCACATAGACCTTCAAAGGGCATGAAGCAAGTAACACACTCTAGTGTATCATGTTCAATGAACCTGATACACTAGTTTGTGTCATTTGCTTCATAGAACTTTGTTTAGAGACCTTGTAGTAATAATATATGCCACATAAACCTTCAAAGGGCATAAAGCAAGTGACACACTCTAGTGTATCCTGTTCAATGAACCTGATACACTAGTTTGTGTCATTTGCTTCGTAAAACTTTGTTTAGAGACCTTGTAGTAATAATATATGCCATATAAACCTTCAAAGGGCATGAAGCAAGTGACACACTCTAGTGTATCCTGTTCAATGAACCTGATACACTAGTTTGTGTCATTTGCTTCATAGAACTTTGTTTAGAGACCTTGTAGTAATAATATATGCCACATAGACCTTAGTAGTAATGTCTCTTGATTTAACACATTCTATTTTTTGCAGTGCCACCAGCAGCAGCGGGGCAACATGTGTACTACGTGTGCCACCATATCAGATGGAGAGTTCCACTGCGCAGAATGATTTTTTATTGCTCTTATCACTCTGTAATTGTGAATTTGTTAATGGATATTTTATTTCATTTCAATTAATTCATTTGCGAAATGGATACCTTATGTCTGTGAATGAAATGTGATGTGAATTGGATGTTTTATGTTTGTCAAATGAATTGAGATGTGAATTATATGTATACATATACTTGTTTATCTGCTTGTTTCAGAGGGCATGGCTAGCATTTCCTGAGGCTAGCCAATAAACAGAAATAGATTTAGGGGTAGAAAAGAACATCACAGACGGTTTTTAGTTACAAGCCGTTTGTGATAGGTGACATATCACAGACGGTTTGTAAATAAAAACCGTCTGTGATATTGATATATCACAGACGGTTGTCGAACCGTCTGTGATAACCTTCGATTATCACTGACCCATAAATTCAGACGGTTCAGAAAACCGTCTGTGATGACGTTTTTGAACCGTCTGTGATGTCCTTTTCTGTAGTAGTGTGCTAGAGGGCATGTGCGACAAGTTTCAAAATAAGAGTTCAACAAAGTGTCAAAAAAGAAGAGTTCAACGAGTTTCACAAGCTTCAAGTAGGTTTCAAGAAATTTCATGCAAGTTTCAACAAAGTTTCAAGAATAGAGTTTCAACTAGATTCACAAGCTTTAAGCAAGTTTCAAGAACTTTCATGCAAGTTTCAATGAAGTTTCAAAAGCAAAGTTTTAGCTAGTTTTGTAGGCTTTAAGCAAGTTTCAAGAAGTTTCATGTAAGTTTTATGAAGTTTTATAAAGTTTCAATGAAGTTTCAAAAGCAAAGTTTCAACTAGTTTTGTAGTCTTAGGGCAAACTCGCAAGCATGAATCAAACAATACTACCCAAAACAGTATTACTCGCAACCAACCTCACGTCTCAAACTCTCAATCAAGGGTTCAGCTTCATAGGCAAACAAATTGTAACAATGGTTAAAAAAATTCCAGAACAAGTAACTCACTCGGTGGATGGTGGCATGTGCTGGTGCTCAAAGAATATGGAACAAAAATGACAAAGTGAATACCTGAAAATAGGAATTATAGAATGCCCTGCCAAATCCAGCACACCATGACATCCCAAACTCTGCCTCATTGTGCCCATCTGCGGTTAAAAGAACTGATAAGTTTTCTTCAGCAACTGTCTACAGTCTGGAATATGCGATATGCAAGACATTCAGGAAAATTCTGACAAATCAACAACAACGCATTAAAATTTTGAGCACTTCCATGCAAATTTTAATCAGAAGTATACAATGTGTGTTTGCCTTCAAAGCCAAATGAAAAAATTATTCTATCGCAACCAATAATCTTGGTCTAGAATTGGAGACGAGAAATATAATAATGGATTTTACTTACAGTAGCATGCTGGATTCAATATTGCAGGATCTCCGTTTGAATCAGAGCTTATGTTTCCACTCCATAAATCCCCATGAACTTGAAGCAAGCATGGTTCAACAATAGCACCATCAAAAAGTGGATGCATATTCTTGATCAATCGTTCACCTGTGACATCACCTGTGCATGAGGAATTTATATGAAAAAGTACACACTAAGAAAAGTTTGCTAAGATGAAGAATTGCAAATCAAGAGGAAAATGACAAGCACCCTATTAATGATGTGCATGTAAAGAACATTAGAACGCACAGTTTGGAGGGTATATGATCAATTTTTTCTTAATTTAATACATAGTCCTCCTTTCTCCTACGTATCTTTTTCGTATATGGCCGAATCTCCATACTGTTGTGATGCCAACTCTAATAATCGAATTGGTATCCCAAATTCCCAATCTATGCTTTGAGTAAAACTCAATCCAGATGAAAATATTGCTTGGGCTCGCAAAGTTGAGATTCAAGCATATGAAAGTTTATGACCGGATTGGGTCGCATATGAAAGTTTATGACCGGAATGACCCAACCTCCGAATGCCGCGCCGCGCCAGGTGCCAGCACCAATGCACCACCAGGCCGCCGCACCTCCGCTGAACCGCGCCGCCTTGCAAGGCTAGGGCCTAGGGACTAGGGTTAGGGTTAGTACTTGGTCGCCTAGTCGGGGTCGGGACTTCAAACATGGGTTGGCGGCCGCTGGGGGCTCGGCTGGATCATGCATGCCTGATGCCTCCCCGCTCATGAATATTTCCATTGGGTTGGGCCAGACGACGGACGCCCAGTGGGCCTGAGCCCCACAGTCCACTCCAGTCCAGGTCTCCAGTTAACACCGGTCGCCTGACGCGGTGACGCCGGCCATGGTGGCAACGGCTCTGAAGGAGGAGGAGGAGGAGGGTGTCCGGCCGTTGACAGAGCCCGGGCGGCCGCCCGACCTCGCCCGAAGAGTAGGTCCGCCCCTGGTCGTATAGATGTAACTCTATTACCTTACCAAGAGGTGGTTTTGGTTTGGTTGATATTTTGGTAGAACATTTTTTTTAAAAAAAAAGGATCGCATAGTGCTGATTACCGTCAAGCTATACTCTAAGACTGAATATTTATACGTCGTGGTTTAAGTAAATAAGACAAAAGCCGTGGATGTTGGTGTTTAAGCTATACACGCCTGATTTAATTAAGAGCCCTTCTATCCTAGTCCGTGTTGTATTTTTTTTAGCAAATTAATCGACCTCCCAATTTTATGGAGGCAAAATGCTGGACAATGCTCATCTCTAGGGGTGGAAACAGATCGGATACAATCGAATAGTCTCAAATACAAATACGAATCCATATTTTTAAAACGAATACGAATATTCTCGAATACAAATACGGATATTTTTGAATACGGATTTTCTCGGATATGAATATCGGATAAAACGGGTTCCTAACGGTTTTGCCGATTTTTCACCGATCTTTGACCGGTTACCGGTTTTAAACCGCCTAAATTCAAATTTTGAATCACAAAATTCGTACGGATTTTTCATGGGTTCTAAAAACGGATTGAATACGAATCGAATAGTCTCGAATACGAATATGGATATGAGTATTCTCGAATACGAATATTCTCAAATACGGATACGAATATTCTCGAATATGAATACGACCATTTTCGAATACGGACTTTGCTTACCATATTCGCATTTTCTTGTATACAAATGTCGGATAAAACGAATTATCATTACCGTTTTTCACCCCTACTCATCTCTGTCTTTCCCTCCCAATCTTGATTCTCCTCGGATTGCTAGCAAATTGCAACCCCATGCTTGTGTGCCCTCAATTTCTTATTGCTCTGTGCCAGCGGATTGTATCCTTGTTTCTGAGAATCAATAAAGCTCTGGACTTCCCATAAAAATAATTAACATTTCCACCAAAAGCTGTTATTTGAAGCTTCATAATTCTCCAACTAATCATCTAAAAAAAATTCTCCAACTATTTCTCAGGTTCAAAATCTACAATTATGTTCAAATCAAAAGGTTAGATTCTTATTCTTGGTAATCTTCGTTTCAAAATTTACCTCAACTGTAAATATTAAATTAAAAAATCGCTAAATAATACATCTGAAAATGTGCTGAAATTGAAAATTTTGAAACAATGCAATTTTTCGAGAGCGAATAATTGACTAGAGTAGTTCACAATCTATGGGGCACAAGTCCCAAAATAGAGTCTGGAACTCTAGTCGTTGGCTAGTAATTATCGGCTGGACTACAGAACGGTTTACGAAAGCAAAGCAAATCTTGGACAACTCCTTTCTCATGGAGCTAAACATTAACCGAATCTGATTTTTCTGCAATAACAACAGTTGAAATTCTAACGTCGACATTACAATGATCTATTTGCTCACGGACCGTGGCACCATGCTAGTTTACAGCCTAATAACACCAGCCTTACCCATGCTCATTGATTAGTAGTACTACTATCTTTGTTTCGTTATATTTATTTGTGTACTCGAAAGTATTCATTTTAATATATTTATGCATTTAAAATATTTAGAGCAGAGTTATTGTAAACAATTTTATCTATCCCTACTTAAATGCTTTGAAAGAGGTTAAAATAATTATGATAGGTCATTTAATAGAGATATAAATCGTTATTTTTATTAGCTATTTATTAGATTTAATGCTTAAAATGGAGGGAGTGCAGTATATTACCAGATTCCCGCGGGATGTTTGGACGCACGCCTGGTTAGTTTGACCAAACGTTTGCATTCCCAATATACGGATGGCTTCCGCTTGCCAGAAGCCGGAACGATTGCATCGTTTTTTCAGTATCGGTTTCATTTATTTATTTTTATTTTTTTCTTATTTCTATGGAGATATGACGGTGTTTTTTATTTTTATTTTTTAATTAGGTGATTTAGAAAAATTAACAGCTAATTTTAACAAAAACTAACAGTCGTAAGACAGAAGTGGCAGCCAGTTGGAGTCTAGGCCTCTAGTTGTTTAATTAACATTGAGCATGATATCTAACATTACACAAAGAAAATAATAACATGCCAATGAATCCAACTGCAGATGGTGTCTGTCGTGAGCGTGACCCGACAACGCCGCGTGCTCCTGCTAAACTAATCACCCTAATGGATGCTAGAACCCAGCATAAGCGTACTTTATCATCGCAGAATCATCTCGCTTTGACCACCTACATGGCTCAGGAAAGATCTTGCGCAGTTCTTTTCAAGCTAGGAAACGAACTGCACAACTGGATGTTGGTGGAATTTCAGTCTGCTAGAAAGTGAGCAAAGGGCAAAGCAACTTCATTCCAAATCCTCGTCCAACAATCCTCGTCTGAGTAAAATGGGTTACAGACCCTCTATCATTACGTTATAATAGTAAGGCGCCATCCTTCACTCTGACTGTTTAGATAAGTTTTACTTACCACAAAAAGTGTGAGACTATGTGGATATCATCTCATAGTCGTGATGAGCAATTGATATTTTGTTTAAGTGAGACTACATAGAGATCACCCTATGATTGTGACAAGTAATTGACCTTTGATTTGAGAGAATTTGAGTTTAATTTTGGGAATTTGCATTTGAGAGTTGCTATCAAGGTTGTTGGTTTGACCGGCCTTTCAACGACGGTCAGATTGGTGGTGCATTTTTTGATTAATGGATATCAAATACTTGTGTATTTGTGTTTGAGGATATCTTTGCACTAGGTTTTATTCAAATTAGAGTTCTGAGCTAAAACTAGATAGAGATTAACCAAAATTCCAGAGAAGATGTTTTCTAGTGCTTTTAAACAATCTGAATTAAGTGAGTTGAATTGGTTTCTGTTATGTTAGTCATGGTGTGAGTCCATATTTTGTGATAATCTTGACATGTGTGTCAAGTGGTGCATGTTTGCACCAGTTTTGTTGATGTGTAGGGTGCTTAATGATTATTGCGGTTAATGGCAAGACCGAGACTAGAGGAGGTGCCATGGGGCCATGGAGAATAGCATAAGTCTAGGTGAAACATCATCTCAAGCAGAGAAGTACGGGAGACAAGGATCGTTATGAGGCAAGCGTATATACGTGGTGTGTCATTAGACTTGGACATTTCAAGTGGCGATGGTCCTTGGAGTTAGGAATGGAAATGAATCAAGTCGAGCCAGTTCAAGCTAGGCTCGGCCGAGCTCGTATAGAGGTGCGGCTCGGTTTAGCTCGACTCGATAAGATACCAAACTAGAAAAGACGCTTGGCTCGGCTTAATGTGAGGCTCGAGTCAGCTCGTGAGCCGGGCTGCCCATAAGTCATCTATTCCTCACTAAATGCAGCATAAGGCATGCCTCCACCGACCCACAGCTACCAATCTTATTGGAAAGATCGCAGCTTTGCACATTCGTCTAATTTCACCCATCAAAATCGTGATTCGAACAATCCAAAGTGAAATATGATTTGTTAAAACTGAACAATGATAATGGCACCCTGTTAATTTAGGCCCGTATTACTACTTTGGAAATAAATCATAATGTCAGACCATCAAGAAATTACACAATAGAAATGTAATTGTTTCCGAGAAGATAATGGAAGGCTCTCACTGCATACACACGGATGTTAAAACAAGTAACAATGAACTCTAAATTACCATCCGGGAATGCATTTCACTGAAACGACACCATGTCATGTGCAATGAATATTATTACCTTAGCTGCTTCATTGCCAAGCCAACTTCCTTTTTGAATACAACAACCAAAAAATAATTGAGGGGTTCCAAATCTGAGCTAATACGGACACCATAAACATTGCTATGGTGGTCTACTACAAATGAACTCATGTTAAGCCATGCATACTAAAGATACTCACCAAAAAAATAATCAAGGGAAAGGGGGGCAACGGCAGCGGATCGGGGAATGAGCGGTGACGGTGGAGGAGAAGGGGGGACGACAGAGGAGGAGCCAGAGGTGGCATTGGGGTGGAGGAGGGTGATGGTTGATGGCAGTCATCATCTTCACCGAAGCCAGAGGCATCTTCTCCTAGCCGATGTCCTTCTCACCGTCCCTAATGCCCTGCCATCGAATGTCACCGACGGATCTTGTCACCTCGGGGCCACCACCTCCAAATCCAACACATGGATGGTGTCATCCCGGCCCACCACCACCACCAGATCCCGCCACCCTAGCCCTTGGTTGCTAGATCTCGCTGCCCCGGGTCTAACGAATCTCATTGTGGCGGGGTAGAGCGGGGGACCGTTGTGCGTGGCCGGAGGCGGAGGGGGAGGATGTGACTTGGAGGAAGGGGAGGAGGGGAGGGCCGCCGGAGTGGAGGCAGAGGGGGAGGATGTGAGGAGGAAGCAAGGGGAGGATGGGAGGGCTGTCGAAGTGGAAGGGAAGGAGGAGGAGCGGTGAACTGATGAGTAGTGAAGTAGGCGGTGCGTGCGCCTGGGGTTCGATCGGGGATGACTTGCTGAGCAAATGAAATGAGATAGCCAACGAGTAGCTCACGAGCCACTCGGGCTAAGCTAAAAAATTTAATGAGGAGAAGCACCGTGGAGGGTAGTGGGTGGCAATTGAGGAAATTATTCAATACCGAGTGCCAAGGTGGTTTGCAAAATCATGACGATGGCCTAAGTAATTTTGGTCATGTCTTGGAGGATACGGCTTCTTCTCGGGCTATTGGAGCCATGTGGAAGTCATGCTTTGAAAAGCATGCAAACGTGTGTGAGTGTAAAATTTGTTTGTGAGTAGGTTATCGGGTTTCACCATTTGTAAGTGGTTGTATCCACTAAAGGTGTACTAGTTGTTAGAGTTAGGTGTGTGGTGATGAATGTCCATTGTATAAACCTTTGTGTGTTTTGAAAGAGCTCTCAAGAGAGTTTTTGGAGAGAGAGAAAGAGAGGGGTTAGTGTTTTCTTGTGTTGGAATCTTTATGTTTGTGCTCTAGATTTAGAACTCTGTCATTCCTAAGGAAGTGACAATAAAAAATTCATCTCAAAGTGAAATGAACATCTAAATTTGTCTAAGTGGATTGTGCTATAGATTTCTCCCTATACTTTTGATTTTCTTGATTGGATTTATGTAACATCCCGAAAAATTTCAATTTGGAATTGTGTATTTTAATGGTGTTCTTTTAATTCTTGGTTGAGGTTCCAATAATTGAAGAAATTTATGGAAAATAAAATAAATAGAAAGCCAAGAAGGAAATATGAAAATAATAGAAATTTATATTTTAAAAATTGAATATGAAAAGATGATCCATCAAAAGGGAGAGGTGTAACTTGAATAAAAAATTTAAAATTTCACTTGGGACTTAGTAATAATAATAACAATAAACAAAGGTAAATGAATATATATATATATATATATATATATATATATATATATATATATATATATATATATATATATATATATATATATATATATATATATATATATATATATATATATATATGAACCATACTAAATAAATACAAAGATGAGTTTAGCAATAAAGAAATAAAATAAGTAAGTAAATAAGTAAATAAGCAAATGAACAAATATATGAAAACAAATATATATGCATATATGTACATGAGTATATGTATATATGCATATATAAATAAATAATAATAATAAAGATTTTGGCCTAGCCGAGTCGGCCAGGCCCACCTCACCTCTCTTTTTCCTCCTTCTGCTTCGGCGAAGCCTCGCCTCGCTGCTCCGACGCCGTTTGCCCCTTCACCGCACCCGCAAAGTCCCCAGTTGCCATCGCCCACAGTCTCCACCACCACCGCCCACTGGTTTTTCGTACTGTCGTGTTGCCTCGGTCAACGCACTAGGAAAACTGCCGCCACCCATAGTTCCCCCGCCACCGCCCACAGCACCCACGCCGCCGCCCACTGTTCCCAACTCCGTCGTGTCTACCTCAGACCGTGCGGCGCAAAGCCTGCTGCCCCTGCATTGTGTTGTCACACCCGTATCCGCCCTCAATCCCACCGTAGGAGCTGCTCTGTCGCCGCCGCCGTGAGCAATTCGCCGCTCAATGTCGCTGTGATCCAATTCCTTCTCACCGAAGCATCCCTGGAGCACCACAACGCCATTCCCCACCTCTGCGGGACCTCCTGTCACCTCTGCTTCGCTCGCAACGTGCACCTCCTCCGCCCTTCACCGTCGCATGCCGCCAGCCCGTCATCGCCTTCCCCAAGCCTCTCCGACTCCCGAGGTAGCTTCCCACACCCACCTAGATGCTCTTCTAGAAATTAATTAAGCTTCGTGCCGTGCGCCACCGTGGCCGTCTTTCCCCTATTCTGCCACCGCCCATGGTCGTCGTCGGCCAATGCCCGGCCAAATTGGCCGGCGAGGCATTGCTCATGGGTAGGCACGAGCGTGAGAAACCCATTTTGGGGGTGCTCAGCTCCGGTCACTGTCTCCTCTGCCCACAGTGAGCTCTCCCAGCGTCAGCTAGAGGAAGATGATGCACGAGTACCTGGTACTCGTTACGACCACACACAGTCGTTACAACCACACACAGTCATTTACGACCACGCACAGTCGTTTACGACGACACATAGTCATTTACGACCACGTAGTCGAGTCTACGACTATGTAGTCGAACTTATGACTGCGCAGTTATTTACGACCACACAGTCGAATTTAGTACCACATAGTCGAGCTTACAACCACGCAGTCGAACTTATCACTATGAAGTCGTTTATGACCATGCAGTCGGATTTACGACCACGCAGTCGAACTTACGACCACATAGTCATATACGACCACTCAATGTCTTTTAAGACCACAAAGTCTATACGACCACTCAATGTCTTTTACGACCATGTTGAGGATTAGGACCACTCAACACCTTCCAAGTTCAACTATTCTGCACTCGGAAGTCTTCCACCACTTCATCGCCCAAGCTTCTGACTGATAGCACTCGGAGCTTAAGACCATGTAGCGCCTCCGACCACACTCAGCTCCAACTTACGACCACGACCAATCTACCGTTGATCCTCCTTCAGCACCGACCAGGCCTAGGCTAATGCCTCCCTTGGTCTCGTCATCTCCTCGACCACCTACTTTACCACATACGGCCCTTCCCCGGTCACCGGCCATCGCCGGCGAAGCCACCCATCGAGCGCCGACGATCACTGTCACCATGTGCCACCGTGTTGGCGAAGCTGCACATGACCACATCCACTCTCAACCACCATCGCTCGACCACAGATACCATTTGACCGCTCCAAGCTGTCCAATCCGTCCGACCACTCCATGCTATCAAAGCCATTTTCGACCACTCAGTAGACCTCGCCATTTTTGACCACTCACTTCTGCTCCCGACTTCGATAGCCCTCTCCGGCTTCACCTTCAACCACGTATAGAATTTCAACCATGTTCAGCCATCCGATTATGGCTGTTTGAGCACCGACCACGAGGTTTAACCGCTGACCATGTTGTAATCTTGACCCCTCTGACCACACACAAATTACTGTGTCTTTCGACCAGGTTCAAATTATTGTAGCTTCTGACTACCACCATAGCTTTTTGACTACACTATAGATCTTCCGACCGCTCTTGTCTCCGACCACGTATAGCTTTCGAATGTGGTGAAAATTCTTGATTTTTCGTTCCCTTAGATTCAAACTTATAGAAGCTCGTCCTTCTTCATCCTGACTTCGATTGAGCCCGTTCAAATTTTAAATTCATTAAAAATTTCAAACTATCCATTTCTACCCTTCTTTTAATATTTGGAGTTTATTTGAATTTATTTGGATATTTGGAGTTATTTGCCTTTATTTGGATTCGGTTGTTTAGCACATAATTAGAACTTGGAGTCCTGAAGAATCATTGGATCAAGTAAGGCCAAGATCCAGACAAAGACGAAGACCAGAAACTCAAGACCCTCAAATGAGAAAGCTTTGAGTGAGCTCAAGACCGCGGTAAACCGCTCAAGGTGAATCAATACTTTGATCATGTTGAACCTACATTTTCTACAAATTTGCTTTTTTAAATTATCAAATTGCATGCTGCTATTTCATATGCAAATATATGTTTGTTTTAAGATTCTAGTTATATGCCCATTATTCAACTTGTTAGTATTACACCTCCTTTGAAACCTTTGAATACTTTGAATATCTGAGCCTTGTCACTCTAGCAAAATTATAATGGTAACGTTTCAAAAATAAGTCTATAATTATACGCCATTCTTAGTACTATTTAGATAATCGGGGGTACCAAAAATGCCCCAAGCATCACTTTTAATCATGAGGAATTGATTTGGAAAGTCATGGTGAAAATGACTGGTATAGTTTGATATAATTATTTTATGTTCACATAAACCCCAACTTGCTTAAATATCTGGAGGCTGGTATGTGGTGCAGTGGAAGCACGGTGTGTGGATTATGGTAGAACCGCCCAGATAACCCTAAGGACCAAATCTTGTGATGACCTCCCAGTGGCGCACTCATATAAAGGGAATTTGTAATTTTGTTATTCTCAAATAAATAAATAAAATACATGTTTTCCTATCTTTTCTTGTGTTTATTTATTTTTGTGTACTTTATTACACTGGCATACCCACACTCTTGTTCCCATGCTTAAAATCCAAGAGTGATTTCTCGCATCAATAAAAATGGCACACTTATTGAGATCTGGTTCTCCTCCCATCTTTGCTACACTTCAATGCTCATCAAATTCATCTTCAACTGCTTCTCCAACATGTAACATGGTGTATGAATATATTTGGCTTGGTACTATTCTCACTAAGGTTCTCCATCTTGATGGAGAATCCTTCCCCGCCAATAACAGCCCGACGCCCATCATGATCCAGTTTGGGTCATTCCTGCCGGTTGAGATTTTCGAGCATGGTTTTAAAATGCATCTCCATAAAGCATGGGAGTTGACACAACCCCAAGCTAACAAATATAATAAGACCTACAAGTGTGCAATAGTCAAGTAAAAAATAATGTGTCTCATCCCACAAGGCCAAGAAGAATATAACTCAAAGCAATGTTTAGATGTCCCCGGGGCACCACGCCGAGGCTGCTAAAGTGAAGGTCCAAAGGCACCCACTCTAGCAATGCCTCTTCCTTGGAAGATCATGCCTGACAATCTCAAAGACAGAGGGTACTTACTACACGCGAAGATGAACTTGGGCAACAACCTTGCCAACCACAAGCTCAAAGGAATTTCCACCTTTAGATGTTGAGACATATTACATGCCTCAAGTTCATTCCTCGAAGATGAACTCCAATTGGGAGCCACTTCCCATTACTAACAAGTTGTCATACTCTTTTGAAGAAGAAGAATCATTTAAAGATTAAAAGTTGGCTTCTTCTCCATGACACCGGCTGTACTTCAAAGGAATGATCGCTCCTCAGCATCATCCTGACCTTCCGCTATCTGTCCACCTTGATGATGAAGTTTGTGCTAGCAAAATTAATATGGATCATGAGCTTGTAGTTACTAGCCAAGGTGAGGACATTATTGGGGGCAAGTCACACTAGCACTATGATGGAATTGGACAGCATAACATAAAGTGCCCCCAAAAGCTTTGAAAGGAGAACTACACCACATCAACAAAGATATGTGTCCTCCTCAATAGAGGCAAAGGTGGAAAGATACTTAACCTCTCCTCTCTATCTCACATATAGTAGTGAGGATGTCACCCTCCTGCCCATGAATTGGAGCAACGGCCACATCCGTAGGTAAGAAGCATTGCCTAACCTATCTTTGGCTTGATGTCTCACAGCTCGTCATCTCACAGCCCATGGCCATGCCACTAAGGTCATTGTGGTCACCGTCGTCAAGCATCACCTGCCTCCAGACCACACCTTAGCGAGGCTAGTGATGTACATCATCGTAAGAGCCACCGTAGCTGTCACCGCCGAGCTCATCATGATAGATTGTGCTACAATCGGCAGATGTGCACCAAGATCACAGCGGCTATGATTTTGTCCAGCCTCATCATCTAAGCCACCATGGACTTCGCCAAATAGAACCCACTGAATACAAGGAAGTTAAGAAGTAGTATGTGTAGGCATGATTCGATCATACACATACAACTCTCTATCAAGTCCACTAACAAGTAGCTGGAGTTCATGGAGTCATGCTGCTATCGTACACCACCAGATTTCACGAGTGTCGCTACCATGACGAGCACTTAATCAAGAAGTGCAGACATGAAGCCAAGCTGAACTTATGACTAATATCGCATTGCCTCCTCAAGTCACTACTACGCCAACCCATCCATAGGTCCAAAAGTCCCCAGCCACATCACCAAGCCATTGTTATCAAGCATCATTAAGAATAAAAAAGCTAGAAGAAATAAAAAACTAGAAGTAGTCAACAACACCATATACTATACAAGGCCATGGCATTTCTTCTATCCAATACCAATGGATGTTTCCATAGCTTACGTACATTTGTCACCCCGACAATACCATCAACTCGACACTTTGGAGCTTGCTATGGTACAACTCATGGCTGGGATGTCGATATTGCTAAGAACACCATCCACTTATAACTTTCCTTACAGGGAGCAAAAGTGCTATGGATATGCATGCACTCTGCATGAGCCATGCATGTGCCCTCTTATTTCCAACTACACATATGAAGATTAGAATTCAGCAAGCCATGTTCAAGCATAGGCAGTGAGGCGCGATGCCAGAGCCATGTCAAGTACTTCATACCAAGCTTACCGTGTATGCCGCACTATCTTGAACCATCGTGGGTGCCGCCACTGCCAATCGAGCTATTGAGACCACTGCTACTATCCACCCATGCCATAGCCACCCGGGTATCCAGTGCCAATGCCATGTCCACCTCAACAAGTTGCCCTACCTCCTTTCAATGGTAATCAGCCCACTAGAGCCACAAGCCCGTCAATTGCTATCATTGTGGTGAGCCTGACCACTATGCAAGTCAGTGCCTAAAGAAACAACAAGGTGTTGTCCAAAATGTACTACCACGTGCCCCCGTGAGACTGTCAATGCAAGGACAAGGTCATGGAGCACCTCAAGTCTAGAATAAAGCCCTAGGAGCTGCTTAGAACAAAAAAGAGGCTAAGTGAAACATGCGATCGTTGAAGAAGATCAAGACGCACCCAACATAGTGTTAGGTATGTTTCTTGTGAACTCTACCTCTACAATGGTTTTATTTGATTCCAAAGCATCTCATTCTTTCATATCCATGAACTTTTCTACCCAACAACATATGAAAATGAGTTTGCTAGATAAACCCATGTTAGTTCCATCACCGAGTTCAGAATTGAGAACCCAATTGGTATGCCTAAAGGTTAGCATAATTATTACTGGGATTAAGTTCATAGCCAACTTGATAGTGCTTGAGTCCTAGGAATTAGATATCATCTTAGGGTGGATTGGTTGTTCAAGCATCAAGGATAAATAAATTATGCCAGCCATTTAGTTGACCTCATTAGTGAAGAAGGGAATTGCGTCACATTTATCTCTAACCAAACCAAATCATCATTTCCTTCTCCCAACTACCTCTCGGGCATAGTCTTAAGCCAAGTACCAACAGTATGTGAGCACCCTGATATATTTCTCGAAGAATTTCCCTAGTACCACCAAATAGAGACATGGAGTTCGTAATCAAGCTGTAGCCCAGAACAGCTCTAATTTCAAAGAGACCATATAGGATGCATGTAGATGAGTTAGCCGAACTGAAGAAGCAACTCAAGGTGCATAGACCAAAGGATTTATTAGACTGAGTTCATCACCATGGGGATCATCGGTGTTGTTTGTGAAAAAGAAGGATAGGAATTGAGGATGTGCATCAATTACCGATCCTTGAATGAGGTGACAATCAAGAATAAGTACCCACTTTCTAAGATTGATGACTTGTTTGACCAAATAAATGGAGCCCGTGTTTTCTCCAAGGTTGACCTGAGATTAGGATATTTGTAATTCAAAATCAGATCGAAGGACATCTCGAAAATAGCCTTCATCACCTACAGTTTGTCCGAGTACGCCATAATATCATTCGAATTGACCAATGCTCTTGCCTACTTAATAAACCTCATGAATAAAGTATTCATAGAGTTTCAAGCCATGAGCGACGAATAAATTGAGAGTATTCCATAGATGATCCAGCCCTCATCACTTGCAGATTCACTCGAGCCTACCACAATGCAAAAGATCGTAGGAGAGGTGGCCCAATATCATGCTTTGAATGTGGCGAAATAGGTCATTTTTGTGCTCATTGTCCTTACCTATTGAACAGGGACAAAGGTGATTGTGGGAGGAAGGACTACAACAAGAAACCTCATCAATTCTCCAAGCATGATGAAGCACTCAAGAAGGCAACTCTTGCAGTGTATTCATCTATCACTGGTCGAGATTTGAGCGATGTAGATCCTTTGACTTCAAGTGATGAGGAGGAGGAGGAGGAGGAGAAAAACAAGGGCAAGAAGAAGGCGGTCAACTTCACCAGCATGTGCTTGATGGACACAAGCGAGGATGATTACAACAGCGAGCCCAACATGGATAGTCCCTACATCAAGCATGATGAGATATATCCCTATGATGCACTTATACATGGATATGATAGTTATCGAGGATCACTTGAAGCAAATTGAGTTCATAAAACATGTCATGAAAAGAAATAGCAATCTAAAATCTGTGATACTTGCCTTACTCTGCATCCTAAATTGAAAAACTAGGATCATCTAAGTTATTCTTGCTAGGAAAACTAGAAAATGTTATAGCTAAAATTGTTGACATCAAGACTAGTGAAGAATCTAGTCCCGCTATTAGGTGTTAATAGTGAGTTTTGGCAATTGATGATAACCATTTGTGGAACTAACATTTTCCTTAAGTTTGTGAAATAGGTTAAGTTCCATGGTGATGGAAGACTTGGGATGGCTTTATGTGTTGAAAGTCATCAAGTCAAAGTTCGGATGAAGGAAGGTGTCATGTGTTGATGAGCATCAAGTCAAGATTCTGAAAAGCAGACGCTCATAACTATCAAGATCTTGAAGAGATGATCATAAGTTGATCATCAAGTCAAGAAAAGACCCATCATGTGTTAATGGAGGGAATGTGAAGTATGCATGATGGGTTGATGCACATTCAAACAAGGACCTGGACTTGAAGTGGATATGTGCATCATCAAGCTTCAAGAGGATGCTCAAGGTAAAGGTATAACTAGTTAGGCTAAATATGTGTTCATAGTCTTTTGCTGATCTTGTTGTTTGGAAAAAGATTGGATTGCTAGTATAGGCTACCATACTATTAAGCGAGTCATGTCTAGTAGCTTGAGTCTTATCATGTGTTGATAGCCCAATCTCATTTGCTCTAGCTCTCTTATGGCATAATGCAAGTATTGTGAATGTGTTTTGCAAATAGTTATAACCCATGCATAATCCTTGTGACATGTGACTCAGATTTGTGAATGTATTTTGTAAATAATTGAAGTCCATGTTCCTTACTCCTTGTGGTATGATTCTTAGATTTGTGAATGTGTTTATAAATGGTTGAAGCTCATGCACAATCCTTGTAGCATTTGACTTAAGTTTGCAAATATGTTTTGGAAACGTGTTGAGTCCTTATACACAATCCTTGTTGCATGATTCTAAAGTGTGCAAATGTCTTTTGCAACTTGTTGTGAGTCATGCTTTGACTTATATTTGCACAGTACTATAATTTGCAAATGTGTATTGCAAATATATTGAAGTACATGCAATCTATCTCTGTTGGAAAGTGCAAGGTGGTATAACTGCTTTGTGCGTAGTGGTTTGACACAGGTGGTCGAACTGGCCCTATGTGGGTGGTCTACTGACCGGCCATTAGTTGGTGGTCAGACTGGGTCATGGCAAGAGGTAAGACCAATGTGGTATGATAGGACTTGTGGTACTACTGGGCATTTGTTGTCGGTAGTTATTTGTCAGAGAGCTCCATTTTTTGGTTGTGATTGATGTGGTCAGACCGGCCTGTGTAGTGGTCCGACTGATCTGTGGTCTAACTGGCCCCTATGAGGGCAGTCAGACTAGCTAAAACTTGTAACAGCTAGTTTTCTAGCCGTTGCAAAGGTCATAGTACCAGCTGTTTGCCTGCGGTAGTACCAACCTTTAGTTAATTTCATCCCAACGGCTAGTTTCTTTGTGTGGGGTAGAAATACCCTATTGTGGCCAGCTGGAAAGGCTAATGTTGTACCCATTTTTTTCACTCTTGAGCTAGTGTGAGACTCTGCACTCAATTGTGCATATGTTGCACCTTGTGATCAAGGAGATATGTCTATATTTGCATGTGTTGTATCTAGACGTGGATTTTGTATCCACTTGAGCTTATGCATTTGTTGCACATAGTGAGAGTCAAGCAAGGGGATTGACTTGTTCCTCTTGGAGGTTATCGACTCCTAGATAGTGTTGGAGGTATCGTGCTTGGTGATCTTCTCAAAGCAGCTTGTGTGAAGGCCCGACATGTTGTGAAAGTTGGAGCTCACATACCAGGAGAGGGAAAGTGACCACTAGTGGATTGAGGTGTCTGGCTTCTTTTGTGGAGCTAGTCCAATTAATTTGGGCTTACCTTAATGTAGACTAGGAGAGACCAACAAGTTTCTGAACACCACGGTAAAAAGAAATCATGTCAATTGTGGTTTGCATTCTTATGCTCAATTTACATTCAAGAAATTTATATTCTTAGAATTAAATTAATTGTTTGTTACCCTAGGATTACAATCCTTGACATAGATTTAGAGTGTTGGTGTACTTAAGTGAACCTAGTTGATTTTAGCCTTAATTGTGTAAAACCAATTTGATTTACGCTTCTGCATATAAACTCTATTTTAGATAAAGAGTGAATTTTAAAAGCGCGTCTATTCACCCCCTCTAGTCGGCCTCCTCAACCTTACAAGTGGTATCAAAGCATGGTCTCTTATTTTGTTAGGCATTACCACCTAGAGAGTACATGATGGCGACTAGTAATATAGTGCACCTCAGTGAGACACCTCCACTAGATGGTAAAAGTTATGCTAATTGAAAAATTCGCATGTCTTGTTATTTTGAGGGCATCAGCTCTAAAATATAGAGGATTGTAGATGTGAGATTTTCTCCTCCAATAGATCCTATTGCTCCAACAATTGAGGGAGAGAAATGCCCACATCTCGATGCTCAAGCAAGTAACACTTTATTTAGTGATTTGAGTGTAGAGGTGTTCAATGCCATATGCAATCTCAAGAGCACTCATGAGATTTGAACACAACTTCAACAAAATTATGATAGGTCCACCTCAACCATGGATGATTGTATAGAAGAGTGGATGTCAGGAGAATAATGCTCAATCTCTAGCTCTGATAATAGTGAGTCCACAGGCCCCCTCCACATCAACTCATTGCTTTATTGCTAAAGGTATTCAATAGGTAAATGATGATGATGATAATGATGAGCGTACCTATGATAAATTGATGAATATGCTTGAGGACTTAAATAAATACCTTGAAAAGGAGAAGGCAAAATTTAAAGCCTTGAAGAAAGAGCATGTCACATTAAAATAATTATAATGTGCTAAAAGAAGAGCACAATCCCTTCTTATCAAGTAATTCGCTAAGTCCAAGGTGGATATCGACATCACATATAATTTATTAGATAATTTGCCATGCATAGCTTCTAACCCTTGCATTTTATCTAAGGTTAGCATATCCACCTCTAGTGATGATTTTCTCAATATGCATTATTGCTCAAAATTGGATGTTTCTATTTCCTCTATGCATTTTAGACTAACCTTGTAGAGGAAAATAAAGAGCTCAAGGATCAAGTCACAAAATTGAGCAATGACTTAGAGAAGTACTATAAATGAAAGTCCTCTCTTGATAAACTTTTGAGTAATCAAAGGAAGCCATATGACAAGAAAGTTTTATTTCCCAGAAAAAAAGGAAAAGAGCAACCCAAAGCAAAATGAAAAACAATTTAACAACATCAAGTACTTTATATGTAACAAGAAGGAACACTTCACCTCAGTGTGTCATCAAAGATGAGGCAAGCCGGCAATAAGCAAGACAAAAAGACAAAGATTGGAACAAAATATCAAACTTGCTATAATTATCAGGAGAAGGGACATTTTAGTAAGAATTGTTCCATAGGTATCACTCCTAAGTCTTCCCTTTATAATGTACATTATTTACTTAAAAAGGATACAAATGGCAATGTGTTTATTAGATATGTTAGTTCACAACAATATAATGTTAGGGCCATTTGGGTGTCCAAATCCATTGTGACTAACATTCATTGTGACTAATATTGGGTACTAAAAGATGCTTAAATACTTCACAGATACTTGGAGATGCATTGGAGGTTTGGCTCTTTCACGAAGAGGTGGATTCCACCATGTGAAAAAGTGGAGCCAAGCTTGAGGGTAATCTTGTTACATCATGAACTAATGCTATTATAGTAACAAATGCCTACATTTGCATTGTGTAGGTTGCATTCATGAAAAACTATTTAAAATAGGTGTTCTTTCTCATCTTCTAAAATTTTATTATTGTAATCATGAGTAAGATGGAAGTGGCATATTTAGGGGAAGTGCTAATTCATATCAATGTGTATAACATCCCTACATGTGTCCAAATTAATTAAATGCTAGAAATATTTCGCAAAATTGAGCTGCCTTTTAGCAAAAAGTCAAAATTTTGAAATTATCGGTATATCTTTGAAAAGCTAGTTTCAAAATGTATACAAATGCATTTCAAAGGTTATGGCTTTAGAAAAAATAATTTCATGTAAAAATATGTTTCTAACCCAAAACTAGCAATCTAGTATCTTCTTTTGGCTTCAAACTCAAAAATTGCTCAAAATCAATTCTAAAATGAATTTGAAAAAGTGTTCAATACCAAAAGGCTAAAGTTAGTTATTTCAAACAAGTTTTTTATTCAAAAGGTTTACAAAAGGCCAGCTAATCAAAAGATATTTGGTTTTGAAATTCATCCAAAATCTTAGTTTAGCTTAAGTGGTCACAAGTTAGCACTTAAGTGAATTTTGTCATTTGAGCCAAAAATATTAACATATATTGGCTCACAAGGGTATTTTTAACTCACGTGCTTTTGAATTCTTAAAATACTCTTGTATGCTCATTTTGGCAAATTTGAAGTAAAATCTTGAAAATGAGTTTGTATTGCAAAACAAAAGCATAATTTGTTAAAATCTATTTTCAAAAGGAGATTATTTTTGGAATATAGTTTCAAATGCTCCAAAAGTAGTTTATCCTTCTTTGTGAAAACTTGGAGCAAATTACAACATGGTATCTCACTTTTCCCCAAATTTCAATCTTTGGCGTACATTCTATTGCACTGTGGTCAGACCAGCCCCTCTCAGCAATCTGATCGGTCTGGCTCAACGGTCTGACTGGACTAGCTGAGCAGGCAGACCGGCATTGTTCAAGCGATACGACCACCATCTTGCTGCCATTCTATCCAGACCTAGGAGTTTTGGTTGAATTTGTCCAATATGTTGAATTCCAAGTATTTTAGCCATTCTCTTTGCTTCTTAAAGTCAAGTTGATACATGTTTTTATTGATAGCTATCCTCAAGTACTTTTCTTGATTCCATATGCCATTTTGATCTCATTGTGATAATTCTATCATACAAATGGTACTTTCTAAAGTGGTAGCACTTTTTATCATCTTGACCTCGGCATGATATTCATCCATTTTCTTTAAGTGGTAACTAATTTCTTTCCTTGTTGAGCAAATTTTTCTTTGACCAAGCTCTCTCCTACAAGTTGTATTTCCTAATTTTGATCATTCCCAAGTGGTTACTTACTCCCAAGTGGTAATTCTTGAAGATCTTTCAAGTAGTATCAAGTGGCCCACAAGTGATCTGTTTGTGGTACCTTTATTATCCAAGTGGTATCTTCAATTGGTATTCACAAGTAGATTTCAATTGGTGTTCATAAGAGAAGATCAAGTGCACAAATCAAATTTGTGTTTACATGTGGTATCAATTGTCATCATAAACTGTCACCTTCAAGTGGTCTATGCTACTTCATTGAAAAGACAAAAAGGACCACAAAAAAGTTAAAAACACATATTCTAAAGAAAAGAAGTCTTTGGTGTTGAAGTTTTGGTGCTTGATGACAAGGGGGGAGATATACAATTGGTCATTGACAAAGGGGAGAGAAAGCTACAATTGCAATATGTTTGTGTCTTTTGAGACATAGGGGGAGAAATGCAATTAGAGCTTGCATAAGTTTTAAGAGTGATGACAAAGGGAAAGATGACAAGGACAACCTTTGTATGTCGAAGGAGAAGAGAGAGAACCTTTGTGTAAGGGGGAGTTTTTCTTTATGAAAAACTTATTAAATATTTGGGCATACTTAAAAGGGGTAAAATATTAATATTTGTAAAACTATTTTACCTATTTGCCCAAAATGATTACCGATCTTGTGAATTCATGTTTTACATTGTCATGTGATTAAATTATCATTTATTCAAATTTTTGTATTCCTTGGATCCAAAATATAGGTTGAACTCCATCTCAAGTAAAACTTGGATGTTGCATATGGTTCCATCTCATATATATGTATGCATATATTCAGGAGGAGTTTACTCTATATTTTGTGGTTTCATTCATATTAATCCTTCTCTTCTATCCACATATTGAGGATCTCTATTTTGAAACATATACTTGAGTGTATAAAGCTTGTGTAGCTCACATATACCCATATTGCAATTAACTTCAATTATTTGCAAATGTGTTATATTTGTTTGTCACCAATCAACAAAAAAGGAGAGATTGAAGAATCAAGCCCTCCATTATGTGTTAATGGCATATTTTGGTGATTAGTAACAAATGGATTTGTGTGTTGCTAAATATGACCAACAAGGGGGATATTGAAGAATCTAGTCCCACCGTTATGTGTTAATAGTGAGTTTTGGCAATTAATGACAACCATGTGTGGAACTAATATTTTCCTTGAGTTCATGAAATAGGTTAGGTTCCATGGTGAGGGGAGACTTGGGATAGCTTCATGTGTTGAAATTCATCAAGTTAAAGTTTGAGATGAAGGATGACATCATGTGTTGATGATCATTAAGTTAAGATCTTGAAGAGGATACGATCATGAGTTGATCAAGATCCCAAATATAATATGATCATGAGTTGATCATCAAGTTAAGAGAAGACTCACATGTGTTGGTGAAGGGCAAGTGAAGTATGCATCATGGGTTGATGCACATCAGGACAAGGACCCAAACTTTAAATAAAGATATGCGTCATCAAGCTTCAAAATGATCCTCAAGGTAAGCGTATAACTAACATAGCTTAAGGATGTATTCCTAGTCTTTTGCCGATCTTGGGTGTTGGAGAAAGACCAGATTGCTAGTATAGGTTATCTTACTATTGAAAGGGGTCATGTCTAATAGCTTGAGCCTCGTCATGTATTAATAGCTCAATCTCACTTACTCTAGCTCTCTTGCGACATGATGGTAGTATTTGTGAATTTGTTTTCCAAATAATTATAGCCCATGCATAACCTCATGATATGTCACTTAAGATTTGCGAATATATTTTGCAAATGGTTGAAGTCCATGTTTTCTACTCCTTGTGGTATGATACTTAGATTTACAAAAGTGTTTTATAAATAGTTGAAGCTCATACACAATCCTTGTAGCCCAGTGTGATCGGTCTGACCGGGTTATGGCAAGCGGTCAAACCGACGCGGTATGACCGACAAGAATAGATCTTTGAACTAGTTGCTCTCTAATGATCCATTTATGACATATGCCATGTAAAAAATGCTCTATTGAATGTTTAGTCATATATTGAGCTTTGTTTAGTGCTTTGATAGTTCACTAATGCCTAACTTGATAAAATGATATCTTTTGTGCTAAATGATGAATTCTTACAATCGGTATCTTAGTAATTCGTCTTCATGAGACTGCTTGCCATGCCTTGGCATAAACTTAGGGGAGTTTTGTACGACCAAGACCATTTTTTTAAGTGCAATGCTTGAGATGGTCGACAATGTCTTGAGATCTATGAAAATAAAAATAATTCAAATAAATTGAACCTTAGTAAATAGTTATAGATTGCTCCTAGTCTAGAACTTGCTTTACTGAGATAGACCATATAAATATGATCAGTGGTTGAAGCTTTGGAGGTAGTTGTGAATGACTCCTAGTCTAGAATTTGCTTTGCTAAGATAAAGCTTAAATAATCTTTAAAATATCAAGTTTTGGCTTTTATCTAGTAATTAAGCATAATCGGTTAAAATTGAATTCCTAGACTTTAAATGATTCAATTTGACATTCTTGGTTTCATTTAATCTTTTTGACATGGCTTAGATCATAATTGGATACCTTTAGATGAACATGTTAGTTTTGAAGTCTTGTTTATTTTGAAATCAAATTGAATGTTCTAAAAAGTGTTATCTTGCCTAGATTAGTTATATATGCCTTATGATGATCTAGATAGCTTTGTATGCATTCTATGGTTTCAAGTGGTATCTTTTTACTTTGAACCTCACATTGGATAATTTTTAAAGCTCTTTTAGGTCATGCATTTTTATTCATGCATGCATGCTCTTCATTTGCTCCTTTCATGTCTTCAGTTTGTAATATTCAAGGAGAGATTGCATTGCCCTCTGGACCCTTGATGATTATTTTGCCAAAAGGGGGGAGAATATTTAAGGCAAATTTTGGTATTAGTCTAATTAGGGTGAAATTGATGAGAATGATCTCAATAAGGGGAGAAACTTAAAAAGGTGGAGGATGGTTTTTGTGAGGTTCCAATAGAGCAATATGAGCTTTTATGTAAGAAAAATGTATTTGTTCTCTTTTGCTCTTTTTGGTACTTTGTCTTGCTATGACAATCTTCAAGATGAATTATTGTTCTTTTATTTGGATCATGAACAAGATTTTGTTATTTGAGGAATGTTAGCTGTAGATTGGAGTTTTTGTTAAAAACTTGCACTTCTTTGGCCTTAACACCATTTCACATCTTGCCATTGTTGTCATGTTCCTTCTTTCCCTTGAAAATGAACCACTAGTGACTCTTGCAACTTGTTTGCTTTATCTGTCCAAAAATCAAACTCAAATTCTTACCTTTAGGGTGTTTGTCAAATTACTCATCAAGGGGAAGATTATAAGACCATGTGCTGGCAGTCCCATGAGTGTAATGAGAACCTGATCTTGTTTGTGCCTTGCTATCTTTGTTTGATGTTGGATCCCGGAGCAACGACTCCGAAACCCTCTGTGTTAATTGCACTAGTCCAAGATCAACTAGTGAACACAGTGATAACAAAGACAATATCATGCATAATGACAAACTTTATTTAACTAAATATGGGTCTGATGGCCAAAGTTTACATCAATGGCACATAAGCCAAAATTAAATATAAGCAGCGGAAGAAAAACCGAGCGGAAGAAGCCCACTAAGCCTGCCCACAGGTAAACGATAGTACAGCCTACTCATCTAGGTCTTCACCGTAGTCGAAGTCGTCTTCCTCTGTGTAGAGATAGCAAGGTGAGTACAAACTTGTACTCCACAAGTCACACGGAGAAATGCACTATAATGATAAAGGCATCAATGGAAGGCTTATAGAGTTAGTTTGAGCATAAAATGGCATTTAAAGAAATACAGTAAATAAGTTGAAAATGCTGAATTTAAAACAGTAAGTAAAAAACAGTAATTGTAAACAAAATTAATACCGTTAGTGCAGGCTCCGACCAAACACTAACCTAACCACAGGCATCCCACCTGGATCATCTTTTTCAAAAGACCTCGTATGGATTCCATCCATCCACAAGCTTTCAAAAACCATTTTTGAAAAACAAAGTTTAATCCGTGAAAAACTTTACTCAGCATGCCCATGACCGTGGGCACGGCTATCCATGATAGATTATACACTCCGCGGAGGTTGTACAACTTTACCCACAAGATATGATCATCCCATATTGCCACCGGATTAACACACTTCCTTTGGTGTGTGGCGAGGAGATCATGACAAGGCCTTTACAATACAAAGCAATCAACCTGGCCAAGCCAACTCTAAGGTTTCACCCCAGTAAGGAATCACTACTAGATTTTCGGCCTAATGCCACGAAAGAAATTGCAACGCCACCAATTTGGTTGTAATAGGTAGGACTTATTGCAACATTTTTCCAAAACGGTGGCAATAGGTGGACTTTATTGCCACTATTATATTGCATTGCGATATTCGTAAATGTCGTTGCAATAAGTAGGTGTTATCGCAACCATTTTGAAAACGTGTTGCAATAGGTTGGATATATTGCCACGACACTCTTTTATTGCGTTAGTGTTTATTTTCGTTGCAATTATTTGCTACTATTGCAACCATATATAATTTCGTTGCTATTGGGTGATATTATTGCCACGGTGTTTTTTCGTTGGGATAATCTTCAGTGGCGTTGCGGTAGGTAGGTGCGTATTGCAACGAAAAACTAAATCGATGCAATAACATATTTATATTGCCACGTGTAAATTTGGTTGCTATAGAGTATTGTGTTTCGTTGCAATATGGTATTCTATTGTAACTCTTTTGTTTCGTGGGCTTTTGTTTAGCTATCCAGTCATGCAGCAAAAAAATTATGAAAATTGAAAAAATGGGAAGCCACCTAGGAATCGAACTAGGGACCTCTTGATTGGCAGCCAACGCTCATACCACTAGGACACGAACACATTAGTAATTAGGGCACCTGCAATCGACTTGGTTCTAGCTTCCTCTAGGATACTATAACTTTTAGAGATTATTCCCAAGAAAATTGCTGCTGCAAGAAAGTAAAATTCCTTTTCTTTCACTGAACATCATGTAGGCCTGCCATACACTTATTGCGCGCCTTTCGTCCTAGTTACAATATGTACTGCATGTTGACGCGGATACGCTTATGTCTTGCACCTCTCGGTTAAATATATTATTTAACTGGAAGGAATTATTGAGCCGCATTAAATATTATCAGGTGAGCTCTAATTTAATTGGGTCTTTAACTATTTTTGGAGATACAGAGCTACTACTATTTTATTTAATTATATGCAGGCACATACTCGATCTGTACAAGCCTAAAGTGAAGATGCGTTTAGAAAGTCTCATCGAAACTAGTGCATCGTCCATCATTTTAAGTGTACAAAATAATGAGGACATCACGACTGGACCGATTATGCGAGCACGAGCTAAAAAGATTAATCCAACAGGTGAACTCGCTCTTAATTAAATTTGGTTTTAATTTACATGAGAATTGGCTTCTACCTAATACTAGTATTTTATTTGTTCTCAGGTTTGAACGGGAGATAATTAACAAAAAGAGCTGTGCAGAGGGAGGCAACAGACAGCATTAAAAGTTTTGATTGGAAAGCAAAGAAAGAAATATCAAGAGAAAAAATACAACAAAAAAAAGAGAAGACATGCATGCAAGACTTGGAGCCATCACGTGAAGAAAACAACGGAAAGAGTATTTAGTCATCAACAAAGACATGCATCCAATGTGGAGCCAACTCGTAAAGAAATCAAAGGAAGGGAAATTTTATCTAGTCATCAGAAAGGTTTTTGTTTTGAGTCCGTAACGACCGGTGGCCGGAATCACATCCACGTGATGTTGCTTATGTTGTCTCGTGCGTTTCGGAGGCGGAGTCCAGTATTGTTCAGACGTTGTGATTTTCTCTGTTTTTTTTTTGTTATTCTTAGTCGGTCTCGGACATTACGATTCTTTCGGCCGAGCCAACTTTAAAAATACCTGTTGGATGCGTGAGTTAGGGACAGACCACCACAAACAAAAATAGATCTATTATCTAGTTATGTATGCAAAGTTGATGTTTTCATGCATGGCATCGTATATGAGTTGTATACGACTCGGCGTAGGAGTTCGAACGTGTGTGTTAGTTGGTTTCGGAAGTGCCATAAAAATCTTGCCACCCGCTAATGTAAAGAATGCGGGGGTTTTTGATCTAAAAGAGAAGGTGCGCCGTGATTGAGCGAACAATAGAAAAAGAGATTCATTGCATGCATGATGGCTACGTGCTGATAGATATCATCCCGCTTTTTATGCAGCCGAACAAACGCCCCCTCCATCAAAACCTCGCCACCATCTGTCTTCAGCAAGCATCGTTTGGTGACACTAAGCCTACGATCTTGCTTGTGCCGTTGCTGTGCAGCTCGCCTGGTAAAGTTCTTCTTCGATGCCGAGAACTCTTCCCCATGCTGCAGCCTTATGCTATAAATTGATATGTATAATTCTAATAAATTTTGGTTTATGTTTGATGTTGTGAAACATGCAGAAGTTTCTGGACAGCCTGGTTAATTTCTATCAGTTTGATTGTTAAACTTTATTTGGAAGCATAATGTCACATGATGATAGGAGGTGGATGCGCATGGATAGGACTAAAGTTGAGTGGCAGCAGAAATTCCAGAAATTTATTGAAACCACATTTCTTGCACGTCGAAAGGAGGAACTGCTGTGTGTCCATGTGCTAGATGTCGATGCATGGCATACGTAACGCAATCTGAGGTTCGAATCATTTGCTTGTTAAAGGGTTTGATGAAAGTTTCATCCAAGAGGACGGTACAAGGAAGGTTCAGTGATGATGACAATATCGATGTAGGATTAGACAATGATGACACTCAGTTGATACTTCACGCCAAAAATATGATTTCCTCACTAATCGGGTGCAATACATGGAGACATTAGTACTAATAATGAAGAGCCAAATGAAAGTGCAAAGAAATTCTATAAATTATTAGAGGAGGCACAAAGGCATTGTATCCAGGTTGCAAGGAGGCAACTAAGGTTTCTTTTATTGTGCGGCTCTTTCAGATTAAGTGCATGCATGGTATTAGTAATACTGCCTTGGAGAACATACTTCATCTCTTCTCGCTTGTGCTCCCTAAAGGCCATTGTATCCCAAACACTTTGGACAAAGTGCAAAGGGTGGTTCGAGATCTAGGCCTGGACTATATTAAGATACACGCCTGTGAGAATGATTGTGTGTTATTTTGGAAGGAAAATGAAAAATTGGATACATGTCCAACATGTGGCGAGTCTAGGTGGAAAACGGCCGATGGTGCTCAGAAGGGTGATGAGGCTAGTGGCACTGGTACAAAGAAGAAGTGTGTTCCACGTAAAATCCTACGGTATTTCCCGCTTATTCCTCAGCTGCAGAGATTATATATGAGGGCAACCACATCATCATATATCTACCAGACTGAGACTCCCTCTTGAGCTGAGTGAGACTTCTCATGGCCTATGCCACGCTCACTTTCAACCTACAATGTGACTCAGGTTGAGACCTGCAAATTAATCAGCCAGGACTGTCCCATACCAGCCTTGTGGTAGTACGATAGGGCTTTGCAACAGTAGCTCATAGACCGATCATTAATTGACTTAGGCTCAACCACATACCCTCTGTGCCCGACAATCAACACTATGTCTCCGAACAACAATGCATGCCTGCACCCACCACCTAACCATTAGCCTAAATCTAAACCATATTTTATATTTTATTTCAAAATATTTCATAATCCTTCTTGACTCACCGAAGTCAAGAATACATTTGAAAAGCTTATCATTTTATGTGAAAAAGGTTATCCCAAAACAAAGATTAGGTCTAAGCAGGTCTAAGAATTTGATGTAAAAACTCTCTAGTGAATATTAATGTACTAACTAGAGTTTGATTCTAGGGTGACAAGGTATAAGGATTTTCACTATCAAAAAGAGGTAATAACAAATAGGTATTAACTAAATTCAAATTGAATTGAAATACAGTAAATAAAAATATGCATGCAAAATAATTTAAAACAACATAATTTTATTTGCAAACTGGGATTAACATGATCAAGGTGTGTGACTTGTCTTGCTCTGCAGTCTGGTGTGAGTCGTCGTCGAATTCTTCAAAATCGTCGCAGTCTACACGCGAAGAACCAAATAAAATAAATTCAAATAAAATCCAAAAATTATAAAATATATATTGACGGATAGATAATGTTTCTAGATGAATTTAGGAGAAAGAATCAATGGATTCGGAGTTCGTATTAGGGAGAACAAATATCTGGAAGTTTTGGATATTACATGAAATGATAACAAAATATGATAATTACTTTTTGAATAGTACGGTGTTGGTTTGTTGTGAGGTGGCCGGCGAATAGGCAAAATGGAACTCCGACGATGAGGCGAAGGTGGTGATGCGGTTACGACGGCGAGGAACGGCAGTAATCACCGCGGTGAGAGAAAAACGGCAGTGACGGCGTGGTATCAACAACAACAGGTTGGAGAGAGATAATATCGGGTATGGAACATGAGATGTAAGGTGAGCATGGGGTAGAACACGGTATGGTGAAGCTAGAAAAATTATTGGCCAAGCTGAAAATCATCGGAGATGATACAATCGATGTTTGAACGACGACGGTAGAGAAAAACGAAAAACTTGATATCTTGATGCTCGGTGAAGCGAATCTAAAACCACTTGGAAGGTAGCTACCTGGGATGGTTAGGCATGATATGACATGAACGGATTGGGGAAAACACCACCGGATGGATGGGGACATGAGATGCCATTGGTGGCCATGGTGACGTATCGAAAGCAAAAATTTGTGGAGGCTTTTCGGGGAAAAGGAAGGGAGCATGGCGTAGAATGTGGCGAGGCAATTCTAAAATAATTACAGCATGGGCTAAAGCTTACCAGAGGCGACGAATCGACGTCGGGAGTCGAAAATGGCCATTTTTGCAGAAAGCTCAATTTCTGACAATTGGCTCCACGAAAAATTAAATAAAAATGGTAGATAAATTTCTTAGAGGTTAGGACACAGTATGACATGGACAAAAATCAAAGCGCTCACCGAAAAAGTAGTGTACGCGCGAAGGCACGGTTTTAGTGTCAACGCTCGACAAGGTCGACGAGGACTTGGGGAATCTTCAGGTGATGCCGATGGAAGCACAACATAGAACGTGTCGAGGCGAACTCAACGGTACAAACGGCTTTGCCAAAGGACATCGGATGGTGGTGGAACATGGTGGAGAAGACCTTCGGCGACCGGCAGGTTGACATCGGCGTTCTGGGCAAATGGACAGGAGTTAGCGGGTGAAGTTTGTGGCAAAACGAAGAGGAGAACACGGGGAATGCAGTGCTCACCTTGGTTGTGGTGGAACATGCATAGTCGCCCGACGGCGACGAGAGACACGACGGCGTTATTTGGCCACGGTGCTCCGGCGAGGCTCCGGCGAAGCCAATGGTGTGGTCAAAGGTGGTGGAACTCCACTGTAGGTGACACAAACGGCCGAAGAACGCCGTTCGATTGGCAAAACAAAATGCCGATTGCTGCAAGAAGGAAGGGAGAAAGGCTTTGAGATTTTTGGGGCTGGATGAGGATGAGAAGGGGCACCCAGTGCTCCTTTTATAGGCGTAGAGGTGGACCGGATGAGGAGATCCACGTAGCAAGTCTTCTCGGTGGCATGGCATATTCTGGCGAAATGGGCGCATGAAATTGGGGGCTAAGGCTAGGAATGGAAAGGTCTTGATGAGAGGATTTGAATGCCTTTGATTGCACAAAAATCCATTGAGAAAATCACGAGTTCTGGAAGCTCCTAGAGGACGGCACGGCACGGCGCTCGGGAACGGTTCGGGACAGGCAACGACTCGAAGATGGTAGTGAGGAGAGAGAAAATGAAAAGAAAAATAACTTTTTTCCAAAAATTAAAATAAATTTGAAAAAATTCAAGAATATTTTACCAAAATCCTTAGAACCCAAAAGGATCAAATAAAATAATTTTGGATTTAATTGAAGTTTATTTTAACCATTTAAAATATTTTTATTTTCTACGCTATAATTTAATCCAAATAAATTTAAATAGACTCCAAATTTTAAAAGAGGATAGAAATGGATAGATTTGAATTTTTCAAAATTTAGAAATTTGAATGGGTTTAATCGGAGCTAGGATGAACGAGAATGAGCTTCTAGAAGTTTGAAACTAAAGAAAAAGGAAAAAGGAGATTTTCTGAATTATTTTTGTACTAAAAAAGAAAGATTATGACGTTAGCAAGGAAGTTGATTTTCCCACCGATATGTTTTTCAAAATAAAAAGAATTATATTTGGCTGACAGGTGGCTTTTGTGAACTGGGTTCATGGACTAGGGATGGGATCAAATCGAGCGGCGCAGATTGAATCTAGGCCATCGGATGGAGATGGAATGGGTTAAGTGAAGATGGAGGGCTGACAATTAATTGGGTGTGGAATATTGGATCTGGACGTGACACTTATAAGCCCAAGAAGAGAGAGAGTTTAAAATTAGATTTAAATTTTCATGAGCTTTCAAAAACACTTAAAAAATAGGAAATAAAGTCTAAAAATTCTAGAACAACTCATAGAAATTCCTGGAGATGATTTAGACTTAGGAAAAATATTTCCAACTTAAAGTTAGTCTTTGAATTTTTACAAAAATACTTTTTAACTTTGAAATTGATTTTTAAAATCCAAAAAAAAACTAAAAATCCAAATAAATACCAAATGCTTCCAAATAGTTAATTTGAAATAGGATTTTATAGAAAATCAAAATATCATTTTATTTTATAATATTTTTATGTTTTTACCTAAATTACTTTTCAAATCCAGCATTTTTAAAAGCAAGAAAAATAAGGGCAAATCAAAAATAAAATTTAGGCAACCGAAACACTTAATTTTATTTTAAATTTTTTTTACTACTATTATTTTTTATAAAAATCTGGGTTGTTACATTTGAGTTTGAGAAATTGCATTTTTTGACATGTTGCTTTCTAGAGCTGGTGGTCTGACAGGCTGATGATTTGACCAATCATTGCATGACAGTCCAACCGGCGTGCAGTAGTATCAGCCTTTTGTTGGTGGTTGCTATTTTCTAGAGAAGATCTTTTGGAGGTTTTGGTATGAGACTTGGTGCAGTAGTACTGGCATTAGAAATGCAGTATGGCCAGAGGAGAGCATTCTGACTGGTCATTGCATGGCGGTCTAATCGGAGTGGATTGGGTTGTCTGACCAACTTGGTGGTCGCGGTCAGACCGGTCCTCTGTCTTTAAGCTAAGTTGAGTTTAATTTGGGTTGTGAGTCATGACAGTGTCCATACAGTTGTTAGTCATGGGGTTTCCATGCAAGTGTGAGTCATAGTGTGTTCATGCATATATTATACTGATGATTGCATGTTATTTGTGCTCAGATCAATTGCTTGTTCTTCGATGTGTAGGTGCTTTGATGATTATTGTGGCTAGCGGCAAGATTGAGGCTACAAAAGGGGCCCTAAGGCCATAGCGTGTCATATAGGTCTAGATGGAGCAACATCTTAAGTTGAGAAGTATGGGATAAAGAAAAGTATCATAAGGAGGCAGTTCATGCATGTGGTGTACCAATTGGATTTATGCGTTTCAAGTGGTGACGTTCCTCGAAGCAGGCATACGATCTTGGCAGCAAGCAACTAGGCATCACGGATTGAAGTGTAATATGGTGTGTTATAGGACTCGAATGTTTCAAGTGGTAATAGCCTCAGCTCAGGCATATGATCTTGGCGACGAGGCATTGGGCATCACATCTTTGTGGAGACTTGGGGTGGCAATGGAGAAAATTGTCCGATATCAGGTGGATTAGTGGTTTACAAAACCGCGATGTTAGTGTAAGTGGTTTAGGTCACGTCTTTGAGGATGGAATGTATAAATGTGTGAAATATAAAACCCATTTATGTGTGGGTTATTGAGTTTGTCAAATTATAAGTGGAGTGATCCACTAAGAATAGCTGGTTGTTTAAGATTAGGTGTGTGGTAGTAGTCTTCACTATATAAGCTTTGTGTGTTGAAGAGATATAGATATATAGGGGATTGGAAAGATTAGGGTTAGAGTTTTCTTGTGTTGGAGCCTTTTATGTGTATGCTCTAGACTTAGAGTTCTGACATTCTGGGAAAGTAGCTGTAAAACATTCCTCTCTAAGTGAAGTGAACATCCAACCTTTGTCTAAGTAAGTTGTGCCATGGATCCTTGTAGTTTTGATTTGCTTAAATTTTTTGGTTGGATTTTTCTCTTGATCTTTCCTGGTGCTAAGGACGTGTAAGAGGTAGAGATGTCTCTTGAAGACTAGATCTCATTTATTTAGGTGCATTCTAGGGAGAGTTCTTGAGCATGTTCAATTTTCCTCAAGAGAAAGGTGCTTTAGGGTTTTGCTCTTGTGGGCTATTTGGCTTCAAATCGTGCTATTATCTAACTTGCTATGACATATGAAAACATATCTAAAGGTCATCTAGATAATTAAGGACTCATGAGTAAGAGTATATCAAGATTTTTCTTTTTTGCTTAGTTTTACTGCAACTCTCCTTATTTTCGACAAAGGTTAGAACTTTAGCATCGATCTTCATAATATATGATTGGAATATATTCCTAACATCCTAAGGAATGTTTGCATCAAGTTTCACTGCATTTGGATAATGATTTAAGAGTTAGTTCTTTTCTTAGATCGTGTGATGTGCTATCTACACTATTTTCTCGGCGAGTAGTTGAACCGCAAGGACCCGTGTGGTCTGACCGGCCACTAGCCAGACCGACGCAGTCAATTCGGCCAGCAATCAGACGCTTGTTGGCCACCAGTCAATGGGGTCAAAGTGTCTTTGGTGGATTTTAGCTCTAGTTTTGGTGAGCTTGTGAGTTAATGTTTTTGCTGCATAGAGTTGATACCTGGGGAAAAGTTTTAAAGAGTTATTCACTCTCCTCTGACTCGTCATACCCATCCTTCAGAATTGATCTACTTAGGCCCTGTTTGGATCCCATGTCTAAAGTTTAGTTGTCTAAAATTTTGGACTAAACTTTAGTTGGCTAAACTTTAGCCACTAAACTTTAGTTGAAGGTCCTGTTTGGATCCTGTATTAATGGATAGGACTAAAGTTTCAAAAAGACCATACTACCTCTCCTCGTTTTGTGCGTCAGCCATTAAATAGGAGGTGAGAGACCAACATGCATGGGTAAACACGTCTTTGTGCCTAAGAACCCAAAACTTTAGACCACTTTAGTTCACTTTGGTGGACTAATGGTCTAAAGTGTTTTTTAGGGGTTAGCTAAAGTTTAGATCTAACTTTAGACCACCTGTTTGGAGACTTTAGATCTAAACTTTAGTGACTAAACTTTAGATGGAGGGATCCAAACAGGGCCTTACTGTCACGAATATAGTCACTACTACACGACATAGCATATTCCAACGCATGCGTGGCTATGTATCCAGCAACCGTTGCAAAGAGAGAGGCCACAACATATCTTATCCCGCTATTAATGCTTCCGTTGCTATCTAACCCTTCATCAATTGGCCAACCCACACCTCTTCCGAAGGACCCCAGCCCAGCACGTCGTTTCATCTCCTAAAAACAGTTTCATTCTTTCCCCAATCCAAAATTAACCCTAACTAGCCACCAAACGCTGCAAACCGAGATCTTGTCCTCGTTTATTGCTCGATTTCTACAAGGGAGATGAGATGTTCACGGGCCACGATAGCGGCGGCGATGACAGCGCTCTCTCTTCTGATTCTGTCTGCGGCCTCTAGATATCATCTCTGCATCCAAATGTAAGTTCCCTTTTATCTACCCAACTTTCCACTATTGCGACTTACCATTGGTGCCGCCTGGATCCCTCAGTCCTCACCGATCCCCAATCCCCGTACCAGCTGGCGGTTGGCATGATCCCGCGCCACGACATGGGACAATGATTCCAAGTTCCAGCGTTGAATTGTCGGCCTCCTATACTGCTTGTTGGCATCGTGGCCATCTTCCCAGATAACACGCCGTCGCATCAGTGCTCAAGTGCCATTGTTCTTGTCACGGTGGAGGTTGAGGTCGGCGGCGGCAACAACAGAAGCTGCTAGAGATCAGTTGTGGTTTTCAGGGAAGGATTTTTATCATCGTATTTCCTTGTCCATTATCTGTTTGTGCCGGTTAGCTTAATGAGAGATATGGCTTGTGGTAGGTACGATTGAACAAAACAGGTTCCATAATTCGAACAGATAGTGGGCACTTTTCTTTTCAAATTGTTTGTGACCATAGAGAGGTACTACCTTGATGTGTACAGTACTAACATAATTTTGCCTTGATTTGTAAGTGGTAGGTCTAGTTCAGATTTTTCACTTATTTTTTTTAGTTTAGCTTCTAGTTATCTGCAAATAATTTGCTTAATTGAACTAAAACAATCTTTACATTTTAGTGGTTTTGTATAGCAGATATGCTTTGGTGATGCATTGTTGGCTAGCTACTCAACAATTCGACTGCTTTGTCTATTCTCATCTCCTTACTTGTCTATTTATTTATCTACAGCTTGGTTGACACTCGAAGCTAAGTTTCTTATCACCCTACATTAGTTTGTTAGCTAATAAATTATAATGTTCATATTTATGGAATGTCTTCGCTAAAGTCAAAAAGTTGGCTTGGAATTGGAGCCTTAAATGCTTGTGAGCTTGAATTTACATGTATGCGGTGGTTGTCATGTACTTGTATTTGGGAGTCGGACGGTATTGGTCTACAATTTACATTGTTTAATCTAGCTTACCAGTTTCCTCGGTTGATCAAGTTACATCCATGAAAATTCTATTTGCTTATTTGTTGCCAGGTTGAGGTTTTCTAACAGCCAACAGAGACCTCTAAGGATTTAACAAATCAAATCACTGTAATGTTGTTCCTCTGCAAGGCAAGTGTTTTCTCCCTCAATGACTTGTATATCATTTGTAACTTAGCATGAAGTACCTTCGTTATATAATTCAATATCAGGGTTAAACTTTTTTGCTTATACAAATACTCTTTCGATACTATTCTCTTTTTATAGGTTCAAGAAATGGATGATTGCTCAATCCTCGCATGTATAGCAGAAGAGTGAAGAACCATGAAGACAAAAAGGCTAGATGCTATGTGCTATTTTGTTTAAGCACAGCGTAGCAAATTAGGTCCTTGAATAGGTTAGATTTTGTTAGGTGCCATGGACTGTTTCGTTACAGAATAATATAATAGATAAGACTCTTGTACTCGAGCTTGTACATTATGTATAAATTATTATATTAATATATCTGTTTACTTGTTTAAAAAGTGAGCACAAATAATTCTTTGAAATTTGTTTATCCTTGTGAGCTTTATTTGTAACCGTCCTTTAAACTTCAAAAAGGAAAGTCCTATGGCGCTAGAAAAGCATTGTAAAACAATTCTCTAATTTCCCAATTAAATTGCATATGCATTATCTCTTTATTTGGCTCCAAATTGAAATAATTTCCAATATTGTTTATTGATGGTTTATTCCTAGCTACGCATATAGGTGTTGCAGCAATCCAAATCTATGTGTTGCTACGAACTATAGAAGTCATTCGTCCACGATTGGTACAAACACATATAAGCGTTGCCATAGCCCATTAATATCCGTTGCAACTTTGCAACGGTTATTTGTAGGTGTTGCCAACGCATATATAAGTGTTGCAACAAACCCTTGCAACGCCACTTCTGGCAACGCATAATAAATGCGTTGGTATAGACCCCACCAACGCATATATGGACTTTTAGCAACGTATATATGCGTTGCAAAAGGGGGGTCATCTTGTAGTGAGTATTTTATTTTGATAAACCATTCATACACTGGAACATAGTTCGTGAGACTTACAACAGGATTTAATTAAGCATAAACACACTCCATGCATGTACGACAACTTTCGAGTACCAAGTACCATCACGCAGATGCACAACACTGAATATCAATCCCTAGCACCGCATCATGCGTTAATATGAGTATCCTCCATTGCCGCTGCTTTGCCAATACTAAGGGACATTGAGAAAGAAGCATATATGCAATTGTATTGTCTTGCAGGTGAAGTTCCATGAAAAGTAGTTACTCAGCCTTCCAGGACCACAGGGGAGGGGTTTCAGAATCCTTCCAAGTGTTAAGGAACTTATGGTAGCGATCACCCTGAACATCTGCTGATGCATAGGACTCGAGTTCAGCCATCTCTTCAGGTGTGAGCTTCACTAATAGTGCTGCCACATTCTGGTTGAAGTTCTCGACTTTTGTGGTTCCGGGTATTGGGCAGACATCGCTTCCCTGGTGGTGAACCCAAGCTAGTGCGAGCTGTGATGGTGTGCATCCCTTTCTTGCTGCCATTGCGGTAACATGCTCAAATATCAGGGCATTCTTCTTGAGGTTTTCTGGTTGGAATCTTGGTAGATCCTAAAAATTCGTAGTATGTTTTCATGAAATTCAGAGAAAAGTGACCTTTGTTAAAGTAAATAGCGAATGCAATTGAAAGCAAATATACACAAAACTTATCGTAACAAAAAAGGGAAAGGATCCATCAAACTTGAGTGAAATGATGCAGAAGCAGCTGGCCATAGGGAGGTAGACAATGGTATAAACCTTGCGGAAGTCTTGCTCAGATAGTGTATGAACCAGTTTAGGTCCACTTGATAAGAACCCTCTACCGAGTGGACTATATGCAACAATTCCAATGCCAAGCTCCCTAAAATTGTCAGAACAACTGGATAATTCAGAAAATAATCTTGATACTTTAACTGACAAAAACATGGCATGTCTGAGTATGCACATACCTGCAAGTAGGAATTATGTCTTCTTCAACGTCTCTCGACCACAGAGACCACTCCAGCTGGACAGCAGTTATTGGATGAACTGCGTGTGCTCTTTTGATCGTCGATGCTGATGCTTCAGACAATCCAATGTATTTTATCTTTTTCTCCTCAATAAGTTTCTTGAGTTCACCAATCTGTGAAAGTCAAGAAGGCAAGCTTACTTATAAGACATGTCAACACATTCAAAAGTTGAGTGAAAAGAAGCTGCAAAAGCTGTTCTTTGACTAACAACACCAACAAACAGGGGAGCCCCCCTGTCCACCTCTATTTGTAGTTTACTATATGACTAGGAATTTACTTAAAGTTCCTTTTCTTACACAAAAGAATCACATTGAATGATTAAGGACAGCCATCACATAATTGTTTACTGAGAAGATAAGTTTACCAATTAAATAATAATTAAATCCTCGACCGCTGGACCTCAGATTTCCCCCTCCTAGTCCCGGCCTTCCTCGTCACCGACCATGACCGTCTCCACGCCCAACCTGCACATGCAAAGACCAAAGAATATTTTTCCCGCACAAGTTCTCACCAACTTGACCGATATTAGTCCACGCACACACGCACACGCCTCGGATAACAATATTAAGCAATGTTGTCAATTATTCATCATCATAAAAATCCTAGACCTAGCCACATGGTCTTACAATCTCCCCCTTGATGAATACATTGACAACACCTTAAGATAGCATGATAAATTAGCTTCAAATAGATATAAGCTAAGAACTGAAGCCAAAAGTCTCCAATCTCTCCCCTCAACACAAGAGAGCAGATTTCTTGATATCTCACAAAGTACACCAAATCTCTCCCCCTTTGGCAATGTAATCATCAAGAAATTTCAAAGAAGAAATATTCTAAAAAGAAGCAATGAGAATAAAAATCTAGAAGCTTTGTAGATTATCCAAGTCACTTTGAATTGATTTAATGATTTAACCAAGCCATATTTTTGAGTAGAAGAGCTATCTTGATCATATAAAGTCATATATCATATAGCAATATCAAAACAAAGCTTTCAATATGATTAGGCGATTTATATCAATGACAGGCATCTCAACAATGACTAGACCAATTATAAAGAGCACAATGAGATATAACAACAAAAAGTCAAAGCCTAAAAATGAAGCAAATTTTAACTCTAGACGGACTAGCAGTCTCATGTAATAACTTATTATTTCACACTCAATTCTTAGGCATGTGGCATGCTTGTAGCATACTTCTTTTTCATAATGACATATAATTTTTTTTAATGGTGGCATGCTTGAAGCATACTTCTTTTCATTTTGCGCACTTTTGTGCCCTTTTTTTACCATGGCATGCTTGAAGCATACATCTTTTCAAAATTTTCTTTATATATTCATCATTTTTTTAATAACATGCCAAATTGAGTGATCATAAAAATTGGAACATGAAACATGCGAGCCTCATAGCCAAGAGTTAAAATAAGACTCACAATCAAGCTAATCCTTTTCGATGGACATCATAAAGTAATAAATATAATTAATCTAGTCAAAGTATTCCGTCATGTCATACTTTTAATTCAAATGTAGCAATCTCATTATAAACAGTCATGATCAAAGCTACACAACATATGAATAGATATGATAAAGATAGCTCCACAACTCATTTAAATTTGATGGCTTGGACTTGTTGATTTAATTGACAAGTATAATAAACAAAGCTTCCAAAATTTTAAACAACAAGCTCCCCCTCAGAATAATTCCATAAAATGTAATACGCCCAACTCACTTCGCAAATGAGGAAAATGAGAAGTATCAAGCGATTTCATGAGCAAATCAGCAACTTGAGAATAACAAGATGTAAGACAATATCACCTTTTCCACATGGTTTCTCAAAAAGTGAAATCTCTTGCAAGCCATCAAAGAGAGTGAAGAACCATCAAGTGTTCCAATCAAACAATGAAATAAAAGACCAAAACCCAATCAAGCTCATATTCTCCATCCTTATCAGCTATTCTTACATCACAGGAAACATCGATCTCACAGTATTGGGGTTAGTGAAATAAGATCTAGGAATCCAGTACTGAGACACACGATGAACAGGAGCAACAAAGCTAGAACCAAAATCACGTGCATGTGGATGATCATAATGCCAAAAAGAACGTGAATTATTTGAATTTGATCTCAATCTAGCATGTGAAGCAGATTTAAAGCCATCATGAAAGTTCTCTAAAAACATAGCTTTAGTATTTGATCTAGGAACAAAAGACAATGCACGTTTTTGTTTTAAAGCATTCAATCTTTCCTTCTTTTCTTGCTTAGCTCGCCTAAAACAAAATTTGTGCAAGTGCCCATCTCTTCCACAATAGGTGCAATGGAATTTCACATAACCAGAATTCTTTTGAGATGATGAGCTAGTACCTACATTATTATTCGATGAACTTTGCACAAAGCCTGCAGATTTAAACACAGTTTGTTTTGGTTCAGATTTTACTTCAATCTTTCCAGGTTCAAGCAACTTAACAACCTTAGGAGGATTATTTTTGGCATGCTCAACAAAATTAAATCCTAGCCCACGATTTTTCACACTTGTTTTTGACTTGTCTAGGATCATATTTAGATTTTTCTTGCCAAAAGAAAATCTCTCCAAAGTGTCCTTAAGATACTCATTTTCTTTAACCAATGAGGAGCAAGATGTGCACTTAAGCAGTTCATTTGCTAAATCCTTGGAAGCACTAGTTTGAGCCAATCTTTCTTTTTCAGCGAAATCATTCAATTGCCTAGTCAAAGTATCAATTTCAATATTTAACTTAGGACAATTTGAGTAAGACATGTTCTCATGATAAAGCATTTGTTGAATAGATTCTTGAGATGAGTTAAGTCTAGCTTCTAACAATTCACAATTAGAGCAAGCTTTAGATTGAACATTTGAAATACTTGACTCTAAACATGTAGAAGAATTAGATTTGAGCTTTTCAATTTCATCATTAGCAAATTTTAATTTTTCATCACAAGAAACATGTGTCAATTTTAATTCATCAAATTTATCAGTTACATCTCTAAGTTGAACTAGATTTGATGCACTAATAGATCTAGCAGACTCCAACTCAGAATGTAAAACTTGACAAGACTCACATGATTCATCACCAGGAATTAAAGCCCTAAGTCTATCAATCTCAGAAGTTAAGCTTTCAACAAGACAATTACTTTCTTTCAATTTCTTTTTTGTCTTTTTCAATTCAATAGCAAGTTTAATCAAACCATCTTCAAGCTCATCATATGACGGTCCTACCTCATCGGGATCAATGTAGTCGTCGTCGTCGTTGTTGCTTGCCGTGAAGCACATACTCGTGAAGTTGTCGTTCTTCTTTTTACCAAGACCAAGAGCTTGACGTAGCCGCCTCTCTGATGCCATAGCAACCGGCTCTGATACCACTTGTAGGATCGTTAACGGCAATCAGAGGGGGGTGAATGATTGCAGTGCTTAGCGGAAACTTTTCAAAATTTATTATTATTTTTTAAACCTGCAAATTACAGAAGCACACACAAAAATATCCAACCACAATGCATGCAAAACAATCTATATGTATATGTATATTTGATGCATGCATGAATCAAAAGCCAATCAAAAGCTTAATGCCAAAAAGAAGAAGAAGAAAAACTAGCAATAAAAGTAAACCGTAATCATCTTTTCTCACGTAATCACCTTTTCTCTTAATCTCTTTTTCCTCTCTCCTAATGCAATGTCACGGCGGCTTCCATCAGACCAACGTGTTCTCTCTTATTACTTTTTGAGTTCCTCTGAATGCGTGCGGGTGACCGTGCAAGAAAAAGCACGATGACCAAAACCGAAGACGTCGCTGCTTTGCTTCTTAGTCACCCGCAAAAAACAAATTGCCTGATGCATGCGCAGGAGCTGTGAAGGATTCCCGGGCGCGTGAACCTCGGCCACGTTTCCACAGCACGCCGATCAAGACACGCACGTCATGCACGAAACTGAAGCCAGCGTTGCACGAGCACGAAAAATTAGGAACTCGATGTCGTCGACATTTGCTCCAGGATAAAAGATCGAACGCCGCCGCAATCTTTTCCTTGCTCAAAAACCGCAGCCGCACTCCAAAAGCAGCGCACGGCCAATTTTATTTTTCGCTCGCTCGCCCGATTACAATCTACCGCACCAGCGGATTTTCTTTTATACAGTTGATTCTCTTCTATTCAATCTCTACTTAAAATCCTAATCTAACTCCAAATAGACCTTAAAATCCTAATCCAACTCCAAGTAGGCCTGGGCCTTTTTACCTCAACCAGACTTTTGGCCCACTAATTTTCAAGGGACCCGAAACCCTTCCTAACACGGGTTTTTCACACTCCCGACTTTTCAATTCATCGCGTGTCGAAGCCTCCAGGACCGCACCTCCTGTATCTTCTCCACGCATCATCCACCTTTGATCTCTATGTGCTCCAGCGTGAGCCCGATCACCTCGTGACATCTACAACAACGACACCCATTCACTATGTTTTTGTTTTTTGAGGACCCACTATGTTGTAGTGACCTATTGGCCTCTTGCAATTATAGAGAGGGAAATGCTTCCTTAATTTGGGGATCTATTTTGGACCTTGAGGCCACTTTTCCAAGATTTAGAAGGACAAAGGATGGATCATTGCTGTACACGCCTGGAGACCCTGCTGACAGAGCCGTTGAGGTTGACTTGCAGGTGAAAAGTCTTAATCTGTGAGGAAGGATGAGGCAATGCGACACTGCTATGGAGGAAGGCAAGAAGATGGAACTAAATGAGAAGAAAGACAGACCAGGAAGCATTCTGAATTCTAAAGTCGTAACGAGATAAATAGAAAGGATAGGAACAATTATTTGCTTAATTTTCGTTGTAATTTGGCAATGTGAGGCTATGAAAGGCATGTATTGCTTTGTGTTGAGCTAAAATGGCTAAACTTAGTTTCAATAAAAATGGGATTGAGGCATCGTTGGTGGTGCCTTGTATATTTCACCTTGAAGCTTTCAGAAAAAAACCAGTGCTGGGTGCTGACTGCTAAATATTCCATTTAAAAACCCCATAATATTCATGAAGTTCGGAGTGCCTGACAGGTATGTCGAAGAAGCATAGGGTTCAAAAAACACTATAGAATTTGAGTGTTTCAAATGAAATGCAAGCATTAAGCTAAGAGATAAAAAAGGACGATGCTACACCACACTATACCGTTGGAAACGATTCCAATGGTACAAGCATGTTTCACCTGAGTTTCAACAGGTTTCATCCACATTTCTTAGATTTCATTAAGTTTCAAAGAGTTTCAAATAGGTTTCATATAGGGTTTCAACGCATTCCAACAACTATCAAATTTTAAACTTAGAATAGTCAATGGGTTTCACTGCTAAAATTTGATTGAAAAAGAGTTTCAGGGGAATTTCAACTGAATTTCAAAAAGAAACTTCAAAGTTTCAGAGAGTTTGGACAATTTCCATGGCAAATTTCATTCAAGTTTCAAAGGAAACGTTAACTTTCAAAAAAATTTCATCGGGTTTCAAGTGTCAAGTTTTATGCGAATTTTCACAAAGTTTCAAGTTTCAGCAAGGTTTCAAAATGTGATGATTTAGTTCAACAGTTTCAACGATGCGTTTCAATTAAGATTCCAATCAATGCTAGAGTTTCAACTGAGTTTCAGGCCAAAGCTCCAACTTCACAGAAGTATCATGCAGTTTCTTGCAAAAGCTTCAATTTTTAGAAGAGCTCAAGGCGAGTTTCAGATTGAATCAGTCTTTGAAGAAATTCATGCGAGTTTCAAGCGGATTTCAAAATTTCAAAAACTACAAGTTTTAGAGTAGTTTCAATTTTCAAGAGTTCGAAAAAACTCTTCAAGTTTCAAATAATTAGTTTGCCTGCTGGAGCTCACCGTAGGCAATTAACACGAGTATGCGATGAGTTTCGAGCACACCGCCCACCATCGTGCTCACTCGTGGCCACTCATGGTCCATCTCATTATGGTTGTTGTGCAAGCCTACAGCCGCTCATCGCCCATAGTCACCTGCTGCTCTCAGACAAGTCTGTGGTGACTGTGCTCGCCCGCTAGCTACTACCATGTGAACTCTCGCCTGATTGTGCACCATCAAGATCACCTATGGCCACGGCTCACGTTCATGGCACTATCCCTCGATGTCGCTCGTTGGACACACCTCGCATGTTAACAGTTCCTGGAGAGAGAGGGAGGGAGCAAGAGAAACATAGGTTTATGCGAGTAGTTGCGGGAAAGGAGAGAGAGAGAGAGAGAGGGAACAACAGAAGCATGTGGTGGAGTGGTTTTAACGCTTCATACTTTTCGCCTCAGATGTATAAAATAATTGGATGGTTCAGTGTACATGTGGGGGCTTTTCTAACGCTTCATCCTTTTCGCCTCAGATGTATAAAATAATTGGATGGTTCAGTGTACATGTGGGGGCTTGATCGGATGGGTGTGTCCTATCCCGTCGATTTTGAGTTCACATTATACCGTTGTATAGTATTTCTCATAAAAATCGAGAAAAGTTTTTTAGCTAAAATTTATTTGTACATGGTTACCGCACTTAGAAATTGCTACACAAATATGAGTTGCAACTAGACCTAGCCAAACGGCCTGGGCCAAATATGCTGGCCTAAGGCACAATATACCGTTGGCCCGGCCCAAGAATGACACGGCACAAACAGTAATCAAGCCATGTTGGCCCGGCCCAATCGGGTGTGCCATGCTTGGATTAGCACCTCGGCACGACGAGCTAGCCCAGCACAAAATGCAAAGTAACTTTTCTATGGTAGTGTAGTAAAATTGCTTGTAGTTGGTAGTAAAATTACATGTGTTAGGGTTACTATACTCTTCTAAGCACGGATGGGTGACTCAGTAGTAAGATTATTTATGATTGATAGTAAACTTACTTGTGTTTGGTAGTAAAAAAACTTGCGACTCTGTGACTGATAGTAAAATTACTTATGACTAGCAGTAAATTACTTGCGACTAGCAATAAAATTACTTGGCTATGCATGTTTAGGCCGACCCTGCATGGCCCAACCCTTCTCTATGTCGTGTGTGGGTTAAAGGGCAGGCACGTAGGCCAACACGGCATGACACGATAACTTATTTAGATCAATCGTGTTGGGCCTATTTGGCTATGCCCAATCCAAGCCTATGCTGTGCCCTATCCAGGTCTGTGCTGTGTTGTGTAAAGCAACCAACGAGCTAAGCCAGTACGCGTTCGGACCAAGTAAACGCATGCCCCTCTCTCTCTCTCTCTCTCCACCATTCACTCACGCCTCTCTCCCCAAACCCTAGAGGCGTCACCACCTAAGTGACGTCACGCCATAGCTTCGCTGAAGCATATGGTCTTAGTATTCTTTTTTGCTGTGGCTGATGGCTTATCGACTTAGCGTGAACGCTTGTATGAATGAATTAAATGCTGATAAGCCGATAGGCCGCTTTGAAAAAGCTATTCCAATAAATCACTTTAAAATAATGACGGAGAAGTTGTCATGTTTGTTTATTCGGAGATACACTCTATAGAATTCCAACGTTATCCTAAAGTTAGGGATAAAAAAGTTGAAAAAGTCTTTGAGCTTAAAGTTGTTCGTACGTACATCAAACGGATTTACTATCTGTGAGTTGCCTTTTTTTTTTAACTTACGTCAATTTTGTGTGGCTTTGAATTAGCTTTTGAGACGTGTGTGTCTAATACTATATTAATCCAACAGTTCAAAAATAAGTCTTGCCCTTCAAAAAGATTAAGTCGCCTCGTATATAGGCTTGCTACTAGTCTACTGTCGGTGTGATCAACTAGCTGCTAGTCAACAGCACGAGCATGAGCTGAACTGGGCTCACCGTGATTTCGATGGGCACCCTGGTGTCGATGCGGTGCTGGTAGTAGAGATCAATGCAGTCGACGCCGAGCCGCTTGAGGCTGCTTTCGCACGCCTCGCGCACGTACGCCGGGTCGCCGCGGATCTCCCGGGTGCCGTCGGCGTCCGCGCATATGCCGAACTTGGTCGCCAGCTGCACCTCCTCCCTCACCCCTCCCTGCAGCGCCTGCATATATATCCAACAAAGAAAGCACTAGCTTTCAGTACCTCACCAGCTACGCATCCAAGAATCAGTACTGGAGTACGTGGAACATTCTCTGACCTTGCCGAGCAGGACCTCGTTGGTGTGGGGGCCGTAGATGTCGGAGGTGTCGAGGAGGGTGACGCCGGCGGCGACGGCGTGGTGGATGAGCGCGATCATGTCGGGCTCGGGCTTCGGCGGGCCATAGTAGGCGGACATGCCCATGCAGCCCAGGCCCTGCGCCGACACCTCCAGCCCCTGCGAGCCCAGCTTGATCCGCGGTACCACCGTCGCCGGAGCAGCCATGGCCTGTTCCTGCAAGCTAGCTACTCTACTGGAGCACTAGTTTGGAGTGTTGAATAGTGAAGTAGACTAGCATATTCCTGCTTAATTTATACTGCGTAGGAAGGCCGAGTGCAGAGAGGCCAAGACGTCAGGGTATACGTCACCCGGCGGCTTGGGACGATGATCCCATTTTTTAGGTCACCCGGCGGCTTGGGACATTTTTACAGTGCATTTTCTTTTTAGCTGCGGCTTTTGGTTTTTGGTTGTGATCTGTGACTTTTAGACTGTTTGTACAAGAAATTATAGAGTAATAGAAACTCACGTGCGGTTTTTGCCGATATAAATTAAGTCAGTAAAGTATGTACTATAATTAACTAGTAGACTCTATATTGAAAAAATATTTTATTTAAAAGCTAGTTACTGTAGAAAAACTGAAAAGCAGCTTTTAGAATTTTTATAGTACCACCTTGTTGCTGTGAGAGTTGGTACACAACTTCAGAGGAGCCAAGTCAACTGTGTCTTTTTTTCCCTATCTTTTAGCCGGAGATTGTAAATGGATCATCAAAAATGACTTACAGTGGTGCAATTTTATTGTGTTCCCGGTGCAATCTCATTTGTGAGACACATTTTCTTTTATAAGGTAAAATCAAAAGACTACTTGTTTCTAAGGCGTGTATTTGTAAAAAAATCACTAAATTTAACTGATGATGTTAGTTTCGACTATTCTAACTTCAAAAAAGTCGGTATCGACTAATTGCCTGTAATATATTAATAATAACACAAATAATCTATTTAAATTGCTAGGGTGTGCAAGTGCAAGGGTTCATGACCGAGAATCTGTGGGCAAATGGCTGGTCAATTTGAATATTTCAATGTGCTTTTTTTTAAGAGATAATATTAAATTTGTGTTGTCCCTGGTACAATGACTGTATTAAATTTGTATTGTCCCTGGCACAATGAGTGCATATTGTTATCTTTTCTTTTCGCTCATGGGGTTTCTGGATCTGAGAGAGAAGGGGAGAGGGAGAGGGGTTACCGACCGTCCATCGCGTTGGATGAGGAGCCGGTCATCGCGGGTTCGTTGGTGAAGATCTGCGCACGGGCAGCGACGGCCGGGGAAGAAGGAAGACGACGGCGGCGGCGTCTCGCGGTGGCGACGATCTCCCTGGCTGGTGGTGGCTTCCCGTCGCTTCAGCGCCCCCCTCTTAGATCGGTTAGGGTTTGTTGGTGGGGAAGGTGGCGGCACGGTGAACCTCGTCGTGCGTGCCGCCCCGGCCCCCACCTCTCTTTTATATGGCGGCATGAGCGGCCCACCAGCCTATTGGGCTGGGCGCCCCCGATCAGGGCGCGAGCAAGGGGAGGGTATTTGGCCGTTGGGCCAAATGCCCTGCTGAGATCATTCTAACATTCTCCCCCTTGATCTCAATCTATACTTTATGTTTAATTACTTTTTGACTTTACACATTCCATCATAGATTAGTGCATAGAACATGTCTCATCGTCACGGTCAATCGCCGATAGATTCAATGACTACAATACACCTCTCTGCTCAAATAGTTACTTTAAACTTTTGGGCCATCTTTTAGTCCGGTATCATAGGCTTTCCTTAAACCCATGCCGCTACATGTTCTCGAACACGTTGGGTGGTAAGCCTTTAGTAAGCGGATCCGCTAACATCTTTGCGGTATTTATGTGCTCAAGACTTATAATTTGATCCCGAACTTTATCTTTCACAACATAGTACTTTATGTCAATGTGTTTGGCAGCACCACTTGACTTATTGTTGTGGGCATACGTTACTGCGGGTTCATTATCGCAGTACAACTTAAGTGGTCTATTGATGTCGTCAACCACTTTTAAGCCGGTATGAACTTCTTTAGCCGTTCACCTGCCCGTTGCCTCATAACATGCTACAAACTCGGCATACATTGTGGGCGATGTAGTGACGGTTTGTTTTGAGCTTTTCCACGATATAGCTCCTTTAGCGAGTGAACACATATCCGGATGTAGACTTTCTATCATCTCCGCAAAATCGAATCTGTATACCCCACTATATGGAGTGAATCGATCTTCGTATGTCATCATGAGGCCTTTTGTTCCTTGCAAATAACGCAAGACTTTCTTTATCAATTTCAATGTTCTATTCGAGTTGCTCTGGAATCGCCAAATAACCAGTAACAAACGCTAAGTCGGGCGTGTGCACACTTGAGCATCTTGTAAGCTTCCGACAGTGAAGCATATGGAACCGATTTCATTTGTTCGAGCTCGTACTGGTTCCTGGGGCATTGAAAATCCCCATATCTGTCGCCCTTGACTATAGGTGCAGGTGAAGGACTATATTTATGCATACCAAATTTCTTTAAGACTTTCTCTATGTATGCCTTTTGTGACAGTCCCAATATCCCCTTGTTTCTAACCCGGTGAATTTCGATCACTAGAACGAACGAAGCTTCACCAAGGTCTTTCATATCAAAGTTTGAGGACAAAAACTTCTTTGTCTCCAGTAGCAGACTGACATCACTACTAGCCAGTAGGATGTCATCCATATACAGGATTAGGAAGATAAACTTCCCATCTTTAAACTTTGTATAAACACATTTGTCCTCTACATTATCTTTAAACCCAAATTTTCTTATTGTACTGTCAAACTTCAAGTACCATTGTCTTGAAGCTTGCTTTAACCCATAAATCGATTTCTTTAGGCGGCATCCCATTCTTTCATTTCCTTCCATGACAAAACCTTTCGGTTGTGCCATGTAAACATTTTCCTCCAAATCCCCATTAAGAAATGCCGTCTTTACATCCATCGATGTAACTCTAAATCATAATGTGCTACTAATGCCATTATGATTCTGAAGAATCTTTACATGAGACCGGAGAAAATGTCTCATTGTAATCAATCCCTTCTCTTTGCGTAAAGCCTTTTGCCACAAGTCGCGCTTTATGTCTTTCTACATTCCTTGGGAGTCATGTTTAGTCTTGTAGACCCATTCTGACCCTCTGTTTTGGCTCCTTTAGGAATAATTTCCAAGTCCCAGACTTTATTAGTCTTCATGGACCTCATCTCCTCTTCCATGGCCTCAAGCCATTTTGAGGAATTTTCGCTTCTCATGGCTTCTTCAAATGAGGTGGGATCATCCTCCATTTGAAATTCCTCTGTATGATAAATCTGATAATCATCGAAATAGTGATCTTCTTACTCTTTGAGACCTCCTGGGGCCTCCTCATTTGGTACATCTTCTGTTTGAGGTTCTCTGTTGCTCCCCTCATCTGTGGCAATAGGTTCTATAGGATCTGAAGAACAGGTTCCTCATTATCATTCATTGTTGCCACGGGAGGAACAATAACAGTCTTGGCACCACGATGTCTCGCCGTCGGTGCGGCGACAGCAGTAGTGTGAAGAATGGCTCTTGAATCATCGGAGTGGGCGCAAACACCGCTTCTCTTCAAGGTCAATCTCTCGAGCTACCATGCTCCCCTCATCATTTCATCCTCTAAGAAGACAGCGTGTCTCGTTTCTACAAACTTTGTGTATCATGCAGGACGGAGAAGCGATAACCTTTTGACTTTTCAGGGTAGCCAATGAAATGGCAACTTCATCGCTTTGGGATCAAGTTTCCCAAGGTTTGGGTTAAATACTTTAGCCTCAGCAGACTCCCCACACACGTAAGTGGTTTAGTGAGGAACTCTTCTGTCCACAATTAAATGCGGTGTTTTGGGCACCGACTTACTAGGCACTCTGTTGAGAATATGAATGGCGGTTTTCAACGCCTCCATCCATAAACTCAATGGGAGTGTGGAGTAGCTCATCATGCTTCGCACCATATCCATCAGGGTACGGTTGCGTCTTTCAGCTACTCCATTTTGCTGAGGTTCGCCCGGCATGGAATACTGGGCCACTATTCCATTTTCCTGTAAAAACCTCGCAAAAGGTCCAGGAACTTGTCCATATGGGGTATGTCGACCGTAGTACTCCCCCCCACGATCTGATCGGACTATCTTAATCTTTAAATCGTGTTGGTTTTCAATTTCAGCCTTAAATATCTTGAATTTATCCAAGGCTTCATTTCTTTCTTTAATTGGATAAATATATCCATAACGGGAGTAATCATCTGTGAATGTTATGAACGAGTCATATCCATCCACACTTTTCACAGGAAAAGGACCACAAATGTCTGTGTGAATAATTTGTAGAACTCCTGTGCTTCTTTTAGCGTCTTTTTTAATTTTCTTTACATATTTTCCTTTAATGCATTCTCTGCATTGTTCTAAGTCTGAGAACTCTAATGGAGGAAGAATATCATTCTTTACTAGTCTTTCTATTCTCCCCCTCGAAATATGGCCTAAGCAGCGGTGCCATAATTTCGACGACTCATCTAGAGTTCTCTTTCGTTTTCTGTTTACATTCGTGAGACGAGATTCAATCACTTTCTGCACGCAACGTTCTCATTATCTCATACGACATTCACATCATCACACAATGATAACAAATAAAGCTCATTCTGTAATATGGCAATACCAACACATTCTTTATTAAACATTATTTCGCACTTGCCATTTCCAAAATTGCAATCATAACCATCTTTGTCCAAATTTGACACACTAATCAAATTCCTCTGTAAAGAGGGTACAAAAAGGACATCTCTAAGTAAAGAGTGGAGCCATTAGCTAATTCTAATGAAAGATCGCCAACGGCTTCAACTTCACCGACTCCATTTGCGACTTTAACGCATCTTTCTTTTCTTTGCGTAGTCCTCGTCGAACGGAATCCTGTAATGAATTAGCAACATGAACAGTTGCTCTGAGTCAATCCACCAAGTGGATTTGAATATTTCACATACAGCATTCATTAATAAAGGTAATAATGTTCTCACCTTTCTTAGCCATTATCATCTTTAAATAGTCGGACAATCCTTCTTGTAGTGTCCGTCTTCTTGATGAAGGCACCGGTCTTTGTCTACAGCAAATTTGTTCTGTTGAGGCTGATGTACAGAGGCTTTGCCCTTGTTCTTTGAGAAGGGGTTACTGTTGTAATTCTTTTTCTTGTTTTCCCTCACAAAGTTGATAGCACCACCATGTGAGGATTTGATTCTTTCCTCCTCTTGCACGCACATGGCTATGCACTTTTTCCATGTCCCATTTTTCGGGCTGCATATTATAGTTGACAACAAAAGTGTCAAACTCTTTTGGCAAAGAAGCAAAAAACCAAATGAATAAGGAACTCATCCTTGAGAGCCAAAACCATCGATTTAAGTTTAGATGCCAAGTTGCTCATTCTAAGAATGTGCTCTCTTATGCCATTTCCACTGCCAGAATACCTTTGCTCACACAAATGCTTAATGGTGTGTAGCATAAGTCTTTGAAGAGCCGTGAGCGACTCTTTATTTTATCAAGATATTCGTGACGGTGTCACACTCTGCAATTGAGCCCATAATTGCAGGCTCAATTGTGTTCTTTATCACAGCCATACACTTCTTGTTGGTGTGGTCCATTCTTATGATCAAGGTCATAAGACATGCAGTAGAGGAGCATGATCCCTCTGTCTTCTCTGCCATGCAGCATCAGCCTCATTTTCATCCCTCACCGGTACCACAAACTCGTGGGACACGGTGTGGCGACACAATTCATATACAATGAGAACAATTAAACATAATAACAACAACTGCATGCCTTGGTTTCAACGTTGGTTAAAATTAAAACATACAGTTGTTTACACATTAAATCTACATCACCGTTGGGCAGAAATAGAAATAATGCATAAAATCATCAATTAAAAAACATCATACTTTTAACAGTAAAATTATATGCCTTATTTCCAACTTTGGTCAAAATGCGACATACAATTTAAATCAATTTTATCTATACATTGAATCTACATCACCGTTGGGCAGAAATAGAAATAATGCATAAATCCATCAATTAAAAATTATAATATTGTTATTATCAACGTTGGTCAGAAAATAACAATATCATAATTATCTGGGATTTTTCTCTATTTTTCCAAAATTAAATTCTCCCGTTGGTTCGAATTTAATAATGAAAAAATCAATCAATAATATCTTTTGCAGCGGAAACTGTAATTATTCTAAAAAATAATTCAATATTCAGAAGCAATATACAGTACACTTTTAATCTCTGGAAATAATTAACACGTTGGTGCAAAAATTTACAGAGAATTTGGATCAAATTTCATTGAAATTCATTAAAAAAAATTGCTTCTGAAAAACATTATAATCAATAAAAATCCAATTTTGGACATGTTCAGTCGGCCTTTTGGCCCAGCCCATATGGGGTTGGCCACTCGGCGCCCGTCCACAGTAAAAGAAATCATTCCGACAAAAACCCCAACCTAACCCTAGCCATTCCGATTGTGGCCTCTTGACTCACCAATGTCCTTTGTTGGACTACAGAGTCATTCTTTCCCCCTTTTTTTTTTTTTTTGTTCTTGTTTGCCACCGATCCAAGAGGGGTTCAAAATGGGGAGTTCAATCATGGCTGATACCATTGTTATCTTTTCTTGCGCAACTTATCCATCGCGTTGGATGAGGAGCCGGTCATCGCGGGTTTTTGAAGATTGCGCACGCAGCGGCGCCGGGAAGAAGGAAGACGACGCGGCGGCGTCTCTGTGGCGACGATCTCCCGGCTGGTGGTGGCTTATGAGCGCCCCTCTTAGATCTAGGGTTTGTTTGGGGAATACGGTGAATAGCAGCTCTTAGATTGGATCAAAGTGGGCCAAATGCGAGATCATTCTAACACATATATATATGGTCATCAAACAAAGTGGGGTTGGTACGTCCTAGAAATCATTCCGCTGAGTCCTGTGTCCTCTTGACTCACCAATGTCCTTTGTTGGACTACAGAGTCATAGATCCTATATTTTGATTTCCTTGCGCAACTTATGCATTTTTTTGGTTAAGAAGAAAACTGTATTATGCTATGATATCTCTTTTTATATATAGCAGCTCTTAGATTGGATCAAAGTTGCGAGATATGATACGAGCATACACGGTATGAAGAACGAAATAGATGAATCTCGTGGAAAGCCAAAATAATGATGTCGAAACAATCATGACGAGAGAGAATGATTTAGCAAAGCCAACCGTAAATTCCTTAAACACGATCTCAAAATAGTAGAAGGGAGTATCGCTCTCTCACATTAGGAGTCTCGAATCGTTGCCCTATATAAGAATCTAGTGCTAAAGAATAACCTAGCCTCTAATATTCGTGTGCACCTCTTACTTTGGATGAGTTGGTTTGTGGCTTATGGATTTTCCATGGCCACCCCTTATAGCTTTATATAGTGCCTTTAATTCTCTTTCGAAGAAAAGTAGAAATCTTACTCCAAAATGAAGGAAGAATCATAATCTAATTAAAATTTGTATAGCAATTCTTGTAGCACACTTCTCTTAGTCCTATTAAGATTAGGATATAAGTCACTCAACAGACTTTATTAGCTTGGCCAAAAAATAAAGGGGCATAAATCAATCCATGGCACATCTCCTTTGCCCATATGCTTCCTCCATTGACTCGTCGGTCTGACGGTCTCCTATAACCATAAGTACGAATTATTTTTATTAGGAAGAGTTGGCTATAGTACTTTAAGACGTACAAACAATTGAGGACTTTTTCCGAGTATAATACCACAGTTACTTTGTGATTTGTCCGGAGAACTGGCAAATTAAATGATTATTGGCTGGTGAATTTGGGTCCTTTTTTTAGTCTGCTGGTTGCAGATAGTGGCCAACAAAGTGGGGTTAGTTGTAAATACCAGTGTCATTTTGCTCTGCACTACGTTATTCCCACTAATAATTAATCCTTGTGGCCTCTTATCATTAACTCTTTCATCATCAATTAACTTTGGTGGACTAGGTTTCTCAGAATCCTACGATGGTTTTTAACTTCAGAAGTACTGCCAACTAGCTAAGGGGAAAATTCATGCTAGATTGGCACATTATACTGAGTAGAACTTTAGCTTTTAATTTAAAATTAAAATAAATCTATTTTACTCTCTGAATTATCTAAAAATCCTGCATAACCCCTGAACTTTAAAACTGTTTGTTTAACTCCCTACGGTTGTTTTGCTGGGCAGTTTTGCCTACGTTGCTCAGGTTTGCATCCGATGTTGACACAGCGCCGTCCAGTGTGGTGCATAAGATGGGCCATAGATGAATTTTTTATTATCTAATCTTTTTTAAAATTATTTTAAAGTTAATTTCCTGCGAACTTTATTTTCAATACTAATCTCTTTGGCCTCGCCACCACCCATAACATGGCCAAACCGTATTGTCACGCCACATACTACCGATGTGCAGGGGTCCAGTGGGCGGGCAGGATGGGGCCTACGGAAACCGGCGGCGGCGATGATGGATTTAGGGGAGGAGAGACGAAGCTTCGGAAGAAAAAGAACATAAGGAAAAATGGGAACCAGAAAGGTGGCCGCACTTAGGTCACCCTGTCACGTCAAGTCTCATGGTGTGACCATAGGGCTTGTCACACTATGAGTTATAGTGTAACAGATGCCACACAAACTATCCATGTTGACACGGCACGCGGTCAAGGGCTTGCATTGCAGCTTTAGCCACGTCTCTATGGGTGACGTGACAGAATGTCTTGACCATGCCACAAATGGTGGCGTGGCCCGAGAGGTTAGAATTAGAAATAAAGTTTACGAAAGATTAACTTTAAAATAATTTTATAAAAAGAATTAAATAATAAAAATTCACCATGTACCGACTTGGTTGGAATAAAAGGCGGCGCTAACCCATGAGGACATGTCCCTTCTGATTCCCGTATATTCTCTCGGGCTAGTGCTCCTCCGTCTCCACAATGACTTGTGCAATCACTTGCGCGCAGGTCATGAGTGGAAGGATAGGCTGAGGGCATGTTCTTTTCGACTGCGGTTTATGGCTTTTGATTGAAATTTTTGAATTTTGGCTATCTACGGTACAGATTACGAAGAGACAGATACTCAATTGCGATTTTGGCCGGTACAGATGTTGAGCTTTTAACGTGTAGATCGTTTAACTTGTAGACCACGTCTTGAGAAAATACTCCATTTGAAAGTTACGTACTGTAGCAAAAGCCAAAAGCCGCCAGCTTTTGACTTAAAGAACAGGCCCTGATTTTGGCTCTCCGTACTGTGGACTTGGTCAGTACCCACTGGGGGTGGAAAACAGTAATGGATAATTCGTTTTATCCGATATCTATATCCGAGAAAACACAAATGTGGTAAGCAAAATCCGTATTCGAAAATGTTCGTATTCATATTAGAGAATATTCGTATGTGTATTTGAGAATATTTGTATTCGTATTCGAGAATATTCGTATCCGTATTTGTATTCGAGACTATTCGATTCGTATTCGATTCATTTCTAAAACCCATGAAAAATCCATACGAATTTTGTGATTCAAAATTTGAATTTAGGTGGTTTAAAACTAGTAACGGGTCAAAAACCGGTGAAAAATCAGCAAAACCGCTAGGAATCCGTTTTATCTGATATTCGTATCCGAGAAAATCTGTATTCAAAAATATCTGTATTTGTATTCGAGAATATTCATATCCGTATTTGGGAATATTCGAATTTGTATTCGTATTTCTTTTATAAATATGAATTCGTATTCGTATTTGAGACAATTCGATCATATCCGATCCGATTCCACCCCTAGTACCCACCCCTTGGTCATGAATCATGGCGTAGTTGAACAATATACCACACGATTACGCCTAGGGTTTGTTCGTGGTGAGGGGTTTTGATCAAGTTCTTAATTTTCGATGAATTTTGATTAAGTAGTGGAGTACTCGTCCCAATTTCATGCTTGATTGTAGCGGGGTTTTGTTGATACCCGCACGATGGCGTCTAGGTTTTGTTCATTCGTGGAGGTTTGATCAAGGGGAAGTTCAAGATCAAATTTTCTACGAATTTTGATGATGGGGTGCAGTAATCATGTAGTTTTCTTTGAAGTATAATACCCGCACGATGGCGTCTAGGTTTTGTTTATTCGTGGAGGTTTGATCAAGGGGAAGATCAAGATCAAATTTTTCTACGAATTTTGATGATGGGGTGCAGTAATTTTGTCAATTTGAGTTGGATTGTTGCATTTTTTTTGTTTACGGTTAGAGTAGTACGTATGCCCGCACGATCGCGGCCAGTTGTTCTGACTTGGAATTTTAGTTGCTCCATAATGCAGTATGACCAGAGGGCAGCAGTCTGACTGGTCACTGTATGGCAGCCTGATCGGAGTGATTGGGTTGTCTGACCGACTTGGTGGTCGTGGTCAGCCCAGTCCTCTATTTTGGAGCTAAGTTGAGTTTATTTTGGGTTGTGAGTCATGACGGTGTCCATACAATTGTTAGTCATTGGGTTTTCATGCAAATGTAGGTCATAGTGTGTCCATGCATATGTTTTACTGATGATAGTTAAATGCATGTTATTTGTGTTCAAATCAATTGCTTGTTCTTTGATGTATAGGTGCTTTCATGATTATTGTGGCCAGCGGTAAGATCGAGGCTACAAAAAGGGCCCTAAGGCCATAGCGTGTCATATAAGTCTACAAGGAGCAACATCTTAAGTTGAGAAACATAGGAGAATGACAGGGATCATAAGGAGGCAGTTCATGCATGTGGTGTACCAATTGGATTTATGCGTTTCAAATGGTGACGTTTCTCGAAGCAGACGTACGATCTTGGTGGCAAGCAACTAGCCATCACGGATTATAGTGTAATGTGGCGTGCTATAGGACTCGGACGTTTCAAGTGGTAATAGCCTCGGCTTAGGCATATGATCTTGGTGACAAGGCATCGAGTATCACATCTGCGTGGAGACTGGCGGGTGGTAATGGAGAAAATTGTCCAATATCGGGTCGATTGGTGGTTTGCAAAACTGCGGCGTTAATCTAAGTGGTTTAGGTCACGTCTTTGAAGATGGAACATATAAGTGTGAAATATAAAACCTATTTGTATGTGGGTTACTGGGTTTCCCCAATTATAATTAGAGTGACACTACAAGAAAACCCCCCTATAGTAACGCTGTATTGTTATGTTTGATACGCTTTATTTCGTCTCTACAGGAATATAGGCACGCTTTTGTAAAGCGTGTTAGGAGCGTCTTCGCATGGACTGTGTCAGGAGTTGTAGAGACGAATTCTTTAAGCATATCTATGAGATAAAAAGACGTTTTATAGAGACGCCTAATGCATGCCTACACATATTGATACACTTTTATAGACACATTTATACAGCGCATCTATCAGTATAGTTACGTTGTATAGTAGCGCTTCATCACGTATTAAGAATTGTAGAGACAGTCTCGTAGGTACATCTACATTACATGTCTACTAATAATAGTCACGCTTTGTAATGACACTTTAATGCGTATTAAGAAGTATAGTCATGCTTTATAACGATGCTTTGATGCGTATTAAGAAGTATAGTCGCGCTTTATAATGACGCTTTAATATGTATTAAGAAGTATAGACACGATTAATAGATACATTTATATTACGTGTTTAATTATATAGACACGCTGTATAGTAACATAGCCACGTGCTCAGAAATGTAGAAACGATATGATGATACATTTACATTGCGTGTGTATCAATATAAGTTCGTTGTATAGTAACATCTTGTTGCGTTTCAAGATATGTAGAGACGGTTTCATATGTACATTTATATTTCGCGTCAGTAATGCTTTTGTGTATATATTAATATATACACGCTTTGTAGTAACACCTTCTTATGTATTAAGAACTGTGATGTTTTCTTCAAAATGGACATCCAAATATAGATAATATCTGTATGATTGGATAATGACAATGCAAATCACCAAAAGTATTCCATTTGTAAAATCATCTCTTTAGCATCCACAAAACAAGATAATAATTAGTTCACTCCCTGGACATCATATAGACCAGTAACTATATCAAACTGAATGGTTCATCAAACATATGTGGAGTACAGGACAACCAGAAACTCCTAGTCCTAGTAGCAGAGAAATACAAAGGCTCCATCTTCATCACCACTGCTCCACACCAGCAGCAAGGCACTGAAGAAGACCCCGATCTGGATGCGGATCTAGCCCTGCAATTGAACAGATGCAGTTGATAATAGCATTGAGACAAAAAAAATTGCAGTTTGAAAAGATGACATGAGTTAAATAATGTAGCTTCAACATTTTTTCTTATTGCAGCTGACACAAATAAGAGACTAAGAGTCCAAGCATATCCATGAGAAGCAATGGTATAAGCGAACAACGATCCTCTATGGTTAGCTTAGGCATGTAGCATAAGTCAGTATTTATAGAAAATTAGCCTGCAAACACCATCTTTTTTGCTGTTAGATAAAAACAGCTACTACTCAGGTCATGTGCTGCTAAGAATCATGGCATAGCTAATGACTTTATACCCTATGCCAAGCAGGCCGCAAGGTCTTCAAAAATTGATGTTGGTAGTCAACATAAAGAAAGTCATATAATAAGCATGACGCAGGCAGTGAACAGATATAATCTTAACATTACCCAAACATAAAATTTTTAGAAATGTCACAAGGATATTAGTAAATTTGAAACATTTACTACTAGTACATGGCACAGACCTATAATGGAAACAAAATTAAGATGCAACATTTCACTATGCTTCTTGTGAAACGGCTACTGGATAAATTGATTATGTAATATTATCTCTTACACGATTCCTTCTACGTGCCACTAGAATGTGAAAAATAAGCAAAGAGATCATAGACATTTCAAGTTTTTGTGGCTATAAACTAATTCTTACGTACATTAATTGATTATTTCAGGCAATGGCTGCAATTACTGTTCATAGACATTTCAAGTCGCAGCTAGATCCGGTATTGGCTCTACTGCTCTATGTTTTACCCCTGTCTAATCTAAATATCTGATCCAGATCTCATGAATAATCTAAACATGACGGTACATTATAGCACAGTTGAGATACTTCTTACCTCAACATCCTTGATTATTTGTTCCTTGTGTGTCTTGAATAGCTCATTGTCCCATCTTGGAATGTGTAATGGTGCAAATGTTGGGCTTTCTGCTAGATCTCCAAGGTGTTGCCCAAGAATGGAAGCTGACCTTTCATTTGGGACACCACTTTCATCAGTCCCGACAACTATCTTTCCTCCTTGTAATTCCAATAAATTAGCAACTCCGAAATCCCCTATAACCTGTCGCACCTCTCCATTTGGCCCTAAATATATAAAATTGTAAGACATAATATCGTATTTAGATATGTAATGAAACATTATCGACCTTACATATTATCTTAATTGGACATGCAGGTTTATGTGGCATGCGGGATAATATATTATCAATGTCTGGAGGGCCCTGTAAATTGTCTTCGTCCTCATTGTCCATCGAATCTTCATGCCCCTCCTGCATAGGTTCGGTATCCTGTACTTCAAGGTTCAAGTTCCTTAATCTTCTAGGTCCTCTTGCCATGATTATCTTGCAAACAAACTCAAAAAGGAAGAATTAGCCAATAGACCGAAATGGGTTACATAGTAAAAGAACAGAATTATACAGACAAAATGTTTCATGTTGCGGTTGGAGTTTGAGCTAAGAGCATAAGTAGCAGAATTTAGGAAGCAGACTTATGTTCAACTAATATAAACAGACCATCGTCCAGTGCCCAAGAATAAGACCACGGAAATTTCCCACTACCATTTTCAGGATGAAACATGAAACAAACAGCTCGGAGATCAGCGAACCTTATAGAATAGTGTTGAGTTAGAGGTTACTTAGTTTTTGTACTTTTAAGGTGAGAATTTTTGCTATTTCTTGGTTATGCTTGTAGGAGATCAACCATGCTGGAGTGGTGGGTTGTGGCGAGCTTGTAAGCAATAGAGGTAATGAAATCTGATGTCTGAAAGATATAACAGGCACTTTGGTTTGTCTGATAGAATTCAGTGCTCAATATTTTGGCCCTCTTTTGTCATATTACTTTAAATAGTTTGTTTTTATCTTCAAACTGGTACTTTCCATCTGTAGTCACTTATAGTTAATTTCAGGAATTTCTTGCACTAGGGTTATCATTCTCTTTGCTTTCTATAGCTATATTGGTCTGTCTTGTAAATAGTTAAATACAATGCTCTTGACTAATTGTTCAGATCTCATTCATTAAATACACCTCTATCATAGCAACTGTTAATCATTTATAGCTAATGCTGCTGTGTCATGAACAGTTGTTTGGATGACATAAGATTAGTATGTAGATACTGGGATAGAGATTCGGTCCTACGTTTCTTTCCTTATATTGTTTTGTTTTTGTGTGAAAATTTCTAACAATCTATGTTACGAGTTTTGAAGTTGGTGGTCCTAACACTCCGTCAAACATTGACCCATGGTTGATAATTGGGGATGAATCGAATATTATTGTGGCAACAAATCGCTCATCCTGTTTGCTAGTAATCCAATTGCACTTCGGATGGAAGTACTTTGTGAATCTAGTGGAACTAATGCCCGCCCATCGGAGGTGTTGGCATCTATAATCACAGTTCTTGGGGCATGGTATGACCTTTACTTATCTAACACAAGTGAGGAGTTGGTTTCTGAATCTCAAGTGATAATTTGAATTATTCTCATTTTTCATATGTCTATTGAATATCTTTAATGACTTTAGACCCTCTGCAGTCATTTCGTTAATGATACTCTGCATTAGCATTGATACGAAACATGGTCATTTCTTCTTCCTTTCAGACTTTATACGTGAACAATAAAACTTGTCTCCAGTATAACAAAAATAATTGCTTTTGCTACCATTGTTGCAGAACATTGAGAAAACAAAGGTTTATAAAGTAAGCATGTACATTAGGTCATCAGACTCTGTGGATCTGACAGTTTCTTTGACTAGTTCCACATCTAATGGTTCGAATTCATCTTCAGCACAAAATCAGAGCCAGCGTTTGATTCAGTAATTTTTAGTAGTAAAGGGCTCCACTGAATAAAAATCAAATAGTAGAGAGGATTCAAATCAACAAAATCATGGTGAATGGACTTGATTGCCCGAGCGTTGCTACGAAATCCAGATCATATACGGCGTACCGGTGCACCTTCCTCCTCTTCAGCTCCAAGAAGGCACTCTTGGTCCGCTCCGGCACGTCGATCCACGCCGGCGAGCCCAAGATGGGCGGAGAGAGGAGGCAGCGGCGGAGCAGAGGGGTGGGGGGAGGAGGAGGCGGTGGCGGAGCAGAGGAGCGGGGGGAGGCAAAGGTGGCGACGCGGCGTGGGGAGGAGGAGGAGGCGCGCGGGGACGGAGGGGCGGCGGCGCGCGGGGTTGAGGAGTAGGGAGGAGGCGCCGGGGTGGCGGAGGAGTGGCGGCGGCGTGAGGGGGCGGAGGGGTAAGGGCGGGAGCTCGGGGGTGGCGAGGAGGGTGGGGCGCGGTGGAGGCGGCTCGGGGCGAGTGGCGAAGTGGTGAGGCGGAGGAGGGGTGGGGGAGGAGGAGGACGCGAGGGAGTGGCGGAGAACGTGGGGAGGCGGTCACGCGGAGAACGTGGGAGAGCCGGCAGGTGTTTTCGTGCAGTGTTAAAACTTTCGGTGGCAAAAAAAATTTGGTCACCAACGAAAGGAACAAAAAACGAAATTTTGTTCGTTTTGTTCGGAATTTCGGACGAAAAAAATCAAATTTTTGCTGAAATTTAGTCAAATTTTGATTACTTTTTAAGGAGTAAAAGTACCCTGCAAACATCATCTTTTTTGCTGTTAGATAAAAACAGCTACTACTCAGCTGTTAGATAAGATCCACGCTGGGGAGGTGGGGAGAGGAGGAGAGGGGAGGCGGGAGGCGGCCGGAGGAGGCGGGAGGTGGGAGGAGGAGGCGACCGGGAGAGGGAGGCTGGAGGTATCAGTAATAAGGTGATATCAGTAAATAGGTAATTCATCAAACTGAAAATATTTTTTTCATCAAATGCTACACTCATATAATTCTAAATCTCACAATTCAGATTATTATTCTTAAGGGACAACAAACTGATGTAATTTTGCCTGTACTTCACGCTGCTGGGGACCGGAGGGGCGGAAGGAGGCGGCGGTGGCTGTGCTGGGGACCGGAGGGGCGGAAGGAGGGGCGGCGGGGCGAGAGGAGGGAGGCGGCGGGGCGCGAGAGGGGAAGGGAGGAGGCGGGAGGAGGCGGCGGGGAGGCGGCGGGGCGAGAGGAGGAGGCGGCGGGCGCGGGAGGAAGGAGGAGGAGAGGAGGGAGGCGGCGGGGCGAGAGGAGGGAGGCGGCGGGGCAAGAGGAGGGCGGCGCCGCGAGAGGTGAAGGGGAGAGGGGAAGGAGGCGGGCGGCGGCGCGAGAGGGGAAGGGGAGAGGGGAAGGAGGCGGGCGGCAGCGCGAGAGGGGAAGGGGGGAGGGGAAGGAGGCGGGCGGCGGCGCGAGACGGGAAGGTGGAGGGGAAGGAGGCGGCGGCGGCGGTCCAGAGGGGCGGAGGGAGGCGCGCGGGCGTGAGAGGGGAAGGGGAGAGGGGAAGGCGGCGGGTGCGAGAGGGGTATGCAGGGAGGCGGCGGGGCGGCGAGGGCCTGGAGGGGGCCGAAACGGGTATTTTGGATACATCTAGACCTCTAAACACCTAAAATTCCATTTTTGACCTCTAAACCAAAAAAATTCCTGAATCTAGACCCCGCCGCGCGCGTTCGCTGGTACCGCCACTGTCCGTCGTGCGGTGTGGTACGCCGACGACCGCATGCTAGCACACAGTCGTGCGGTATCACACCACATGATCGCACTATTCATCGCGACTTGTAGCTGCAGTCCTGCGGTCAAAAATGAGATGTGCGGTCGGCGATTCGGTCATGCGGTCGGAGTGAATGAAACGTGCGCTCGGGCGATGAACAGTGCGATCATGCGGTGTGGTACCGCACGACCCGTGCTCTGATCGCGGTCGTGCAGCACCACACCGCACGATCGACAGGTGGCGGCGCCAGCAACGCGCTTCGGACGGTGGTCCGATTCGAATTTTTAGTTTGAGGGCCAAAAATGGAATTTCAGGTGTTTAGGGGTCCAGATGTGTCCAAACTTCCAGAAACGGGGGGAGGATTTAGGTTTTTATATGAGAATAACGAAAAATATATTCTAAATTGCAAGGGAAAAACTTTTATGACATGTTGTTTGATACGCTTTACGACGTGTCTACATGTTACTGACGGTCAAAAGCGTTTCTAACTTCGTGACATATTGATATGTTTTAAATATCATAGAAAAAAACATTTTTACATGTATATGAACGGTTGTTGATACGCTTTTCAATGTGTCTAAATGCTATTGATGATTTAAATCGTGTCTAACTCCGTATCATTTTGAGACGTTTTTAGTATCGTGTCAAAAGGCATATTTAGGTGGGTATGGGCGATTGTATGATACATTTTACGTCATATCTAGATGCTATTGACGATTAAAAGCGTATCTAACACCGTGTCATTTTGAGATGGTTTTAATATCATGTTAAAAAGTGTCTTTATATGTCTCTTGACAATAAAAGCGTGTCTAATGCCGTGTCAAGTTGAGATGTTAACAAAATCATGTCAATAAGCGTCTTTATGTGCCCATGTAGAGACGCTTTTAGCCTACGTTACTATGAAAGCGTGTCTAGAGGGGGGTTTTCTTGTAGTGTGATCCACTAAGAATAGCTGGTTGTTTAAGGTTAGGTGTGACTTGTGAGGTAGTAGTCTTCACTATATAAGCTTTGTGTGTTGAAGATATATAGATATATAGGGGATTGGAAAGATTAGTGTCAGGGTTTTCTTATATTTGAGCCTTTTATGTGTATGCTCCAGACTTAGAGTTCTGCCATTCTGAGAAAGTAGCTGTAAAACATTCCTCTCTAAGTGAAGTAAACATCCAAACTTTGTCTAAGTAGGTTGTGCCAAGGACACTCGTAGTTTTGAGTTGCTTGACTTTCTTAGTTGGATTTTTCTCTTCTTGGTCTTTCTTAGTACTAAGGACGTGTAAGAGGTAGAGATGTCTCTTGAAGACCAAATCCCATCTATCTAGGTGCCTTCTAGGAAGAGTTCTTGAGCTTGTTCAATTTTCCTCAAGAGAAAAGTGTTTTCGGGTTTTGCTCTTGTAGGCTATTTGGCTTCAAATCGTGCTGTCATCTAACTTGCTATGACATATGAGAACATATATAAGGTAACCTAGATTATTAAGGACTAATGAGTAAGAGTAGATCAAGATTTCCCTTTTTTGCCTAGTTTTACTGCAACTCTCCTTATTTTCAATAAAAGTCAGAACTTTGGCATTGATCTTCATAATCCATTATTGGAATATGTCATAACATTCTAAGGAAGGTTTACGTCAAGTTTCACGGCATTTGGATAATGATTTGAGAGTTGGTTCTTTTATTAGATCGTGTGTTGCGCTATCTACACTATTTTCTCAGCGAGTAGTCGGACCACAAGAACTCAAGTGGTCCGTCCGGCCACTAGCCAGACCGATGTGATCAGTTCGGCCAACAGTCAGACCGCTTGTTAACCGCCAGTCAGTGGGAGACAGAGTGTCTTGGGTGGATTTTAGCTCTAGTTTTGGTGAGTTTGTGAGTTAATGTTTTTGCTGCATAGAGCTGATACCTAGGGAATGGTTTTAAAGAGTCATTCACTCCCCTCTGACACGTCATACCCATCCTTCAGAATTGATCTACTTACTGTCACGAATATAGTATTTTATTTCGATAAACCATTCATACACTGGAACATAATTCGTGAGACCTACAACAGGATTTAATCGTATGGCAACTTTCGAGTACCAAGTACCATCATGTAGATGCACAACACTGAATATCGACCCCTACCACCGCATCATGCGTTAATATGAGTATCCTCCATCAGTCCATTGCCGCTGCTTTGCCAATACTAAGGGACGTTGAGAAAGAAGCACATATGCATTTTATTGTCTTGCAGGTGAGGTTCCATGAAAAGTAGTTACTCATCCTTCCAGGACGACATGGGAGGGGTTTCAGAATCCTTCCAAGTGTTAAGGAACTTATGGTAGCGATCACCCTGAACATCTACTGATGCATAGGACTCAAGTTCAGCCATCTCTTCAGCTGTGAGCTTCGCCGATAACGCTGCCACATTCTGGTTGAAGTTCTCGACTTTTGTGGTTCCGGGTATTGGGCAGACATCGCTTCCCTGGTGGTGAACCCAAGCCAGTGCGAGCTGTGACGGTGTGCATCCCTTTCTTGCCGCCATTGCGGTAACATGCTCAAATATCAGGGCATTCTTCTTGAGGTTTTCTGGTTGGAATCTCGGTAGATCCTAAAAATTCGTAGTATGTTTTCATGAAATTCAGATAAATGTGACCTTTGGTAAAGCAAATAGTGAATGCAATTGAAAGTAAATATACACGAAAGTTATCGTAACAAAAAAGGGGAAAGGATCCATCAAACTTGAGTGAAATGATGCAGAAGCAGCTGGTCATAGGGAGGTAGAAATGGTATAAACCTTGCGGAAGTCTTGCTCAGATAGTGTATCAACTAGTTTAGGTCCACTTGATAAGAACCCTCTGCCGAGTGGACTGTATGCAACAATTCCAATGCCAAGCTCCCTAACATTGTCAGAACAACTGGATAATTCAGAAAATAATCTTGATACTTTAACTGAAAAAAACATGGCATGTCTGAGTATGCACATACCTGCAAGTAGGAATTATGTCTTCTTCAATGTCTCTCGACCACAGAGACCACTCCAGCTGGACAGCAGTTATTGGATGAACTGCGTGTGCTCTTCTGATCGTCGATGCCGATGCTTCAGACAATCCAATGTATTTTATCTTTTTCTCCTCAATAAGTTTCTTGAGTTCACCAATCTGTGAAAGTCAAGAATGTAAGCTTACTTATAAGACATGTCAAAACATTCAAAAGTTGAGTGAAAAGAAGCTGCAAAAGCTGTTCTTTGACTAACAACACCACCAAATAGGGGAGCCCCCCTGTCCACCTCTATTTGTAGTTTACTACTAGGAATTTACTTAAAGTTCCTTTTCTTACACAAAAGAATCACATTGAATGATTAGGGACAACCATCACATAATTGTTTACTGAGAAGATAAGTTTACCAACTAAATAATAATTAAATATAACGACACCCATTAACTATGTTTTTGTTTTTTGAGGACCCACTATGTTGTAGTGACCTGTTGGCATCTTGCAATTATAGAGAGGGAAATGCCTCCTTAATTTGGGGATCTTTAACTTTGGAATATAGTTTAATTTAGACTTTTAACTTTGTGATGATCTATTTTGGACCTTGAGGCCACTTTTCCAGGATTTAAAAGGACAAAGGATGGATCTTTGCTGTACACGCCTGGAGACTCTGCTGACAGAGCCGTTGAGGTTGACTTGCAGGTGAAAAGTCTTAATCTGTGAAGAAGGATGAGGCGGCAATGCGACACTGCTATGGAGGAAGGCAAGAAGATGGAACTAAATGAGAAGAAAGACAGACCAGGAAGCATTCTGAATTCTAAAGTCGTAATGAGATAAAGAGAAAGAATAGGAATAGTTATTTGCTGAATTTTCGTTGTAATATGGAAATGTGAGGCTATGAATGGCATGTATTGCTTTGTGCTGAGCTAAAATGGCTAAACTCAGTTTCAATAAAATGGGATTGAGGCATCGTTGGTGGTGCCTTGTTCATTTGACCTTGAAGTTTTCAGAAAAGACCAGTGCTGAGTGCTGACTGCTAAATATTCCATTTAAAAACCCCCATAATATCTATGAAGTTCTGTGTGCCTGACAGGTATGTCGAAGAAGCATAGGCTTCAAAAAACACTATAGAATTTGAGTGTTTCAAATGAAATGCGAGCATTAAGCTAAGAGATAAAAAAAGGACGACGCTATGCCAGACTATACCGTTGGAATTGTTAGAAAATGGCCCAATGAGCGAGGCCCATTTTCGCGAATCCCAAAGCATGCATGGTTAGTACCATATTGCTAAGGTAGGGGGAGGAAGGCCAATTTATAAGGTGGAGTCCTCCCCACTCCTTGAATATGGAAAGAGATGGTATGAGGATGGCTCTGTCTAGTCACACACACGCGCACGCACGCGCGCGCGCGTATTCGCGTGACTTGTGACTCGTGACCGTGTCGTGACGTGGCGCGCCGCGTGGCAGACCAAGTCCATCTTTATTTTTGCTAAACTCTGCGCGCACCACTATCTCCCTGATTGAATGAGATTCAAACAGTTGAATGAGGCAGTTACTAGTCAATTTGCACTGCTTAATTTGTGATTTGATGAGGCAGTTACCAGTGTATAATTCTGTTTAAACGCAGCAGTTACTAGTGAGTAGTAATGCAGGCGCCTTAAAAGGGCCTCGAGACGCCCGAAAAAGAAGAGAATTTTGCACCTCCATTCTGTCTCTACTTTCTGCTCTGCGATCTTGTGCTGTGGTATTGTGCTGCAAGAACTTCGTCGACTCTTCTTCCCGGCGTGCACCGTGAAGAAGAGGAGCGGTATCTCCGGACCTTTGCTGTCGTGAAGACCTGCACGGGGGCGGCAATAAGGTTTCTGGGCAGCGCAACTGCGCGACCGCTCATCGCGACCTGCGACACCTTCGTTCTGCACTGCGTCAAGCCTGCGCGGCTTCCTATTCTTCATCAGACTAACAAGTAAGTCGTTCGTGCGCACGTTCGACTTTGTCTCTGTATTGTTTTCTTGTGCAAAATCTGAAGTATGGTGAATAGCTTGCTGTTAGTTGTGAGTTTTGCATCATTAGTTTATTATTTCTGTCTCCTAATAAAACTTGGAATTAAAATATTGCCTATATTTTCAACAGGAATATAGTTTAATTTAGACTTTTTAACTTTGTGGAGATCTATTTTGGACCTTGAGGCCTCTTTTCCAGGTATTTTGGACCTTGAGGACACTTTTCCAGTATTTAGAAGGACAAAGGATGGATCATTACTGTACACGCCTGGAGACTCTGCTGACAGAGCCGTTGAGGTTGACTTGCAGGTGAAAAGTCTTAATCTGTGAGGAAGGATGAGGCAATGCGACACTGCTATGGAGGAAGGCAAGAAGATGGAACTAAATGAGAAGAAAGATAAACCAGGAAGCATTCTGAATTTTGAAGTCGTAATGAGATAAAGAGAAAGGATAGGAACAGTTATTTGCTTAATTTTCATTGTAATCTGGAAATGTGAGGCTATGAAAGGCATGTAATGCTTTGTGCTGAGCTAAACTGGCTAAACTCAGTTTCAATAAAATGGGATTTAATCGTATGGCACCTCGGTACGACGGGCCAGCCTAGCACGAAACGTAAAGTAACTTTTCTGTGGTAGTGCAGTAAAATTACTTATAGTTGGTAGTAAAATTACATGTGTTAGAGTTACTACACTCTTCTAAGCACGGACGAATGACCTAGTAGTAAAATTATTTGTGATTGATAGTGAAAATACATGTGACTTAGTGACTAATAGTAAAATTACTTATAATTAGCAGTAAATTACTTACGACTAGTAATAAAATTACTTGACTAAGCATGTTCAAGCCGGCCCTGCATGGCCCGACCCTTCTCTGTGCTGTGCTTGGGTCAAAGGGCAGGCATATAGATAGGCACGACATGACACGATAAATTATTTAGGTCAATCATGTTGGGCCTATCTGGCTATGCCCTATCCAGGCCTATGTTGTGCCCTATCTAGATCTGTGTCGTGTCATGTCAGGCAACCAATGAGCTGAGCCAGTACGCATTCAGACCAAGTAAACACACTCCCTTTCTTTCTGCTCTCTCTCTGTCCCTCCACCATTCACTCACACCTCTCTCCCCAAACCCTAGAGGCATCACCACCTAAGCGACGCCGCGCCATAGCCTCGCTAAAGCATATGGACTTAGCATTTTTTCGACTGCAGCTGATATCTTATGACCATAGCATAAACGTTTGTACGAATGAACCGAATGTTGATAAGCCGATAGGCCGCTTTGAAAAAGCTATTCCAATAAACCACTTCAAAATGATGACGGAGAAGCTGTCCTATTTGTTTATTCGGGGATACACTCTATAGAATTACATCGTTATCCTAAAGTTAGGTATAAAACAATTGAAAAAGTCTTTGAGCTTAAAGTTGAAAAAGTCTTTGTTTGACTTTGAATTAGCTTTTCAGACGTTTGTGTCTAATACTATATTAATCCAACAGTTCAAAAATATGTCTTGCACTTCAAAAAGATTAAGTCGCCTTGTATATAGGCTTGCTAGTAGTCTACTGTCGGTGTGATCAACAAGCTGCTAGTCAACAGCACGAGCATGATCGGTGAACTGGGCTCACCGTGATTTCGATGGGCACCCTGGGGTCGATGCGGTGCTGGTAGTAGAGATCAATGCAGTCGACGCCGAGCCGCTTGAGGCTGCTTTCGCACGCCTCGCGCACGTACGCCGGGTCGCCGCAGATCTCCCAGGTGCCATCGGCGTCCACGCATATGCCGAACTTGGTCGCCAGCTGTACCTTCTCCCTCACCCCTCCCTGCAGCGCCTGCGTATATATCCAACAAAGAAAGCACTAGCTTTCAGTACCTCACCAGCTACGCATCCAAGAACCAGTACTGGAGTACGTGTAACATTCTCTGACCTTGCCGAGTAGGACCTCGTTGGTGTGGGGGCCGTAGATGTCGGAGGTGTCGAGGAGGGTGACGCCCGCTGCGACGGCGTGGTGAATGAGCGCGATCATGTCGGGCTCGGGCTTCGGCGGGCCATAGTAGGCGGACATGCCCATGCAGCCCAGGCCCTGCGCCGACACCTCCAGCCCCTGCGAGCCCAGCTTGATCCGCGGTACCACCGTCGAAGGAGCAGCCATGGCCTGTTCCTGCAAGCTAGCTAATCTACTGGAGCACTAGTTTGGACTGTTGAATAGTGAAGTAGACTAGCTTATTCCTGCTTAATTTATATTGCGTAGGAAGGCCGAGTGCAGAGAGGCCAAGACGTCAGGGTATAGGTCACCCGGCGGCTTGGGACGATGATCCCATTTTTTTATAGGTCACCCGGCGACTTGGGACGATGAATTTTTATAGTACCTCCTTGTTGCTGTGAGAGTTGGTACACAACTTCAGAGGAGCCAAGTCAACTGTCTTTTTTTCCTATCTTTTAGCCGGAGATTGTAAATGGATCATCAAAAATGACTTACAGTGGTGCAATCTTATTGTGTTCCCGGTGCAATCTCATTTGTGAGACACATTTTCTTTTATAAGGTAAAATCAAAAGACTACTTGTTTCTAAGGCGTGTATTTGTAATAAATCACTAAATTTAACTGATGATGTTAGTTTGGACTATTCTAACTTCAAAAAAGTTGGTATCAACTAATTGCCTGTAATATATTAATAATAACACAAATAATCTATTTAAATTGCTAGGGTGTGCAAGTGCAAGGGTTCATGACCGAGAATCTGTGGGCAAATGGCTGGTCAATTTGAATATTTCAATGTGCTTTTTTTTTGTAAGAGATAATATTAAATTTGTATTGTCCCTGGTACAATGACTGTATTAAATTTGTATTGTCCCTGGCACAATGAGTGCATATATATATGGTCATCAAACAAAGTGGGGTTGGTACGCCCTAGAAATCATTTCCGCTGAGTCCTGTGGCCTCTTGACTCACCTAATGTCCTTTGTTGGACTACAGAGTCATAGATCCTATATTTTGATTTCCTTGCGCAACTTGTGCATTTTTTGGTTAAAAAGTAGACTGTATTATACTATGATATCCCTTTTTATATATAGCAGCTAGCTCTTAGATCAGATCAAAGTTGCATGATATGATACGAGCATACACGGTATGAAGAACGAAATAGATGAATCTCGTGGAAAGCCAAAATAATGATGTCAAAACAATCATGACGAGAGAGAATGATTTAGCAAAGTCATCCGTAAATTCCTTAAGCACGATCTCAAAATAGTAGAAGGGAGTATCGCTCTCTCACATTAGGACTCTCGAATCGTTGCCCTATATAAGAATCTAGTGCTAAAGAATAACCTAGCTTCTAATATTCGTGTGCACCTCTTACTTTAGATGAGTTGGTTTGTGGTTTATGGATTTTCCATGGCCACCCCTTATAACTTTATATAGTGCCTTTAATTCTCTTTCAAAGAAAAGTAAGAATCTTACTCCAAAATGAAGGAAGAATCATAATCTAATTAAAATTTGTATAGCAATTCTTGTAGCACACTTCTATTAGTCCTATTAAGATCAGGATATAAGTCACTTAACAGACTTTATTAGCTTGGCCAAAAAATAAAGGGGCATAAATCAATCCATGCCACATCTCCTCCTTTGCCCATATGCTTCCTCCATTGACTCGTCGGTCTGACGGTCTCTTATAACCATAAGTACGAATTATTTTTGTTAGGAAGAGTTGGCTATAGCACTTTAAGACGTACAAACAAGTGAGGACTTTTTCCGAGTATAATATCACAGTTACTTTGTGATTTGTCCGGAGAACTGGCAAATGATTGTTAGTTTTTTTGGGGGCAAATTATTGTTGGCTGGTGAATTTGGGTCCTTTTTTAGTCTGGTTGCAGATAGTGGCCAACAAATTGGGTTAGTTGTAAATAGCAGTGTCATTTTGCTCTGCACTACGTTATTCCCACTAATAATTAATCCTTGTGGCCTCTTATCATTAACTCTTTCATCATCAATTAACTTTGGTGGACTAGGTTTCTCAGAATCCTATGATGGTTTTTAACTTCAGAGGTACTGCCAACTAGCTAAGGGGAAAATTCTTTCTATATCAGCACATTATACTGAGTAGAACTTTAGCTCGTAATTTAAAATTAAAATAAATCTATGTTACTCTCTGAACGATCCTAAAAGCCAGCATAAACCGTGGAATTTAATCTGTTTGTTTTGTTACATGCAAAAAGTAAAAGGTGCCCAAATGTATAGGTGCCTCCATGTACAGATGTCTTTCCAGACAGACATCTATTCAAGCCACCCCCTGATCATCTATATATATGTATCAACATGTACAGATTCTAGACTAATGAATGGATCAATAGTTCATCACATACGCTTGTACTCTTTCTCTTGCAATACGTTATCAGCACACGCTCATTTACACAAGTGCAAACAGAGAAGAAGAATACAAGGTACGGCACAAAACTTTGTATCTCTGTTCGGCCATCAGGCAAACAACAACCGCCGGCCGATTGCCTTCCCCGCAGGGCATTACGCCGTCGTCGGGCTGCCCGCGACGCGCGCATCCGGCCGCGGCGACGCGCGCCTCGCTCGACGCAGCGATCCGGCGTGGCGCGACGGAGCCCGGGCGCAGCGTGGATGCACGGCCAGCGACGACGCCAAAGCGCGACGACGCAGCCCACGGTGGTGCATCGCGCGGCAACGCCGAGGCGGCGTGGCGCAGCCGGTCGGTGCGGTGGCGTGGCCCGGGCGGCGGCTCCTCATGAGGCGGCCGCGCGTGGATGGCGACGCCCGAGACGGCACGAGGCGGCACCCGAGCCCGACGCGGCTGGTGTGGCGGCGACAGCGCGTGGCCCGCGAGGCCGGCACTCGGCGCAGCCGCCGCGCGATGCGGCGCAGCCCGACGAGGCCGCCCGAGCCAAGGCGCGCGCCCGAGGCGGCGTAAGACGGCTCCCGAGGCACGCGGCGGCCAGCGCTCGGCGGGAGGCGGCGCCAAGAAATCTGTTGGAGACTATAATCATACCCTTCATACAATTTGCTCCAAATTGCGATTTTGTGAAAAGGAACCAACAGATGTGGACAAAATAGAGAAGACTCTCTCAACTATGCTCCCATCTGACAGGGTCCTACAGCAGCAATAGCGTGCTGCAAATTACCAAACTTATTTTGATCTTATGCATACTATGCTTCAGGCAGAAAAGCGTGCTGAATTTCTTTTAAAAAATAATCAGCAACGTCCCATTGAGGCTGCTCCACTTCCTGAAGTTCATGCTAATCAAAAATAACAACACGTTCAGTGGTTCACTCAATCACTCAAAGAACTTTAAAGGTAAACACAAACGCAATATGAAGCAAAAACCAAGTGGATTCAAGAAAGGTAAAGGTAATTTTGGTAAGAGAGTTGACAAAACTGAAATTTGTCAAAAATGTGGTTGCTACAACCATCCTACCAAGAAATGCCGCACCCCGAAGCATCTTGTGAACCTCTACCTCCAGTCTTTGGCTCATGGTAAGAATGCTCAAGAGAAGAGTTTTGAAGCACACTTCAATCTCACATCCAACAATGATGCAGTCGGATGTTCTCCAAAGTTCCTTCAAGAACTCAAAGACATATGTGCTTCTCCAAAGAAGGATGATCTCATGTGCACCGAGGACACACTTGAAGAATTTCATTCTCAAGACATGTTTGGAGATCTCAGTTAGACTCCTCGTTCCATAGCTAATAAGTACTATAGTGTTGTAATATAAATAATGTTGTCATTTATATTGTAAGCTTGTATGCTACAATTATATATCGAACACATTCGATATTGCAAATAAAGTTTGTATGTATTCTATATATACCACTATAAGAATTTCATTAAATTCTTCTTTTGTGTATATAGATTTTTGGAGTCAATCCAATGGAGGAGGAATTATGCCTTGTGGATAGTGGTACCACAAACTCTATACTTAAGGATACAAAATATTTCATAACTCTTACTAGGAGAAAAGGAAATGTTTTAACTATCGCTGGACGCGATGCAACGATAGTAGGCTCTGGTCGCGCCTCTATCACTCTCCCTATGGGTACAAATTGGAAATTGAGGATGCACTCTTGTATCCCGATTCAACACGTACCCTACTCAGTTATAGAGATATCCGTCAGAATGGTTTCCATATTGAAACCCGAAATGACAACAAAGAGGAATATCTCCTCTTAACCAAACACAACGGATATGGCAAACAAGTACTAGAAAAAATTCCATCTTTAGACTCCGAATTGTACTATACATACATCAAACCCATTCAACATATTGCGTACAAAGTAATTTTCCAAAATACTAACACATTCCAAACATGGCATGATCACCTTGGCCATCCAGGCATTGGAATGGTGAGGAAAATTATTAGCAATTCAATTGGTCATACATACCATAAAACAAAATTTCCGGAATCCTCAGATTTTGTGTGTACTTCATGTGCTACCGGAAAATTAATTTTAAGACCCTCTTATCTTAAAATCAGAGCTGAACCACTTAAATTCCTTGAACGCATTCAAGGAGATATATGTGGTCCTATACAACCATTGTGTGGACCGTTCAGGTACTTCATGGTTCTAATTGACGCATCTACTAGAAGGTCACACGTGTGTCTTTTATCCACACGAAACCATGCATTTGCTAAGTTAATTGGTCAAATTATCCAATTACGAGTACATTACCCTAAATATCGAATTCAATCAATTCGAATGGATAATGCTGCTGAATTTTCATACCATGCCTTCAATGACGATTGTATGGCTCTTGGGATACAAGTTCAACAATCTGTTCCATATGTCCATACACAATGGTTTAGCAGAATCTCTTATCAAGAGAATTAAGCTCATTGCAAGACCATTACTACAGAATTGCAACTTACCAACATCATGTTGGGGTCATGCAGTTTTACACGCTGCTGACTTAATCAAATTGCATCCAACTGCATATCATAGCACTTCCCCGCTACAATTAGTACGTGGAAATCCACCAAATATTTCCCATCTGCGAAAGTTCGGTTGCGCTACATACGTACCGATCTCACCACCGCAGCGTACCTCAATGGGACCGCACAGGAAACTTGGGATCTATGTTGGGTATAATATTCCGTCAATCATAAAATACCTCGAGCCCCTAACAGGGGACCTGTTTACGGTCCGGTACGCTGATTGCATATTTAATGAGGAACATTTCCCGGCATTAGGGGGAGACAACAAGTATCAAACTGAATGCCAGAAAATTAATTGGAATGTACAAGGCATTCCTGCCTCAGACCCACGTACCAGAGAGACTGAACTTCAAGTTCGGAAACTCACTAATTTGCAAAACATTGCAAATAACCTGCCAGATGCATTTACTGATTATAAGTGTGTCACAAAATCCTATAATTCTGCCAAATATGTACCTGAAAGAGTGGAAGTACCACAAAATACCACTCAACTCCCAGTTCAAAATAAGAGGGGGAGAAGTACGGTACAAATGACGGATACAGCTTCTAACAAGCGACAAAGGAAACAAAAGAATGTAAATGCAGATCAACCTCAAGTTGATAGACACCAAAGGATCCTTAAACCCAGATCAATAGTGCACTCAATTACTGATCCTGGGACATCGGAATACCCCCGACTCAAATGTTTTGGGAAATAACATTGAGTCATCAGGGGTCCAAGAAATTTCCACAAACTATACTGATTTTGGAGAATCATACGATCGTAAGACTACAATTGTCGACATTTATTTCTCCACAACAATTGCAAACAACCTTCAAAATGATCCAGATCCCAACACCATGGCAGAGTGCAAACAGCGCTCGGACTGGACTCAATGGAAGGATGCAATTCAAGAGGAGTTAGCCTCGCTCAAGAAAAGAAATGTATTCACCAATGTGATACATACACCTCCCAAGGTATTCCCTGTCGGTTTCAAATGGGTTTTCATCCGCAAACGGAATGAAAACAATGAGGTGGTGAGATACAAAGCAAGGCTTGTAGCACAAGGGTTCACGCAGAGACCCGGCATTGATTTCAATGAAACTTATTCTCCAGTAATGAGTGGAATAACATTCCGATACTTAATCTCATTGGCAGTACAAAATCATCTATCTTTTCAGTTGATGGATGTAGTGACCGCATATCTTTATGGGTCACTTGATTCGGACATATACATGAAAGTTCCCGATGGAATTTCAATTCCAAATCCAAACGCAAATTGCAATATGTATTGTGTAAAATTAAACAAGTCTTTATACCGCTTGAAACAGTCGGGAAGAATTTGGTACAACCGACTAAGTGAGTTCCTAACCAAAAAGGGATACTCCAACAATGATGATTGCCTATGCGTGTTCATCAAAAGATCCTCAACAGGATTTTGCATTATATCTGTGTATGTTGATGATCTTAATATCATTGGTAACACACAAGATATAGATGAAGCACGTAATCATCTTATGACGGAATTTGAAATGAAGGATTTGGGTAGAACCAAATTTTGCTTAGGTATACAGCTTGAGCACCTTCATTCAGGCATCATAGTGCATCAATCAGCCTATGTCCAGAAAATATTGGAGAAATTCAATATGGACAAAGCATATCCATCGAAAACCCCCATGGTTGTTCGATCTCTCAACAGAGACAAAGATCCATTTAGACCCCGAGATGCTAATGAAGAGCTATTGGGACCTGAGGTTCCCTATCTCAGTGCCATCGGAGCGCTTATGTACCTTGCAAATTGCACCCAGCCGGATATTGCATTTGCGGTAAATCTACTTGCTAGATATAGCGCTACTCCAACCAAAAGACATTGGATAGGAGTGAAGAATATCCTTAAATATCTTCAAGGCACTAAAGATCTCGGTGTATTCTTCCAAAAGAATAACAATATGGATTTAATAGGATATACAGATGCTGGCTATTTATTAGATCCCCATAATGCCAGATCTCAAACAGGCTTTGTATTTTTACACGGTGGAACAGCCATCTCTTGAAAGTCTTCGAAACAGACTCTAGTGTCCACTAATCATTCTAAAATAATTGCATTATATGAAGCATCACGTGAATGTGTTTGGCTTCGCAGAATGATTAACCACATACAACAATCATGTGGTATAGGTGCTATCGCATCATCTATCATTATCTACAAATATAATGCTGCTTGCGTTGTCCAAATGCAAACGGGTTACATAAAGAGCAATATCACAAAACATATTGCACCTAAATTATTTTACCCACATGAATTGCAAGAGAGTGGGGAAATAAATATTCTGCAAACTAAGTCTTGTGATAATCTCGTGGACTTATTCACCAAGTCATTACCAATTTCCACATTCCAAAAATGTGCTCATCGAATTGGTATGCGAAGACTACGTGATTTGCAGATATCAGGGGGAGAAATCTCCTAAGATTTAACCCGTTCAATATAAATATTGTACTCTTTTCCCTTTATGAGTTTTCCTCTAAGGTTTCTCATTAAGGTTTTTAATGAGGCAATATGACAACATAATCATAAATATATTATATCTCTATTTTCCCCACATGGGTTTTTAAGGAGATATAATCATATATATGCCATATCAAATTTTCTCCTTAAATTTTCCCATTGGGTTTTAAAGGAGTTTTCATGGCATATCTACTTTATAGATTCTCCTCATATTTTTCCCTACAGGGTTTTGGAGGAGTTTTTCCAAGATAATGAATCAATATGATCATATGAAGATACATTGGTCAAGGGGGAGTGTTACATGCAAAAAGTAAAAGGTGCCCAAATGTATAGGTGCCTCCATGTACAGATGTCTTTCCAGACAGACATCTATTCAAGCCACCCCATGATCATCTATATATATGTATCAATATGTACAGATTCTAGACTAATGAATGGATCAACAGTTCATCACATACACTTGTACTCTTTCTTTTGCAATACGTTATCAGCACACGCTCATTTACACAAGTGCAAACAGAGAAGAAGAATACAAGGTACGGCACAAAAGTTTGTATCTCTGTTCGGCCACTGTGCAAACAACAACCGCCGGCCGATTTCCTTCCCCCCGCAGGGGACACTGCCGTCGTCGGGGCTGCCCGCACGTGCGCAGTCCGGCCGGCGCATGGTCGGCCCTGGCTCGACGCATCCGGCAGCGCGCACGGAGCCCGGGCGCGGCGTGGATGAACGGCCCGGCGCGACGACGCCGGCGTGGCGACGCAGCCCAAGGTGGTGCACGGCGCGCAACGCCCGAGGCGGCGTGGCGCAGCCCGGCCGGCGCGGTGGCGTGCCCGGGCGGCGCGGTTGGCGGTGGCTCTCACGAGGCGGCGCGCGCGTGGATGGCGACGTCGAGACGGCGCGAGGCGCACTCCGAGCCCGACGCGGCTGGTGCGGCGGCACCGGACGCACGGCCGCGCCGGCGAGCTGCGCACGTGTGCATACCGGCGAGCCACGACCGCGCGCGGTTCGCGAGAGGCGCGGAGCTTTCGCGCAGCCGGCGCTGGCGACGCGGCGCAGCTCGACGAGGCCGGCCCGAGGCCGGCGTAAGACGGCTCTCGAGGCACGCGCGGCGGCGCGCTCGCGGAGGCGGCTCAAGGACCGGCGCCGGCGCCATGGAGGCGCGGCGCGCCAAGGCCCGACGGCCGACGGCAGCGGCGTCCCGGGCGGCGCCAAGGCGGCAGTGGAGACGGCACATGAGGCGCCGGGCGGCGGCAATGGCGCGGCCGGCCGGCCGGCAGCCGCGCCAAGCCGGCCATGAGGTGGCGGTGGGAAGTTAGGTTTGGGAAACCCTAACCCCACATTCTCCCTTTTATATGCATGCGCAAAATGGGCTTTAGCCCAATAACCCCCACCTCCTCTTGGGCCTAAAGGCCGGATGGGCCTCACCTGAGTTTTATAAATTTGCAAAACCCCTCCCTTTTGCTGGAAAATGCAGAATTTTATGTTTAAATAAATTCCTATTGTAAATATTTGCAGTATAGTCCTCGTACTTGTTTATAATTGTACCGTTAATCAGTACTTTTATAAATTAGTATTTCAGTCCCTACAGGATATGAAACTTATGTAATTGTTCAAATAAATGTGCTTGCACATTTCTATAACTTTTACATATTTAGGATTATTTTATTGCAATTTATTTACAATATAAATTGCGACCATATTTAAATTTGCTATCTTTCGCAAATTTAAAATTTAAAATTCCCATTTAGAGAGTACCATTGTACTTAATAATTTGGATTTTTTTGCAAAATATTATACCTACCATAAATACCATAAAATCACAATTTATGGCATTTTGCTACATTTATTTGTACGCTATGCCATACAATAAATTGGTGTTCACCACCAATATTGTGATTACACGGTATTATAAATATAACCACATGTTATATTTAATTTGGGTATATATTCATTTGGATTACAATACTCATTGTTTTCCACATATTTTGCATTTTATTACAATATTACCATACACATTAATTTACCTCATGTAAATTAATTATTTATGGTGTACTTTTCATGTAAGTTCTTACAATGGCTACCAAAGATTTTGAGCCCCTCGCTCTCGTTGGTACCAATTACCCTACATGGGCTATGGACCTCAAAATCAACCTAACCACACGTGGGTTGCAAAGGGTGATATTTGATCCTCTAGATGATCAAATTCTGCCGGATATTGTGAAATATTCTGTTTTGAACATAATACAGAATCACATACATCCGGATTTGAAGGCTGAATATCTGTATGAGGAAAATCCACTTACATTATGGTTAGCCCTCAAAAATAGATATGAACAGCAGCGAGCTGTTATCTTACCTGAGGCTAATCATGAATGGGCACATCAAATGTTTTGGGAAATAACATTGAGTCAGTAGGGGTTCAAGAAATTTCCACTAACTATACTGATTCTGGAGAATCATACGATCGTAAGACTACAATTGTCGACATTTATTTCTCCACAACAATTGCAAACAACCTTCAAAATGATCCAGATCCCAAGACCATGGCAGAGTGCAAATAGCGCTCGGACTGGACTCAATGGAAGGATGCAATTCAAGAGGAGTTAGCCTCGCTCAAGAAAAGAAATGTATTCACCAATGTGATACATACACCTCCCAAAGTATTCCCTGTCGGTTTCACATGGGTTTTCGTCCGCAAACGGAATGAAAACAATGAGGTGGTGAGATATAAAGCAAGGCTTGTAGCACAAGGGTTCACGCAGAGACCCAGCATTGATTTCAATGAAACTTATTCTCCAGTAATGAGTGGAATAACATTCCAATACTTAATCTCATTGGCAGTACAAAATTAAACAAGTCTTTATACGGCTTGAAACAGTCGGGAAGAATTTGGTACAACCGACTAAGTGAGTTCCTAACCAAAAAGGGATACTCCAACAATGATAATTGCCCATGCGTGTTCATCAAAAGATCCTCAACAGGATTTTGCATTATATCTGTGTATGTTGATGATCTTAATATCATTGGTAACACACAAGATATAGATGAAGCACGTAATCATCTTATGACGGAATTTGAAATGAAGGATTTGGGTAGAACCAAATTTTTCTTAGGTATACAACTTGAGCACCTTCATTCAGGCATCATAGTGCATCAATCAGCCTATGTCCAGAAAATATTGGAGAAATTCAATATGGACAAAGCATATCCATCGAAAACCCCCATGGTTGTTCGATCTCTCAACAGAGACAAAGATCCATTTAGACCCCGAGATGCTAATGAAGAGCTATTGGGACCTGAGGTTCCCTATCTCAGTGCCATCGGAGCGCTTATGTACCTTGCAAATTGCACCCGGCCGGATATTGCATTTTCGGTAAATCTACTTGCTAGATATAGCGCTGCTCCAACCAAAAGACATTGGGTAGGAGTGAAGAATATCCTTAGATATCTTCAAGGCACTAAAGATCTCGGTCTATTCTTCAAGAAGAATAAAAATATGGATTTAATAGGATATACAGATGCTGGCTATTTATCAGATCCCCATAATGCCAGATCTCAAACATGCTTTGTATTTTTACACGGTGGAACAACCATCTTTTGGAAGTCTTCGAAACAAACTCTAGTGGCTACATCCACTAATCATTCTGAAATAATTTCATTATATGAAGCATCACGTGAATGTGTATGGCTTCGCAGAATGACTAACCACATACAACAATCATGTGGTATAGGTGCTATTGCATCACCTACCATTATCTACGAAGATAATACTGCTTGCGTTGTTCAAATGCAAACGGGTTACATAAAGAGCAATATCACAAAACATATTGCACCTAAATTATTTTACCCACATGAATTGCAAGAGAGTGGGGAAATAAATATTCTACAAACAAAGTCTTGTGATAATCTCGCGGACTTATTCACCAAGTCATTACCAACTTTCATATTCCAAAAATGTGTTCATGGAATTGGTATGCGAAGGCTACGTGATTTGCAGATATCAGGGGAGAAATCTCCTAAGATTTAACCCGTTCAATATAAATATTGTACTCTTTTCTCTTTATGAGTTTTCCCTCTAAGGTTTCTCATTAAGGTTTTTAATGAGGCAATATAACAACGTAATCATAAATATATTATATCTCTATTTTCCCCACATGGGTTTTTAAGGAGATATAATCATATATATGCCATATCAAATTTTCTCCTTAAATTTTCCCATTGGGTTTTAAAGGAGTTTTCATGGCATATCTACTTTATAAGTTCTCCACATATTTTTCCCTACAGGGTTTTGGAGGAGTTTTTCCAAGATGATGAATCAAGATGATCATATGAAGATACATTGGTCAATGGGGAGTGTTAAATGCAAAAAGTAAAAGGTGCCCAAATGTATAGGTGCCTCCATGTACAGATGTCTTTCCAGACAGACATCTATTCAAGCCACCCCCTGATCATCTATATATATGTATCAACATGTACAGATTCTAGACTAATGAATGGATCAATAGTTCATCACATACACTTGTACTCTTTCTCTTGCAATATGTTTAACTGCCTACGGTTGTTTTGCTGGGCAGTTTTGCCTACGTGGCTCATGTTTGCATCCGGTTTTGACACAACGGCGTCCAGCGTGGCGCATGAGATGCGCCATGGTTGAATTTTTTTTATTTAATCTATTTTAAAATTAATCCCTCACAAATTTATTTCCAATTCTGACATCTTTGGCCATGCCACCATCCGTGGCATGGCCAAACTGTGCTGTCATGCCACATACTATGGCGTGACAAAACATACCATACAAGCCCTCGTCCACCCACCGTGCCAGCGTGGAGACTTGCATGGCAGTAGTCACGCCAGATCCCATGGCGTGACAATTCTGCCTTGTCACACCTTGATATGTGGCATGACAAGGCTTACCGTGTTTCGCTTTTGCATGCGTGATTGCAGTTGGTTTATCAATTATGAATCATGGTAATGGTTGAATTTAGTTTGAACTTGATTTATAGATGTGGAACATTAGGATTTGGTGGTAAGATGGTAACAAATGGATTTCCTTTTAAAGGATCAAAAATAATTGAAGTTACGGTGATACATAACACCATGTACATGTAACATTTAACAATTCATAACTTCAAATAGAGAATCTATCTGTGAACCAAATATAACACCATCCTTTTAACTGAGAGTAAATACATATATGGACTGATAATCTTTTTTGCATATTGATAACCTTTGACACTTCAGCGTATATATCCATCATAAACACCCGCACAATATTTCTAGGCCGTGTCCCAGAAGTGATACATACTACATCCTAGAAAAATGACTAATATGTGGACTGTGTGGTACAACATGAGGCAGAAGGATGGACATATGCTAGACAGTACCGTTGATGAAAGATACGTAGACATCCTACAGGAATGATAGGTGATGCTCTTTGTCACTTTGTGGTCGTAGACCATTTTGTGCCTACTTCCATAACTCGTTTTTTCATGTTGTTGAATGCCTTGCTACGCGAAGAATTGAATACGAAAAGACGATGAGATTTAAAGTTGCAAATTAAAATATACTTTATAATAAAGCTGGGAATAACACAGCGCATAGGGTTTGGTTACGTATATAAGAAACAATATCATGCACGATACAACAAACCGAAGTACTCCTATGATACACACTACTACAGAAATCCACATTACGAGCGGTTCGAACGTCATCACGCAGGCGGTTTTGAACCGCTCAAATTATGGGTCGATGATAATTCAGTTATCACGAGCGGTTTTCAACCGCTCGTGATTATGCGATATCACAGACGGCTTTTCATTAAAAACCGTCGTGATTATCGTTATCACGACGGTTTTCATTAAAACCGTCGCGATTATCCAATATCACGATGGTTTTTTAAAAAACTGCTCGTGATATCGATAATCGCGCACGGTTTGTAATGAAAAACCGTCTGTGATATCGCATAATCACAGACGGTTTTTAATGAAAAACCGTCTGTGATACTCCTCCCCCCAGCAGAATCTATTTCTGTTTATAGCTAGCCTCAGGAAATGCTAGCCACGCCCTCTGAAACAAGCAGATAATCACAAACAAAAAACATACAATTCACACATCTCATTTCCTTTTAGATACATTTCACAGACATAAAACATCCCATTGACATCGCACTTCATTTCACAAACATAAAGCATGCATCCATTTCGCAAATCGATTAATTGAATTGAAATGAAATATCTATTAACAAATGCACAGTTACAAAAGATGTGCACTGCATTTGCACTTAGTGATAAGACCAATAAGAAATCATGGTGCGCAGTGGAACCGTCCTCCTGGCGTTATGACTTGAGTCAGCAAAAAGTACGCCAACTCTCCTCGAATCCCTCCAAGAATAGGCTGTTTCAATGCAGTTGACGGGATGGACGCAGCCTGTCGATAGGAATATCAATGTGCGTATATATGTAACGTGTTAAGTATGAAGTAATTATGGGAAGAGTGACAAACCTTGCGATTGGTGAGCCTCGAGGAATCGAGGAGTAGTTCCATATGTTGGCAAACGTAGTATCCACATGTGTTGCCCGGCTCCCGCCGTGACACTCGCAAAAATGGTATGTGTTAGTTCAAGAGGCATTAGTACCAACTGTTGCATAGGATTAATTAATGTGAAATAGCGAATACCTTAAAATCTCAAACATGTGTCAGCAAGGCTTTGGCCCCACGCTTCGAGTCACCTCCCTTTTCAATGTAGGTGGCGAACGCCTTACGTAATTCGAAAAAGTTAATCTTAATCATTCGGAAGGAAAGAAAGTACAATGTAGATATGTATGGGGAATATGTGCTTACCTATCGATTACTTGGCTGAGAACTGTAAAGTCCATTTTATTCTTACTTAGGGAATCAAGGTAATATACCTTGTTCCATTTTGGTACAATTACTATTAAAATCCAATGAAAGTTCTGAAGGAAGGGCATAAGTACATAATCCTTCTTGACGCAACCAATGATTCTGCTGCAATGTACCTCTCGGCGAGGGGTGTATCTCGGTCGATGGTTTCCTTGGCGACCAATTGTGGGTCCAAGAAACCAAGCGATAAGTTGGATGATCTAGCTTTAATCAGCATGTGTCTATATATATACACACAAAAGCAAAAATTAGATATGGCATTTATCGGTATGACATTAACGGAGATCGTGATTGTACACACTTACGGCGCCCAAAGATCGAATGATTGAGACGTCAAGAGCGTTGAACGTGAACAGATCGAATAAATCCTCAAAGCGACCACGAACATACACTCTTGAAAACTATGGTGTAAATCTTCTTGGTGAATTTGATGATGATACTTGAAGTCCGTTCTCCTCTAGCTTATTGGATCACTGCATATACCACATGTGCAATTGCATGCAACTATATGGTAGCTTTTGGAGGTATTTTTCCTCGAGCAACGGTGACCAAGCACAATTTGCGGGCCAAAGGTAGGTACGGAATATCATCATTGGTCTTCTTTGCTTTGCCCTTGCTGGCCTTGCTGCATCGGCTATAGGCCGACTTAACGCCAGTCGGCAGCAGCGGTGCAAGTTGCTCTGGCGAGAATAGGACCCGTGGAGATAGCACCGTGCAAGATCCGGTGGTGGAACCGACCGGTCTTGTAATGGAGATGGCACCATCGCAAGTTGCTCGCGAGTATGACCGATGGAGATAGCACCGCAAAGATCCGGTGGTGGAACCGACTGGTGTTGTAATGGAGATGGAACCAGTGCATGTTACTCTGGTCCTGCCACCGGTGAAGAAGACTCCAGGGAGATGTCGCTTTTGGGCCACTGGATGAATGTTCCGACAAGGCGTTTCGTCCGTCTCCACGTATTTCTTGACAAGCGTGCTCTTGAAGTTCTTCCATGCTTTGCACGCCGCTTGGTAGGTTTGTCGTTCCACAGCGTGTAAGTGTTCTTCTGGGAACTCGAACGATACCAAAATTTCGGTCCACAGCTCACATTTCCGAGTGTCAGGCACGTTCTTCCACGAATTGTATATGATCTCAATTCGTTCTCGTGCAACTATTCCGACCATGGTTCGGAATGCGTTTACCGCTTGCTTAGGAAGGATAGGGACCCCAGCTGCGTTTACATTGTGATGGTCCTGTCGGCTCTGAGGCTTCTTTGATAGCCCTCTTTCTTGGCGCCTTGATGTTGGAGCGGACGCCCGCGATGATGTTGAAGAATGCGCGGGTGACATGTTGCTCATTTTGTGGGTCTATTAAAATAAGATGAGAATGTAATCATATTGAATTGGAAGAGAGGAGTAGAGGGAGGGGAGAAGGGAGGGGTGATATGGACATAGAGAGGGGGTGATGTGCCTATCTTAGCACCTACTTTAGTTGCTAATACTATAAACCAAATAATAGAATCAATAATAGTCTCAACATGAATATGTGCTCTCAAATTGTAGGGTTGCACAAGATTAATCTTGGCCGTCCCGCTACTAAATCATATACTCTTCCTTGATTGGTTATGCCAAATAATGAATTCATCTTTTGAGCTCTAGATACAAACTCTACAATCTCAAGATCAAGATATATTCAGCATGCATATATTCAGACAATGATTAACTTTTAACTTGTCAAGATGAAATCCTAACAGATCAATTTAATAACATGCCATAATCATAAATCCCACAGGCAATCTCAAGTATATGGAAGATTGTATATAACAGCTATTAGAGCTCAAAGACCGAATGAACCAATCTCAAGATATGAATTTATCATCATCGAGCAAATCAGAATCCCACAGCATAATATCAAGATATGGAAGATTAACAAACTTGAATATACATGAATGCAACTAAGCAACTAACCATAACAGTAAGCATAACAAACTTGAATATACAGTAAGCATATACCATAACAGTAAGCATATAACAGTAAGCAACTAACCATATACATAACAGTAAGCAACTAACCATATACATAACAGTAAGCATATAACAGTAAACCCTAAACCCTAACACTCAGTATGAAGTATCAAGCATCAACCCTAAACCCTAACAGTAAGCATGAAGCTCGGGGAGGGATTTGATGACCTTAGGGTTTTGGTGACGGAGGAGGAGGCGGCGACGCAGGAGGAGGAGGCCTCGGGCTCGGGGAGGCGGCGGCGACGACGGGCTCGGGGAGGCGGCCGGCGACGACGGAGGAGGAGGAGGAGGCGACGACGGGCTCGGGGAGGCGGTGGCGACGACGGGCTCGAGTGAGGCGGCCGGGGAGGGCTCGAGTGAGGCGGCCGGCGAGGGCTCGAGGGAGGCGGCGGCGAGGGCTCGGGGGAGGCAGATCGGGATTTAGATATAGAATAACTGCAGAATACACGGAAAACCCTAGACACGGGTATATATAGCGGATTATTACAGACGGTTCTAAACTTAGAACCGTCTGTGATATGAATATCACAGACGGTTCTAAGTTTAGAACCGTCTGTAATAAGCATACTATCTCAGACGGTTCTACGTTTAGAACCGCTCGAGATAACAAACTTATCACGCAGCAGTTCTAAGTTTAGAACCGTCTGTGATAAGCCTTTGCCCGACTGTAGTCATTCATGATCAACAGCCAACCATCTGCATTCATGATCAACTACCTACCAGCTGCATTCATTTTTGTCACACATTTTCACATACACATCTCACATTTTCACATATACATCTCAAAATTGACTACATCACACATTTTCACATATACATCTCAAAATTGACTACATCACACATTTTCACATATACATCTGAAAATTGACTACATCACACATTTTCACATATACATCTCAAAATTGACTACATCACACATTTTCACATATACATTCTTATTGTACTTGCTTATTTCCTTTAAAAATTAGCCCTTCATCATGATCAATGCGTACGTAACTAGTTTCGTCACGTTGTTCATGCCTCTGTTCCCTCGCCATCATCTGATTGATTGTTACGTTTGTATCGGGATGTGTTGCACACCGGACATATATGCATGTTTGCATACTCTTTACGGTAGAGGATACAGTCGTTCGGGCATGCATGTATTCTTTCTACTTCCATTCCCAACGGACAAAGAACCTTCTTGGCTTTATACGTGGTTTAAGGCAACTCATTTCCCTCCAGAAGCATGTCCACTAAAAGACCTAGCAGCGCTGTGAAACTCTTGTCGGACCAACCGTTGCTTGCCTTCAATTTCAACAGTTCAAGCACGGCCGACAACCTCGTGTACTTGCAACTCGTGTACAAAGGTTTCTCTGAGTCCTCCATCAAGCCACGGAATTTAACATACTCTCTCATCATAGTTCTCTTCTACATCGCAAGCATCCGATCCAGTTATCATCGTGCAACCTATCCGAATCCGAGCCACAATCGACATCAACCGCGGCATGTCATTCACTTCACCGCGATGTCATCCGGGCATATCATTCACTTCGCGGCGATGTCATCCGGGGCATATCATTCACTTCACCGACGATGTCATCCGCGCATATGATCATTCACTTCGCCATGACTGGTCCAACACGTATAATCCTTTTGAAACCCTCCGAATCAAGTGCGCTGCAATTTGCCCTCGGTTCTTAAACATCTTCAAATTCTCTTAATCGATACATGGACAAACACATATATTCCACCCCTTATTCAACATATCCTCCTCGGCTCTTATAAAAGCGTAAACGCCATTAATGTACTCTTCACTCACACGGCTCGTGGCATACATCCAGCTTCGGTCCTACGTTACGTACATATATAACAACTTAGTATTAAAATATAGATTAACTAATTATAACTACATATATACGGGCCACATTTATTATATTGAGACTTAATTTGCTAGCTCAATTCATATTACAAACACAACAGCTATTATATAACCAACAATTTTGCAAATTAACCATCTTCAATAACCACTAATGGATTACTTAGACCTAAATTGTAATGCAATTAAAGAAAAATAAATTACATTACTAACCATATCTAGAGCAACCAGGAAAGACTGAATATTCAAAGCTCAATCTCGCCTCTTCCCACCAAATTAATCGGCTCGAAATCGCCTAGCTTCCTCCCGAGTGAAAAAGTGCGCAGCAGATGGCTAGATCTGGATCGAAATGAAGACAGATGCGGTGCGAGCAGCGCAATAAATGCCTTAGCCATTATCACGGACTAAAAACGCTCATGAATTATCACGACGGTTTTGATTAAAACCGTCGTGATAACTAGCTTATCATGACGGTTTTTATTAAAAACCGCTCGTGATAATCGGGATTATCACGACGGTTTTAATACTGCACCGTCTATGATACTTCGGTAATAACCGCTGTGATAATCCATTTTCCCGCCACAAATACCACAGACGGCCTCCTAATTACAACCGTCTGTAATAGTGTTCATCAGAGACGGTTTCACAAAACCGTCTGTGATGAGGCGTCTACTATGAGGCTTTTTGTAGTAGTGACATATGCGCCTTTTTGGAATGAAAATAAATTCGACCCTCGGGAGGACTAGTTCGGAATGGTTCGACCTACTGCGTGGGTCAAAGCCATTTTCCCTTCCTTGCGAGGTCGGCATTGAGCTCCTTGCTGGCCTCTTTGGCCTTGGCCACCATTTCCCTCTTTTCTCGCACTCCCTGCACCTGCACGCCTCGAGATGAGCTTTCGCCTCCTGATGTATATGCCCGTTTTGCTTGTCATTGCGGTGCTTCTCCCAGATCTCACAGCCCATTTTGACATCTCACTCCTTGTAGTCGAGAGTCCACTGGTCATATAAGTAGATCTCTAGGTCGATCTACTTGTGGTAGCCAATAGTAGGGGAACACACTATAACAGATCCTTATCTGCTGCCAATAGCTGCTCGTGTCCCAATGGCGGTTGGGATAGTTATAGTAGTTCATGCAACCCTAATAATGCATGCCCAGGCTAAGCCACTGCTTAGATTTGAAGAACTTGCATGGATCCTTACACCAACAATGAGGTGGCGTCTCCCCCTCGGGCAGGGTGTTGCAATGAACACTCGATTGGAACATTTAGAACGGGGTTGCTACTACGGGGGGCGTCATTACGGGGAGGCGACCTCCTGGCACACTGCGCTTGTTTGTTCCGGGCCGCAGCAGCCCTTGCTTGTTCGTCGCGGGCCGCAGCAGACCTTGCTTGTTCATGGGTCTCATCCCATTGCTTCTTCATCTTGTCCCATTGCTTTTTCTGTATCTTGTCCATCCCTACGTTGTGAAGCAAGCTCTCGTATAGTGTTGGATTTGGTTGTATAGTGTTCTCTCTCAGATCTCTTCCACCTCCTTTTATAAGCCAAAGGGTTAGCATGGTGTGGTCAATTTTATGTTAGTAGCCTGCGAGGCAGAGTATTGCCTTATCTTTCTGAAATGTTTCTGGCGAGGTAGAGTGTTGTTATGTCTTACATTGCAGGGAGCTGTCACATCTTGTTTTGTAGAGTTCTGCCTTTTTGGTGTGAAAATTTGAGGATGTAGAGTGTTGTCATGTCGATCTGAAAAGCTAGCGAGGCAGAGTGTTGTCACGTCTTACTTTACAAGGAGGTGTCGCAACATGCTTTGCATAGTCCTGTCTTCTCGATCTGAAAAGCTGAGGATGTAGAGTGTTGTCATGTCGATCTGAAAAGCTAGTGAGGTAGAGTGTTGTCACGTCTTACTTTGTAGAGAGTGGCATCATAGTTCCAGTCAGTAAAGAGAGTTGTTGGTTAATCCAAACCCTAAAACCGTAAACCCTAGACCTAAACCTAAATCTTGAAATCCTAAACCCTAACCTAAACATAAATGTAAAACTGAACCTAAAACTCTGAACCGTAAACCCTAACCCCACACCGCCGCCACCTCCTCCACCTTCCCTCCTCACACGTCATCGGCCCTCCACTACCGCCGCTTCCACTGGCCGGAGTTGGCACAGCCTCTACCCACTATTCCCGACTGTTATCCCCAAATCCTCCGTCCTCTCCTCAACTCCCAACAGCGCCGCCCCTTCCATCTGGCCAGTGCTGCATCCCCCATCATCGCCTCCCCTCCCCTCTAGCCAGCACAGCATCCCCCATCGCTGCCTCCCCTCTCGTCTATCCAGCGCCACATCCCCCTATCAACGCCTCCCCTCCACATCCGTCGGACGCCGCCTCCCCACCACATCCCTCACTGTCGCCTGACTCCCCTTCCCCAATCCCAATCTAACCATCCCGCAACAGCGACAGTTCCCATAGCACATCTCATCACGTGCCTTCATTGTCTCCCCACAGCAGCCTCCTCCTCCTCCTCCATTGCCTTCTCTATCAGCCTCGCTACTGAAGTCCCTTGGTGCAACCACTCGACGATGATAGTGGTAACTTTCTTTAGGAGGTGAAATCTTGGTCTATCCCCTAGTGGTTGCATGTGCCCTCTTGATTCCATTAGATCTTGGGTTCCATTTTAATTTATATTATTTGATTTAGGGATTTCATTTTGATGGTTCTTTGTGGATACGAATTGTATTACATTTGCACACAAGCCTTTGCTTCCTGCTCTCTCTTGGGAACTCCGGCTCTTCTCCTTCAGGACGAGATGTGATATTTATCCATCTTCGTTGTTGCGTATGGCTTAACCTCCCCTCTCTGGATTGGATGACAGGTGTGGTAGCCCCCCTTATCCTACTGTAGGTGCATATGCCTTCCACATGTTTGACAAAATGCCTAACCACAAGCAGCACACCCAATTTGACCCTTCACAATGCCATCAACATGGTCACATGGTCATTAGTCTTTCACAAGGTCAGCCCACTCTACCACCCTTCAATGCATGCCTATTTCTCCACCCCCGCTCCAAACTGAGCTCCACCACCACCGCCTCCATACCCCATCTCCCCTTCCACCCACCGCCCCATCTCCAACTCCATCTTCAGCACGTCCCTACCCCATCTCACTAGGTCGAGCAGCTCCCTGCTCATCTGCCACCACCCGAAGCCACTGCAATGGCGAGCTGGCATGGCCATCTCACCATCTCCAACTTTGGTGACCAGTAGTCTCTACGAAGCACCAACGCAAGGTCAAGGTCCATTAATCTACACCACTGTTGACCGACCATCGCCTTCAAAGTATTAATAAAAGTGTATGTGAATATATGAGTAGACCCTATGTATGTATCTCTGTGTGTGTGTGGGGGTGTTCCCAATGGTGTTGATTTCTTTCCTTTTGTATGAGATGAAGAATCTATAGCTTGAGTAATGTGAATCCTGAAAGATGTGATACAGTCTTGTTGATACAGCCATGATCTAAGATGGGAGGAGTACAAGCTTCCTTTTTTGTACATATTGACTAACATATTTGAAATGGACATTTTCTGCGAGTATGTGTTCAAGCTATTAGAATATTAGTTCATTTTCCATAAATTCTCTTTAAAGTTGTTTCTAATTTTCTTTCTTCTTCTAGAAACTTTGATAAAGAACAATGGAAGAGCTGAATTGCACCAACCGAAAAGTAGCGTCGTCAATTAAGATTGAATGGCTAGAAATCTGGCCCTCATGTGTAGAAATAACTTCAATCCTAGGAAAGTAGTGAAGAAGACCCAGATCAGATATTAGAAACTGCTCACTAAGACGCTCCTTAACAAAAGTGGTGTACTGAGAATCATTTTTAGTATGGTCATATCATCCACATATAAAAGAAGAAACGTCCGGCCACGAGGCGAAGTATGAATAAAAAGAGTAGGATCATGAGCACTAGTAGAGAAACTAACCGCAGTGACAATAGAAGAGAAACGAGCAAACTAAGCACAAGGAGCTTGCTTGAGGCCATAAAGAGATCGGCGAAGACGACAAACCATACTCTTAGGAATACAATACCCCGGTGGTGGCTGCATATAAACCCCCTCACGCAGCTCACCAATGAGGAAGGCATTCTTGGCATCAAGCTGAGAGACGGACCATGCTTGAATAGAAGCCATAGCAAGAACGAACAATGGTTATGTGAGCCACAGGAGCAAAAGTCTCATCCATAATCATGACCATGCTCCTCCTGAAAACCACGTGCCACAAGAGGAGCCTTACAGTGTCAAGAGAACCATCAAAGCGGGTCTTAACCTTGTAGACCCACTTGCACATTATAGGAGTAACACGCGCAAGAACAGGGACAAGATTCCATGTGCCAGTATGCTCAAGGGCAGCGATCTCCTCTGCTATCGCATGCTACCACTCCTGATAAACAACAACATGATAAGTTGGTTCGATAAGAGCAGCAGTAGGAAAATCAAAGTGCTCAGGAGGCCGAATAGACAATCATGAAGAGCATATCGAGGAGGAGAGGCCGAAGAAGATAACCCATCAGAAGAAGATGTCACATCAGAAGAACCCTCAACTCACGAACACGAGTGTAGCAGAGAGGATAAGAAGGAACAAGGCCAGGAAAAACCGGCCTATGAGAACCGGGTACAGCTAATCGAGAAGTGGTGGACCTATTTGTTGGCACGAGAAAATTGAGAATATGCCCTCCAACTAGATGGAAATCTAGGATATACCCTCCTTTAGATCCTAATTGATAATATACCCTCCTTTAGAGTGTTTTGTTGAGAAAATGCCTTTTTATACTATTTAGTACCTCTTAAGTATACTAATCCATATTGTACTGTATTTTGACATTGGGATGACCATTTTGCCCCATGTACGGCTGTGAAGAAGATAAGTCTCGATTGGGCAGTGCTTGGCTAGGGTTTCCCGGACCAAACGGCGGCGCGGCAGAGGGTGTGGGGCGGAGGTCTGGCGGCCGTACATGGGGGCAAAATGGTCATCCTAATGTCAAAATACAGCACAATACAGATTAGTATACTTAAGAGGTACTAAATAGTTCTCAACAAAACACTCTAAAGGAGGGTATATCCTAGATTTCCATCTAGTTGGAGAGCATATTCTCAATTTTTTCTATCTTTTAAGTAGCAGAGATATCGGAGGTTATCTGCCCAGTTCAAACTTGAGAACGTAGGATGAATCCAAAAGGATCAAATAAAGCGGGACGATTTTGAAATGGGAGAACGAGAGAGCGGAGGCGATCGCATCTCGGCGACCTCGCCATGTGAGGAGCGAAGAGTCCCCGACGTCAATTCGAGCAGTGCCCTTGCCGATCACCGGATCCTCCTCCCGATCGGCGCCGCCTGGTGGAATCTCGACCACTTATGGCGCGGGGCATCGCGGATCGGGGAGAGGCGAACCCACGCTTCTCCATCATGGCAGCTCCACCGAGCACAGCGCCCCCTCCCGATGGGGGTGGGAGGCCCCGGGGGGTGGGGACAGGAGGGAGAAGATGACGCTGCGCTGGGGTCCCTGCGGGCCATGGCGTCCTCTTCTCCGGGCCCAGGCGAAGTGGAGGAGGGAGAACAAATTGTAGAATTTTTCGTGCAGCTATGGGCGATTCGAAATTCCCCACCACCTCGAGGCTTGAGCTAGGGAAACAGGCTCTCGTCTGGATCCGATGCAATCTACTCCAATCCAAGCAATTTACGGTTGCAGATTGCTTCCCTACATCGCCTCGTGATCATCTAGTTTCCAATTCGCAACAACTAAGCATCGCGAGGAATAGGATCCTCTAACGTTGGCCTCCATAACTGCTCTCTGCAGTCCATCATCACAACCATCCATTTTAGATCCAATAGCTTATATTCAATCTTTTAGTACTGACCCTTGCGGCGGTGGTGAAGAAACCCCATGGCGGATCACACAATGGGGGCGCGGTGGGGGGATGGCTACGGCCGTGGATGGCGGCTTCCTCCGCCGTTCAGGGGGCAACGCAACCCATACGGACGCTTCAATTTCTGGCCTCGGCGGTATCCAAATCAACAGAATCAAGCGCAGGGTCGGCCTCCACAAGCTCCACATCAAGATTAGCCAGATCCGGCGGCGCTTCAGCAACAGCAACAGCAGCAGCAAGTCCCGGCACAGAACAACCTAGGGAAAGGGAAAGCTTCTGCTGAGATCGAACAAAAGGAACCTCAGTATGTACACTCTTTATCTGTTACAATTGTGGAGAACCAGGGCACTTAGTGGGCAGTTGCATAAGTCCCAATCTATGCTTCATCTATAAGGAGTCGGGTCATCATGTTGACCACTGTCTTGTGCGTTCCAAATCTCATCAAATGGGTCTAGGTTTCTTTCATCTTGAGGTACCGGAGTCCAGTAGAAGTGCTACGTTCAGATTCAACAACTGTGGGATAATCACAATTGACCAGGGGGAGATCACATTATTGGTGTTAGAAAAAGATTTTGCTGATATTTTTGATGCCCATTGCCCATGACAGATCAGACAAATGGAGGAGCTTAGATACTTGGTGAGATTCCCACCTCAGAAAAAAGTTACTAACCTTGCTCTTCTTCCTAGTTTCAATCTAAACAAAGCTGGTGTCACTGTTTATGTGGAAACCTGGAAAGGGAAAATGGAACCTGTTAATGAACTTTAGGAAACCTGGGTACAGTTTAGGGGCATCCCCCCTAAATGGTGTACCTGGAGGGTTTTTTAATCAAATTTCTGTTAGATGTGTATTACATAGTTGTGTATTTACCCCATTGTATAAGGGGTTTCTTGCATATATTGGCCCTTTGGCCACATGAGGAATACAAGCGTTATTCCAACATGGTATCAGATCGTAAGGTCTCTCATACCTAGGGTTTTGCCTGGCTCGTTGAGCTTTTCCCACTGCCGCCGTCCGCTGCTCGTTGCCGTTCTTCGTCAGGGTTGATCGGCATCGGATTCGGCCTCGATCTGGTTCTGGATCGGCATCGGATTCGGCCTCGATCTGGTTCTCCTGCTTATTGCGTCGCTCTGAACCCGCCGAGCCGTGGTCGTCGCGCCGCCGCCGAAGTCGCTGCGCGCGACCGAGGCTGTCGAGCCTGTCTCGGGTCACCTCTCGGGCCGCTCGGGAGCCATCTTCTTGCCGTCGTCGCGGGCTGCTGCCGAGGCCGTACGCCGTCACCGCCGCCGCGGCCGACCGCCGCCGGAGCCATCTTCTTCTGCCGTCGTCGCGGTCGCCGCCGAGGTCAGACGCCGTCGCCGCGCCGCCGCCGACCGTCGACCGCGCCGCCCCCCCGACCCGCCGACTTCGCGCGCTCCCGCCCACCGCCGTCGCCGACCCGCCGACCGCCGTCGCCGACCCCCTGTCGCCGACTCCTCTTGTCTTTCGGTCGGGTTGGAGACTTTGGTCTCAGTCGGTTGGTGTTAAAGTTTTGTAAACCGAGTGGTTACCAAAAAAAGGCAAAAAAAAAGAGCCAAAAAAGGCAAAAAAAAGATGTCTTCTACAGGTACCGTTTCTGTTCCTCGTTGCCCGGTGATCTTCGATGGCCTCAATTATCGGGACTGGTTTCAGCACATGCGCATCCACATGCGTGGTCAGCGTCTTTGGGAGTTTCTTACGGGCGAGTTACCTTGTCCGCCTCGTCCTACTCCACCTGTTGAGCCTGTACTCCCGAAGGATGCTTCCGAAGATGCTTGTACAAAGGCTTCTGAGGCTTTTGAGGATTCCATGGAGACTTTTCAGACTCAGTATTCTGCTTACAAGACATGGATTGATGAAGATGCTCGTGCCTCTGCTATCTTGGTTGCTAGCATGGAGGTGAATCTCACTGGTGATATTGTTGGACTGGCTTCCGCACATGCGATGTGGACGCATCTACGCAGTCGCTACGAGCCATCTAGTGATTCCTTGTACCTTCTTTGTCAGCAGCGACAGAGCGATCGCTGCAGCAGGGAGATGCCACTGTGGATGAGTTCTATGCTCAGTTGTCTGCGATATGGCGTCAGATCGACTCTTTGGGGCCAGATGTGTGCCGCACTTGTCAGTGTTGTCAGCGTCAGCAGTCTCACATGGAGCTTCGCCGCATCTACGATTTTTTGACACGTCTCCGGTCTGAGTTTGAGCAGACTCGTGCTCAGTTGCTGGCTCGTCATCCTCGTGTGACTTTGTTGGAGGCCCTTACAGCTGTTCGTACTGAGGAGATTCGACTTCGTGGAGCGGGTTTACTATCGTCATCATCATCACTTCCTTCGGTGTTGGTCGCTTCTCCGGCTTCTACACCCGCTGTGCCTTTGGTTACTTCTTCCCCAGTTGTGCCTCCACCAGTGACAGCTGCTGTTGGTAAGGGTCTTCACTGCACATATTGCAACAAGGATGGACATGTGGAACAGTTTTGCTACAAAAAAAAAGAAGGATCTTCGTTGTGGTGCTCGTCCTCCGAGGGGCACTGGAGGTTTCTCCTCTCAGCAGAGTTCTGGTACCCCTGACACTCAGCAGCTTCTCACATTGCTAGGGCGCATGGTTGCTTCTGCATCGTCTGGTTCTGCTGCTCAGTCTTCCGGTGAGAGACCACCTTCTTCTTCCTCAGGTACATCCCTTGGATTCTTGATTCTGGTGCTTCTTTTCATATGACATCTGATTCCACCTGTCTTACTTCCATTAGTTCTTTAGCTGCTCCTATCATTGTCCACACAGCAGATGGTACCTCTCTTTCTATCACAGGACGAGGCACCCTTTCAAATTCCTCTTTTCGTGTTTCTGCTGTTTCTCATGTTCCAAAACAAACCATGCAGCTCCTATCTGCTGGTCAGCTCACTGATCATGGTTGTCGTGTTATTTTCAATTCTGATTCTTGTTGTGTTCAGGATCGTCGCACGGGGACTCTGGTTGGTACTGGCCCTCGCCGCCGTGACTCCCAACGACTTTGGGAGCTTGACTGGCTTCGCCTTCCTTCCGCTGCCCCAGTCAATCTTCTCGCCTCCACCTCTGCAGCTGCTGCAGCCTCCACCGCTTCGTTTGCTCAGTGGCATCATCGCTTAGGACATCTTTGTGGTTCCCGCATGGCTTCTTTACTTCGTCGAGGTCTTTTAGGGTCTGTGTCTGGTGATGCTTCTCTACATTGTCAGGGTTGTAAGCTTAGCAAACAGCTGCAACTTCCTTATCCTTCTAGTGAGTCCGCGTCTTAGCGTCCTTTTGACCTTGTTCATTCTGATGTATGGGGACCAGCTCCTTTTGTTTCGAAAGGAGGTCATCGATATTATATCATTTTTATTGATGATTTTTCTTGCCATACATGGATATATTTTATGTCCTCTCGTAGTGAGGTTTTATCTATCTATAAGACCTTTGCCACCATGATTCGCACTCAGTTTGACTCTCCTATTCGTGTTTTTCGCGCTGATTCCACTGGAGAATACTTGTCGGGAGTCCTTCGTGGCTTTCTTACTGAGCAGGGCACTCTCTCTCAGTTTTCTTGTCCAGGTGCTCATGCTCAGAATGGTGTGGCTGAGCACAAGCATCGTCATCTTCTTGAGACAGCTCGTGCTCTCATGATTGCTTCTGCTGTTCCACCACATTTTTGGGCTAAGGCTGTTTCCACTGCCACTTTCTTGATCAACATTCAGCCCTCCCTCGCTCTGCAGGTGGGATCCCGATTGAGCGTCTTTGTGGCGCACTCGATTATTCCAGACTTCGCCTCTTTGGGTGTGTGTGCTATGTTCTTCTTGCATCGCGTGAGCGCACCAAACCGACCGCCGATCGCTTGAGTGCGTTTTCGGGCTCTGATGCTAAGCACAAGGGATATCGTTGTTGGGATCCTGTTGCTCGACGTACGCGGATTTCTCGGGATGTTACTTTTGATGAGTCTCGTCCCTTCTATCCTCGTCCTTCTCCTTCCTCCACTTCTGCATCTGTTGTTGAGCCGCTTTCGTTTCTGACTTTTCCTTCTAGTCCTATAGTTACCACTCTGCCACAGTCTTTGGTCTCTCCGGTGCCTTCTTCTCAGTCAGCCCCTTCTTCACCACCGGCATCCTCTCCCGAGGTTGCTCCTGATCTTGTTCCTTCTTATCCTTTCTACTATACTCGTCGCCCGCGAGTTGAGGATCCTTCTGATATGCCCTCCCCTTTTGACGGGTCATCTCCTTCAGCTACTGTCACATCCCAAAAATCTTCTTTCTGAAAAATTTAATTTCAAATTAAGTATTTTAAAGTATTTGAGTTATATTTGGATCTACCCTGAATTTCTGTTTTGAAAAAAACTAGATTTAAAAATTATTTTAAGTAAAACCTAAAATTATTATTAAATAAAAAATATTTTGGTTTTATATGAAAATCCTAGTTCAAAATAATTATTTGGAGTTATTTGAATTTTATTTGGTTTCCTGGATTTTCTGGAGTTTAACAATGTATTTTTGAAATTAAAAAGTATTTTAAATATGAAAATTAAAATATCAAAATTAGTTGGAAATATTTTTATTAAGTCCAAAATGTCTCCAGGAACTTCTGTGAATTTTCCTGGACTTTTTGGAAGTATTTTCATATTTTTCTGAGCTTATTTGAATTTTCTGGGGTTTTCTGAAAAATTGAAATCAGAAAATAAAAATTAAATCCCTCTCCCCTCCCCTCCGGCCGCCACGTGGACGGCTGGATTCCACCCACGCCAGCCCGGCCGATCCGCCTCCTCCTCCTCATCGGCCGACACGTGGCAGCCCAGATCGACCTCCCCACGCGCCCAGCCCATCTGGCCCGTCTGCCCGCGCTCATCCCCCTCGGCCGCCCAATCGCCATCCGGCCGCCCGCGCCCCCTCGTCCCTCTCTTTCTCTACCTGGACCCCATCCATTAGCCGCCTCCCTCCCTCTCTCTCACTGACCGCCCGGGCCCGCCTGTCAGCATCATCCCCTCCCCGCGCCTTCCTCCTCCCACCCGGCCGTGCGTTCTCCACCGCCATCTCCGCCGCCCCTTGCCCGTGGGATTTCTTGCCTTTTACCGCGCGCGCCGTGCCCCACACGCCGACCCACCTCGCCACCTCCGCGCCCAAATCCCGCCACGCCCGCACCGCGTTTCCCCTAATTCCCTAATTCCCCGCCGCCGCGCCATCAACGGCGAGCAATCCGCTCCGCCCCGCCCGACCCCGCCGCCTATAAAAGGCGCCCTTGACTCTGCATCCTCTCGCCTCATCCATTGCCGCCCTCCCTTCCTCCTCCTGAGCGACGGCCGCCCGAATTGAGTTCCCGCCGCCGCCGCTTGCGAAGCTCTCCGGCGAGCAATTGGCGACACCTCGCCGCCTCACGCTCGCCGTCGCCTCCTCGGCTTCCGCGTCGCCCGCGGTTAGTGCACCCTCGGTGGGCCTCATCATCACCGGAGCTCCGCCGCGCGTGAACTCGAGCACCGCCGCCCCCTCCCTCGTCGCCGACCCGTCTCCGGCCACCCCCGGTAACCGCCGCCCCCACCCCGCACTCCCCCGCGCCTCCTCTCCTCTTGCGCCACTCGCCGCCGGCCGCCGCCCACTGAACGCCGGCGAGGTGCCGCCCCGAGCCACCTCCGGCCGGCTCGCGTGTCGGCCGGTGCCCACGTGGCAGCCGACGTGGCGCCGGTGGCAGCCACCTCGGTGCCCGCCTGCCCCGTCAGCGCCACGTGTGCGCCCGACGCCTCCCGCGCCACCTCGGCCATTTCCCCCCTCTGTGGACCTGGTCCATGGACCGGGCCCACCTGTCAGTGGGCTAACCTTAGCGCTGACGTCATAATCCGGAGTTTCCAATTGAAAAATAATTCGGCCGAAAAAGGAAATTCAGTGCTGACGCAATAATCCAAATTTCCTTTAGAAAAATAATTCCAGAAAATCAATCTTTTTCATTTTCTCTGAATTTAAACTTCCCGGAGCCCGTTCTTCTTCGTCCTAACTCCGTTTGAGCCCATTCAAATTTCTAAATTCATCAAAAATTCCAAACTATCCATTTCTTCCATCCTTTCAAATTTTTGAAATTTATTTGATATTTCAAAATTTAAATTTCAAATTCCAATACCTAGTTTAATTTCAAAGCCTCAGTTCCATTCCAAATTTTTGTGCACTTTCAAAATTTAAATTCAAATCTTGCAAAATCTCCATAAAATCCATTATAATTTCCTTGGTCCAAATATTGTCTCAGTAATTTCTTTTTCCAACCAATCTTCCAGATATTCGTTCTTCCTCGTGCAAACCCTAAATCCGCTGAATCTTCCTCCTAAATTCATATGAAATCATAAACTCCCTTCCAGTATATATATATATTATGTTTGAGATTTTATTTGTATTTATTTGTTCGTTGGTTTTGTCGTTTCGCGCATAGAACCCGACGTCGCCGAAGGATTTATCAAGCCGCAGCAAGAAGGACCAAACAGTGCACAAGAAGGCAAGTCTCCTTTGATCATCTTGAACCTATGCTTTTGAAATGTTTTAAATATTTTAAATTATGTGCATTGCTATTTACATAAAATCACTAGTTCAAATCTTTAGGAATTAGTTATTCCAACTTTGTTATGCCCTCATTTGACATTGATTGCCATGTACCTTGTCACCCTAGAACTTCCTTTGTCTCAATAATGAGATTAATATTAATCTTTGTGAATATTAGAATGGTAGGATAATGCTTAGTCATGCTATGTAATACCCTTGAAATCTTTAAAAATGGGAATTATGATTTATTGTAATAACCTTGTGTTTGCAAATTTAGTGGTAATTGGAGTTACCACTGTTCTTTTAAAATAAACTAAAATGTGAAAGTTGGTTTAGATTAGGGTGGATGGTTGGCTTGGATTGGTGCAGGAAGCACGAGATCTTGTAAAGTGTATGTTCCACCCTAGTCAACTAAGGACCGACGCTTGTGTTTGTCCAGACTGAGCATTAACCGTACAACTACAAGTCTATATGGGTACGACCTAGCTGACTAACTTACGATAGTCTAGTTTAGGTGCCACCAGTGGAAAGTGGGTGCCAGGGATGGACTGGTTATTCACATTGAGGGACAGGGATTTACTGTACTCATATGGCACAAGAGGGGCTTGGTTCGGCGGTTAGCCTACTGCGGTGAAACCTCAGTGGTGGTATCTAGCTAGATTAGAGTAAGGTAAAAGCTTTGTGATATTTTATCTGGGTCCATGCCAAAGGAAGCATGTTGACTTTTATGATAATTTATCTCTTGTGGGTAAAGTTGTACAACCTCTGCAGAGTGTAAAACTATTCGAATAGCCGTGCCCACGGTCAAGGGCGGGCAAGGAATGCATTCACATGGTAGATTTCTGGTTTTGGTTTTAAAATCAAAAGTTTTGTATTCCGAGAGTGGAGGGAACTCTTGGAAGGGAATCCTGGCAGTTGGAGCCAGAGAGGGTGGATGGAACCCGTAGTTTTAAACTCGACCAATTGTAATTGGTTGGCTAGTGTTGGTAGATGGAACCTTCACTAGAAAGTTAATGATAGTTTCTACTAAAATATTTACTTTATTAAATTGATGCCTTCGAAAATAATTAGAAGTAATTAAATGAAAATGTTGCTTTGTGCAAAAGAACCATATAGCCTTCCTTTGTCAAGCCTTGCATCTATTGCATTTTTCCTAAGACTTGCGGAGTACTTTATGTACTCACATGCTACACTCAAAAATAATAACCAGAGGAGTACGAAGCTCAAGAAGGCGACTACGGCTTCTTCGCGGGTGGATTCGACGAAGAATTCCAGAGTTCTAGGTCGCGCTTCCCACCAATTGCCCGTGGCGTATTGATGGGTCTTCACCGAAGTTTATCTTTGCTTCCGCTGTGTTTCGTGTGTGCGAGGTCTTGAAACCTCAATTGTAATAATGAGAACTTTTGGTCTGTACTCTTTAATATTGTAATAAAGTGTTGCTGGTTATGTATTCATTTCTGTTTAACTGTGTGCACTAGCTTTGATCTGGGACTAGTGCAGTAATACACAGAGAGTCCGGATTCGGAAATCCGGGGTCCCGACAGCTACTCCTCGTTATGCTCTTCGCGATCGCCAGTCTATTCGGCCTCCTGAGCGTTTTGGTTTTGCTGCCGCTTCTCTTGCCGAACCGACTTCTTATCATGATGATGTTGTTCATCAGGAGTGGCAGCATGCGATGGCGGAGGAGATCGCTGCCCTTGAGCGTACTGGCACGTGGGATCTTGTTTCTCTTCCTGCGCGTGTTACTCCTATCACGTGCAAGTGGGTCTATAAGGTTAAGACTCGCTTTGATGGTTCTGTTGAGCGTTACAAGGCTCGTCTTGTAGCGCGTGGTTTTCAGCAGGAGCATGGCCGTGACTATGATGAGACTTTTGCTCCTGTCGCTCACATTACCACCGTTCGCACTCTTCTTGCTGTGGCCTCTGTTCGACAGTGGTCTATCTCTCAGTTGGATGTCAAGAATGCCTTTCTCAATGGCGAGTTGCGTGAGGAGGTCTACATGCAGCCACCCCCTGGGTATTCTGTTCCTAAGGGTATGGTTTGTCGTCTTCGCCGATCTCTCTATGGCCTCAAGCAAGCTCCTCGTGCCTAGTTTGATCGTTTCTCCTCTGTTATCACTGCAGCTGGTTTTTCAGCAAGTGCTCATGATCCTGCTCTTTTTATCCACACTTCATCTCGTGGTCGGACACTTCTTCTTTTGTATGTTGATGATATGATCATTACTGGAGATGATCCTCAGTATATTACTTTTGTCAAGGAGCGGCTTCATGAGCAGTTTCTTATGTCTGATCTGGGTCCTCTTCACTACTTTCTTGGGATTGAGGTTATTACTGATCAGCGCACAGCTGAGACTCCCATGGAGCTTAATGTTCATCTTCGTCCTTCTGATGGTAAGCCTCTCGCTGATCCTACTCGCTATCGTCATCTTATTGGGAGCCTTGTTTATCTTGGTGTCACTCATCCTGACATTTCGTACCCTGTTCATATCTTGAGTCAGTTTGTCTCTACTCCCACTCAGCTCCACTATAGTCATCTTCTTCGTGTTCTACGATATCTTCGCGGAACTATCTCTCATCGTCTCTTTTTCCCTCGCTCCGGTTCTTTACAGCTTCAGGCATATTCTGATGCCACCTGGGCTAGTGATCCCTCTGATCGCCGGTCTCTCTCTGCTTATTGCGTTTTTCTTGGTGGTTCTCTCATTGCTTGAAGACTAAGAAGGCATGTTAGCTCGCTCGAGTGCCGAGGTGAGTTGCGAGCTATGGCTTTGTTGATCATGAGGTTACTTGGCTACGGTGGTTACTTGATGACTTTGGTGTTTTTGTTTCTTCCCCGACTCCTCTTTTGTCTGACAGTACAGGTGCTATTAGCATTGCTAAAGATCTGGTGAAGCATGAGCTTACAAAGCATATTGGTGTTGATGCTTCCTACATGCGGACACAGGTGCAAGACCAGATTGTTGCTCTTCAGTATGTGCCTTCCGAGCTTCAGTTGGCAGATTTCTTCACAAAGGCACAAACCAGGGCTCAGCACAGTTTTCATGTCTCCAAACTTCATGTTGTGGATCCACCATAAGTTTGAGGGGGGGGGTGTTAGATGTGTATTACATAGTTGTGTATTTACCCCATTGTATAAGGGGTTTCTTGCATATATGCCACCTGTACATGTATATATATTGGCCCTTTGGCCACATGAGGAATACAAGCGTTATTCCAACAATTGCATCATGGCATTCTGCTAAATGTTGATTGGATAGGTATGTTCAAGAGCTTCTATGAAGTAGTAAGGATGCAAATTGCATGTAGAGACCCTGCTAAGATACCTCAGCGAAGACTCATGGGTGCAGAAAAGGCTTTGTTCAAGCTCAATTTTTTGGTGGAGGGAGGAAATGAGGTGCAGGTTGCAGATAATGGGGATAACCTTGATGAAGATAATGATGATGATGGTGATGAAGATTTTGATGGATTAACTGAGGAAGATGATATAGGCAAAGGGAAGTTGGATGCTACGGAGCCTAATAAAGATGTAAATGGACAAAACCAATCAGGTTCAACAAGTCAGACGAGAGGTAGCTCTACAAGTAAAGGTGGGGCATCTGCTTCTAGCAAAAAAGTTGGAGAAATTCCTAAATCAAGCACACCAGAAAGGAAAACATGGATGCGACTCTTCCAGGAAAATGTCAGTAAACTGTTTAATGATGAAAAAGGTTGATGAAACCAGATGCTATCAGTTGCTAAGACATGGAAATGATTGGGGGTCTGATGATGAGCTGGAAGAGATGGAAGAAATATCTGAAAATCCTCAGCTAAATATGGATGAGGAGAAGAAGATGAGTGAGAATATTGGTTTGGAACTGCCTGAAGATACCCTTCCCAGCTTCTCACCAATGGAGTTTCAAAGCCTCGAACCAATATCACAAAATTCTCAAGGGGTATCAATGAAAACAAGAACAACCAAAAACACAAGTAATAGACAAGACCAGGGACTCTCAGAGTGGTCCTGTTCAAAAAAAAATAGAAGCATTGGGGTCCAGTGCAAGCTCAGAGAAGGAGTAAAAGAGTAGAAGATTGTGTGGAATCTATGCTGCAGAAGGCAAAGGAGCTACAACAACAAAGGAATCTGGAACTCGACCCTAAACCTAAAGGTTTAAGTTCTAAAAACTCTTTTGATTCTCGTTCTATTCATGAATTACATCATATATCTGATGTGGTAAATATAAAAATGGGAAATGATAATAAAGATATAGTTAATAATATTGCTTTGTGCAAGGAATTGGATGTAGATTGGGTTATAAATTATAACCACAGTCGTTCTGTCGGAGCTGACACTAGTGTAAATCATGAAAATAAAGAGTTAATAGAGGTGCCTATTATATCATAACCATGTACCCCTGATAAAAAAAATCTTCAGAACATTTGAAGTATGTGTCTGAGCAAGGGCAGAATTAGAACGAAAATGACCGGAGTTCACCACTTTCCCATACATATAAATATAATTACATATATAATGTTCAAGCAATATTGTACTAAATAATAATGTATTCGGTAATTTTTAGTATAAATACTTCAACATAACCAATGACAGATTGACAGTGTATAATAATAAAGAAGTAGTGATCGAAATGCTTACCAACATAAAAAAGCCTGGTAATAATATTAGTTAGTTGTAGCAAACTAAAAAAACTAAGGACGAAATCACAGATAAAAGTTGGTTGGCATTGGTAAAATACATCATCCGACCTCAATGACCTGTTAAAAGAGAACACAATTACTTAAAATTTTCAAGTAAAAAAAATAGTAGAATGATCAAATATAAGTTCATGTATTACCTTTAAGTATTTACGTTCTTTCAAGTTTATAATGCGAATAATAGAAGATGGGTATTTGATATCAAAGGCGCCTTAACTGTCCAGGTGATTCTTGAATATTTGACCATTTGGGGTCAGGTGGATGATGTGGTCTTGGATCCTGTTATTTCTGATCAGCACTCTTGGCGCCTCTCTAAGAATGGCAGCTACAACAGTAAATCTGCTTATGAGGCCTTCTTCATTGGCACTATCAGGTTTGCTCCTTGGAAGCGAATTTGGAAGAGTTGGGCTCCCCTGAAATGCAAGTTCTTCATTTGGCTTGCTATCAACAACAGATGCTGGACAGCCGACCGTCTTGCAAAGCGCGGCTTGCCTCATCCCGCTGCATGCCCTCTTTGTGATCAGGTTGGAGAGACTGTCCAACATATTCTGATGTCCTGTGTATTCTCTAGGCAAGTTTGGACAGTCATTCTTCTGAAGCTGGGGCTGGTTTCCATGTCTTCTCAACCTTCTGATACTCATTTCTCTAGCTAGTGGTGTAAGTCCATAAAAGGCTTGCCTAAAGATCCTAAGAAGGGCCTAAATAGCCTGTTAATTCTAGTGGCCTGGGAACTTTGGAAGCACAGAAATTTCTGTGTTTTTGAGGGTGGCTCCCCAAGTATCCAGTTGGTTCTTCAAAATGTGAAAGAGGAGTGTGGTCTTTGGTGTTCAGCTGGTGCTCGAAGCCTCTCCAAGTTGGTCCCCTCAGGTTTGCCGTGCTGAGTCAAGGGGGGTTTTTTGTTGGACAGCTCTGTGTTGTTCTTTAGGTGTGTGTGTGTGCGGTGGGCTGGGGTTGATGGCTGGGTCTCTTGGCTTCTCCTGTCTAGCCCACTAGCTGTTGTTGGGGTTTTTGGTTGACTTTCCCTTGTAGCCCGTTTTTTCTTCTTCTTAATGAAATGACACGCAGCTCTCCTGCGTCGTTCGAAAAAAAGTTTATAATGCGACGAACTGCAACACCATTGGTAATTTTCATTAATTCTTGTCTCTCCACATAGCAAATAAGTATATTATTCATCAAATCATCATCAATTAATTGAAAAGGTCAATTATATATTTGTATGCTCAACCGTTCAAGAACAATATAATAGAGAAATATGTTTAGCGACTTGCAATTTTGCCTCGATTTACAATGAGCTAGACTAGTATTCCAAAAATTAAAATGAAAATCCTATGTTTTAACCCTATAATTTGACAAAAAAATCAATCAACATTCATGGAATTGCCTACAACTAAACACATGAGTGCAGTAAAACACATTTTAAGATATATTAAAGGAACCCTCAATTTGGGCTGTTGTTATGGAGAAAGAAGGAATGATGAGGAAATCCTCTTGATAGGTTTCAGTGATAGCGATATGGCTGGAGATATCGATGATCGGAAGAGCACAATAGGAGTAGCATTCTTCCTAGGCTCAAGCCTGATCAGCTGGTTGTCTCACAAACAAAAGGTGGTGGCATTATCCTTATGTGAAATTGAATACATAGCAGCTGTGATAGCAGCATGTCAAGGAGTGTGGTTGGGATCACTCCTCGGAGATTTGCTGAATAGGGATACAGTGAAGGTGGAGCTCAATATTGACAAGTCCACAATTTCCTTGTGTAAGAATCCGGTGTATCACGATAGAAGTAAATGCATTGATACTCGTTTTCATTATATTCGAGAATGTGTAGATGAAGGCAAGATTGATGTCAAGTATATCAACACAAGCAATCAGCTTGCGGACATACTGACGAAGCCATTAAGCAGGCTCAAATATTGTGAAATGAGAAGGAAGATCGGCATGCAGGTTGTGGAGATAGAACAACCAGTTTAGGGAGGTGAATGTTTGAGTTAAACTGGTTGTAGTGCTAGCTTATCTCTATTTTCCCGTGTAAAAGTCCTGAAATAGTTCAGTTTGTTTGATAGTTTAGCTCTCTGATTCGGTTGAGAGTCCGTGTAAGAAAAGGATTAGGTTTTGTTTAGCAAGTTGTGTACTGATATAAGGAAGAGAAATCCTGAAAAGGTGCTGTGTGATTGCACCACCAAATTGGCATTATTTTCCTCTGTTTTGAAGTTCTCGGCAGATTCAGGTTTTGTCTGACGTACTGTTCACAGTTCGGCAAAATCTTCAGAATCGCTGAGTTCGGTTTTTGTCCATCGTTTTTGCCGTGATCCTGTGTTGTCACTGACAGAAACAAGACCTTTAAATATCGTTGAATTCAATTTAAGGAATATTGTCTCAGAAAACCTGCTGCTTTTACTAAGAAACCATAATTTATATTAGAGGCAAAGAGGGAAAAGAAGATGGGTTAAAATAGGAGACGAAAACACAAGGTATTTTCATGCAATAGCTACAACAAATAAAAGAAATAATCTGATTGCATGTTTGAAGGTATTTTCATGCAATAGCTACAAGGCATTTATGAACATGAACAAAAGGCCTCTCTGCTCTGGAATGCTTATAGAGGTTGGATGGGGTAGTCTACTTTTCCTGGTATGCCATTGGTCTTGCCTGAGTTATACATATCTGGATATATTGACTTCTTAGCTCTAGAGCAAGCATTTTCTTTGGAAGAAATTGAAAAAGTTGTTAAAGAAATGCCTACTAATATGGCCCTGGGTCCTGATAGTTTCAATGGTTATTTCATCAAAAAATGTTGGCAAATTATTAAGCAAGATTTTATTCATCTTTGTGAGTAGTTTTACATCAACTGCTAGGCTAAAAGTCAACTTTTCTAAATCATTCTTGGTACCCCTGATTATGGAGCAAGAACACACAGTGACACAAAAATATTAGCTAGTATCTTGGGTTGCAAAATTGAATCTTTCCCCTTCGCCTATTTGGGTTTGCCTATGTGTGTGACCAGGGTTCTAAAAACCGGCAATTACCGGCCGGTAACCGCCAGTAACCGGATTTCCCGGTGGGTACTAGGAAATAAAAAACCGGCCGGGTTTTTCCGAAGTGTATTTATATTTATGAGTCTTTTGTGACTGCGTAATGCACCTCCTAGGTTGGTTTAAACCTTTTTTGTATTAGATTACTTATTGTATGAGTTAAATATGCTTCGAAACATCCCAAATTCAACTTTTCCTTATGTTAACCGGTTTTTTAGTGGTCTTTCCGGTTTTTTTGGCAGTAACCGGCTGATTTTTCCGGTTACCGGTTTCAAATTCAAATTTCATGACTTAAAATTTGACCGGGGTTTCCCGGTTTTTTCCGGTTACCAGCCGATAACCGGCCAGGAACCGGTACCGGCCCTCCGCCGGGATTTAGGCCGGTACCGGGTTTTGGAACCTTGTGTGTGACTAAGCCTAGAATTCAAGACTTTGCAAATATAACTGACAAATGTTCTGCATGGCTATCTGGTTGGGAAGCTAGTTTTTTTTTTGTCAAAAGGAGGTTGATTGACTCTTGTTAATGCAGTTTTGTCAGCTTTGCCTATGTTTCACATGAGTACATTCTTGCTACCAGCAGAAGTTATTTTTATGATTAATAGGATCAGAAGGCTTTCTTCTGGAAAGGAGAAGCTGAAGTAAATGGTGGCGCTTATCTTGTTGCTTGGAAACTAGTCTGCATGCCCAAGAAAGCTGGGGGCTCGGGGGTGCTAAATATCAGAAGGCAGAATGTGGCCTTGGTCTTGAAATATCTGTTTAAGTTTTTCAATCACTTAGACTATCCCTGGGTGGATTTCATGTGGAAGAGGTATTACTATAGATCTGTTTCCTAGTGAAGAAAGTGCAAACGATCTTTCTAGTGGAGGGATGTCCTGAAGCAATAAGGCTGGTTTAAAGCATTTGCAAAGCCTGAGATAGGTAATGGAAGCTCTATTATCTTTTGGGAAGACGTTTGGTTAAATTCAGTTCTAAACGAAGATTACTCACAGTTATACTCACATGTAAAAAAAGAGCAACTTGTTGGTCTCTGACAGTTTAGCTCTTGATAATTTTTTTCGAAATATTTCATCATCCTATGTCTGAACTAGCTATTGAGCAATTGCAGGAGCTTCAAATCAGATTCTCTGGTAGCATTGTCTGATCAGCCTGGTACTTGGTCAGTTATTTGGGATTTAGACAAAATTTCCACAAAAACGACTTATCAAGCTTTATCTAGATTTTCAAAAACTTCCCTAATATATTGGTGGACATGGAAAAACAAATGTATGTTGAAGCATAGAATTTTCCTACGGCTTCTACTCTATGGCAGGATTAATACAAGAGGACTAATGCAAAGAAAAATTTACATGTTGATGATGATTCTTGTGTGCTATGTAATGCACAGATCAGAGAGGAGTGGAAACACTTATTTTTTGAATGTCAATTTACTAAGAGTGCTGGAGTGCAATCAGTTTATCTTGGGATGCTTCTTTGGAAATTCTGGATATGCTTGATCTGGCTAGAAGTCAAAATATACACATTAATATCTTTTTCAAGGAACTAATAACCATGGGCTATTGGCTTATTTGGATTCAAAGAAACAAATGCATATTTGACCAGATTTCTAAGAGTAAAACTAGATGGAAAAATATGCTGCTTGCTGAATTGGAACTTCTCAAAGTCAGAGTGCCTCCCTTTATGCAGCAGGCCCTAAATGATTGGTTACAAAATGCTTGACCTGTTGATTTCATGTCTATTATGTCCAATTTTGTTTTATGAATTCCTTGTAAGCTTTTTTGTTCTTCTAGCATCTATGATCCTTTAAATCTCTTGTTTTTGTAATATATAACCTTTATTAGTAAAATATTTTAGTAGGGAACTCCCCTACTGTTCTCATCAAAAAAGAAGAATATAATTTCCTTGAGGCCCCTTTTACTAAAGAAGTGAAAAAGGTTGTTTTTGAGTCTTAGGTTGGGTTCTTTTGGATTGTGGCTTATGGCTTAAATTTTTGAATTTTGGCTAATCGTAAGAGGCAGTACGTAGAGGAAAATAATCGTATGCAATTTTGGCAGTTACAGCTGAACTTAGTACACTTTTTGTTACAATCAGGTGATGTGCCAATTCGGCCTACGACAGGTTGTTCTAGTACCAGTTGGGCGGCCTGTGCCCAACAATGTGCACGTGTGAGTAATCAGCACAGATGTCCCGCACAGATGTCCCTCTTTTTACTGCTGTCTCGTACCCAGGACTTCTAACAACATGCTACATCTTGCAGGCACAGTAGGAAGGGAGTCAAGCGCGGCACAGACTGGGGGAGGAAGATGGATACGTGGGTAGGGCAGTCGGAGGGCGCGCTACAGGACTGTGTGCATGACAGCCCCTATGACCATAGCACGTATGAGGAGTACCTTTGTTGGTACTCTCCTCAGACACGTAACAGGCTGGTACTTGCTGCCGACTCATTCCCAGCACCATGCATCCCAGCATCGACCGACATGTACCTGTGCACTTCGCGTAGGGCGTGCACTGTGCGGTACGTCACTTTGTATTTTGAAAACCTCACTTCTGCCAACCCCCTTATAGGTTTCACCCTGTCGTGTTTTCATGCAAGTGGTCATCGGTGCTGAGATTGAGAGGGACTCCTTGTTTCAGAGGATGACCGATGGCGCGGAGGTCATGCACGAGGAGGTGGCCCAGACTTTCCATCATGTGGCAGCTCAGGCCGCACGTATTGTCACCTTGTTGTCGTGCACTAGGCTCTTGGAGGTTGACAGCGAACGCCTAGTCGACAGTCGGTATGTCCACCGGTGTCGTCCCATTTGGCAGCACAGCAGGCAGGGTCAGCGTGGCCACGTGCGGCATGACCTGATGAGGCAGGAGGCTGGGCCAGGCCACGTCCAACACCGCCGTGGCCTAACAAGGCCGGAGGGTCCACCTGGGCACAGCCTCGTACACCACCTTTCGTACTACACTCTGGACGTCTTTTCGCGCGCCATGGCGCTAATCGAGGGTATGTCGTCTTCGTTTGTTTGTTACCATCGGCTTATTTCATTAACTAATAATATTTGCACTATAGGTCTTGCGCCCTCTGACGTATTAGGGGCTTCCTCAGGCGACGCAGACACACATGGGTTCCTTGCGAAGCATGACCCGATAGCTCAGCCCACACCCCCTGAGGTTCTTTTTGGGTCACAGCTCGCCAGTGCGCAGTACCCACACAACCGGTAGTGCTGTCCACCCCTTCGGCTTTCGAACCTCATTAGACCAAGGCACCTGACTGTCTTTCCCCATCAGGGCCGAGGCCCCAACACCCAACGTAGAGGAGGAGGCCCGAGCAAGGCCGCACGGGAGGTCACGGAGGTAAAGCCGACCATGGAGATGCGGAAGGAGATGCTGGGGATGTTGTTGGGGGGCGTAGTAGGGGTCATCCCCCTGTGCTAGCTCTACTTTTGTTTACTCTATTTTACTTAAATTTTATACTTATTGTGTTATATCTATAATGTTGTTGCGTTCTTATTTTTACTCCTTCGTACAATGTATGTTTGTTCAACGCATATCGACGGCTATAACTTAATGCATGACACACAACGCACTCAATAAATGACAACCGCAATGACGCGTCCACTATTTAGTTATATGCTTTAGGGGATTGAACATAACACATACAATTGGGGAGGCTACCATAGTATAAGCTTCTCTGGCCGTGCCTAATGGTAGAAGGTACTCCACAGTACCCACGTAGAGTGTTCTTGAGGGGGCGCCTCAGATGTGGCTGACCATCATTGTAGTGACACACACATATGCAGGTACATCATGTAGGATCATACGAATTTTCTATGTTCATGACCTCCTCGTTGCCCCTCTCGCATTGCATCTATTGGCGAAGGTCGTTGTTTTGCTCATTGAGATTGTCAATCCGCTCCTCCAACTCTTGAATTTGGTCCCACAACATATCCATGTACATCACAACATGGTGTTCATGGGGTGGATCGATCCAGCGAACAAAGTTGCATTTCACCATCTGCTGCAAAAGAGTGTTTACATGTAATCTCTATTACCGGTAACAGAAAATAAACTATTTGCTACTTATACCCCAGAGTGTGGGCTTTGAAAGAAACGTCGTCCACCATCGAAATGGCCATCTACAACTTGCACGATTGCATCCTCTCTGTGTCTGCATTATGGCCATACGGTTGAGCACACTTATTTGGCATCAAGCGATAGTTAAGGCCGAAGTCCTCACTCCTTTTAAGGGAAAGGTCTTGCTTAGGCGACCTTGGTTTGACTGGCCCCTCGCTGTCTGCCATGGTGTGTTATTGTAAGACAGAAAAGGTTCTTCTTCCTATGGTTGGGAGGGTCAAGTGGTCCTAATTTTAAAGGGTAGGGCGTGCATTTTATAGCCCACGGGGGGACGCAATGTGATTGCTGACACATCGTGAAAACACTCTACCTCGCCAACTTCTTAGATCGACTACAACACTGACCTCCTCAGCTTTTCAGAACAAAAAGAAAGGACTCTGCAAAGTAAAACATGACAATACTCTGCAAAGTAATACATGACAACACTCTGCCTCGCTAGCTTTTCAGATCGACATGACAACACTATACTTCCTCAGGTTTTCAAATCGAAAGCCAGGACTATGCAAAGCATGACATGACAGGTATCCCTTATGAAAATTAAGTGGTATCCTTGTTCTTTTGAAATGATATCCTTTTCACTTTTGTCGAGTAAATCTTCTCTTAGCCAAGTTCTTTCACCTATATGATATCATCGATTTCCAAGTGGTATCTACTCTTTCAAGTGGTATTTCTCAAATGATATCATCCCTCTCTTCTCTCAAAGCATTATTTCAAGTGACCTTTTCTACAAGTGGTATTCTTTCAACAATTCAAATGAAAATCATTGAAGATGAAGTACCAAACTTGACCTTGTGAGATACAAGTTGATCATGCAAGTGGCGTCGAGTTTTTACAAATGGAATCAATCACACTTGGTGTCATGTATGCTACCAAGGTGTATCAAATTTATACAAATGGAATTAATTATACTTGATATCATTTATAATTACAAGTGGTATGTTTCATAAGTGGTATCTTATGCCATCATAAGTGGTATAAAGGTCAAAGTGGTATACGCCTATCATAGAAAAGACCAAAGAACCACAGAATGTTAAATAGCACATAGTGTGGACAAAAGGCTAACAAGTGGTACCAATTATGGACAAGTGATTTACAAGTGGTATCCATGAATCATTGTGCTAAATGACATAAGGAGAGAAAGGGTTAAACAAAAGGGAAGAGATAAGAATAGAGAAGAAAAACGAGAAGAGGAGAATCCTTTGTGTCAAAGGAGAAGATAAGTGTCAAGAGAAACCTTCATGTAAGGGGGAGTTTTTCTTTGTGAAAAACCTATATAGTACTTTTGAGATTAATACTAAAAGGGGTAAAGATATTATTATAGCGAAAACTATTTTACCTCCTTACCAAAATTGTTTTATGGATCTTGTGAGTAAACATGTTTCATTCTCATTTGCTTCTTTTGGTTTTCATGGAGCAAAACCATCAAATGATATGCAAGATTAGTTTTCAAAAAGCCTTTTTGGTCAAAAATAATAAATCTTGTTTAAAAAAACCAAAAGTTGTGAAAAACTAGATAAATATGCTAAAATATGTATTTCAAATGGTTTTAAAACCTTTTTGAATAAAAATTTCTGTTTTAGAAAACAAAAAGAAAATTTCGCCCCAAAATGATCTTATTTTATCATGATTTTGGATTAAATGAAATATTTCCTTAAATCAAAATCTGTTGAGTTTCTGAAAAAATAGTCAATACAAAACTCAAACGGTTGGTCATTTTAAACATTTCTTTAGTTCAAAACTGTTGCAAAAGACCAATCATTGAATAGCTATCCTCATTTAAATTTTATTCAAAACCAAGTATTGACCTCAAATGATCCATTCTTGCATATAATGAGTTTGGCTATTTGAGCAAGATTTCTTTGTGAATCTTGGTGTGAAATAGTATTTGTAACTCATATGAAGATGAGAAAGTAAAAGACTCTATGGAAATCCAATTTGTTTGTATTTTAATCTTTTGATAAAATAATATTGTGTCTTTTGATCCTCTATTGTTAATATATACTAACAAATTATCTTAGATTTATTGGATTTTTGTAAGTTAGTTTTCAACTAGCCTTTGAAGACTAAATTGGAATGCAAAATCCTAGAAATAATCCAAATGCTATAAGTGGTATCAAGTCTTCAAAGAGCTCTCATGTGTAAGATTATTTGAATGTGTTTTAAATATCCTTAGTTATTTTAAGTGGTACCAAATTGGTCATTTGCATCAAGTTTCATATTGTTTATGACCCTATTAAACTTAAATTAATTAGTATGAAGCTCCATACAATGACAGATCTCCATTTCTAGCTTAACTTGTCTTCTTCCTTGTTTTAGATAATTAATGCTATTTGGTGATCAATACCTCTTTTTGGTTCTTAATGCCAAATAGGGGAGAATTTTGTGATAATAGCTTTGGATAATAAGGAAGAAATGGATGTGCTAGGCTAATGGGGAGAATTGTGATAATAAGTTTAATGGGGAGAAATTAAAGTGATAATAGCGTAGCTCATAATAATGCTTTGCTTTCACTTTTTTCACATGCATTTGCTTTGTGACATGCATAATTATTTAATTTCTTATCATATGGTCATTTTCACCCAAATGCTATTATCATAAATGAATTTGTCATCAATCACCAAAAAGGGGGAGATTGAAAGATCAAGCTCTATCTAAGGCTCCATTTAAGTTGGTTTTGGTGATAATGACAAATACCATTATAAAATTTTGATGATAATGGCAAATGCATTTGAAAGACTAACTTTTTTTATTGCTTATGATATTACTTAGTCTCACATGGTCAAAAAGGTGAAATCATTAAGGTATGCATTCGAAAGTATATTCTTATATATATATTAATGCATTCCTTGGATCCAAAATATAGATTGAACTCCACAAATAGTCCAAATTGAATATGTGCATATGTCTTCATTATACACACTTGTATGCACACATTTAGGGGGAGCTCTTTCTATGTTTTGGGATTTCATAAGTATTGATCCATACTTCCTTTAATATGTATTTTTAGGATTTTTACTTTGAAATACATTCTTGAATATATATATAGCTTGTGTAGTTTATATATACTCATGTGCAATCGGGTTGTCATTTAGCCTCTCCGTTATGTATTAATAGTTGGATGATTAATGACAACGGGATAAGTATGTTTTGCTTAAAAAGACTTATCTTAGAGTATACTTTTGTTGTGTACATGTTGTATACTCAAAAAACCAATCTTTATCTCATTGTTTGTTGAGATTGTCATGAATTACCAAAAAGGGAAGACTGTTGAATCTAGTCCCTCCATTATGTGTTAATGGTGAAGTTTGGTAATTGATGACAATTGCTTTGTGGACTAACATTTTCTATGAGTTGGATGAATAGGTTAGGTTCTACAAAAGCGGATGACTTGAGATGACTTCATGTGTTAAAGATCATCAAGCCTTGATGGAAGATAGCTTCATGTGTTGAAGGCCATTAAGAAGAAGATGTATCATGAGTTGATGCATGTCCAATGGAAAATGATTATGTGTTAATCATTAAGTCAAGTGAAGACCATCATGTATTGATGGAGTTGAAGAAAAGGATGCATCATGAGTTGATGCATATCAAGACAATGACTTACGACAAAGGTATGAGTAGCTAGGGCTAAAAATGTGTTCTTAGTCTTTTACTGGTCTTTGTGTTTTGTTGGAAGACTGGATTGCTAGTATAGGTTGCCGTACTATTAAGATGGGTCACGTCTAGTAGTTTGAGTCTGATCATGTGTTGATAGCTCAACCTCACCTCGTGTAGCTCATCTTGGCATGAGGCTTGCATTTGTGAATGTGTTTTGCAAATAGTTGAAGCTCATGTGTTGAATCCTTGTAACATGGGACTATGCATTGCAAATGTGTTTTGCAAGTGCTTGAAGTCCATGTTTCCAGTCTTTGTGATGTGAGGCTCATATTTGCAAATGTGGTTTGCAAATGGTTTAAGCTCATATATAATTCTTGTATCATATGATTTAGGTTTGCGAATGCATTTCGCAACTTTGGGGAGTCTATGCACATATTCTTTGTGTCATGATTTCAAAAGTATGCAAATGTGTTTTGCTACTTGTTGGGAATCATATTTGATCCTTGTGTGTATGATATTATTGTTTGCAAATGTGTTTTACAAAATTTGTTGAGATATCTGCACCTGTCAGGAAAATCAGAACTACCGACTCTATGTGGGTGGTACTACTAGACATCGGAATTACCGGCCTGTGTTGCGCCATACTACCGGATGTGAGGCGGTCAGACCGCTTGTATATGCGGTCAGACCGGCCTAATCAGTTTCACCCGGGCCAAAAGGAAAGTCTGACCGTGGAGTGGTCAGACCGGAGTATACTTAGCGGTCTGACAGTATATACTCGACGGTCTGACCGACATGCACCAACCTTGGATCTTCCCTAGCCAACTATCACGTCGCTCCAACATCTTTGACTCCGGCAAATACTCCGTGCCCAACCAACCTCGAATCACCTGTTTAATCATAATAAAAGCTAATCAAGTTCAATTGGATTTATTTGGATCTTTTGAGTTATTTACTTTTATTTGGATTCAGTCGTTTATCCCGCAATTAGAAATTGGAGTCCTGAAGATTCTATGGATCAAGCGAGACGAAGATCGATAAAGACCAGGAATTACAGATCATCGCATGAGACAACATTGTGTGAGCTCAAGACCGCGGTAAACCACGCTAGGCGAGTCAATACTTTGATCATATTGACCTTACATTTTCTGCAAATTATTTTTGTTTAAATTATCAAATTGCATGCCGTTATTTTATGTGCAAATACATGATTAATTCAAGATTCTAGTTATATGCCCATTATTTAACTTGATTAATATTACATCTCCTTTGGAATATTTGAATGTGTGAACCTTGTCACCCTAGCAAAATTATAAAAGTAGCCTTTCGAAAATAAGTCCCTAATTATACGCCATGCTTAGTACTGCATAGATGCTCAGGGGCGCTGAAATGCCCCAAGCATCATTATCATTTTTAATCATGAGGAACTGGTTTGGGAAGTCATGGTGGTAATGACTGGTATATGTTGGTATGATTATTTTATGCTCCCAAAAAAACCCAAAATTGCTTAAATATCTGGGCGGATGGTTCGAGGGTGTGTGTGTGTGGTGCAATGGAAGCACAAAGTGGGTAGTGGTAGAACCGCCCAGATACCACTAAGGACTGAATCTTGTCATGGCCTCCTGTGTAAAACAGTATAACCACAAGTCTGTAAAGTACAACTTGGCTTAGTAGATTTACCAGACCCTGAAAATCATCCTCACAGGAGGAGGTGGTGAGGTAGTGCAAGCGGCTTTCTGTGTGACGGCTTGAATAGGACACTCGCAGAGGGTGAAGTTCTGTTGTGGCGGGCTAGCAGTGGGGGTAGCCAGCTGCTAGACGTTCAGAAGGAGAACATCCCACACAATGTATGGGACCCACCGCAAGTGGGAGCAACCCATAGGGTGAAATGATGAAAGGGGCGAGGTACTTTAAATGGTCACTGTGATGGTCTGCTCAACCACATGACTAACGAATCATGTGGGGCAATGAGTTGATTGTCTCTTGTGGTGAAAGTGTACAAACTCTGCAAAGTCAAAACTATTCGAATAGCCGTGCCCACAGTAAGGGCGGATATGGGAACTTAACCAGATATAGTTCTATTTCAAAAACTTTGTGGGTGGGAATGGAAAAAGTGGAGGGCAGTGGAAAGCCCTGATTTGAGTTGTCCTGAGTGTCGTCCTAGTGGTAATATAAGCGGTTATAACGCTGAAATGTTAGCATATGGTGCAGATGCCATGTAACGGTGGATGGACTCTGGATCACTATTAATAATGCATTTTCTTACACATTATGTTTTTGTTTAAAACTACTAGGTCTTAGGAATTTCTATGTATTATATTTTTAAACATGATAATGCTTCACACAAAATAAAATGTCAGGAAGAATAAATAGAGTCGTAAGAAAAGGAGATGGCTGTTTGTGGTAAATACATGAGGATATTGGTGGATTCATGTTAATCATAAAAGGGAAAAAACGATAGAGTGGATTCTAGGAGAAATGAATTGGTGGAGCCTAAATGAATATATAGGCTAGATAGATGATTTAAATGATTTTTGGAGAAATAGGGAGCGCAAAAGGGTAATTGCTGGATTACAACATTGATAACTAATATCAATCTTTAGAAGATGTTGGCGATAACTGGATTAACAGGATTGGACAAAGTACTAGATGGATGAATTGAGTTTTTGGGATGATAGCGATTATTGGAGTATAATTTTGATCAATGATATTCTTGGTGGAAGTATTTTAGTGGATTAGTTTTGCATAGATAATGGATAATAAGGATGATTATTGGAAGTGCAAATCATGGTTTTGGATCAATAAAAAAAGGATTGAATTGTTGGAAAATCCCAATACGATTGATTTTGGTGGATTTAAAAATAGTTATGGTGGATAATTGTTAGAGATCGGAAGTGAAGAGTTGATGAATGGCAACCACAAGACTGGATTGTTAGAAATTTAGAACACAAAATATATTGGTGAATCTGGGGTCGGATATGCGAATTGGAGGTAAAAATCTAAATTCATATGAGAGTTGGTTACACTGATTCGATTAATATAATCTTGGAACAATATAAGGGAAATTGTTTGATCGGTGAGTTTAGTAAAAGATGACCCTCGCTGTTCGGAGTTTTAGGCAACAATAATAACGCTATGATTAAATAATACGAATAATGCTAAAGGCAATTTTTGGCAAATAAAATAAACCTGAGCCTCTCCTTTGATAAGCCATGCATGCTAATTATTTGCATCCTGTGTATTGACTCGCGGAGCACGGTGGTTTGTGCTCACACTCGCTCTCATAACAAATCCAGAATCAGGAATCCGATCACTGCGCTTCAGCAATATATTTGGTCATGAAGGAGAAGAAGATGAAGTCATCAAGGGCTAGGTCGCGAACCTCCAGTTGGCTGCCTGTGGGCATGTCTTGAAGGTCCCACCTGTGTGTTTCGTTCTTCCGCTGCTGCAATTTGATGATTTCAGCCTAATCGGCCCATGAGTAAGTCTGCTATTATACTTACGCCTCCTCATGATATGTACTTTGATATTCAGAACTGTAATCTGTGAGCACTATCTATTGATCCAGGGAATAGTGTGGTGGAATCACAGAGGAATCCGGATTGCAAAATCTGGGTCCCTACATCAGACCGGAGTATACTTAGCGGTCTGACCGGTATATACTCGACGGTCTGATCAACATGCACTTGGCGATCAGACCGGCATACTGATAGCGATCTAACTAGTCTATGGAACTACCGTTCCTTCTCACGATACATTTTTCTATGGAGTGACTCCGCTAATTTTTTCTAATAGCGGTCTGACCGGTTCATTTGCGGTCTGACTGAACCTGGCGGCCAGACTGGTCCCTGTGTAGGCGGTCTGATCGGTTTTTTAGACTAACGGCTAGTTTTATAGCCGTTGGGAGGGCGGAAGTACCGACCATATGTTGGCTGTAGTTCTGGCCCTTGTGCTGATTTCTGTCTTTGTCTCACTCCAACAGCTAGTTTTTGAGGGAAGTATATACATACCTCCTGAGGGGCTATTGAGACAAGGTTGCTGGTACTATTCTTCCATTCCTTGACCTAGTGTGAGGCTCTCCACTCAATTGTGCATGTGTTGCACTTTGTGAGTAAGAAGAAGGAATCTTGATTGCATATGTTGCATCTAGAGGTGGACTTAGTGTCCATTTGAGCTTGTGCATTCGTTGCATGTGGTGAGAGTCAAATGAGGGGCTTGACTTATTATTCTTGGAGTTTGCTGACTCCTAGACGGCGTTGGAGGCGTCGTGCGCAGTGATCTTCTCAAAGAAGGTTGTGAGAAGACCCGGCAAAGTTGTGAATGTTGAATCTCACCTACTCGGAACGGGAAAGAGCTACCACTAGTGGATTTGAGGTGGAAGGCTTAATTCATGGAGCCGGTCCAATTAGTTTGGGCTTACCTCATTGTAAACTAGGGGAGACCGGCAAGTCTCCGAACACCACGGTAAAAAGAGACCGTGTCATTTGTGGTTGTTTTCTTTTGCTTAATTTATACTCAAGCAATTTACGTACATAGAAATAAATTGATTGCTTGTCTTCCTAGGATTGCAAATCTTGTCATAGCCTAATATTGTCAGTACACTTAGGTGAACTTAATTGATATAGGTATTGTTTGTGCTAAACCAAATTGATTTTAGCTTCTACATTATATACTTGGTTCAGACAAATAGAAAAGATCTTTAAATTGTTATTAATAATTAGAAGAGATTTTTAAACTACCTATTCACCCCCCTCAAGTCAGCCTCCTCGATCTTACATTCATGCAAGTTTCTTAATTTTTACTCTCATTGCTCCTTCTTATAATTATTTCTCTCTGAAATTTCTTGATAATTACATTGCTGAAGGAGGAGAGATTCGGTGTGCTTTGTTAGAGTATGTTTTGTGAGAGAATTGTGGCATATGGTTTAAAAATGCTTTTGTGGCTTTAGTTGATCTGGTTGGAGTCATGTTATCTTGAGGTATTGTCAATGTATTCATCAAGGGGGATTGTTAGACCATGTGGCTCGGTCTAGGATATTTGTGATGATGAATAATTGACAATATTGATTATGGATGTTATTTGAGGTGTGTGATATGTGTGGACTCATGTTGATCAAGTTGGAAAGAATTTGTGTCAGAAAAATGTTGGTTTGGTCTTTGTATATGCAGGATAATTCAGAGGCGATCGTGGTCTACGGTGAGGACCAAGAGATGGCTTGGAACAAAGCCAAGGTCCAGAGCATCAAAGATGCCAAAGGAGACAGTCGTGCTCGAGTTGGGGTGTGTGGAGATCAAAGGTAGATGGTGCATATTGGAGCTACAGCAGTGTGGTCCAGAGGCTACGACATGTGATGGAAGTGAAAACCCGTGTTCTATAAGGGTTTGGGTCCCTTGAAAAGTAGTGAGCCGAAAGCCTAGTTGAGATAATAAGGCCCAGTTGAATGAGTTGTATTAGGGTTTCAGGTAGAGTATCAAAAGAGAGATATTTGTCATACATATACACATATATATATATATGTCGGCCGAGACATGATATATCATGGCTTTCAATGAGGGAATAAAGCGGCGGTGTAACACCCCCATTTCTAGGGGCGTTGTAACCCACTAACAATTGCCAAGACTATTCAAATTTGGAGGTCAGAATAACCTGAGTTTTGTTAAAATAAAAATAAATAAATAATAAAAGTTGATTAAAATAAAATTTTAAATTAAATAAGTAATTTTTGTTGACTAAATTTTATTTTTGGTTTTGTCTTGGATTTCTGTTTTTGAAAAGTTGATTTAAAAAGCATTTTAAGTGAAAACCTGAAAATAATTATTAAATAAAAAGGATATTTTGATTTTTATAAAAATCCTACATTAAATTAATTATTTGGTGTTATTTGAATTTTATTTGGATTTTCTGATTTTCTAGAATTTTAAAATCTATTTTGGAAATTACAAAGTATTTTAGTATAAAAATATAACACCAACATTAGTTGGAAATATTTTTATTAAGTCCAAAATGTCTCCAGGAAGTTCTTTGAATTTTTGGAAATTTTGGAGTTTATTTTATATTTTTTGAGCTTTAATGAATTTTCTGGCAATTTCTGAAAAGCTGAAATCAAAAATCTGAAAATTAAATCCCCCTCCCCTCCCCTCCGGCCGCCGCGTGGATGGCCAGGATCGACCCACGTCGCCCGGCCTATCCCGCCTCCCTCCCCTCCCCGTTTGCCACGTGTCCGGCCCAGAGCGGCCACATCCCCGCGCCCTGGCCCATTTGGCCGTCAGCCCCCTTGCTTCCGGACCGCCCGATCCCCATCTGACGCCGCGCCTCCCTTCCGCGCCCCCTCTCTCGATGCGCCCCGGGCCCACATGTCGGGCCCGTCTTCCCCACCTCCTTCTTCCTCGCGTCGCCGCCGCCGCAACCGCCTCCTCCGCCCTACCCGGCGCCCCCCTCTCTCCCGCGCATGCCGTGCCCACACGCCCACTCCCCTGCCCTCCTCGCGCCCGTTTCTCCCACATTCCCCACTCCCGCACCCCCTCTTCTCTCTCCCTCCCCGCAACCGTCGCCGCCCACCACCCCACGCCGGCGAGAAATTCACGCCACGCCATTGCCCTCCGCCCCCCATAAATGCCACCCGGCCTCCCCTCTCTTCGCTCATCCTCCCCCACCACTCCTCCCTCTCTCCCGCCCTCTCCATCGTCGCAGCACCGAGCGCCGCCCGCCGCCGCCTCTTCCTGCTCGCCGTCGACCCAATCCCGGCATTCCCGTAAGCCCCGAGCCACCCCCGAGCTCCTCGCGCTCCTCTCCCTCCTCCGCCTGTCAGCGCCGGCTGCCGGCCACCGGAGTGTCGCCGTCGCCGCCGAGCCCGAGCACCCCCCTTGCCGGCCGGCCACATCATCTCCTGTGCTGGCGTGGCAGCCCAGTGGCATGCCACCTCGGCCGCTCCCGCCCCGTCGGCGCCACGCGGACGCCAGCCACCACCCATGCCACCTCACCGGTTCCCCGAGTCCATGGACTCAGTCCACATGGACCCGGGCCCATTGTTAGCCTCACACCTCATTTTCCAAAAGGAAAATAATTTGGCCAAAAATAGAAATTCCCAGGGCTGACGCCATAAATCCCTTTTTCAGTGGAAAAATAATTCCAAAAATTCATATTTTCCATTTTCTCTCTTTTTAAACTTCCCGAAGCCCATTCTTCTTCGTCCTAACTCCGATTTAGCCCATTCAAATTTCTAAATTCATCACAAATTCTCCTCTATCCATTTATAGCCTCAATTAAAATATTTGAAGTCAATTTGAATTTATTTTGAATTTATTTGAATTTGGTGGGTTATTTTCACATGTAGACTTCGACGATTCGGGAAAATTCTTCTACGAAGATTCAAGCTAAGTTGAAGAGCAAGGCAAGTCAAACTCCTTGATGATGTTGATCCCAATTTTCAAAACAAAATTATGTTGATTTAAATTATATTGCATGCATATCTTTACTCAACGTATTTTAATTTAGTTTTAAATATAGTTAATGCCTTCTTGTTAATTCCTCCATTGATATTGAATTCCTTATACCTTGTCACCCTAGATCAAACCCTAGTTAGTACATTAGTATTGACTAGAGAGATTTTATATCAAATGCTTAGACCTGCTTAGTTCTAATATTTATTTTGGGATATCCTTCACATAAAATGATGAGCTTTTCACATGAAATGATGAGTTTCCTAAATGTACTCTTGACTTTGGTGAGTCAAGGAGGTTTATGAATTACTTTGAAAAAAAATATAAAACTAATTTAGACTTAGGCAATTGGTTAGATTGGTGGGTGTAGGCATACCCTGTTGGTTGGAGCCGCAGTGGTTGATTATCGTGCACGGGGGTATGTGGTTGGCCCTAAGTCAGATGAAGGACCGATCTGTGAGCTACTGTTGCAAAGCCGTATCGTACTACCACATGGCTGGTATGGGACAGCCCTGGCTGAATAATTTGCGAAGTCCCAACCTAAGTCAAGTTGTAGGTTGAAAGTGAGCGTGGTTGGTGCCATGTGAAGTCTCACTTGGGCGAGCGTGGTTAAGCCATGAGAAGTCTCGCCTAGGCTCAAGAGGGATCCCGGTCTGGTGGATTCCTTACTAGGGTGAAACCTTAGAGTTGGCTCGACCAGGTTGAAGGCTTTGCATTGTAAAGGTCTTGTCACGACTCCCCACCGCACACCTAAGGAAATGTGTAATCTAGTGGTAAAAAGGGATGATCGTGTCTTGTGGGTAAAGCTGTACAACCTCTGCAGAGTGTATAATCTATCCTGGATAGCCGTGCCCACGGTCATGGGCATGCTGAGTAAAAGTTTTACATGGATTAAACTTTGTTTTTCAAAAATATTTTTCGAAAACCTTGTGGATGGATGGAATCCATGAGAGATGAAAACCTTGCGGATGGATGGAATCCGTGAGAGATTGAAACCTGGTGGATAGATGGAATCCACCAGGGTTTTGCAGTGAAAGCGTGTGGATGGATGGAATCCATACATGATCTTTTGGAAAAGATGGTCCGAGTGGGATGCCCGTGGATAGGTTGGTGTTTGGTCGATGCCGGCACTGACGGTATTATTTTCAATTACAAGTTATGTTTTTACTTATTGTATTAAATTAAGCAATTTCAATCTATTACTGTATTTCTTAAATGATGTTTTATGCAAACTAACCCTATAAGCCTTCCATTGAAGCCTTTATCATTATGTTGCATTTCTCCGTGTGATTTGCTTAGTACAAGTATGTACTCACCTTGTAATCTCCATACAGAGAAGGACGACGTCGACTACGGTGAAGACCTGAACGAGTAGGCCGCGTCTTACTCTCGTTTGTCTGTGGGCAGGCTTGGGCTTCGCTTTTATCAGTTTACTTCCGCAGTTATTTGTTGTATTTATTTTGCCAATGAGCGTTGATGTAAGACTTGGCACAAGGCCGTACCCTTTTATTTAATATAATTGGTCATTTGTGCTTGGTATTTATTTTTGTTGTACTGTGTGCACTAGCTGATCCTAGACTAGTGTGATTTACACAGAGGACCCAGGAGTCGTTACTCCGGGTTCCGACAAAGGCATTACAATTGAGTGTACAACATTGACATCACAAGCTCTAGAACAAAAGCTAACTTTATTACAAGATAATGGCTTAACAGCCAGGGTTTACAGCGTGGCGAGTGGCCCTTAGATACATTAGAAAACAAAGGAACACCCAGCAAACTTGAGCGAAGAACAACCCTAATTCCAAGCATTGTCTACTTCATAGTATTCTTCCACGTCATCCCCATAGACTTCTTCATTTTCTTGCCAAACTCCTTCTGGTAATGTTTTTAGCAAGAATAAGTACAAACCACCGTACTCAACAAGTCACATGAGAAATGCTATTTAATTACATGCAAGGATTTCTAAAGAATAGGTATATAGTAGTTTTATTATTTTATGTGGATGTAATTTTAGTTATAAACAATTTTAAATAATAAGAAACAACCTTCTTAAGGAAATGGGGTTTTAGCAACTTATTTACAAATCTTAACAAAATTTCAAAACTATTTATGCTTTGTTTTAGGATTCACCCTTTTAAACACAACTTCATTTACCAGAAGCATGACATATTCAAATACCATTAATACATGACTCTGCAGAGTTTCCCAGCTTTACCCACAAGATCTCTTAACTCCCACGATACAGTTAAGATAATAAGTCTTTTTACTGCGCAATCTTTATATAGTCTCTACCCAGTAGGTTCTGGTTCCCAACAAACTTGAGTGGCCCACGACCTCACCTGATTTGATGCGGTCCTACTGTTGTATGGTTAAGCACCTCCCATACATACCTCTATTATCCCTCTTTCCCTTTGTAGATATTCAATCGAATTTGAGCAGTTACTAAACCAGGTTTGACGAGTCAACGTTTGTGATTGAGCGATCACCATGTTCTTTACTTGGCATAAGATTCTAGTCCTTAAATTTCACTGAGGCAACTTTCATCTACAAATCCATATTTTAGTACCCATCCACATTGCCACCTTTTTGGTCCAAGCCTCCACCCTAGGATAAGGTCATAGGACCCAACCATCTTGTGGCTTTCCATGATACTTCTTTATCCTAGATTCACTTTTTAAAATTCTACCAGCAGAATGCTAAGTTCTCTTAGTAGTGTAAAATTTTTAAATTCCTGGTCTACCATGATTATTTGAATAATATATTTAATATTACTAAATCTTGTCAAGGTGAATATGGCTATCAAATTAAATATGACTTTTTCAGGTGGTAGGACATAACTAATATAATATCATTCTAAACATTTATTGTACATAAAATAACAGTACATAAATAAGATAATGAATTTAATGATAATTAAATAATTAAAGGAATGCAGGTTCAATATGATCAAAGACATGTGACTTCCCTTACGGATAAAAGTATTCTACGATTTCGTATTCTTCTAATTCTTGTGTTTGAACTTGAGCTTCTACTTCCTGGACTAGCTGAACTTCAATGTCGTGAGCTAGCGCAAAGCAAAAGAAAACAAATCATTCCACGCTTGAAGGATTGAGCTAGGAATAAAGAAACCAAATAAAGAAATAAAATCTAAGAAAACGAAAAAATGGGTTTAGGGTTTGTAGGTGTCTGGCATGCAGAAACAGAGTTGAGGAATGGATAGACGGGTTCGAGACGATCGAAATGGGTATACATATGTGTTTTAGGGTTTGGTGAACAGTAACGGGTAGGGTTTAATGTTCATTTCAGATTTTTACTATTCATGGCGAGTTCAGATGCTGTTCAAAGCAGACCTGGTTGCTACAATGCTATGCCATTATTGTTCATCATCTTCCTCCCTTCGGCGGTACTGTAGCACCCGAAACAAGCGAAGAAAAAGACATCAATTGGCAGGGCTAGGGGATCTATGATGGAATTAGGGACTATGGCTGGGTTCCTGGTGACGCGGGGAGTCCAATTTTGGGTGGTAGTGGTAGGGGAGTCGGCGTTTGCCGATGATGAGGTCTTCCCTCTGTGGGATATTTGAATGGCACAGGAGCTTTTGGGGGCTTCCAAGGATAGTAGCATTTGAGTCTTAGCATCTAGGGGGTCAAACGAAGCTCGAGGAAGTGGTGGTTTAGGTAGGGGTGGCCGGAGTTAAGCTATCCACGGCGAGGTGTCATGGCCGAGCAGTGTGCTTTGGTGGCAGAGGAGAAGAGGGCTCAAGGAGCTAAAAAATGGTTCAGGGATGTTTCTGGGAGCATAAGGAAGCTACTGGCAAATGCAATTGAAGAAAGATGAACTGTACAACAAGAATTAGAGTTTGGCTTACCTTGGGGTTTCCTGTTGATTACCGACGATACTCTAATCGAGGGTTTGATCGGGAGTGTAGGCGACTTACCTGAGCACTAATGCATCACACAGGAGGTGCTCAGGGGTTTAAATAGTGCCAAAGGTGCTTTGGCACAAGAGGCGGGCTATGGCGGCGGTGGCGCGTGGCAAGGTCAAGACGGCAAGGGAATGCGCGGTGCGGCCAGGGGCGGAGAGAAGGGGGGGCGGGCAGGGGCTTGGCCCCCCCCAATGGTCCACTAAATGCATTAATAGGACCCATTAATCATCTTTAATCACAGTCAATTAGTCAATTAGACTCCTGCATTTCTAACACAAAATCATTGCTTAGTGACTTGAGAAATGATGGCTGGGAACCACTTCTTGAGGAGGTGAAAGCCTTTTGTGACAAGCACGAGATTGAGATTTCGGATTTAAATCGCACAAATACATATTTTTTTATTCTTATGGTACATATCTAACTTATTTAACTACATGTCGCAATTTGTAGGTATGTGGATGTGACCAAATCTCGGAACAAAAATGATAATACCACCACTCTTCACCATTATAAAATAGATGTGTTTAATGTTGCGGTCGACCAACAATTGATTGAGTTAGAAGATCGATTCAGTTCTCAAGCAACAGAGCTTCTATCACTTTGTGCCTCACTAGATCCAAGAAAAGATGGCTTTGACATTTCAAAGATAAGTACTCTGGTGGAAAAGTACTATCCCGCTGATTTTTCAAGTCACGATCAAGCTCAATTGGAGTGTCAAGTGTCAACTACCACATTTTCAACTTGATGTATGCAACCATCTAGAGCTAAGTACATTGCCATCACTTGCTGATCTAACAAAGGGACTAGTGAGATTAGGTAAAAATTCTATTTATCCAATGGTCGATAGATTGCTAAGATTAGTCATAACTCTTCCAGTATCAACAGCGATCACTGAGAGAGTCTTTTCAGTATGCTAAGCGTATGCTACATTATTTTGCCATATGTGTTATGATTGAATTTATATGACAATATATATGCGTATGTTTAATTATATATGTGTATGTCTAATTTTGCCGACACACGACGCCTAGGACCCATGACGCCGGCGCCTTGGCGGGTCGGCCCCCCCCTTTGTCTGGATCTGGCTCCGCCCCTGGGCGCGGCTGGCTAAGGGGGAGGTACTGGCTGACTCGTGCACGACATTGTGGTGGTCAAAGCAGTCAGAGGTGGGGTTGTTGGCTTAGGGGAAGTAGGGAGCAGAGGCGGTGGCAGGGAAGGCCAGCGGCGCTGACGCGCAAGAGGGGCAGTTGTGAGAGTGTCAGGGGTGGGGGAAGCGAGGTAGTATGGCTTCTGATATCTTGCAGTAGCGAAATAGTGGCAGGAAGGCGTGGGAGCTGAGAGAGAGATCGGGCAGCGGCAAAAAATATCGGTGGCGGTGATAATTTCAAATGGTGAACAGTGCTTAAGTGAAAATCAGCCGCAGGGGCAATGCATCGGGGATTTTGGGGCATAGATGATGGGTTTGGGTATGGAATTTGGCTAGAATTCACGAGAAATCAAATTCGAACTATAATTCCAGATCTTTTTGAAAATCTGGTTTTGTTTCAGGCTGCTTGTGAAAAATAGTGTGGCTGCACATACGTGATGGATCCATGGTGATTATGGGCTACTAATCAGGTTTTGGCCGAGGGCAACTTGGAGCCTGCTGTGGTTCAAGTTGGTTTGAAATTGATCTTCTTATTGATGTGTCTGTCTCTCTTATTGTTACTCGAAGTCCGTTATTTTGTTTGCATCTAGAGGTGCACCTTGCTATCCATGCAGATGCATATGCTGACGTCCTTGCCTTTTTGCCTTGACTAATCAATCTAATAGCCTACGTAACCTGGCTGCCATGTCAAATTAGAAAACGTGCCCCCATCTAGGATCCTTCAGCTTTCACGTGTAAGAGAAGAAAAGCATTGCTTTTTGGCTTGAGCGGCGTCTCCTCATCGTGTAGCTTGGATTGCTTGGTGAATCCGCAAGATGCCATACGGACTGTCCCGAGATGTACAGGTGAGCAACGCGGGTCCGTCCCGTGCGTCACGTCGGGAAGACGGAGGCAACGTGAAACGAAGCGGTGATCCGAGAACAAAGGAATTAAAATACTAACATTGATAAATTTTTTTGCTATTTTTTCTTTTTTGCTCTGTCACACAAGTGATTAAAAATTGTGAAAAAAAATTCCGCTATGCACTGTAGTCATTCACCCCCTTCTGATTGTCATCAACTATCCTATAAGTGATATCAGAGAAGATTGCAATGGCATCAAAACGAGATCGTTTTTTCAGATAAGCCACCCTTTTTTGATGGATTAGATTATCTCTATTGGAAAACAAGCATGAAGATTTTTCTACAAGCACAAGGTAATACTATTTGGCAAAAAGTTGAAAATTATATATAGTGCCCCCTATTGTTTCTATTGAAAATACTGCTGATGTTGAAGCTAATGCTAAGGTTAGAAATATTTTGTTGTAAAGTTTAAGTAGAAAGGAGTTTGTCATAATTGTTCATATTAAATATGAAAATAAAATTTGAACTACTCTAACTAATTATCATAAAAGCTTTAAGTCTGGTAAAGGTGTTCACTAGAACCAATTTAAAAAAGAGTATTCTAAATTTGAGATAAAACCAGGAGAATCAGTAAATGCACTTTTTGATTGCTTCAAAAAAATTGTTCGTGATTTGCAATCTGTTGATGTCACATATTCTAATTCTGACAATGCTTATCAAATTTTAAATGATTTGGATGAGTCTGTTTGGAATGTGTTAGTCATTACTATTAACCATTCTGTTAACATAGAAACAATTACTTTGAATGATTTGTATTCCAAGATGAAAACACATGAGATTGATATTTTGGCTAGGATAAAAAGTCTAATTCTTTGAGTTTAGTGACTAACTAAGTTGATAATTCTTCTAATTACTCTATTGTTTCTTTATCTGCATTGTACTCTATTTCAGATGAACAATTAGAGGAGATTCCAGAAAAGCAACTTATACTTCTCTCGATAGAGTGATCAAGGCAATTAGTAACATCAGATTAAGACGGAGAAGAGGTCCTATTAGTTCCTATGAATGTGATGAGTTTAATCACATCAAGATGAATCGCCTCAAACTGAGGAGCAAAGAGGTCAAGAATGGCAAGGCACCAACTCGTCGCTCTCATGTCAAGATTGACCCAAACAAGAAGCGTAATTATTGTAGGGCTGTCAACAAAATAATTTCATCATGATGAGTTTGATTTGAGTGATGATAATTCTGAAAACGATGATGATGACAATTGCAAGAAGGCAAAGGAGGTAGACTTCACAGGAATGTATTTTAGGGCAAATGATTAGGAGCTCGACAATGATGATCTTTACAGTAATCCCGATGAGGTAAAACCTTCTTGTACAGATTTATCTCGTACTGTACTTAAATTGACAAAGGAGCTTAAGAAGTATAAAAAGAAAATTAAAAATCATGATTTTATTGTTGAGAGTATAAATTATGAAATCAATAGACCTATAGATTCTATTCCTGATGATGAATCTTGTGAGTCTTGTCAAGTTTTACATTGTATCAAATTTGGTTCAACTTAGTAATGAAACTATTAAACTTAATAAATTAAGATTGACATGTGACTCTTGTGAAATATTTCAAATGCTCAATCTAAAACTTGCTCTAATTATAAATTACTAGAAACTATACTTAATTCATCTCAAGAAATAATTCAATCGATAATTTATCATAAGATATCTTCTTACTCTAACTGTTCTAAACTTAACACTAAAGTAGAAGTTTTGACTAGACAACTAATGATTTTGCTAAAAAAAAGATTGGATCATTTAGTGCTTATAAGAATATTGTGAATGAATATGTTAAATGCACAACTTATCCCACTTTAGCTAAAGAAAATGAGTACCTTAGAAACACTTTAGACAGATTTTCTTTTGGCAAAACAAATTTGAATATGATACTAGACAAGTCAAAACTAAGTGTCAAAAATAGGTCTAGGATTTAATGCTGCTAATTATGCCAAGAATAATCCACCTAAGATTGTTACGGTCATTGAAAGTGGGCTAATTGAAATAAAAAGCGAGCCTCATAAAACTGTGTTTAAATCTGTTGGTTTTATGCAAAGTTTATCGAATAATGCTGCAAGTGCGAGCTCATCATCTCGAAAGAATTCTGGTTATGTTAAATTTCATTGCATCTAGTGTGGAAGAGATGGGCACTCGCATAAATTTTGTTTTAGGCATGCGAAGAAAGAGAAGAAGGAAAGATTGAATGTTTTAAGACAACAAATGTGTCTTTTTATGTTCCTAGAACTAATATGAAAGCTAGATTTGTAGAGAACTTTTATGATGGCTTTAAATCTGCTTGACATGTTGAATTGAGATATAATTCAAATAATTCACGTTCATTTTAGCGTTCTGATCACTCACTTGCACATGATTTTGGCTCTAGTTCTGTTGCTCATATTCGTCATGTATCTCAATACTGGATTCCTAAATCTTATTTCACTAACCCCAGTACTGTGAGATCGATGTTTTTTATGATGTAAGAATAGCCAAAAAGGATAGAGAACATGAGCTTGACTGAGTTCTGGTAATTTACATCATTGCTTGATTAGAAATTTTGGTGGTTTTTCACTCTCTTTGATTGCTTCCAAGATATTTTACTTTCTGAGAGACCATGTGAAAAAAGTGATATTAACATACACCTTGTTAGATTCTCAACTTGCTAACATTCTCACAAAGCTGCTTGATTCTTCATGTTTTGATCGTTTACAAAGTGAGTTGGGTATGGGATTATTTTGAGGGGGAGCTTGTTAATTAAAACATTTCAGAAGCTTTGTATATTATACTTGCCAAATAATTCATCAAGTCCAAGCCATTAAAATCAAATAAGTTGTAGAGTTTTTTTTATCATATTTACCTATATGCTATGTAGCTTTGATTATGACAGGTTATAATTAATTTGCTATACTTAAGCTAAAATATGACATAGTTAAATAATTTGACTAGATTGATTATAGATAGTATTTTGTGATGTTCACCTAAAAGTATTAACTTGATTATGAGTCTTATTTTGAATTTTGGCTATGAGGCTTGTAATTTATTATTGCAATCTTTTTATGTTCACTCAGTTTAGCATATTATATAAAAAATGAATGAGAAAGAGACAAGTGAAAAATGTATGCTTTAAGCATACCATATATATGAAAAAAGGGGCACAAAAGTGCACAAATGAAAAAAAAAAGTATGCTTAAAGTATGCCACTATCTAAAAGAAGTATGCGATAAGCATGCCATTATGAAAAGAAGTATGCTACAAGCATGCCACATGCTTAAGAATTAATTGTGGAGCAATAGGTTGTTACATGAGACTGCTAGCTTGTCTAAATTTAAGGTTTGTTTTATTTTTAGGCTTTCACTTTTCATTGTGATATCTTATTGTGCTTTTTATAACTAATTTGGTCATTGTTGAGATGCCTGTCATTGATATAAATCGTTTAATCATGTTGAAAATTTTATTTTGACATTGCTACATGATATATGAATTTATATGATTTAGATATCTCTACTCAAAAGAATGACTTGGTTAAATTATTAAATCAATGCAAAGTGATTTGAATAATCTACAAAGCCTCTTGATTTTTTTTACTCTCATTACTCCTTAAAATTATTTTTCTCTGAAGTTTCTTAATGATTACATTGCCAAAGGGAGAGAAATTCAGTGTGCTTTTGTGAGAGTATGCTTTGTGAGATATTTGGGAGAAATTTGTGGCATATGGTTTAAAAATGCTTTTAAGCCTTTAGTTCTTCACTTAGATCTGGTTGAAGTCATGTTATATTGAGGTATTGTCAATGTACTCATCAGGGGGAGATTGTTAGACCATGTGGCTAGATCTAGGATATTCGTGGTGATGAATAATTGATAATATTGATTATTGCTGTTATTTAAAGTGTGTGGCATGTGTGGACTCATGTTGGTTAAGTTGGGAAGAATTTGTATGGGAAAAATGTTGGTTTGGTCTTTCCATGTGCATGATAACTCAAAGGCGATCGTGATCCACAGCGAGGACCGGGAGATGGTTTAGTGTGAAGCCAAGGTCCAGAGGGTCAAGGATGCCAGAGGAGATGGTTGTACTTAAGTTGGGGCACGTGGAGATCAAAGATAGATGATGTATGTTGAAGCTACGGCGGTGTGGTCCGGAGGCTATGACATGTAATGGAAGTGAAAACCCGTGTTATGTAAGTGTTTTCGGTCTCTTAAAAAGTAGTGGACCGAAAGTCTGATTGAGGTAAAAAGGTTTAGTTGAATGAGTTGTATTAGGATTTTAGATAGAGTATAAAAAAGAGATACTTGTCATATATATTCGGCGGCCGAGACTTGATGTATCGTGGCTTTCAATGTGGGAATAAAGCGGCGGCTTGTAAAAATAAGATGGCTGCACATACGTGATGGATCCATGGTGATTAGGGGCTATTAATCAGGTTTTGGTCGAGCGCAGCTTGGAGCCTGCCGTGGTTAAAGTTGGTTTGAAATTGATCTTCTTATTGATGTTTCTATCTCTCTGATTGTTACTCGAAGTCCTCTATTTTGTTTGCATCTAGAGGTGCATGCATGCAGATGCATATGGCTGACGTCCTTGCTTTTTTGCCTTGACTGATCAATCTAATAGCCTGTGTAACCTGACTGCCATGTCAAATTAGAACACGTGCACCCCCATCTAGTATCCTCCAGCTTTCACTTGTGAGAGAAGAAAAGCATTGCTTTTTGGCTTGAGCGGCGTCTCCTCATCGTGTAGCTTGGATTGCTTGGTGAATTCGCAAGATCCGCATGCTGTAGGGGCTGTCCCGAGACCGTACAGGTGACCAGCGCGGGTCGGTCTCCAAGAGACACTAGTTTAATAGGGGTATGTAACTATCTTTTTTTTTTTCATAATAAGTGTGCTCAAGTCTAAAACTTCTAATAGAGGAAACGGAGGGAGTACAACTAAATTGTTTAACTAACTTTTTACCATTGAGCATCGATGATAATGCATCTAATTAATCTTGTGCTACTCTCATGTAGCGTGGAAAGAACAAGGGGCTGTGGCATGCTCTGTGGAGTGTTACATTAATGAGCACAAGGTCACAGACGAGGTTGCCATTGCCAAGATCAACGCGTTGATGGAAGATAAATGGAAAACCGCCTACCAAACTTGCTTTGAGCGTCGTGGGCTGCTCCCAGCAGTGCAGCGAGTTATCAACCTAACAACTGCCAATATGATTTTATGATAGTAGGAAAGACACATACACATTCGGCACATACCTTCAAGAGCATGTTGAGAGTCTCTATGTCAAACCCGTCCCCATCTAGACCCTAATAGCTGGTACAACAATCCATATGTTTTGGCAAGGATATAACTAATGAACCAAGGGGTCCACTAAGTTTATACAACACAGCTTACCTTTTCATTCATGGTGAGCCAAAACTCGAAGAAGCCATAACTTTTGCAAGGTATCATCTTGAGTCAATGAGGGGTAGTCTCAAGTCCCCTTTAGCTGAGCAAGTCGAACGTTGCCTTCACCTACCACCGACAAGGACCTACAAGAGAGTGGAGACACTGCGTTATATGCTGAGTACGAACAAGAGGACAGGCATGACCCAATTCTATTGGAGTTCGCAAAGCTGGACTCTAACCTTCTGCAATGTGTCCACTTGGAGGAGCTCAAAGCTATTACCAAGTACGTCTCTTTTATATTCACTAAGCATGCAATTAAGATGAAAACAATTAGTGCCTTCATATATGATGTCCTACACATACTTTCACACTGTCCATAATCTCACAGCCCATAGGACTTCAAAAGTCCTAATCTCTTTTAATTAGACCATCTAAGTACTTTAAATAATTATTTTCAGGTGGTGGAATGATCTTTATCGATATGTGGGACTAAACTATGTTCGGGATTGAGCGGTGGAGGCCTACATTTGGGTATTCACGGTGTTCTACGAGAAAGACTTAACGCATGCACGAAGGATGTTTATCAAGATAATTTTATTGACTACATAGATAGATGACACATATGATGTCCATGCCATCATACACTACTAGAAAACAGAGAAAACCTTACAGCCATGAATTATACTGACGAGCTCACAACAACAATCAAGTTATATTATGATGTCAATGAAAACATTGCAATGTATGCATTTGATAGTTGTTGTAGTATTAATTGGTTTGTGCAAAACAGTGAGAATGACACAATAATTGATTCATACACATATCATGCATATGTGTTGTTCTTTTTGCTTACTACACCTCCAGGTAATCATAATGTGATAGATGGAAGGAGTGTAACTGATAAATATATATACTATGCATACACATTGTATTCTTTGTTTAGTACAATTTCAGACTATCAAAAGTCGAGGACGGCTTTTCTTCAAGAAGGAGAGAATGATGAGGACATTCTGAAGGTTTCTATCAAGAGAGGATGGAGATGAACATGTTGCTGTCCAGAATTGTTTAATGCTACAAGTGGTGAACCAGAGGGAGGTGAGGGAGGAAGGGGTGCCACAAACATGAGAGGAAACGCAGCCCAAGACTAGAAGATGAGTCCATGCGCCAATTGAGGAGTTTGTGGGCCTGTGTGCCAATGATGGGCTGAGATTGTTTAATTCAGCCATGTAACTAGTTAGTGTTCAGTTCCGAATTGCTTTAGGATTCGTAAACCAGATTGAATTTGGCCTTAGGCCCAAGTGTGTGTGCGCGTGAGGTTAAGGTTGGCTTTAAATAGTCACCACCCCCTCTATTGTTTTTCAGACCACTTTGGATAATAGATTACTCTTGTTCTTTCTGTTGGCCGAACCAACCTGAGGGAAGAATTGGGAGTTCATCGAAATCAAGATCGTTCAACCTTTCCGCTGGGAATTGGGAGTGCGATAGAACTTCATCTTGTAGTCGCAAAGTTCAGCACATGAGGTTGGGCAAATTATAGAGTGCTAACCCTTGCATTGGCATCGGGGGATCACTACGGTTCTTAAAATCCACGTGAGTATCTTCATCCTATGTCGAGAAGATCAGACAACCCCACATCATATTATTTTGGTCATAGGAATAGTAACTCTCTCAACAAAATTCTAAATTTTCTGATAGTTATAGCAAAACCATCAGTACAATATATTTTCTTGATGGTTACAACCATCAGGTTAAATGGTTGGTGTATGTGCCAAAGAAATTGGTCTGGCACCAACAAAATATGTATACGTGGGTGCGCATGGCACATAAAGAAAATCGAGCGGCATTTTCTAAAATACTCCACCAGTCGCGCAAAGCGCTTCACCCGGTCCTCAAATCCCTAGTTATCCCGGTCCCAATTTGCCGCCTCCACCACTCTGGCGACACCTCTCCCTAATCCGCCGCCTCCAAATCCGCCTTCTCCACCACTTGCGGTGGCGTCTCTCCCTAATCCGCTGCCTACACCACCTCTGGTCGCACCTTTGCCCAATCTGCCGCCTCCACCACCTCCGGCGGCATCTCTCCCTAATCCGCCGCCTCCACTACCTTTAGCCACACCTCTCCCCAATCCGCCGCCTCCACCACCTTCGGCCGCACCTCTCCCCAATCCGCAGTCTCAACTAGCTCCAGTGGTGCCTTTCCCTAATCCACCGTCTCCACCATCTCCGGCCGCACCACTCCCCAATCCGCCACCTACACCACCTCTAGCCGCACCTCTCCCCACTCCACTGCCTCTACCACCTCCAGCCATGCCTCTCCCCAATCCACTGCCTCCACCACCTTCGGCTGCGCCTCTCCCCAATCCGACGTCGCCTCCACCACCTACGGCCACGCCTCTCCCCAATCTATCGCCTCCACCACCTTCGGTTGTGCCTCTCTCCAATCCGCCACCTCCACCAACTCCAGTGGAATTTCTCCCCAATCCGCTACGTCCACCATCTTCGGTCGTGCCTCTCCTGAATCCTCCACTTGCACCATCTCTGGCGGTGCCTCTCCCCAATCCGCCGCCTCCACCATTAGTTGTACCCTCCCTCTTTTGTAATTCTAGTTTTTTAGTTACTGACTTTTAGGGTGTTCGAGTTCTTTGTGTGTTGAAATGAATTGTTATATCTGTCCCTACTATTACAATTTTACTTCTGTGTGATGTGAATTGGATCGATTTGTTGTGCTACAGGTTAATGCTTATAACTAGTACAGTGTAAGTCTAAAATAGCAAAATCTAGATTGTACATGGTGTTCTAGTGTATATAACTTCATTGTACCTTTCTTGTTTCGATCGATCATATTTATATTGTGATTCTGATTTCTTAAGGCCAAAAAGTGATGATCTTTTATTTCGTTAATTCATTTGGGAAGCGTTGTTAAATGATCTATGTTTAACAGTGATTCCTACTTTTCTTGAATAAATATTTCACTTTGAGTAATCAAAATTATGTCCTTTTGTTGCAAATGCAATGTTATGTAGTATCTAATAATATAACCAACTTAATTGTGTGATGTCAGTGCCAAATAAATTTATAACTAACATAATCTAGTTGTTGAACACAGAACTATTTAATGGCGGACCATGAATAGATGTATATTGGCTGGCAGCATGGTAGAGCTCCCTCTAATGAATGGATTGATCACACCACACAATTCTTGGATTGTGCATTGTCTAATCCAAGTTTAGTTGAAGGTGACAACATTAAGTGTCCGTGTGCAATGTGTCGAAACTATTTTATGCACAACAGGTGCACTGCTGAGTTGCACCTGAGTAAATATGGGTTTAGGGCAAGTTGTCAAACATGACCAACACATGGTGAGAGCCTTGTCATTCGGAATGATGAATTTAATGAATCTGATCAGATGGATAATATGTTGAGTGACCTAGTCGGTGACCATCCATCAACATTTGATGAGGAGCTAAATGGCTCTGCCCAGGCTTTCTATAAGATGGTTGCTGGTGCTGACGAACTAATGCATGAGAACATCATACATTCTTGTCTATCCACTGTTGCTCGTTTGCTAACTTTGAAGTCACACAACACATTTGGTAAATGACAAGTATTTTTCATATGAGCAATCGTCTAGTGCAGGGCCATGTTTAAAGTTCTTGCCAAAAAGGCAATTACTAGACAAGAACATGTAAACACATATTGGCAAAGATTGTGGCATGAGAGTTTGAACAATTTGGTGAAATAAATAGCGAGTATAAATTGTGAAGACATGATCAGATACTTAGGTTAACAAAAATGACAGTTGCTCAAGATATAAGACTCTTTTGTTGCCTTTTATGCATGATCTTTGTGATAAGATGATGGCTAATATTACCTATAGCAAACTTTTTTGGTCTAGCTAGTTACAGTGCTATCTTGTCTCTGGGATGAAGTTGAAACAATATTTTTTTCAAGGGAAACAATTTTTCAGACATGACAGAGCTGGGCACTAGTTATAAGAGTTATTAGGTAATTTTTTTTCCAAATATATAGACATATACATGTCTATATCTTCAATTTTCTCCAATGTATGTAGTAGGGTACATGCATGACCTAACTTGCTCAATATTTGAAGACTAAATGAAACTACCGTACTGTGATGCAATGCAGCACTTATAGAGAAACGACGAATGAGAAAAAATCCCATTCTTAACTCTTCATACATAGATATAAATAGATTTTTCATGATTCAAAATTCAGCATTAATATAGCAGCACCCACATTGCATAGGGGTTATGAGAGGTGGCCGGCTAGCGTTTCGACTGGTGTTTTTCGGGATACCTCCCTCAGCCCCGCAACTCTCTTTATATAGCCTCTAATCAGATCCCTATCTGATACGAGTAGAGATCGAATCTTACTGGAAACTATAATCCAGACCCTTATCTTTCCAGCCTATTAAGTGTGTGACCTTGTAAGTTCATGTATATTTGGGCATGAGCCGAAAACTCCTTTTCAATCTATAAGTTGGTAGCAGTCTCTAGCATGATATAACGACTCCTAAACATATATAAAGATCATATTAGACGAACCTATATAGTGCTTATATATTGATCATGATACCATATCGAACTCAAGATGAAAGGCGTGCCATCCTATGATAGCTCGATCCCTCACTCGACACTGTAGTGGATTGCTCAGTTGTGATTGACTCTTCAACTACATTCGGCATGGTCATGCATTTTCTTAATCCAACCACATCAAGGGGCCTAGAGATATCTCTCCTGTTATATAGGAGGGGCAAATTCTATCTTGATCGTTCATATTGCTCCGCATGTTTCATAGCAAACCCGAAAGCTACCTTATGACCACACAGTCACAGAGTAGTGTTTGGTAGCCTCTAAGTGAACTATTACATATGTATAAAACAACGACGATCTTAAGTCTAAGGATCCTACATATACTATGTATGAGACCAACTGATGACACTTAGAATATAACAATTCCTGCATTATCTCATGGTGGGTCAATCAACATTATATTCTCTAACATATGTCCACATTATTGATTTGATATCTCATATCCATGATCCGTGAAATATGATCATCAATCAATATATGTACTGATCTATAAATCATAATTGTCACACATAATGATATAAGATGATGATGAGGCGATGGGGTCCCGATCTTCCGATAGGATGATAACTTCGATTTTAGTGGAGGTGACTCTTGCGATCCGAATACAACCGAACGACGTCGCTTACACCTTAGCAATCACTGAACCAACCCCAAGATGTTATCAACCATGCCAAGAACGCGGTTGACCTGACCACGAAGGTCTATTCCTGCATGCAATCGAAGAACATGCAAGAACAAGATAACAAGCAATCTAAAATTGCAAATATTTCTATTAGGATCAAATGGTGGGATTCCAAAGGCTGTCTTGACAGGTGGTCGTCCGACACAACTGAAGAACAGAAGTTTGCATAATAGCTAAACCTAAACTCAACCAAATCCAAGAAAACTAGAAGGGTGCAGCCTCCTTAAATAGGGGTGGGAAAGCCACACAAAACTAAGGAAAAAGGGGGTGGTACTATTCATGGCACTGTTCATATGAATAGTAAGCATGAACAGTACGGGCCTAGGAGGGGAGGCACCTCCCCTTTGGGCCCAAACATTACAAGGCCCAATTTGACACAAACAGGTGATGCAACACCTTCTTTGAGTGATTGCGGCAAGCATAGAAGGAATTTGGATATGAGGCTAGATCCATTGGAAAGAGGACGAGAAAATCTTTCCATCGAGTACTCGTGGACCTCAAACGGACTCTGTATATGAAAGTTATGCATATTTGAAGTTGGGTCATCAAGCTGAATCCGAACTGATCCGGAGGCCGAATTGGATTCCAAAACGTGTTCAAGTTGAACTCTTGCTTGAATTGGTGCAAAAGTGATGTGGTGCTTTAGTTCAATCTTGATATTGGGCGCTATGGTTGTATGTGTTGGTGGCGTGGTCACATCATCCTCCCCTTCTTGATAGAAAACCGTCCTCGGTTTTAGCATATGTGTAGCCTCACGTATTGCATGATCTTCATCGTAAATCTCGGTACATAATAACAAACGCAACAAACCCTCATTATGTAATATCATAAGTTCTTTATCAAACAAAGCAAAATCTGTTTGAAACAAACTCACCTGATAATTTAAGTGATGCGTAGGAGATCTTGTAATTGGAATAACAAGTATGGCCAATATAGTTGTATCCATAGGGTATATGTTCTTATCATCCTCCCCTTCTTGCAAACAAAGCGTCCTCAGCTTTTGTTAAGCTGAAAGTATGGTAACAAAGAAGCAAATGTGTATGCATGGTATATGTATATGTCATCCATTTTAATAATTCTTCGTTGTTGCACAATTAATGTTCTAAAACAGCAGCGATCATAAAAGCTCATTGTATTATTAACCCAAGAGTAATCATATATGTTAATGAGAAAATCAAAATTTCTCACACAATAATTAGTGCAACTAGTTTTGCAAATGTAAGTGAAGCATTTATGCATTTCAAAAATCCGAAGTTGTAAACTTGCAGTGGTGGCACATATGGGCAAAGCTACAACTTTTGGAATCGAGCAAAGTTTTTCCATATAATCATATCTCAATTGAGCAATAACAAATTTATCTAGCAAGGGTGAAAAGATTTGTATGTTCTTCCATAATTCATCATCTTTATTCAGATTGTCCATACTAGATGGTGCAAAAAGAGATGAACAAATAGGCATTAGATGAGTACTAAATTTTACTTCCCTCTTATATTGAACAAGATTCAGCACACAAGAATTGTTGTCAAAAATAGTAAGCTTCAATTCATCCATGTGATCACAAGTTATGCATATTTGATATACAAGAAATTGATTTTCTACACCATAATCTCCAATCAAATTAAATTTATACCTAGGGGTGTAGGCACTAAACAAGAATTTCGAACATGCAAGTTCAGAAACTTTCTCCATAGCATGTGACAATTTCATAGGTAGATCCAATGATGTAACACAATGAATTAGCAGGAGAAATGCTAGTCAAAACTTCTTTATATCTAACCAAAGCCACATGATCATTGTATGTAATTAATTCATCACATGAATCACTCAAAATAGTAGGCAATTCAATTATTCTTTGACAAGGTGCACTTAACTCATTGTCAACACTCAAATCAATGCAGTGTGAATTCTCTACTTGAAATATGGGCGTGTCATAATTGTTTTCCACTGAGTTTTGCTCTAAATTAGCATGCATAGTGCATAATTGTAGTTCTTCACAAGCATATTCACCGTGAGTGATGATAACACCATGACCTTTACCATTTTGGCTCCCCTCAGACGATGCAGGTGTAGCCATCTCCTCATCTTCGTTCTCAACCAATGGAGTCGATGGTTCAATCAGCTCATGCTCCTCTTTGACATGGTTCTCAACTACCTGCAAGTTGTTAGTTATAGAAAAAGGCACAAACACGGGTTTGCTCTCATGTTTCTTATCATCAAGCAATCTCAATTTCTCCTCAATCTGACGTTCAACATTACAAGCAAGTATAAACAAATGAGAGAGAGAATTATATTTTTTGTGAATGAGAAGGTCCTGAATTTCTTTGTTAAGCTCACGTAAGAATCTATTCTCTGTAGCTTCAGCATGTTCCTCTAAGCCACAACGTAATAAACAAGTTTTTAAATCATGATAATATTCCCTTACAGTTCTACTTTGTTGTTTTAAACGTTGCAATCTAGCTAGCAAATAATCAGCATGATATTTAGGAATATAGTGATCTCTCAAAAGTTTCTTTAATGCATGCCACGTTTGAGGCTCTCTTCTAAGTCTACTTAAGTACTTCCACCAAAGCATTGCATTATCAATAAAAACACTGGTGGCAGCTCTAATCTTTTGCCTATCAGACCAATCATAATATTCAAATTCTTTATCTAGCGCTATCTCCCAGTCAATATAGGCATCAGGATCAAATTCACCAGCAAAAGATGGCAAAGTGATTTTAGTTTTACCGGACGCACTATCACAATCATTTACCTCCCATGGTGAAGAAGCTTGTCTCAAGCGTGCATCTTCTTCGCGAATTTCTTTGCGCTCCCGGTCAATGGCTCGAAGAAGATATGGATTTATCTCGTAATCATCCCGTGAACATGCCATGGTTAGTAGCAAACAAGGAAACAAATCACAAGTATATGTTCCTATCAACTACTAGGATATGGAGGCTCAATTCAAGTAATGCATCTCTCAAGCTCTTACCAAATTCTTACAAATTCTTACCAAAGCAAATAGGTGGTGCAACCGGTGGCTGGTTCATGATAAATCTGACTTAGGTGATTGGTATAGCGATTGCCGGTACAGCGAGATCTGTTCGATTAGTAGAAAAGTGGAGCTTGGATAGGCTATGTATTTTGTAGCAAAGGAAAACAATCAATTAATTTCAGAAATTGCACATAATTGAATTATAGTTCGTATCTAGCACTTAGCCTATTTTGCTGATCAACCAAGGATGGAAGAAGGAAAAAACAAGTGTATGGCAATGTATAGGAGTGGTAAATACAAGATAATTCAATCGAATGCAATCTAGAATTGAAGAGCACAAAGATTGAACCAAAACTTGGAAACTGAAGATTTCTGTCCACTGGACAGCACGTCGGTATTTCGGTTGTAACTTTTTTCAGTTGCCTATTTTTCAATGATTCTTTTTTTCTCCATTTCTTGACGACTTTTTGCTACAACTTCTGTTTTGGGGCCAAGTTCTGGAAACCAACCGAAAAATTCGCACAAAATTCACAAGTGCCGACTGTTGCAGATTCAATCTGGAATTTTAGGTCAATTATCACCGCATATATCTCATAACTTCCTTGCTGGAATGACGTGAAATTTTACATATAGATGGACAATGAATTTTTGAATCTGATGGCGGTGGTCCCACTCAAAAATAATCTCGGAATCAAAACTTATGACATTTTTGGTGGCGGCTGCAGAGAAAGGAAAAATCAGCCGAATTGGAATTAGGGTTTAGGGTGGGGAATTTTTTTGTTTGGATTTTTAATGGAGCAAAGATATGACCAGCAACTAGACAATGCTAAGATGGACACAAATTCAATTTAGCAAACCAAAACTAACAGATTAAAAGGTACAACTTTTTGTGGGGCAATTTTTTTCTGGACTATAGGAAATAAAAACCAATCTACTAACAAGGGATACAAGAAATTCCTACCGGTCAACTGAAGCTCTGATACCAACTGATGAGGCGATGGGGTCCCGATCTTCCAATAGGATGATAACTTCGATTTTGGTAGAGGTGACTCTTGCGATCCGACTACAACCGAACGACGTCGCTTGCGCCTTAGCAATCGCTGAACGAACCCCAAGATGTTATCAACCGTGCCAAGAACGCGGTTGACCTGACCACGAAGGTCTATTCCTGCATGCAATCGAAGAACACGCAAGAACAAGATAACAAGCAATCTAAAATTGCAAATATTTCTATTAGGATCCAATGGTGGGATTCCAAAGGCTGTCTTGACAGGTGGTCGTCCGACACAACTGAAGAACAGAAGTTTGCATAATAGCTAACCCTAAACTCAACCAAATCTAAGAAAACTAGAAGGGTGCAGGCTCCTTAAATAGGGGTGGGAAAGCCACACAAAACTAAGGAAAAAGGGGGTGGTACTATTCATGACACTGTTCATATGAATAGTAAGCGTGAACAGTACGGGCCTAGGAGGGGAGGCACCTCCCCTTTGGGCCCAAACATTACAAGGCCCAATTTGACCCAAACAGGTGATGCAACACCTTCTTTGAGTGATTATGGCAAGCACAGAAGGAATTTGGAGATGAGGCCAGATCCATTGGAATGAGGACGAGAAAAGCTTTCCATTGAGTACTCGTGGACCTCTAACGAACTCCGTATGTGAAAGTTATGTATATTTGAAGTTGAGTCGTCATGCTGAATCCGAACTGATCTGGAGGCCGAATTGGATTCCAAAACGTGTTCAAGTTGAACTCTTGCTTGAATTGGTGCAAAAGTGATGTGGTGCTTTAGTTCAATCTTGATATTAGGCGCTATGGTTGTATGTGTTGGTGGCGTGGTCACATCAGATGAGGGATTATTTAGAATAACATCAAAAATATGACTAAAGAGTTCTATGAACAAGTCATATACTTGTTGATCAATATGAAAGACATTTATTCAGGGACAAAATAACATATTATTCAAAAGATTATGAACATAGAAGTGATACAATCATCTCCATGATTGCCTCTAGGGCGTATTACTAATAGCTAGTTGTTACTAGAGTAGCATCTATGTACTGTGAATTGGGTCAATGTACTCCACGTACTGTGAATTGGGTCAACTTTTGCTATTTGAAATGGTGCAAATTACCCTAATCTTTTGAAAAAAAAAATATGAGCTGTGATTGAAAATCCAGTTGACACGTTTGCCTATAGACTAGTATTGAATAAGCTAGTTGCTTGATTTAGATTTGTTTAGCCACATGCATATATACTTAATGTATATGCTTGCAATTAATTGAATCTATAGGAGACATACTGATGTTAATCGAAATAGCTAGAAAGCAAAAAAATCTAACCTTGTAAAGTTTCCAAATGTAGATGCTTTTCCAGAAGATGTGTGAAGAACCACCACCAGAGATGCTATGCTGTGAAACATTTACACAGTCACATTTAAGAATACTTAGCAACTAAAATTATTTCCAACGCTACCAACAATATCTCATGAAAGTTACAAGATTGTCCAAATCTCTATCATTTGGAGGACTAATTTGGACTAGACACTGATATTTTTTGGTGTGTCAAAGTAATAACAAGCATTGCAGTAGTGAGCCAGTGGACTCATGTTGAGTGTTCTATCATATAGGCTTAATCTCATTCCTATTTAGCTATATGTTCATGGTAGGGTGGCAATAGGCTTGTCTAGAAGTTTTGAAAAAACATGCTTGTCATAGATTTCGATTGCTCTAGCTCTTGTTTTAGCACTAATAATGGTTCTAATTATGCTTAGGGGAACTCATAATGCTAGTGTTCAGTGGGTTGCTTTAGCTTTTCTGTAGCACTTCTAATGGTTTTAATTGTGCTAAGGCAAACTCATAATGTTGGCACACTCTATTCACCTTACGAAAGGGACAAAGATTGGGATGGATCCTCCCATGTGGGCTCAAGATCATATGATAATGCCATTGATGGCAACGATGCTAACAATGATGCAACAAATGCGATGTTGTCATTAATGACGGCAACAACCGTGATGCCAACAACATCGACTATGATGGATGCAACTAATTGTCCACATAAACTTTGATGATATATTGCTACCTCTTTTGAGTAGTTGAACATGAATGGTATTACTGGACTTTTAGATGGATTACATGACTTGTATGTGATATTGGTCTTTAGGTGTATTGTAGTAGTACTAAACTTTTAGATGTCTTTTGTGCGAATTACAATATTCATTTATGCAAGTGAACCTCATGGATAGTATTGGGCTTGAAATGATGCTAATTTAAGCTTCAACTTCTTATTTGTATGTAGAGTAATGCTTGGATGTGTATTGTGGATTATATGATGCATGGATATGTATGAATCAAATATTAGTGTTTGTGTGTGTATGTGATCATGTAATTGACAATTTCTGCTAATATTGCCTGCTGTAATTATAATTTTGCTGACAGGCATGGAGTCATTTTGGTGACAGTAATGACACTTATGAAAAAACAATTTGCTCGCGGGCAAAAAATCATCGGATTTAATTTCCTTGACAGTAATAGTCCCGTCAGCTAAACTAGATAACTGACGGGCATAAAACCATCTAGTATATTTTTATTGACAGTTATTACCTGTCAGCAAAATTTCTTTTATGCACAGGCGAACAAACTACTAGGTTAATTTTTTTGATGGTGAATATCCGTAAACAAAATTCTTTTTATAGATGGTTAACAATGATCGTCAGCAAAATATAATTTGCTTGATGGTTAACCGTCAAACCAATTGAATTTTCCCAACCGCTAGTTCTCTTCTACCTGAGTACCAAAAAAAGTTTTAAACTGTTGAGCACCTTTAATGAATTTGAGGATGAAATAACAATCAACGAGAAATATAGAATTGCCTACATCAAGGAAACGGTACAACACCAATGGCACTACAACAAAACATCCGTGGGGAGACATCATATTTGTCGGTTAGAGACGTTCTGTTTCGTCTCCCACAGACAACTGAGGCGCTTTTATAAAGCGTCATAGAAATATCTCTACATGAACCATCTCAAAAATATAGAGACGCTCTCTAAGGCGTGCCTATATTATTTGAGATGTTCATTAGAGACATCTGCACTGTATCCTTATAAAGTTAGAGACGCTTTTATAAAAACGGCTGCACCATGTCTCAATTAATATAGGCACGTGCGTTGAGACGTTATGTGCCGTCTCAAGATGTCCTATGTAGTATGTATTTTTATTTTGATTGGTATATATTTTCTTCTATACACACAAATACGTATCCGTATGAGAATATAGTATTCCATATATTTATTATATATACATGTATATATAATAATTTTATAGGCAGCACCATAATATTGAGTACATATTTTATAAAAATATAAGGAATGGGTAGGGATGGCAATCGGGCGCGGCGGGTACGAGTAGTGCTCGCCCATACCCGTACCCGCGACCCCGATTTATGCCCGCAGGCATACCCACGAAGGACCACGGGTAAAAAACCTCGCCATACCCGTTGCCCGCGGGTACCCGTTGCCCACGGGCATACCCGTTTACCCGTGAACTTAGTCACAAATACACAAATCTCTAATATTACAAATACATGCACAGAAATCATAGTACATTCAAAGAAATTTAGTCTTATTATACGGCTTCCTCATTTGCTCATTTGCACCGAACGCAGACTATTTCACATCCGAGATCAAACAAATAGTTTTGACTATGGAAGAACTTTGCGTACTTCAAATTAATTTGTGCAACAAATCTTGATCTGCACTCTCAAAGTAGCCCTGAAAGTCAAGAGAAGGCATATGTTATGTAGTGGAGACATATAATAACCTGAAATCGGTCAGGTAACAATGTGACATCTCTAAAGTTGTATGTGATATACGTAAATATAACATCTTGTACAAGCCCCTGCCCAGAAACGAAGTTAACTAATTGTTATATGCCAACAACCAGCAGCTAACTAATAGCACAAAGGAGCTTCTAATAGCACAAGCGAAGTTTACAGCATGTGTATCATTTCTGTAGGCATGATTTTGCCTCATTGTTCTTGAACCAGCTGTGCCATCAAATTGACATATTGTATCATTTCTGTGAATCATGTGACTGGTGTTGACATATTGTTCATAAATTGTGTTGACAATTCAAACTGATTTTATCCAGTGAAGCATATGATTCAACCTTATCATCAACCCAAAATACACACAAAACCAAGCAGGCACTTGAGGCAAATCATTTAATCTCCAAATCAAGTAATCTGCAGGTTAATCTTATAAGCCAAAAAAGCATGGATTTAACCTAAAACCAGTCTGGCCCTTAAGCATTTACTTGGAGACAAATGCATTAACAAACTATGCAATGTTACAATCTGCTATATGAACCATACATCCATCAATGGACCACAGGGGAAGCAACACGAAGACCCCAACGCCGAGATCAAACGGAGGGCAGATGTACCTGTGAGGAAGACGAAGGGTGTAGGTCGTTGTGCCGTCGGGCTTTATAGGGGAGGGCGGCGGCGGCGGCTGGATCCGGTGTCCAGGCGGGTGGGTTAGGCGGCTGGGCGGCGTCTCGATCTGGAGGACAACGGCGGCTGGATCCGGCGTCTTGGAGGGTGTGGGCGGCGGCGGGGTGGCGGATCGATCTAGAGGACGGCGGGGCGGGTGGATCCGGCGTCTCGGCGGGTGGGGGCGGCGGTGGGGTGGCGGATCGATCTGGAGGACGGCGGGGCGAGTGGATCCGGCGTCTCGGCGAGAGGGGGCGGCGGATCGATCTGGAGGACTGCGGGGCGGGTGGATCCGGCGTCTCAGCGGGTGGGGCGGCGGATCGATCTGGAGGACGGCGGGGCGGGTGGATCCGACGTCTCGGCGGGTGGGGGCGGCGGCGGGGAGGCGGCTGGACCGCCGGATCCGGCGCTCGGGCTCTCGACGGGTGGGGAGGAGACGAGGGTGAGTAGAGTAGAGGGGGGAGGCGGAGAGCGTGAGGCCGTGAGGCCCGTGAGTAGAGTAGAGGGGAGGGGACCGAATGATGGGCGGGGCGGCGGCTGCGGGGTGAGTAGTCGGGAGTGGAACTCGGGACACTGGAGTGCACAGTGTAGGGTTAGGGTTTGTTTTTGACGGGTAAATGGGTAAAACGGGTACAGGTAGAGCTTACCTATACCCGTACCCGTTTACCCGATGGACAGAGAATTTATCCCGTTTTCATGCCCGTGAGTAGAAAATACATCTCAAACCAGACTCTATTAGGGTATTTACCCACGGGTACGCGAGTAAACGGGCACAATTGCCATCCCTAGGAATGGGCGTAGCACAACAGATATAGTACTGTTATAAGAAAAGCAAACCAACTACAACTGGAACCAAGCCACACCCCGGGCAAACCATTGGCAATTGACAAATTCATCATCATTGCACCCTCCAAACCCCAAAGAAGTTTACATAAGAGAGGTTTACAAATAATTATAGCATCCATTTAAATCAACAGAGTTCACAACTAAATAAAAATCTAATATGCGATAAACACATGTCGGTAAAACATCCTCCAATTTGACACACATCTTTTTTTAAACTGCTATAATAAATCATCAGGTCTATTTCTTCAATCAGAAAATTGTGCATCAGGTCTTCCGCTCTGCATTTCTTTTCATAGTCCTCCATATCCTGCAAACATAGCAATATTAACAACAAAATATCAGATATGAGCAATCATGAAAAATATTACGGTACAAGTTCAGTTAATTAAACTAGAAGTGGGACCCACTGGACAGTGAGCCCACCTTCCCAGGGGTCCAATTCAGCCCCTGTTAATGCGTGAACATTCTAAACCTTAGGTTGAGAGTTCGAACCCTGGGATTGATATTTTTTTATGTTTTTAGCCACTGGACAAAAGCGAAAGAAAAGTCTCAGGTTGTGAGTTCGAACTTTGAGATTGATATTTTTTTATGTTTTATATATATACCGTTACTAACACCATTTTGTTTTTTTAATATTCTTATATGGAGATAATAGATAAGACGTCTCAAATGATAAATAAGACATCTAAAATTTCGTCTCTATACATGAGACGTACTCCAAAACGTCTCAGCAGCCGTTTTAATAGAATTTAATAGCGTGCTACCCTTTAGAGCGTCTCAAACTGCGTCTCTATTTCAATTGTGGTTCTAAAAAGAGAGACATGATTCAAAGCGTCTTAAACAAAACGTCTTAATATGTTCATTTTGTTGTAGTGTGGGTACTTCTGAACTTGGGAATCTCCTAGTGCTAGAGACCAACTGGTTTGTAATGTTTTATGATGATCTCTTCGGTTCTTGTGTACAAATAGCTTTTCATATATGTTATGGGCTTTGTGAGGCATATTACTTATTATAAAGATATAATCTTTGTTATATTTTACAGTTTTACTATATCTTATTCTAATTATATATTATTTTAGATTATAAAAGATAATTCGAGTTATGTTTACTTTTTTTTTTGTCGATTATGTCCCATGGCCTCCTAAAATTTGGTTGAGTCCGCCACTACCTTAAGCTCATTGACCCTGTATCACAATCCATCTAAATTACATAAGATCGTCTGTCTTGGTGAGACAACTAGTGCGGTCCATGGGATCGTGGATTCTCAAGTCCGGAAAGAATCATTCTAGACATGGTTGACTCTCAAGGACACCATGTCATTCGATGAGTAGAACAGCCTTGACCTTCGAGCCAACACGGGCGTCGACCTTGATTTCCACTTTGATGAGTCAGATGACGTCAAGTTTGATCTCCAGTCACAGGTGGAGGTGGTGCTCGGTTGAATTGATTTTTTATAATTTATGGCTGAATTTTCACTGTAGCTGATTAAAATTATATTATAACTGATGGTAGCTTATTTGGCATAATTAAATTTTAAAAAAATTTAAAAATAGAAGGAAAAAAGGTTAGCCCAGCATGTATAATGCAAATGAATATGGAAAAAAGAACGAGCAAAAAAGATAAAAATATCCAAAAAAATCAGAAAAAGACGAAATTTAGAAATAATAATAAATAAGTTGAAAGTCAGAAACCCGAACCCGAACGAGCGAGCCTTCAATCTGAGAACGTGGAGCAACTCCCCTCCAGTGATACTGATCATTCTGAGAATAACCAGATGGATGCTTCTTGAGTTTTCACTATGAGACGGAAGACGTCCATCAATTTTTTATTTCAATTTTTAGTTTTAACTTATAAATAGTAATAATTTATAAAAAAAACTTATAAAAAGAGATACTTACATGTGATTTTGGTCAATATAAATAAAGTCGCTACAGTATGTACTACAATCAACTAGTAGATCCTATCTTTAAAAAATACTCTATTTGAAAGTTAGGTACTGTAAAAAAATTATTTGTTATATAAAAGTAGCTTTTAAAAGCCAATATAAATAGAACAAGAGGCATTTTAGCCTCAAATGTGATCATATCAAAAGCTACTTGTGCTAGTAACAGATTAGGAAGGGGCAGGAAGAGGCGTTCTTGTAGGCGCCCTTTTAGCCAGATCACTGAACATCACGTCGTTGAAAGAATCAAAGTCCAGAGCAAAAAAAAGCATATTAACTGCAGGCTAGTTTACTTACATGCGCCCGTCATTGTGTCCAGGATAGTTTTATTATTTAATCCTTTTTCAATAATATTTTCAAAATAACCATACCCTAATTTTGTTGTCCATTCTGATCCTTTTGGTCACTCCATGTGTAATACCCCATCCTATTAATGTGGTGGCCCATGTGGTCCACATAGAATTTGCTGTGGGAATAGTCTCACATTACTTATCTAAAATGTGTTACAGTAGTATATAATGTTTGTTAGGACCAAATATAGCATTTTCAGGTTAACTCTTTGTAACAGCCCAGCTGTTATTTCAAAATTTCAAAAAAAAATTTAAAATTAATTTAATTTAAAAATAAAAAAATAAGTGTTCTTTGGTTGCTTAAAATTTGAAGATTTCATTTGCCTGTTTTCAGCTTTGGAAAAAGGCTTTTGTTAAAAATTAATTTAACTAAAAACATAAAATTGTGATTAAACAAAAAGGTATTTGAAAGTTTTTGTAAAAACACTATTTCAAATTAAGTATTTAAAACATTTGGCTTTTATTCAGATTTTCTATGGTTCTTTGGATTTTATTTGGAGTTATCTGAATTTTATTCTAAGAGCCTAAAGCTATAAAAGTATTTTAAATATTTTATTAAAGCCAAAAAGAGTTTATTTTGATTTCCTAAAATTTATAGTAATTTCAGAGCATTTTCTAGGATTTAAAAATCAATTTAAAATCTACAAGGGTATTTTTGTAATAATGAAAAGACCAAATTTAAGTTGAAAATATTTTTATTAAGTCTAAAACATTTTATCGAATTTTTGAGAATTTTCTGGGATTAAAAATTAATTTTAAAAGTAAACATATATTTTATAAAATTTTAAAAGGCCAAATTTGAATTAAAAATATTTACCCTAAGTCTAAAATAGTTCCATGAATTTTCTATGAATTGTCTGAAATTTTTAGGCACTAAATACTATTTTCTAAGCAATTATAATTTTTCTAGTATTTTCTGAAAAACTAATCCGAAAATTAAAATCAATTTAATCCTAGTCTGCCACGTGTCGCTCTCAGATTAAATATACCTTTTCCTGATTTAATCCGAACCGTCCCTAGCCACTTAATCTCCCCAACGGCTGAGATCACCTTCTTTCGCCACTTGTCGCAAATCCAACCGCCCATACTCCTTCATCCCTCCCTCTCACCGACGCATGGGGCCCACATGTAAGAATCATCTTCAACCTCACCTTCTCCTTCCTCTCTCCTTCAACTTCCAACCAAATACCATTAATGCCCGCGTGAGCTCGGTATTCGGCCGGCTCCTCTCCCCAAAAGCCGCCTCAGGCTCCCCGCCGCACCCCGCCGCCCATTAATGGCGCCGCCGCCGCGTTCACACTGCCCCCCACCGAACCGGTTCCGCCCGCTCGCCCCCCCCGACCCCCTATAAACCCCCTCGGGAGGCCTCCATTTGCATCACCTCTGTCCACCGCCCCTCTCTCCCTTCTCACCCGAGCTCCCCGCCGCCGGAGTCGCCGCCTGCGAGCCGAGCCGCCGCCGCCCTTCTCTCCTCGCGCCGCCTCCTCCGGCCAACCAAGTCCGGCGCGGTAAGGCCAAGTCCCCACCGCCCGCCGCCGCCGCGCTGAAGCGCTCACGCTCCGGCGAGCGCGTCGCCTCGTGCACCACGGCCACGTCAACCGGTGGTGCCGACGTGGCGGCCGAGTGGCAGCCACATCAGCGAAAAATATATTTTTTTATTTTTATTCCCGCCCAAAAAATTCAAACTTTGCTGACGTCATAGATAGTATTTTTCAGTACAAAAATAATTCCCGAAAACCGGCCTTTTCCATTTTCCCTCCTTTTAATCATCCGGAAGCCCTAACTTACTCATTTTAACTCCGTTTTGACCTGTTTAAATTTCTAAATTCTTCTAAAATCCTAAAATACCAAAATATAGACTCTTTTTCAATTTTTGAATTTTTTTTGAATTTTGTTTGTTTGGTTCTTCGCGCGTAGATTTCAGCAATTCGGAGAGAAGAAGCCGACGATTCGCGCCAGTCTTGAGCAAGGCAAGTTACACCCTTGACCATATTGAACCCGTTATTTTAAATTAATTATGTTATTTTTAAAGTATTATGCATGCTTATTTTTACCAAGTCTAGTTTAAATTGTAGTTATACCTAAAATCCTTTGTATAGCCAAGATTGTCATCGAATGCCCTTATACCTTGTCAACCTTAGATAAAACCTAGTTAGTACATTAGCACTAACTAGAAATTTTGTAGAAATGCTTAGCCATGCTTAAGATAATTATGGTTTGGGATGCTCTTTCGCATAAAATGATAACCTTTTATCATGAATTCTTGATTTTAGTGAGTCAATAATGTTTATGAAAATATTTCAAAACAAAATATAAAATTGGTTTAGACTTAGGCATTGGTATGGTGGTGGGTGCTTGCTGGCATGCATTGTTGTTTTGGTGACACGATGTCGACTGCCAGGCACAAGGGGTTCGTGGTTAGGCCTAAGTCAAGTTAAGGACCGGTCTGTGAGCTATTATTGTAAAGCCCTACCGTACTACCACAAGTCTGGTATGGGACAGACCTGGCCGAATAATTTGTGAAGTTCCAACTTAATCTCGCTATAGGCTGAATGTGAGCGCGGCGTAGGCCGTGAGAAGTCTCACATGACACAGAAGGGGGCTCCAACATGTGGATTCATGTTGTGGTGAAATCTTAGTGGCGGCGTGATTATGTTGACAACGAATCATTCTAAAGGCCTTGTCATGATCTCCTCAGCCACACACCTAAGGAAGTGTGTAATCCGGTGGCAAAAAGGGATGATCATGTCTTGTGGGTAAAGCTGTGCAACCTCTGCAGAGTGTATAATCTATCCTGGATAGTCGTGCCCACGGTCATGGGCAAGCTGAGTGAAATTTTTCACGGATTAGGCTTTGCTTTTGGAAATGGTTTATGGAAACCTTATGGATGGATGGAATCCATGAGAGATTTTGAAAACTGTATGGATGGATGGAATCCCTACGAGTTGTTTTAGAAAAGATGGTCCAGGTGGGATGTCCGTGGTTAGGTTAGTGTAGGGGATGGACCTGTACTAATGCTATTTATTTTGATTACAATGATGTTTTTACATATTGTATCAAATTCAGCTTTTGCACTCACTTTATGTTATTTATTTCAATGTTGCCTTTTATGCAAATTAACCATATTATGCCTTCCTTTGACATTTCCCTAAGCATGCATTACTTCTCTTAAAATTCCTGGTGTAACTTGTGGAGTACTTTTTGTACTCATGTTGCTCAATCTAACTCTTTCCAGAGGAAGCTTTTGACGACTTCGGTGAGGATCACAACTAGGCCACGTCTTACAGTCATTCGCCTTGTAGGAAGGTTGGATGGGCTGCTGCTTGTGTTATCTTCCGCTGTCTTGTTTTGCTATTATTGTAAACTTTGGCCATCAGGCTCATTTTAGTTAAATAAAATTTGTTATTATGCATGATATTTGTCTTTGTAAACACTATGTGCACTAGCTTTTTCTGGGATAGTGCGATCAACACAGAGGATTCTGGAGTTGCTGCTCCGGGTCCCAACACTCTTTTAGACGAAGCGAGGATGAAAGCCCAAGATAGGTGTTACTTATGTGTGCCTGCCCTGTCAGTAGGCTGGGTTTTGAGTGAATTTTGGACCAGGGTGCTATAGATAGTATCAGAGTATCAACCTTCGCTGCACGGACACGTGTGGGACAGGGGCGCAGGCATATGGCGCATGATGCGTGTGGGCCTAGAATGGACATACAAAATGGTATATGTGCCAACATTAGATGCACGGATATGTACCAAGGGTTGGTTCTAGCCATTAGTCGTGTATAGGGTATACTGCCGAGAGCTAAGACAGGGGCACATGCACTTAGCGCATGGCACATGTGGGTCCAGAGTAGACACACGACATGGCAAATGTGGTGGCACTGGATGCACGGACGTATACCAAGGGTTGGTTTTGGCCATTTGCCGTGTATACGGTGTGCTACCAAGAGTGTCAAGCCTTAAGAATAGGGATGGAGAATGGTAAAGAATAATCCGTTTTATCTGATATTTGTATCCGAGAAAACACGAATGTGAAAAGCAAAATCTGTATTTGAAAATATTTGTATTCGTATTCAAGAATATTCGTATTTGTATTTTGAGAATATTCATATTCGTATTTGTGATGTTCATATTCATATTCGAGACGACTTCTCTTGGGATGATTGTAGGAAGCAATTTTCTAATAAACCAAGGTTTACAAGCAAGAAGTGAAAATTACTTGCGTAATTTCCAACTCTACACGCTACACTGCTAGCTCGTTGTAGATGTGTAGTCATATTACATAAATTTGTTCTATCGATATTTGTTACAGAAGTTTTAGGATATTCATATTCGACTGAATTAAGTACATATTTGATTCAAATATGTATTCGTTATGACATTCAATTCGTATTTGAATTTGAGAATGTTTGAATTCATATTCATTCGTTTTAAAATTATGAATTCGTATTGTATCCGTATTCATTTTAAAAATATGGATTCGTATTTGTATTTCAGACTATTCGATTCATATTCGGTCTGTTTTCATCCCTACTTAAGAGGGGTGAATGTAATACCTCGGTCCATTAGTGTGGTGGCCCGTTGACCCATGTAGAATTGTGTGGTGGGATTACTCCCATATTGTTTGTCTAAAGTGAGTTCTAGTAGCATATAATGCGTGTTGGGTGCAAACATTGTACCTCCGGGTTAACCCTTTTACGGGAAGCGAGGACAGAAATGTAAGTAAGATGCTATGCGTTAGTTGTAGTAGCATATAATATCCATGGTGGGCTGGGCATTAAGCAAATTTTAGGCTAGAGTGTTACACCATGGGCCATGGCATGGCCAATTCACGCTAGCCAAAGGTGCCACGTGATGCCACGTAGCCAGTGTGGAGGCTACCTTTGAAGCTATCATGGCGGTAGTCCACCCTTGCCACGCCAAGATGCTAAGCGCGGCAACTGCCATGCCATGTCACGTGGCATGGCAAGGGGTGATACAAAGGCCGCGGATGTTTGACTCAAACCTAGTTTCATCATAAATTAAAGAAATTAAATTTGCAAAATTGAAATCTCAATCCTATATAGTCTAGTGTCATACTAAGTGCATCAACACCCCTAAGTACTCTTATCAAGATTTACAATCATAAAGTGATAAGCAGGCAAGCATGCAAGTAATTAAAGTCTATGCACAAAAATGTACATGAAAGAAAACCACACAACAAAGACAAACAATGTTTTCTCGTGGTGTCAGTGACATACCGATTTCCCCTATTCCACAATGAGGAAACCTAACAAATAAGCCTGCTATTTTGCAACGGTTGCTCTTCATCCCCTATGGGAGCAATTAGTCACACATAACAACTACTGGGCCTCTTCACACTCTTATTAGAAGTGTTTATCGGCAGTTATCGACGTTATCGCTACCATATGATAAAATTTTGTTACCAATACAAATTTCCCTATTCCACAAATGGATACTCATTTATCTTTTCCGTAAATCAGCAATATAAAACGCTTGACCAAAACATGGGAAAGAGTAATTTTATTATATGTGGTAATAAAGCAGTAAGATGACGTACATAGCCCATACCATATCATGCAATTTCAGCAATACAACCGCGTATTTGGGAGTACAACTATGATAAATAGTGCAGCACGCGAAAATTGAAATGTTCCAATGCATCTCACATAGAGGCATGCTTATTTACTGGTAGGTACTTCATTGTGTGCACTACTATGGTCATATTTACCGAAGAGGTATAGATGGGTTGCCGCAATAGCTATGAGGGTTTAGATGGGGATGGGCTTCACAAAGAGACTCGCGATAGTCTTCTGAAGGTGCGCGCTGAATGTGTATGCATCTTTACTCTCATCATACATGAACGGCATGCTAACCGTGAGGTTGATAACTCGCTGGACTGCTTGGAGGAGCGCACGATGCTCAAAGCGAGCTTGGTTCGTAGTTTTCCATGCATCTTCTAGCAGCGGGGCGATGTTGGCAATGGCAACCTCACCTGTGACCTTGTTCTCGTTGATGTAACACTCCACAGAGGATGCCACATCCCCTTTGTTCTTTCCTTTCTGTGAATGACACATGATTAGTTAGATTCATTTGCATGCTCAATGGTAAAAGAGAGTTTCAATTAAGCCTAGAAGTCTAATTACTTTAAATGAAGCAATGTCATTCATGATACGCCCAATCTTTCCACATGCTAGGGCAGCATCAGGAATATCGATCACCCACTCAAATACTTCCTTGGTTGCTTCATCACCCATGCCAACCATCATAGCCACACATAGCATTGGCAAGCCTGCAGATATGCTAGACACATTCAATTGTTCTTTAAAGCTTGGCTTGTGATTGCTATGGAACCATTCAGCTTCCTGGAGATAATAAGTGGATAATGTTTGGAACTGCACAAAAGTAAAGGAGATCACTTTAGTGTCACTTAAACTGCACGTGCTTGTGTAGGCCCCGGTACATAGAAATGCATTGCTAGTCTAATTGTTTTCATTGTTGTTGTTACTGCGGTGTTGTTGTAGCTTTTGAGGATTCAAAACCTAAGATTCATAAACAAATATGGTTTTTAAAGATTTGCTAATTTTGTGTCCGCATCTTCCTATTTATAAAGATTTAAACAAATATGGTTTAATTTTTTTTCTTTTCTCTGTCTAATCTATGTGACTGATAGCATCATCATTCATAAAAAAAAGAGCTCTCATTTCTTATTCCAAGCAAATGTTTTTATTCCAAATTTTATGCAGCCACGCCAACATATCTATTCGAAATAATAAATAATCTGTCTATTATAATTTATTGCCATAAAATATCTATCACAATAGTGCATTAACAGTCAGATACTTTTAAATAGAAAAACACAATATTTAATTTTTCTTCTCTATTATATATAGTTTTGTTGCGTGATGCGTATACTGTCTGTTTGGCGAGATCCGATCTTGGCTTAACATTTTTAAGCGTCCACAATGTAATCTGGACTTTATTACTAGATTCCAATAGCTCAACATATTCGTTTATTGTATTATCAGTTATTAACTATTATAATTTACTATCAACAAATTTGCACAAGTATATAGTCTCTGCTGTCACAAAATTATTTCGTTCTGGGTATGTGCAGTCAAATATTCTAAACTTTGGCTATTGATATCTTTTTTGATATTTAGATTGAACATATACAAATGATATGTATATATTATAAATAGAAATGAATGGTCAAAATTGTGTTTTGAGACTATATCGATATTCGAAACAAAATTCTTTTGTGACTGGAGGGGACATATTTATATTCTTGTGCATTAACTTCAAAACTAGCGAATTGGGGAAGAAACAGCGTCGTCCTCTGATGTAGGGATATCGATACAGAGTGGTGTACCGCTTTTTTTATGTAGTCAATCCGATATTTTTCGTTGTGTGCCAATTCATCCTCAAACTCCTTGAAACAGCTCAGTAGTTTATTATAGAACTTTCTCAGGTACTCCGGTAGAAGAGAAATAGCGCTCTCATCCCATCTGCACAACAAATTAGTTTGCATGTTAACGAGTCTAGACAAGTATTTGACTATATATTGCCGCCATATCACGTTCTGTAAAAAAAAATTGTCAATGCCAAAACTAGCGCCGACCTTTGTATGGCTGCGTAGAGTTTCCGACATTCGTCTATGGTAGCATGGACATCATATGTGTCATCAAGTAGGGTAGCTAGCCCAAATATCTTGGCAAGGATTATCCGTGCGCGTGCAAAGCCATGCTCATAGAACACCATGTAGGACCAGAAGTAGGCCTCAACCATACGATCACGAGCATAGGTTAGCCCCACATGTGTGTAGAGATCTTTCCACCACCTGAAAAATAGTTATTTAAAGTGTTTATCTCATCTAACTAAAAGAGAATAGGAGCGTTATAGCGGCTTATGAGATTATGGCTAATGTCAAGTATATGTGTGAAGGGACGAAGCTTTACTAGCTATTTCAACTTAATCAGGCCCCTGCTACCCCTGCCAGACCATGGGTACCCCTCCTAGCCTCCCATCCTCTCATCAGGCGCCATGGCAGGCTACCCCGGTACTATCTTCATTTTATTTCACATTTTCCTCATGTTTCTCTTCAATTTATATATGATTTTGAAAATGCAAAAGATAGTCAATTTATGTTTCGTATGATTGTCTCATGTTAGCTTTATCCCATAAGGCTCGATCCGTAAATTTTAGTCCTAGGTCCACTGCTGATCTTAATTGCTTAGTGGATCTCAAAGAGACATACTCTGAAATAGCTTTGAGCTCCTTCAAGTGGACATGTTGTAGAAGGTTAAAATCCAGCTTTGCGAGCTCCTGTAGAATTGGGTTATGGCCTTCCTCTTGTTTGTACTCTGAGATATAATGCAGTGTCTCCACCCTCTTGTAGGTTCTTGGTTGTGGTAAGTGAAGGGAACGTTTGACTTGCTCAGCTAAAGGGGTCTTGAGACCGCCCCTCATTGATTCAAGATGATGCCTTGCAAAAGAGATGGCTTCTTCGAGTTCTGGCTCACCATGAATAAAATGGTAAGCTGCGTTGTATAAACTTAATAGTCCCCTTGGTTCATTAGCTATATCCTTGCTGAAGCTCCCATCTTCGCACTTGAATTTGTTGAATACATCTGCAAGACAAAATGTTTGTGACGTAATGTCAAACTATCCACAGCATGTTAATTAGTAAGATAAGGTTTTTATCACCTAGTGGCTAATGTTCATCCACTAAGTTCAGTGTGCACTTAACTCTTATATATACAGATATATAGATAGATACCTGGAGATACCCAAAGGCCATGCTCCCTAAGCAAGCGAAACCGAAGTGCTACCTCATGGAGGTTGGAGCTACTGAATTCACTTCCATGGATGTCCCTTAACGCGGCGTCGATCTGTTCTTCAAAAAGGTGATTTATGCCGAGATGTTGGATTGCATCTACCAGGTTCATTTTCCCCACCACGTCGTCGCATGCATCAAACAGCATGTCGACGTCCTTCTTCAGCTTGTCAGCCCTCTCCCTCATCCATTCCTCCGACCTCTGCATGCGTGCATGGGTTAGTTAAGAACTTAGGATTACCCAAATTGGAACATTGTATATATATAGAAATGAACAGTTTAGTGGGCTATTTTTCCCCCGTTGTCGCGGGACGTGATGCTAGACTAGAGATTATGTCACATGCAGGCATTAAGAAATTAGTTGCAACCCAATAAAAAAATAATGGTTAATTTAGCAGCTAAATAAATTCTTTTATATAAACGGTTCAAAACAGCTGTGATTGATAGTTTTTTACTGCGCTTTTCGAGATGATGACATGTGGCGGCAGGCTCGGGAAGCTTTTCAAAGAAATGGCTTCGAAAAGCTATTTACAGAAGTTGTTCTGTTTATTTTGGTTTTAGAGAAACCAAGCCAAAAAATACCTAAAAACCGTTTTGAATAGGGCATGTACAATGGTATGAGCTAGTTACTAGCTCTAAGATAACTTCTCCAATGATATTAACTTTTAGCACATAGCTCATAACATGAATAGTCCCACATGACATCCTCATATAATCTTGGAATGTGTGTATGAGACTAGCTCTTGATCAAGAGCTAGCTTTTCTCTCTCTTCTATTAAAATATGAAATAATATGTTTAGAGCTAGCTCATAAATCACCATTGGATATGCCCTAAGGGCATCTGTAGTGTATATGACACAAGGGGTCTTAATGTGGGTCCTATCTAAATCTTAAGGCTGACTCTATAGTGTATATAGCTCAAGGGGCCTTAAGACGGTCCCACTTGGCAGATAAAGAAAAATTGTATTTTAATGCTTATGGCCAGATCTTTAGCTTGAGGACCAGCCTTAAGCTATTTTTGCTTATAGCCTGTTTAAGGTCACCCTTGTAATGTATAAGGTTGATTTTAAGGTGGCTTAAGACTATCTATTTTCATACACTACAGATGCCCTAAACGGTGTCGTAACTCTAGCCACAATAAAAGAGATGGTTGACCGTAACGGTGGGATGATATATGTGTGTGTATATATACCTGCAGTGGCTGCGGCTCGTAGTTGATAAAGTAGTCGCCCCACACCGAGGGTTAGCCGGACACCTTCTCAGGAGTGGTGACGGACGCCATGTGTGTTGTTGTTGTATGTGCGTGGCATAAGCTTGCTTCTCGAACAAGAATGGCAACCAAGCTTTATATAGACGGTCCAGCGGTACCAGCACATGGAGTACGTCGTCAAAGCAATAGTGAGCTTGAAGGCCCACTGACGTTGAGTAGAGAGTTTGAGTCGTAGTTACTATATATAGTAAGTTTGACAAGTGCAGAATATTCGATTCCCGTTTATTGCTCGTGTTAGATCATGTGACTTGGTTTAGAATATTTTAGTAATAAATAATTGACAATGATTAATTTGTGATGAATAATTGATGATATTGCTTAGTGTTATTATGCGACTTGTGTGGTGTGTGTGTGGACCGATGTTTGTCAAGTTGGGATGAGCTTGTGCTGAAAAAATATTCTTTAGTCTTTGCATGTGCAGGTTGAGCATGGAGACAATCATGGTCGGTGACGAGGTGGACCGAGACTAGGATAGGGAGATCCGAGGTTTGGACGGTCAAGAAGGTCACGAGATGGTCGAGCTCATACTTGAGGCGTATGGAGATCAGAAATAGATGATACGTATTGGAGCTACAGAGGTACGGTCCGGAAGCTACGACACGTGGTGGATGATGCGTGGAGAAGCTACGGGAGGTACGGTCTTGGAGGTTTCGACATGTTAGAAAAGTTGAAATTTTGGAAAACCCGTGTTAGGAAGAGTTTCCGGTCCCTTTGTTGTTGGAATTGGATTATAACTCGTGGGCTTAGACTCAGCCCATGTTTCGGGCTCTAGACTATAAATAGAGATGAGGTTAGAGGCTAACTCTATGGCTTTTGAAGAGATTAATTTTGTCCTAGGGTTTAGGGGTGCGAGGAGAGCACTTTGTAGCCACCATAATTCAGAAATAAAGTTTAGATCTATTTCGAGAAAAAATATCGTTGATCACCAGCAGCGACGACAAGTTTTTCATCTACGGTGTGCGTCTTCGTTCTCTCGATCGGCGTGCATTTTCGTTCGCTATGTCGTCCAAGAAAAAGGCAGCCGTGACTTTTATGCTTGACGAGTGAACAAAAAGAAAAAAAGATTGCATGCGGCGTTTGATGGTTGTGAGCAGCTTCTGATGGTTGTGGGCTGCCGTGACGTGATGAAAGAATAGACATGAACAGTTTCTGCGTTTTCTAATAAAAGTTTGTGAGATTTTTAATTCGTATATATTATCTTTTTTCTTTTTGGTAATTTCTAAAGTTTTTTCATGCATTAATATCTATCTACATTTTTTTCTTACATATGTGAATTAGTTTTAATTAAAAAATTGATTGCGTGATTGAGGGTTAAGCGTATCGTTTCAGTCATTTTTTGTGTTACAGTAAATCGCTATAGTACGTTGCTACAGTACCAAACATTATCGCTAAAATGCCAAACAGTACTGATACAGTACGGTCGAAAAAATTCATTTTTTTTTGTGTTATTTCTATTTTTCAGATTGAACGATTAGAAGATAGAAAATTTAAGAAAAAGCTTTCGCTGAAAATTACAATCATTCACTCTTCTCTGATTGCCATCGTCGATCCTATAGATGATTTGTCCCGATTTATCGTTATCAACAGCTAGTTGCGTGACCAGTATCTTCCGGATAAAATTTCCTAGCACAGCTGTGTTCAGAGAAATATAGTGTGTGTATCTAGAATTGTTGAACCGAGAAGCTCCTCTAGGATTCTCCAAGAAATAAACAGTGTGTATGTGTGAGACAGAGATTGATACCTTTATGTGTGACGTGAGAGTGATAATTGACTTTATGCTATTGCATTTGTCTCACTTTTGAAAAATACCACTGCACTCATGTGGCTTCGGAAAATGCCACTGTACTCATATCTGCAGTTATAAGTGTTGAATGATTGCATTTTTCAAAACAGAGATGATTACAGTGGCATTTTTCGAAACAGAGATGATTGCAGTGGCATTTTTTAAAGAATTGGGATGCCGATAGTTGCATTGCAGTGGTATTTTCCAAATTTGAGATGATTGCAGTGGCATTTTTCGAAAGTCCGGGATTGCAGTGGTATTTTTAGATCTGAGACAATTGCAGTGGCATGAAACAAATTATCCCTTTCCTTTCTAGTTCGAACTGAGGAGCTAGCTCCTCTAGGAATTTTTTAGAGAAATATTATTATGACACACCATCTATCTATCTGTAACACCCCCGTTTTTAGGGACGGGAATGTCGTTACCTCCGTAACAGCCCAGGAGTTCAGTTACGGACAGAAGGAGTATCATGCCTACTCACGAACAATTTAAAAGGTTAATTTAATTGAAATAAGACCTATTGGTCAAATTTTAACAACAATACGGGCGTTCAAGCCCGAACCTGAACTTACATACAGAAGAGCCAAAGAAAACTCCACAGGAACGCTTGAGTGCAGTCGCAACCCTAACCCGTACACTTGCAGCATCTTCTTATCTTCTGGTATCTGTGGGGGGAAATTTTGCAAGCCTGAGTACTCTAACCCCGTACTCAGCAAATCACATGTGGAAAATAATATATAACTATATGCCAAGATTCTCAAGGGAAGGGGAGTATAGTGTTTTATTAAGAGGTGGATGCAATTTTATTTGCAAACAAATAAAATTTAAAACATTGCTCCTTAAGATCAGGGGGGTTCTGTCATCAGACAAAGTTTCATCATTACTCAGATTAACAACATCAGAAACACTACTTATGCCTCGTTGTTGGAATCACCCAGTAAACACAGCTTCATTTACCGGAAGCACGGCGTATTCGAATATCATTTATTTCACTCTGCAGAGTTGCCCTGCTTTACCCACAAGATTTCTTAATTCCACGTCTGGCACTAAGAAAACAAGGTTGTTCACTGCTCAATTCTTTATATAGCCTCCACCCAGTAGGTCCTAGGCCTCCATAAGCTCGGATGACCCCTCGGATCTCCTCCGACTCATAGCAGTCCTACTGTTGTATGGTTAACCACCTCTCATACGAACTCACCCTCGTCTCCCTCCACCAGTTGCAGAGGTTCAATTGAATTTGAGCAGTTACTAAACCAGGTTTGACAAAATCAACGCTTGTGGTTGGGCGGATACTATGTTCTTTACTCAGCATAAGGGTCTAGTCCTTATATTTTTCACTGAGGCATCATCTATGCACAAACCCATATTCAGTACCTTCCTGTACTGCCACCATTCCTCTCCCAAGCCTCCACCCTAGGATAAGGTCTTCGGATCTCCATCTGTGATCCTCGCTTACCCTACTATACACTGGTATCACTAGCCTAGGGCACGGTGTCCCATACCACCCTACCCTAGTCTGGGTTTTCCAAATCTACCGGCCCACGGCCAAAGTCACTTAATAGTACAAAATGTTGAACGAAGTGATTTATGAATATTTATACCGTACAATAATAATCACTAAGGTTGTCAAGGTGAATGGCCATCAAAGTAAACAGGGCTTTTATCGGTGGTAGGATTTATCTAATTAACATGTCATTCTAAACATTTATTTTAAGCAAATATCATTTCACAACTATCAATAATGAAAATACATTAAGTAAATAATGTAAATTTCATGGGATTCAATATGATCAAAAACATGTGACTTGCCTTGCGGCCTACGATTTTGGTGACTTCGGATTCTTTGATTTCTTGAACTTGAGCTTGACCTTCTCCTTCCTGCTCCGGGTGAACTTCAACGTCGGGAGCTAACATAAAATAAAATAAATCAGTCCCATGCTCGAAGGGCTGAGCTAGGAACAAAGAAATAAAATAAAGAAAGAAAATCCGATAAAATTCAAATAAATTGAGATTTGGGCTTATAGGAGGGTCATATGGAGAAATGGGCCTTGGATTTGGGTTGGCGGGCTCGAGACGGATCTAGGGAGTATAAACTTGTATTTTTGGGTTTGGGTCAAGTACTGTTCATTGGGCTCGGTTACTATTCATTGGACTCGAACCAGACTCGGCTAGCTGACTCGATGCAACCACCTCAGCCTGGCTTGGGTTGGGTGCAACCGGTGCAGGCGGGTTGGTCTGGCTCAACCGAGACAAAGCGGCTCGGTCGGGTGCAACGGGTCCGGCCGACTTGACTCGGCTGAGTCAACTCGAAACGGCCGGTCGGATGAACAGGGCCTTCTTCTACCTCACGCCCGAGCACACGCAGAGAAACAGGGGAAGGAGGTGGTGGCTGTCGGCGGTACTCCGGTGATCTGCGACGGCAAAGAAGACCATGGACGGGTGTGGGGTAGGGAGGGGGTTCCATTTTGGGCGGTGGCCGGGCCGACGGAGGCGGCAATCGCCGGCGGCGAGCTCCTCCCACATGCGGCCATTTCGGGTTTTGCGGTTGATCGGAGGCTCTTCTGGGCAATAGGGCTGGCGTTTGGGCATCTTCGGGGATAGAGGAGGCTGGTGGAGGCGGCGGTTTGGGCTAGGGATGGTCGTGCAAGGCTAGCCACGGTGAGGTGGTGGTGGTCATTAGGGGCTATCGGTGCCGGAGAAGATGGGTGAGTGGGAAGCTAGGGCGGCGGTTAGGGCATGTTTCTAGGATATCGGTGAAGCTATAGGCGAGATGAATTGGAGAATGGAGGGCCGGAGTTGGGACATTGCGCTAGGGCTCGAGTTTGGGGATTTCTTGAAATTACCGGGAATGGAGATGGAGGGGGGAGGCTTTGGGGCCTCAGGCGAGTGGTGGGGTTGATGGCTGCGGCCAGGAGCGCTTGGTTGCTTAAGTAGTGGCTCGGAGGCGGTTCGGCCTCGAGCTTATCCACGGCGGCAGCGATGCGTGTCGATCGGCGGCAATGCCACGCCATTTTGGCCGGTGCAGAGCGTCAGGGCGGCAGAGGGGAGGTGGAAAGGGAGTTTGTCCGCGCGGTGTAGGTGGCGGAATCAAGCGGCGCGGGGGCGCGGTGGCGTGATCATGGGAGACGGGCGGCGGCAAAAGAGGGACACGGCGGCGGCAAAAGCTGGGGCACGGCCGATGCGGCGGCAGGTTGGCGTGCCACGGGGCCTGGGGTGGCCGTCCAACAGGCAGAGCCGGCGGGAGAGGCGTGGGAGCTGTCGGTCACGAAGGAAGCGTGAACGGCGGCGGCAAAAGCAGTGAGGTGGTGAACTTTTCAGACAAGAACAGTGGTGGCATTTCACCCTCTCCCATTCCGATTAAAGGCAGTGATTTGGGCATTTGGACTTTGAGATTTGTGGAGAATAGGATGAGGATTAGAGAGAGCAAAGCAAAAACGGAAATTGCAATCAAATTCAGATTTTTGATTTTCTTTAGAACTTGGTTTTGTTTCACTATCTGTCTATCCATCTATAGTAATTCGAGGCTCATTCGAAAGCACCCACAATAATTTTTTAAGGAAAAATATTAAAAATTAGTATGTTAATCAGAAAATGAAAAATATAGAAATTCAAAAATATCTTCATCATTCGTTCTCCCTAACTAATGTAATAACAACGGCTCAAATTATATATATCTCTACTCAACGTCATGAAACAAAATAAAAAGGTTCCATTCATTCATGCACAGGCCACATGGTCATATACATGCATCTCCGTAGAATTTGATTAGCTTCCTCCTTGAGAAAAAAAACAATGTAATGAAATTTATGCCCGTGTAAGAACAAGGCCACATGCTAATTACATGCATATTTGCCAGCATATATGGAAATATACTCTATGGCTTTGACTAGTATATTTCCATGGTATTCGAGCTTTTATTAAGTACCGACATGGAGAGGCTCTACTATATAAGCCACCAACATTAATCAGCTCAGAAATTCCCACGTTAACCATATAGAAAAAATATCTATAAATTACCAACATTACCGGAGAAAAAAACATCTTGATCACCCTTTTTTGTACATATAGAATCTACAGCTTGGATTAAACTATGCACATAGCCATCTTATGTCTTTTAAGGCCTACGTAACTTCAGAAGATAAGGGTTTGAATATGATATAGACAATACCGCACTAATACAGAGAAAATCATCACAGACGGTTCGTAGTCCTCATCAGAGATGATTTCTGAACCGTCTGATTTATTGTATCAGTGATAATACGTGGTTATCACAGACGACTCCTAAACCTTCTGCGATAAGTTACAACACAGACTATTTTTTTTTAAAGAACTGTTTATGATATGTCAGATATCATAGACAGTTTTAAAAAATAATCATATGTGTATAGTTTAAAAATAATCGTCTGTGTTGTGACTTATCACAGATGGCTAATACAAAAAAAACCGTCTGTGATAGTTCTTTGTAAAACAGGGCATGAAGCAAATCATATATTTCAGTGTGTCAAATTCATTGGAGTAGGTCATGGTCTTTGAATCTCAAGTGTGTGATTTACTTTATGCCCTTTAAAGCCCCAAGTATACAATGCTTTAATGCACCTCTTGTGGTTGTTGAGAAATACCAACATGAGCAATCTGACTACTTTTCAGAAAAATTTGTAGACAATTGGTTCTCTTTTTCTCATCTTGGCATATAGTATTGCTACATGACCTAATTGGGAGGATATTTTAAAACAACTACTATCCGTCTGACATAGTTTTTGTTGTCAAGTATGATATGGGATCTGACTTTGTCTTTAGCTTATTTAAATTGTGGGGTGTGTAAGACTATGTTAGTATTACCATGAAATATGTGGGCATCATCCATGTAAATCAAGAACAAGTAAGTTGTGAGTTGTGACTTTATGTTGTGTAGTTTACTACCTCAGTGTCAAAAGAGAAACCATTCTCCGGTCTCGAAGGACCTACATGATGGTCACTTGGCTCCCAGACATTTTCGCTATGCCCCGGCCTTCTTGCTTAGTTACTCCTTTGTTCTGGTCATCAGACGCATTCGGCGAAAACTGCATGGACATCACCTCCAGTGTCGGTTGCACTCTATTTTGAACGAACATTATTTTCCTTAGAAACAATAATGCATACATGCATGTATGTACATACATTTACGTAAACTGAAATACGACACTAATACTACAATATGAGCATAGCAAATTGAATCACACTAGCATGCTTCTATACTTAGAATTGATTAATGAATCATGTTTATAAAACTTGATCATAGAGTGATAATAATCTAGAATTATATTCAAGTGGATATTAGAAATGTCATAATTTCAAGGACATACTTGACATAAATAAAACCTATTCATACTAATATTTGGACTAATCCTATTATCCAGTTTATGAACAGTGGTAACATTAATGTAGAATCTTATTTTTCAAGTTGTATTCTCTATGCATGTCAAATATTCCATTTTTACTTGCCTTTTATTAGCAAAAAAAATCCAAATAAATTACTATATGCTAGTTTATTAAATAGGATCACCTATAAAAATTCACTGGGCCTATAAAAACTGGATCACCAGTTTATTACTTGCCTTCAGGACACCATTTCTTTGCTTGTTGATGCACTGGGCCTGCACGTCAAAGGTCGCCGTCCACCTCTCGCACCGGGCCTGAAATTTGACGTCATGCCCACAGCTTCTCCCTGCTGTTGCCTACTCTCAGCTACTCATCATATCACTATGACAAGTTCCTACCCTTGTATTCTTCCCCTTGTATGTGTAGCAGAGTGAGCCACGCACTTGTGATTTCTAGCCACAGCCACGCGAGATGCCCTCCTTCTCCCCGTGAAATCTCTTACCTATTTAAGCTCCTCATTGCATCATTATTCCTTAGCTCACCCCTCCGTCTCTTGCACATATTTCTTGAGTCCTCGCTCTTTGAAATGTCAAGAAGCCAAAGTCATTCGCAACACCAGCGAGCACGCCACCATGTTCTAGCAACTCCGGTGAGCTTCTCCCCTTTTTGACTGCATCACAGTGTCTCATCATCCCTCTAAGCTCCTTGCTCACTTAATTGCCTTGTCATGTAGTGAATCTTCTGAGCCAAGCTCTCTTCCTCATCTCCATCTAGGAGCGCCGCCGCTAGCTGTTCTTTCCCCTAGTAAGACCCTAGCCGATTCGTCGCCCTCCGAGCATCTACACATAGTAAGCAAGCTAATCCGACAATGCTATTGACTCGTCCTTCACTAAAGTTAGTAGTTGCCATGCACGTCGTCATTGCTGCCACTGCTCCTCATGATCCGGTCACTCCGATGCCCCACTGTTGTCACCAACCCCCTCCGTAGACTCTTGTTAATCCATTGATGCTCTCGCGGTAGTTCGATTTGGGATTACCCTATTATAGCTTAGCTTTCATCATAGCCATTCATGGCACTGCCATAGTAGCATAGCACTAGCGAAGCTCTGGTGACTCTAGGTTGGGAGTGCTTGCATTGTAGCATCACCCTCCCTGGAGCTAACACCATCACCCAATTACCCCTTCCTATACACCTTCACCTACGCCAGTGCTCGGCTGACACACCTCATTGCTATGCCACCTCACACTGCCACCTCTATCCACCACCATTTTGGCTATTGTCACTGCCCAAAGGTGCATGGTGACACTGCTGTTCCATTTTGACCATGTCAAAGCCACTCCACCACCTCCCATGCTGCTGGTGACCTCTCCTATGGGCTCGGCTGAGCCAAGCTCCACTGTTTCTTTCTCTCTCTGGCAGTGGACCCCACCTATCAGGATGATTAATTAAGAGCTAACGATACATTCAAAACTAATGCATGCATGGCAAGTGGGCCTGACTTAATTAGTTAAGTGAAATTTTAATTAAAACCGGGTTTAAAATATGGGGGTATGACATGCAGGATCCACACGTAGGTGTTACTATAAAACCTATGTGTATGACATGTGGGACCCACCAGCAAGAAAAGGAATAGCACTAATGACATGTTTGCACCTAACGAGTCTATGAGAAGTGGGGCCAGCTGAAATCAATTAAGGAATTTAATTAAACTGAAAACAGTAGTATGAGCCACTAACATATGGGACCCACTTGGCAAATTAATAAATAACACGAGATTTAAACAAGTGAGACTAACATGCATGGCACACATGTAAGGAATTTTAGAAAAAAAATATAAAATGGGAAAAGTCACTTTTAGGAATTCAAAAGTTCACTTTCTTTATTGGAAAGCGTATTTGCAAAAGAACGTATGTGGAAGTTTGCGCTCTATTAGAAAATGTATTCCTGAGATGTATGCCTTTGATGTCATCACTTTTAACATTTGTCTAAACTTACAAAATCAACCAAATTCAAATGGATGTAACTTTTGCATACAAACTACAATTAAGTGATTTTTATCTCTGATTTTTTCTAAAATCATACTCTATCAAATATGCAAAAAAATATTTAAATTTGGTCTCTATTTTATTTTATTTTATTTGACTCTTATTCTAAAATCATCTGAATCATTCTCTGAGCTACCAGAGCAAGGCAAGCACCCCTTTGACCATATTGATCCCAATATATCAATTTTGTATATTGTTTGTAAAACCTATTATGCATTTGTGTATGTTTCATTAAAATTGCAATATTATAGGTAACGGTAGTTACATCCTGTGAGAACCCTTAAAATTAATTAACCAAGAGCACACTATTAAGAAAACAATTAATGTGTCAACAGGAATATTAACATTAAAAGGGAACTATTAACAAATTTAATTATCCATTGACACAATCTAATGAGAACGTATTAGAAGCAAAAAATCCGAATTACAAAAAGGACTCAATTACAATAACAAATCTCAATGTACATAATTAAATTTCAAATTTACAAAATAATAAAGATTACAGCCAATATTACAACTTCAAAATTCATCTCAAATAACAAAGTCATACAAATATAAATCACATCAAAATGCATCTAACTCCAAAACTTCATATCCTCCAGCCGTCAAACAAATCAAAACCTATACCATTAAGTTAACCAAGACCAGAAAAGAAATAAATCTAAAATAAAATTAAGTATTAAATTGCCATCATAAATCTGGTGTTATAATCTTGCACATAGCCAAACGCATATAGAGATACCAAGATTGTTCGAGGCCAATCAGCACCATCTTGCGTATATAGGTTTCCATCATGTAGCAACAACACATACCCTATTTACTTGTTTAAGGCCATCCAGATGAGTCTCTCCTCATAGAGCATGCCCAAATCCACCTGTCACCCATGGCCAATCAAGAAGCCATGAGCCAAACTCACAAGAAAAGCAGTAGAAGAAAGGCGCCACGTCTCACTGCCATGATCCATCAGTGAAGAGCTCACAGCTAAAAAAGCCCACTACCTAGAACTCCCCCACACTGCACAACACACTCGGCTATCAAAGGCAGTCAATGCCACATCCTGCATCACCGCCCCCGACACCAGTGGCTCACAAGCTCACTGCCGAAAGGAAAACTCGTGTAGAGACATTGGAGGCTTCCAGGACATAGCACAAACCACCAACATAGTCAATCAATCCCATATAGCCACTACAATGACCAAGAAGCCGCACCATCTAATATAAACCGTATCATTCCATTAATGTAGCCATATCCGAGAGACGAAGCCAAGGAGACCAAGACCGAAGTACAACCGGCGAGTACCTCAACTAGGAGGTACATCCAGAGGACAGCCACATCACAGAGACAAGAGCAATATAGGGTAGCCAAGCAAGCAAAAACATCCCCATCTTTTTTACCCACAGCATGAGCAAGGTAAAGCCCTAAAAACCCTTATAACATTTTGTAAATAGATTGTTAATATTAAGGCTAGTCGGTAGAGCCAAGACAAGGCAACCAAACCAATTCATCACATTAGAACAAGTAGACTCGCGATGGCCATCTAGTTTGCCTTTGGGCCATTGATCAATGACTTCCAATGCATGCTAAAAAACCTGAGCAACCCATGGTTGCTCACAACCAGACCCCAAAACTAAGCCAAATTAGTGGTCGTCCATGAGCCCTGAACATTGATAATACTGCTCGACGCATGCCAATGTCCAGTTCCAACATGGTTGCACACTAAATGTTCTTAATAATACGCATAAAACACACACAATTCACATGGATAACTATAAAGAAATGCACAAAAGTAGTAGGGAAGAGAGGAGAAACCAGGTAAAGCCAAGGCATGGCGCCGGTGGATCATAACCACCATGGCATAGGAAGCCAAAGGCGACGGCCATATGCTTAGCACTAGCGGCCGGACGAAGCCTTTCGGCAAGGCACCACTGCCTTGGAGACCCTTAGAGTAGTAGCGACCAAGCAGCGTCGGTGGAGCTTCGGCTCTGCCAAGGCTCATGGCGATGATGGCTCGGCATATAGTGATGGCCAGGCGCATAGTGTCGACCGGCCAGAGATCCTCATGGAGATCTAGTTCACCACAAACCACAATAGTATACACAATACAAGCCAGATCCAAGAAGCCAAACCCTGAAATAGTGAGAAGGAAGGCGAGAAGCGGCCGGATCTAGGCCGACAATGGAGGGCGAGAAACGTAAGCGTCGGGCAAACCAGAGCATGGCGGCCCTGAAAGGGGGAGGCACTGGGAGGGAGTGCAGTAAGTAGGTGTAGCCTGAAGGGGGAAACCACGCACCAGCGGCAGCACCACGGCTGGTGAGGCCAAGCTTAGCGGTGTCACCAAGAGAGGGAAGGCAAGTGGATTTAGGAAGTAGTTGAGAGAGAATGATGGGGAGGGAGGAGGCATCAGCCATACGGCCGTGACGCACCATGTACCTGGTAATGAGGCAGAGTGGGCCTGATTAACAGGCATTAATCTTCAATTACGGTCCAGCAGGGAAATAAGCTATAAAAGAAATAAACAGTAAAGGAAGATTCATATGCATCTGTGTATACATGTATATATATATATACGTACCCATTAAAACATAATAACACTCAAGAGAAATCATTAACAGAACATACTCTGTAAATAATACTCACAAGTATCTTTTGAGGACCAAAAAGGTTAAATATAAAGGTTCAACAAGGGTTATTGCTTAATTTGGAATATAATTAGAAATTAAAAATAGGATTTTCTATTTTACAATAATACATGAAGGGATTTGGTTCCAAGGGAGGAGACTGTGCAGACAATCACTAAGATCGCTACATCTCAGATATGCAAGTAAAGCAGGCTACCAAGCTTACTGTGGTACATGAATTTCTTTTTATATAGTTATTTTCAAAATTTGGATGCTGCATTAAAATTAATTTCTAAAAGAAATGAAATTGATTAGAAAGATGGATAACATGATAAGAATCAAAAGAGAGCAGGATCATTGAGGGAGCAGCGAACTGTAATAAAAATAATGGAGGGTAGAGGGTACTCTGGTTGTGAGTTCAGAGACAGGTGAGACCCTCTACATATGGTTATTATATAAGGACTAGAAAACAATCTTCATTCTGAAATGAGCCGTAAAATAGTATCAATCATACTACTATGTTGGATAGGCGGAACAGGTTACTCCCTTTTATTGCTACTATCTCCATGCTGGGTAAGTAATAAATTAGGAGAGGGGCTTAGACCGGTAGGAAAACCCAGTAGTCCCAAGTCACTTATATTAGTGTATGTGGAGTGTCGAGTATTTAGAACCTCTTGACCAACGGCTATATAGTAGTATGAAGATATAGAAATAACAGTTGAGGAAATATTCTGCATTCTAAATTTGGGGTCGCGTCAAAGGAAATGTGAATGACCAGTGTCCATAAGAATTTAGAATAACTATTAGCAAAGTGATACAAGTCTATGCAGTACTAAAAATCATGAATTCATGCCAATCTCTTGGATAAGAGTCTATGGGAAACACACTGGGTTTTCTCTTATTCCAGAATGATTGATAGAAATTTCAAAAGTTAAAACATTGCCAACCTTTTAAAAATGATATTATGTATCCTGGAATTGGATTAGGAAGAACTAAGACAGAATTATGGATAAAATTGCATCATTATTTAGAAACTTGTTGAGTACGATGTACCCACTCTTGCTATTGAATCTCCCCCTTTCAGAGCCATACCTAGCCGAGGTGTATAAGGGTTTTGACGAGGGTGTCCTAGAAAATGAAGACACCTAAGGGTATGAGGATGAGACCGGCAGGGATTATGACGAGGTGGAGGTCGTATCGGATAGCTGGGAGGACTAGACAGTCTAGAGTTCGCCATATCAAGGCGGACGGGTACTATGCCATAAATATAAATATGCCTTCCTCTATTTTAGTACTTTGTATCGCGGTGGATAAGATTAAGCAGTATTGTAATAGTTTGGAACAGCTAGGTGGCCTAACCCTAAGCCGCCCATATTTTGTAATAAATAATGTACTTTCAATCTCTAATTATTATTCTGCTGTAACTACTCTGATTGGTTTGTTACCTATTAAATGTGGTGTTCTACCAAAATAAGAAGTAATAATCCATTGACTAGTGTTATTACCCCACGGTAATGGCATGGGTCACCACACATCTGCTTGTATGCATTGAACCTCCTTGCAAATTTCATACCCTTACTATTGTAGCCTTTAGGACATGGTTTAGACAGTATCTAATATCAAAATTTGGGTATATTACATTGAGTACATGATCTAGATGCTTAGCCACGCACTAATTTTCACTAAATCTGTTATTTCAGGAAAAACTTCCACGTGGATATGGGTGATTTCGAAAAGTTGGACCAGAGGACGAACCTCTGTTAGTTGGGTATAAAATAAAATGAAAAACCTAGACTTAGGCACGGGTGAGTTATAATATGAACTAAAAAAGTGAAAGGGTATCTTGCATATAGATAGGGGAAGATTCTTGCCTGGATCAATTAAGGACCGAACGCTATTGCCACACATCTAAGTCTAACCGTACAACAACCTGTGCTATATAAGCTCTGGCTTTAGCTGATTAACTTATCTAGGACTAGCCTTGCATTTTCGTAGGCAGAAGTAGTGAGGGAATTCCAGGAAGGTCTGCTCATGGGGGCTCTCTTCACCAAGGTGTTAGGACCAAAGGTTGCTAAAACAACGGTGAATGCCTACTTAGGGATGGGCCTAAGTGAGGGTCCTCACTTGGGGGTTTGACATTCATTGGGTTGATGCAAGGTTAGGACTAGATGATGAAAAGGTTATATGATAATCACTTTTGTCGCACGCCTAAGGAAGCGTGTAGTTACTGATAGTGTATTTGATTCTCATGTGGGTAAAATTGCATAACTCTCAAGAGTGTTAAAAACTATTTAAATATCCATGCTCGCGGTCATGAGCATGCTTGGATGTAGCCACAATGGGTATAGTTTTGTTTTTACAAAACTATTTCGTTGAAAAATGATGGGATGGCATGCACGTGTCAAGTGTGCCATGCCTATGGTTAGGAATTGATCAATGTTCACAGCCAAGGAGGGCTATGATTCACTATGATTTACTATTATTAAAGTTATATAAATGTTATTTTATTATATATCAAATGCACTTTATATTTCCGTTGCAAATTACTACTTATCGTATTGCAAACAAAAAACTGCTTCATGCTAAAACCAACTTGTAGCCTAGGGCCTTATTTATTGTTAGTCTTGTATTTATATATGTTGCAATATACTACAAATCTTATTGAGGACACAATATACTCAACCTTGCTTAAGTTATTGTTCAAAGAATGAGAAAGAGGTTATGCCAAACAACGCATATTTCGCCCCCGGTACCAGGGAATACAACGATGGGTCTTTCTAGAGCTTAATCCTGGTCGGTTACCTATGGGCTATTGGGGCATACCGCTAGATTCTTTTGTTCATTTACTTGTCTTTCTTCTGTGTTTCACTCTTGATACTTATATTTACTTAGCCGATCAACTTTATGTTGTAAACTATTTATGCATCATTTATGCACATATCCCTTTTGTTGTAAATTATTTATATACGATGTGTATGAATATGATCTCAATATTGTAAATGTGTGTACTAGCCACTAATTATGGGACTATTACGGAATATATACGAGGATTTCAAGTATTTGATGCCCAAGGTCCTCACAACGCTTGGTATTTACTTTGGAGTATCATATAATCATTTATTAGAGTATGCTCCAAAAGATTAAGAGGTATAATGATACTGTTTAAATGATATATATAAGAAGTGAGAGTACATACTTTTAGAAGTAGAAGTCTGGAACCATTTTCACACACACACACACACACACACACACACACACACACACACACACACACACACACACACTAATTAGTGGCTACGCGTAGAATAAGCGCGCGCCCCTAACCGACCCAACCAGCCAACCGCTCCATCAGCCCACCCCATACTCAGTTACTAGTGTTTGTTAATTATGATAAAGTTACTGTCATATATACATTAAGTTATTATCTGTAATGCATGAAGTTATTTACAATTATCATATGTAATTCATGAAGTTACTGCCATGCATAAGTGAAGTTATTGCCAACATGCATGCATTGAGATGGGAGAGAACCATGCATGTCAATAGCAAATAACTCGTACGGGAAAGTTACTGTCATGTGTGAGTGAAGTTACAGCCAAACACATATAGAAATACTATCCATTTGTAATACTATAAAATTGACAGTAACTCTACATATATTTAACAATAACTTCACTTAACACGATAGTAACTTTATATGACATGATTTTTACAACATCAGAACATATCAATATGGATCTTGTTTTGTTAAGCTTGTAATTTCGATCATAATGGTGAAAACGGATCGTAGATTGGACTTTTCATGAAAGAGTTATTGTATTTTTTTAGCTTGTAAATAAGGTAAAAAATCACAAGTCAAATGCATTTATTCTCTTCTCTCTCATGTGCATACATGCATGCAAGTTAAGTTACTATATCTAGAACATAAAGTTATTATCTATAATTCACGAAGTTAATTACAGTTCTCACGTGATAACTTTTGTATTGCAATGCTATGAAAAGCTACTATCTCTTGAACATAAAGTTATCATCGGTAATGCATTAAGTTACTTACGTTTGCAAAGTTACTATCTCATGCATCAATTGAGTTATGCACCAACTGCACCAGAAATCTGTTGGGTTTTCTTCAAACCCTAGATTGATTCTGTGGAGACTTTCGGTCTACCCTCTATTTCTCTGCCTTATCCGTGGTGCCGCTCACAATGCATAATGAGGCTAGAGGGTAGGGACCTATTTATAGACTCCACTTCCAGGTGTTCTAAAGTGACCCACATGTTTCCGGTATCCCGTGAGACTCCTGAACCATGTCACCAACCACGATCAGACAATCCAGTTTTATGAGTCTAAAATATAGTAGTCCTAAGCACACATGTGTGAGGCATGTGCCATGATCAGGTTGTTTATGAGATCAATTCCAATCTAATCATGTGGGTCAACAGCCTGCAGAGCCGATCCTGCAAAACAAACTCAGCTATTCCGCCATGTGGTGTGCCCGGGTTAAACAAATGCATGCATATAAAATTCTAGTAGACTTGATCTCAACAAGTATGTCTACCATATTCCAGCACAGCCGTCCTCGGCACCTCGACTATTAGTTCCTTGAGTTAACTTCCGCATCAAATATTCACTATCACTTGCATCAATAATATGAATAATTCCACACTGAGTAAAGTAGACAATAATAAATATTGAAAGCCACATAAAATTCCCAACAAAAATCTAGCCAACGACCAACGCGTAGTGTGCTGCACACGCTCGTTAGCGAAGCCGTGTGTGTGTAGAGAGAGAGGAAGCCTTTTCCGTATCTATAGGAGAATTATTTAAGCATCTTATAGTATAGTAAAACCAGGATGAGTATACCGTTTACTGTTAAATATTTCGGAGAAATCCTAAACACCCCACAGAAGTCATCCTCATTTTCAGTTTTCCCACTACGACTTATTTTCGTTTATTTTCCCGTGAAAGTCTTTTTCTGGTTCGAGGTGCCTCCTTGGGCTTGTGGACACTCGCATGGGCAGTGATGTACCAAGAATGGTTATATAGCTAGACATGATTTACCAAACATGAAAGAATAATTTCAAGACAACATATATAGCAAGCATTACATTTGATATATATCATGTAGAATTGAACGACGGGAGAGGGGATTGTAATGTCGGGGTACTCTCTTGTGCTTCATTTTGCACTCAGCTTTAATAGAGGTAAAGATTGTGAAGTGCGTACAATACTTGCTCAGCATCTCCAAACTGAATGTGCGTGTATATGCTCAGTTTTCTATTTTTTTTTTTTGAAGTTCCAATTCTTTTCGGCATTCAACGCATAGCTTGTTCGGTTTATAACTTATAACTTATGTTTTTTCTCAAACAAATAAATAAGATAGAATCTTCTTTGCCGTTTCGAAGTAACTTATCAGGATAACCTTTTTAAAACGACTTATCGGTATTCGGTTCATTCACATAAATATTTAACTTTAAATCAAAAACTCTAAATTGTAACTATAAACTATAAACCGCAGCAGAAAAAAAAAACAACCTGCTTGCTTTCTCCTGGGCGAGCTGTGCCCAGCGCTGCACATCCCAGAGTACCAGGGTAGCCAACGAAAGCACCACAACTGCCTGACTATTGGTTGGTACGTAGCTAGCGTGAAGCCGTCAAATGCGCCGTGGAGAACGCGATACGAGCTCACAAAAATTCCCCAAATGTGCTTGGACTACGTAGTACGTACAGAGTTGCTGCACCGGACCGCAGCTGAAATCTGATAAATATGCCAACACGACATTCCATTCCTAGGATGATTTCTATCTCCTTGATTTTAGTTTTCTAATCAGCATCCAAGCATGTTAGATACGGAGATGTTTGTTGCATATCAGTCTGTGTGAGAATACTTTATCTAAAAAGGACCATGAGGGGCTAAAGGTCTATTAGGCGTATTAACGTAGGTTAGTCTCATATTTGTTATTCTACATTCATAGCACCTCTCCTCTTCCTATATAAACATTATATTTCATACACGTTACGTTCCACCAATTAATAAAATTAAGAGAAATATTTGTCTCAATTTATTTTTGCTATGTTTGTCTTTCGTATAACTATGATTGGGATTCTACAAGACTATTTTTGTTACGTATATCTCAATTTAGTCTAATCATTTGAACCCCCTTCATTTTTCATCTCCACGGGCCTAAGCCGTCGCTGGCATTCACTGGTGTTCACCTTACATGTCCTATCAAGTCTGTTGGATCAAAAATGCTCGGAGAATTTGTACTGACATTCTGTCCTCTCCAACAAATTTGAAATTCAAAATGAAATTTTCAGTGGGTTTGGAAAACATTTGGAAAGGAACGGTCACATTGAGGGAGGAACAGGTCACTCTGCTATGGTGGGGTTAGCTCCTAGATCAACCAGAATTGCTGGGACATAATCTCCTCTCTCCCCTACTCCCCACAGTAACCAAGCACGGATCTCAGAGCGTGTTGTGTGGCACAACGGTAAATATAAATCCATATGTATGTGGCAATATTCAAGAAGGCGCTAGGCGGGCAGTGAGATGGGGCCTAACGCCTAGGGGGCCTAAGCAGGGTCTAGACGGGGCATAGACAGTCGAACTAAAAATGAGGACAGCAAACCAAAGACAAGCAATTATGCATATATATTCAATATTTAGATGATGAAAATTGCTATCTTAAGCAACAATGATAGCTCACCATCTATTGATATAAAATTTTAATGTAAATGATTGATGCAAAGTTGTAAAATATACACATTATCTCTCTTCTCTCTCCAGTCTCCCCCTCTCCTCTCTCTCTCCTCTTCCCCATCTGGTCGATGCTCTCCCAGCCACTCATTTCCTCCCAACCACTCATTTCTTCTTTGCTTCCCACCGTATCTCTTCCGTCTCCTCACTCTTTCGATATTCCCTGTCAGACTGTGTGGCTAGGTCTAGGATTTTTGGTGATGAATAATTGATAACATTGCTTAGTACTGTTATTTGAGGTGTGTGGCGTGTGTGCGTAGACTAATATTGATTAAGTTGGAGAAAACTTGTGCCGGAAAAACGTTCTTTGGTTTTTGCATGTGCAGGTTAGGTGTGGAGACGGTCATGGTCGGTGTCAAGGAGGACCGGGACTATGAGGGGGAAATATGAGGTCCAGGCGGCCGAGGATGTCACGAGGTGGTCGGGCTCACGCTGGAACACATGAAGATCAAAAGTGGATGATGTGTGGAGAAGCTACGGGATGTGCGGTCCTGGAGGCTTCGACATGCGACGAGTTGGAGAAGTTGGAATTTTGGAAAATCCATATTAGGAAGGGTTTCGGATCCCTTATTTGTTGGAATTGGATTAGAATTCGTGGACTTAGAATAAGCCCAGGTTTTGGGCCCTAGACTATAAATGGAGATGGGGTTAGAAGCTAACCCTGTGTCTTTGGAGATACTAATTTCGTGTTAGAGTTTAGGTGTGCCAGGAGAGCAATTTGTGTCCTTCATGATTCAAAAATAAAGTTTAGATCTATTCCGAAGAAATTTGCTAGCAGTGGCGCATCTTGTACCAGTGCTTAGGCCATCGTCGACCTCATCTTTGTGCCTTGACTCGCGTGGTGTGCAAGCAGTACTACGTGCATGAAAGCCTTGTCCCGAGGCATCGTTAAGCTGTTCACATCGTGGGTCCTACAGCAAACCTCATGTCTTGGCACATGCGAAGCCAATAGGACATTAAGTATGGAAAGTGACGTCCTTGTTTTATTATGTATTGCTCTTGAGATCAAATACCAACCAGAGAAGTTACGTAGGAGAGAGGAAAAACAGATTAATATGTTAGGTGAGAGAAAAAAGAGATTAGCATGTTAGGGATCAGAAGGAAAAGGAAAGACATGCAACGCTATAGCAAGCAGGGAAGCGATGTTCCAATTTGTTATTATTTTGCTACAGTAGCATGAATAGTAAAAATGTTTTTTGGTTTATTCACTGCAGAGCTGACTGATAGCGATGGGCTCTATATTTTTTATCTGCTACAGTGCCAAATAATAATCTGCTACAGTACCAGGGAGAAAAAATATTTTCTTTTCTTTCTTTCTGCTGTCTTTTTGTGTGTCTATTTTTTCTATGTTGGCAGGTTAAAAAAATCGGAAGATAGCATATTGAAGAAAAAGCTTCCGCTAGGCGTTACAATCATTCATCCTCCCTCTGATTGCCATCAACGATCCTACTTTCCCCATTTCTTCCTCTTAGCTGCACCACCCGAACCCCTTCCGTCTCCTCTGTCCTCTCTCATCTCCTTTCTCTTCCAATCTTCCCCATGCGCCTCCCTGTTGCCACCTTTGCTCCAACTACCCCTTCTATGCGCCTACGTCGACCACTAGGTCCCTGCCCCCTCGCCGCTCCCCCAGCCGCCACCGTCGCCTCCTCTGCTCATTGTAAGATGCCGATGCCGCCACCCTTGCTCTCCCAGAGAAGCCGCCACCACCCCTGCTCTCCTAGAGACACCACCGCCTCCTCTGCCGCCGTCTCCCCTACTCCCGTCTCCCCTGCTCTCAAAGAGGATGATTCGTCAATGAGGGCTATAGCTCTAGTAGCTGTCCCGGTGGATTTGGCGCGTTGACGGCTCCGCCTTTGACCGCCGACGGTTGCCTTTAACCGCAGAAGGCCGCTTAGGCAGGCTGACCGCCTAGATTGTCGATTTTGGTTAAGGCGCGGCAGAGCGGAGCTCCACCCAGCACCTAGGCCTGCTTAGGCAGCCGGCTAATGCGCCTTTTAGTATGCTGGTATGTGGTAAAACTCTCCACTTTGACCTTTTTACCTGGAAATGAACTTGCCGTGCTGTTCCCGGCGCTGCTCATTCCACTACTAGGATAGCCAATGCGAGGACGGGGCCAGAAAGATTCTCGCATGTGGTTGGACTACACAGATGCAGCACCGGACAGCAGCTGCAATAATCCCTAGGTTGAATCGACATTCCATATGTATACCTAGGACGATTCCTTGGTTGAATTTTCTAATCAGCACCGCCATGCTAGATATCGATCGAGATTGATGCTGATTGTTCCGTATATCCACTTGGATGTAGATGCAGCCGATAATACCCTCTAATTCTCTAAAAATTCTCGCGTGTTCTTGGCTACACAGATGCAGCTGATAATTACCTTTTAAAAATTCTCGCGTGTGCTTGGACTACACAGATGCAGCTGATAATACCTTTTAAAACTTCTCGCGTGTGCGTGGCCCAGAACGATCAAGGATACCGGGTGAGATGGTGAGCTCAATCATAGCCTGAGAAAGGCGGGAAATGTTAAAGGCGAGTTCAAATGGCTGATTTGCATCATATGGCTTGGTCGGTCCAAGTAAGACATGGTCTGGTGGAACCGAAGTGGGAGAGACTTACTGATGCGTGGCAAGCCAATGGTGAACCTACATGTGGCAAGCACGACGATTGCTTGTATTGGAAAAAGATGACTCGATCAAGAAAAGGTATTTTGGTAGTTTGGCCAAAATACCAGAATATGCCTTAGATCAAAACCGCGGTGCATGAGTGATGCTTGGGAGAGCAGTTTAGATCAATGAGAAGCTGGTTTGATCAAGATATATCAAGAGTAAAGGATTTAGCATATTTGGGCTTATGCGCTTTGAAAAGCATGCAAAGTGAACATGTGTGAGTAAAACCGTATGTGTGGTGTTCATGGATTTCTCCCATTGTGCTAAGTGGATAATATCTATGAGGGCTAGATGTTGCTGGTTAGCCCACCTATATAAAGGGATTGGGATCTATATAAAGAGATTGGAATGGAGAATTGTGTTAGCCATCTAATCCATCTCTCTTGTGCTGATGTCTAGGGTTAGGGTTTGAGAGTTGAGTGAGTTGTGTACTCTCTGTCCTCCAAGGTGGAGTGGCTATAAAACTTGTCTTCTCAAGTAAGCAATATTTCATTCTTTGATCAGCTCCATAGATCCCTCATATTTTGATTGATTTGCTTTTGTTTTAGTTAATTTTGATCTTTCGTCTTCGCTTTTGTTGAACTTGCTATGGCGAGAACATGTAAGAGATAGAGATAAACTCAAGGAATCTATCTCTACCCATCTAGATAATTTGATAGCAAGTTTATCAAGAAAACCCGATTTTGTTTGATTTGGCCTCAAAGTGTGATTTCTTGATCCGAGTGTTTTTGACGCGATTTCACTCATGTTCTTGCTTACTGGGACATGTATGAACATATCTAAGGTCATCTTGGCCATCGTCTACCCACGAGCAAGTGGTATTCATCGATTTTTGTTTTGTCTTGGTTTCAGTGCACCTTTCCTTCAAATTAAAAAAGGTCTTATCTTTGGCCATAATTTTTATGATAGTTTCTTAGAATAGGTTCTTAATAACCTAGAGAAGATTCCTATAAAATTTCATATCATTTGGATATACGGATCAAAAGTTTTGTCAATTTTCGGATTAGAAATAGGGTTGAGACACTATTCATATCCTGATTTTCCGGTAAGACCGGTTTTTACATGGCGGTCAGACTACCCCTATGAGAGGTCAGACCGCCGGTGTTGAAAATTTCATCCAACTTTGATTTCTTGAGTTTTTTTATCTGTGATTTTTGGAGAAGGTGATATTCTCTGTAATTTCTTAATTATCGGAGAATAGAATGTAGAATACTTGAGGAAAAATTTTAAGAAGACATCATTCACTCCTCCTTTGTTGCCGTCTGGTCCAACATATGCAAATACAATTAGCTTGAGTCAGCGAGCCCTGAGACGATTTTTCTTCGGATGGGAAGATATCTGACAAAATCTCTTCTCTTTGTCAGTATCCCTAAGGCAAGTGACTTTGGATTTCACTGGTTTCAATCCAAAGAGAACATGGAGCATGGCCTTAGATCCAGTCATTCTGAAGCACCAGTGCCAACAAGATTTTATTCTGGTGGATCCTCATCCAGTTCAGTTTGAATCCAAAAAGAAGAAAACAGGAAGAAGACTGCAATTTTGAAGATGATTCATTGAGCACATGAAAAGGCAAGGAATTGGCTATTGTTCCTTTTGTCACTGAGAAACACCCGCTGCAAATCTACACAGCTAAGCCACCCCTGCCACCCCGAAACAGTGAAAAAGAGCTCCGCACAAGGAACAAGGCTTCACACCTCTGTGACAAGGATTTGCGTCATAGCCCAAGAATCAATGTTCCGAACTGAACAGCTCACATGCCACGTCGCATAAGATCCAAGGTGCAACCAAGCAGCGCGTCTTACAGTTCATCCTCAGGGGAAGAAGGTACTTCTTGTTAGAAGCAGAAAGTGTCTGCAATTTATGAAGGAGCAAGTCACTGCTGCAACGCTGTATGTTGTCTAGTGATCAAACTAAGACCATGAAACCCCCAGCAACCCCGATCAATCTGATGCAGGAATGGGGTGAAAAACTCTGTGACGTCTCTTCTTCGGAGTTGACCACTGACAAGCTCCTTGCAAGCAAGATAGATGAAGGAACAAGCAAAGATTCTGATGACAACTGAAGCTTGTGGGGACAGCAGCTTATGCTCAATAATGTTTCTTTTGTATTTTTTGTCTCGGGATGTTCCTAAAGTCTTGTCCTGCTCTAGACTAGTACTTCATTTAAGCTTGGTCTATTTAAACCTGGTGTTCAGTGTTTTTCGTATTACTTTTGGTTGTCTAAAATGCTACAGTATCTGCAACACTGTTGAATTATGTGTTTCCGAAGCTCAGCTAGTCTTGTTAATCTTGCTAGCTCTTTTTCTGCTTTCCACTTTTATTCATGAATCCAAACAGAAATAACAAAAATTGGAAGGTGTTTTGCTGGAACATTAGAGGTATTAATTCAGACGAAAAGTGGTGTTCTAAAAGAGAACAAGTGGATGAAAGCGGTTGTGCTATAATCTGTATCCAGGCGAAGAGGGCATCTTTTGATCACTCTTAAATCAAAAAGCTTGCCCCAAAGCACTTTGAAAATTTTGTCTTTCTCTCAGGCTACTGGAGCTTTTGGTGGTCTGTAACACCCTGCCTATTCTCTGGTCCCGGAATACTACCACCATTGCATACTTTTATCCTTTTTTTTCAACTACGAGTTGTTTTAAGCAAACTCTATTTTATTCATAATGCCGTGACCACTTTATAACATATCATTTTAAGTAATTATTCTAGCATACTAGTGAAGTTTTAACATGCTACCCAAAAGCTGATATACGAAGTGCTGCTAGTACGTGAAGTTATTCATGTGCTACTCCGGCCCGTGCATGACATCCTCAACGGTCACCTAAAAAATCAACAAAGCAAGGGTGAATTCAAAGACTCAGCAAGTACAAGCAAAATAATAAATAACAGGTTCACGAATCGGTCTATAACCATCACAGTTTCAATAACCACTTGTTTCCAATTAATCTCTTTAAGTTCTCATCAACCAATCATTATGCATTTGCACCCATTCTCTGTTATAATGTAATTGCATATGCACATGCACTTCTCCCTTATCTCTTTAGCCTATACCGGTATAGCAGAGCGAGCACCCATTAATGCTCACCCAAGCCCGCCCTGTTTCCATGCGGGGATCACAAGCCCATCCTTTTTCATATGGGGACCGCAGTAGCCCATCATTTTCATATGGTGACCTTAATATCCACTCCCGTGTAGTGTCCATACAAAGTGGACCAGTTGATACTATAAAACTATCTCTTCTCATGTCATGTAGGCAATGCAAGTTCTACATTTATGCATATCAACATGTCATGTCTCAACAATCGACATTCATCATTCCTCATCATGTAACCAGAAAAAGTTAACTTACCATATCATGGTAAGAAATGCACCATCATTCATCTAATAGCAAACATTACCCGAATTTACCACTTTACCATGAACTTGCCTGGTTAGCCTCGGGGATGATGCGTGGACGGCTCCATCCCGAAGACCACCGTTTGTACAAATGTCAACCTGACTCAATACATCATATCAAAATCAGTGTTTAAGCGAGCAACGATGACTCTACATGCATAACCCGACTCTGGCATAAAACGCACGGGGTTTAGGACCCGTCATGCAGGTACCAAACCACCCCCCCCCCAATTTTTTTTCTTTTCCTTTTCTCCTCTTTTCTTCTCTCTTCTTCTTCTTCTCTCTTTTCTTTCTCTCTCCCCTTTATCTGATTCGGCCGAAGGCCTCATCCATTCTCATCTCTTGCTCCCTCTCCAAGCGCACCGGCCCTAACTCGCCACTGGCTAGAGAGTTGCCGTCGGCCACCGAGTCGCCACCGGTCACCCCTCGTCCTCCATGGCTCTCCCACATGCCCTCTTTCTCTCCTGGCAGATTACAGTGTGGAGGGGATCTTGGGCTCGTTGGTTTGGAGTGCGCCGCTGGCGATTCCTCCCAACCTAGCTGGCCAGGGCTAGATCCGGTCGTCGCCCTACCGTCGGCTGCCTCCCCTTTGGCCACACCACCTCCCTCTCACTCTTCGTCTCGGATCTGGCCAACCAGGACCGAATCTGTTGGCTCCCCTTACACGCGTGCGACGGTGAGGCGCTTAGCGTCGCCGGTCGGTTGGCACAGCCTTTGGCCGTCACCCTCCCCACGCTGCCATGGTAGGCCCCTTGCTAAGGCCGCCGAACTTTGGCCTCTCAACGCTACTCCTCCAGTCGTGGTGCCCCCAACCGGCCGTCCTTGGTGCCATCGGATGATGAGAACCCAAACATGAGACGGTGCTGACCGTCCTTGGACGATCTAGGAACCTCACTGAGCGCTACTTTTATTTGGCTTTCTAAGAGCGGATGGGTTTGACGACAAAACTCTTCTTAATTTCCTTTTTTTCTCCCTTTTACATTTTTAGTGGTATTACATTCTACCCCCCCCCCCATTAACAGAATTCGACTCTGAATTCTGGCGTTCAACAATCCACATGGAGGAACGAAATAAAATGAACTGCACATAACATTAACACATACCTGTAGAGAACCGCTCTGGGTACTTCTCGCGCATGCGAGACTCCAACTCCTATGTCACTTCTCGCTCAGACTGATGTGTCCAAAACACTTTAACATACTTTATCGTTTTATGCCTCAACACCTTCTCTGATTCCTCCAGAATCCGAGCTAGACGGGACTCGAAGGTGAGGTCTTACTTTGGATACCGGTTCTAACACAATCTCATGCTCTGGATCTCATAAGAACTTTCTTAACATAGAACACATTATGCACTCCTCGCATGGATTCAGGGAGATCCAAGCGATATGACAACTTTCCAATTCGTGACAGAATTGGAAATGGCCCAATGTACCTCGGGCTAAGCTTCCTGTTGTAGGGGTGGCCCCCACCTAAACCCAGCAGGCCTGGTAGGAGGTTATAAGGCCCAGAATAGGCCATGTGTAATGACATAACTGCCCCCAGAGGGGATAACCAGATGTAAGGGTATAACTGTAAAAGCACTCCTCATGCGCATATATATATGCGTACAGGCCATGGGGAGAGGGCAAGCCATCTTTACTCGTCTCCATCACTCTCCACTACCATCCCTCTCTCTCTCTCTCTGTTTGGCCTGTAGCCACAACAGTTGGCGCCATCCGTGGGGACGACAAGGACAAGCCTGAAGACCGAAGAAGAAGGATGGCACCAAAAAAAGCTTCATCAGCGACGGCGAAGGGAAAGAAGACGGCTGGGTCAGAGCGGCGCGTGAATACCGAGGATTCGCATCGCCGCCGAAGGAGGCGGCGGCGGCGCAGCGCCGTGGTCACGGCGTCGACGCGGCACTACGGCGACCGACCCGCCAGCGCCCTTCTAACGACATCCACCCGTCGCCGCGGCACTACTGGCGACCGACCCGCCGCGCCGCTACAACAACATCAACCCGTCGGCGCGCAACGACGCCCCGCCACCCTCGCCGGCGCGCGATCGAGGCCGGGGTAGCCGCAATGAAGCATCCGACGGATCTGGAGATCGTGGGGCGATGGTCCTGCACCGACCCGTCCGGCCGGGTGTTCCGCGGCCCGGCGGCACTGCGGTGGAAAGCGCCATACTAGCAGCCCTCAACGCGTTCCAGCGGGAGTTAGGGGACCTTCGCGGAGCCGTCCGAGATATGCAAGAGGCTCGGAGCCAGCAGCCGCGCCGATGTCGCGCCGAGCCCACGCTGGAGAGGGCGGACGATCGCAAGCCCCACGTCTAGCCGCGTGCGCTGCGCGCGTAGATCCGGAGTCCCCGCTTTCGGCGGGGCTGCAGCAGGCGGTATGGCCCGAAGACTTCAAGTTTCCTAGCGCCATCGACCCGTACAAAGGCGACACGGACCCCCGCGAGTTTGTGCGCGTGTACGAAACCGCGATCGAAGCCGCGGGCGGAGACGACACCACGAAGGCGAATGGGACTCCCCCTCGCGCTGCAAGGAGTGGCGCTCCTTGGTTCTTTACCATAGAGTGGGCTCCATCTACGCGTGGGAGCAGCTCGCGACCGCCTTCACAACAACTTCCAAGGAAACTATGTCGAGCGAGTCGGCGGACCAACTCTTGTTTGTGAAGCAAAACCTTCGAGAAGCTCGGGACTACTTCAAGCGCCGCCAAGATTCGATGCCAAGTGAAAGACGTTAATGAAACCACCGTCGTTAATGCAGCCATCTGGGGCCTTCGTCCGGGCCCGATGGCGAGTACAATCGCGCGAAAGCCAATCAAGGCGGTGGCGAAGCTCTTTGACAAAATGGAGAATACGCCGGCGGAAGAAGACGCGCGGCGAAGGCAAGGTGGCGACTCAGACACCAACCAGGCGGAGCCTCGGCAAAGCGAAGACCCGCCAAAGGACGGTTCTTGAAGGGAAGCGTGGCGAGTCGTCGAGGATGCGCCCGATCGCAGGGCGCCTCGCGCAGGAGTCATCCGATCGGCCCAAGCGCTGCAGCAGAGGTCGAGGCGAAACCGCACGTCCTCGACATTGAAGGCGGTTCGACGGCGCGCTCCGCGGGCGAGGCGGTGCGTGGGTGCCGTGGCCGGGCGCGGCCGTGGCGGGCCGCGGCGATAAAAGTCGTGGAGATTACGACGACCAGCACCGGGGGCTCGTGCGTAGTCCTGGCCGCGGCAACCACGATACCCGCACTGCACCTCCATCGCGGCGCTCGCGATAAGCGTCGCTAGGGCAGAACCCGAGACGCGTCCGCTGCGGTGGCCACGTCAATTCGCACGAGGCCCCATGCGAGTGCAGCGCAAGGGATGCAACCCGTGAAGGCCTCTTACGAATCAAGCTCACGTACTGGCAGCCTCGGGAGGGCCTCACCGCCGCTGCAGCCCCGAGGCAACCCACCGCAGGTCGTGCGTCATATCCGGAGGCTCTGCGTTAGAATTCGCCTCGACGGCGGCGAAGGCCTATGCGCCGAAGACTACATCACGTGGCGGCATACCCCAGCGCAAGCACCGCCGGACCGGGCGCAGACGGTTACATTCACGCCGACGGCGCCCAAGGCGTGGACTTCCCTCATCAGGACCCGGTCATCCGGGTCACTATCGCGGGATGCGGCGTGGGCGTGCCTTGGTGGGCGGCGGTAGCTCGCGAACGTATTGTTTGCGGCAGCCTTCGACGATGGGGATCCTCGGCCGCCTAGGGCCTCGGGAATCCCACTGCGGGGCTTGGGGACAGCCCTGCGGCGCGGGCCAAATAGGTCTTCAAGTCTCCTTCACCAAGATGACAATGTGCGGGCGAAGATGCCACCTTTGGCGTGGTCGACCTTCCGTACTCCCTACAATGCCATATTAGGGCGGCCAATCCTCAACTCCTTCCGGCGGTACCGCATCACGGCTATCTATGCATGAAGATCCCGGTCCCGGACCATCATCACCGTCGGCGACGAGGATATGGCCCGCGCATCGAGCAGTACCGGCACCGCGTCGCGAAGCCCAACGGCGCTCTTAGAGCTGGCGTCCACAGCGCGGGGTCGCGGGGCCATTCGAGGCGCCGTGGCGAGCCTGCGCAGATGTCTAGCGACTAGAGGCCGGCGCATCAAGGACAAGCAGTTAGTATATCCACCCCTGTAATTGCTTACCCGCCAAGCGGGGATGTAATGAGATCGCCGTTTGTCACCAATCTTTCCTCATCACGAGCAAATGCGCGGCGGCGCGCGCGAGCCAGCTTGGCGCGCGCGTTCCGCATCATAAACAAAGACGCGCGTTGGCGTGTGCACTCGCCGTAGCTGTGTGCGGGACCGAGTATAAATCGAAGTCGCGCGTTCGCGTGTGCACTCGCCGTAGCCAAAGGTAGCGGGCACGAGTATAAACAAAGAGCGCAGCGGGGGCGCCTCGCGCGCGCGATCACGGACTCTAAATGAAGTCGAAGCGTCGAGGTCCGCCTCGCGCGCGCCGATCCACGACTCTAAATAAGGCGTGGCGCCGAGGTGCGCCGCGCGCGCGAGTCTCGGACTATAAAGGAAGTCGTGGCGTCGAGTCGCCTCCCGCCGCGCCCGATCCACGGACTCTAAATAAGGCGAAGCGTCGAGTGTCCGCCTCCGCACGCGCGAGTCTCGGACTATAAAGCAAGTCGAGCGTCGAGGTCCGCCTCGCGCACGCGCCGATCCACGGACTCTAAATAAGGCGTGGCGTCGGCGTGCGCCTCGCCGCGCGAGTCTCGGACTATAACGAAAGTCGTAGTGTCGAGTCCGCCTCGCGCGCGCCACCCAAGGACTCTAAATAAGGCGTGCCGTCGAGGTGCGCCTCGCGCGCGAGTCTCCGGACTATAAAGGAAGTCGTGGCGTCGAGGTCGCCTCGCGCGCGCCGATCCACGGACTCTAAATAAGATGTAGCGTCGAGGTGCGCCTGCGCGCACGCAGTCTCCGGACTATAAAGGAAGTCGTGGCGTCGAGGTCCGCCTCCGCGCGCGCGCCCACGGACTCTAAATAAGACGTAGCGTCGAGGTCTGCCTCCGCACGCGCGAGTCTCCGGACTATAAAGGAAGTCGTAGCGTTGAGGATCGCCTCTGCACGCACCAGTCCACGGACTCTAAATAAGACGCAGCGTCGAGGTCTGCCTCCGCACGCGCGAGTCTCCGGACTATAAAGGAAGTCGTAGCGTTGAGGTTCTCCTCCGCACGCACCAGTCCACGGACTCTAAATAAGACGTAGCGTCGAGGTCCGCCTTCGCACGCACTCGACGGAGTATAAATAAGACGTGGATGTTCTCCCTGCGCACTCTACGGAGTCTAAACAAGACGCGAACCCCGCGCATGCCAGGGACCTCGTCCCTGTGCATACTCTGCGGAGTATAAATACGACGTGGAAGTTGACCCCACGCACTCTGCGGAGTATAAATAAAACTACGGAGGCCCCCCACACATTTCGCAACGCGGGCGGAGGACACGAGTATTAATCGCAGCGGAGCGAGGCTCACCCTCGCGTACTGCGGGAGGTGAGCGCAGCGCGCGTTGCCGAAGACAGCGCGCCAGAGGCTACCCCCGCCATGAGGAGCAAGAGGCGAACGTGCGCGCACTTCCACCCTCGCGTGCGATCTACGGACTATAAAAAGCGGCGTCGAGTCCGCCTCACACACGCCGATCCACGGGCTATAAAAGGCAAGCGTCGAGTCCGCCTCGCACACGCGATCTACGGACTATAAAAAGCGGCGTCGAGTCCGCCTCGCACACGCCCGTCGCGAATCGTCAAAAGGTGAGGCGCCAGGGCGCCCGCAAGCGCCGTTCTAAGAACCCTGCGCGACTACTTCGCCAACAGCGCGCGCGAGCGCGGAGATCCGTCCGCGCAGCATGTGGCGTACGGTGAACCAGTGGCATCAACACAGCGCATATCCTAAGATGACAAAAATCTGCATATCGGAAAAATCACACAAGTACAAAGGTCGCGACATCCTTGCCGTTCTAAGCCGCTATCCCGCGGGCTCGTCCTTAACAGCGCTAAAGTGGGGCCTCGCTCGAAGAAGGTCGGCTGCCCAAAGTTCAGCGACTCCTCGGCTCTTTGCCGCGTCGAAGCGCCGGCGGTCGCAAGGCGGATCTGAGCGGCCGCCCGAGAAGGAAGCTGCCCGGGATAAAGGCAAGTGTCGGTTCGGAAGCAAACACGCACTTTATTTATTCAATTAAGGGGCAGAGCGTTACAACGCACGCCCACACCTAGCCACGTTGGCGCCGCACTGTGAGCCTTGGCATCTTCGAGGCCTCGGCGCCACCCTCGTCGCGTCGCGGGACTCGTCGAAATTGGCGAGGCTCCCCACCACGAAGGGACCTCGAAGCTCGACTGCGTGGCGGCTATCCGGTGTAGTCCCGGATCCGCTCGTAGAAGAATTTGACGGGCGGCGAACGGCACGGACTTCACGGACATCACTCCGGCTCCGCCGGCATCTCAGTGAGGGTTCTCGGCTCGGCGATGTGCGTGCACCACGGTGCGAAGGAGGGCGCACACGTGCACGGCGCCACATAGGCACGGTGGTCGCCAAAGTTCGCCGCAGCCCAGCGCGCAACGCGTCGGCGGCGTCATGGATCGGCGAAGGGCCCGCGGCAACTCCTCGGGCGGCCGGCGCGGTCCGGCACTCCAGCCACAAGTCTTTGGAGGTGGACTTCCAGCATTTGCAGGGCGTCCCACGCAACCACCGAGGTGTCGCCAAGCGTCTGGTTACGCTCCGCTAGAGTCAAGGCAAGATCGCCTTTTTCCTTCTCTAGCAAGGCGACCTGTTCCAGGAGCCCGTCCCGCTCCGCCGCAAACTTCTGTTGAGCAGCTTCCGCGGCCGACTCCCACGCCGACGCAACAAGTCCCTCGGCATGTGCCCTCGCTTCGGCGCATTCCGCTTCCAGCTGGCGGATGCGGGCGTCCTGGGCAGAGCGGGCTCCAGAGGCTTCGCGTAGCTCCTCCTCGGCGGCCCGCAGCCTATCCTCGAGCGCCTTTCGGCCACGAGTATAGGCCGTTTGCAAGGCCTGCCCCAGCACAAGTGTCTGCAGAAGGGAAAGACTTAGCAAGCTCAGCCAGCCCAGGCGTTGTCGCATGAGTACTTACCCTCACCCCAGACACCTCGAAGGCGTCTTCGAGGCGCCCCGCCCCATAGGCCTGCAGCACTTGCGGGTCGACGCTGGTGGCCGCATCATTCACAATCCCGCGCCATGCCCTCAGCGTCTCCGGGGGCGGCACGAAGTCCGCGGGGCCTGCGCGCGCGGAGGTCCCGTGTTCCCCCTCCGGAATGAGCAACGCTGCAAATAGGGCTGCAGGTGAGCATCGCAAGGCATGAAAGAATACACCAGAGTAAGCTAAGCCACTCTACCTTCGGTAACAAAAGGAGGGTCTCGGGGACTCGCCTCCTCATCCCCGGGCGGGGCGGCGGTGGCGTAAGCCCCCGCAGAAGGAATGGTCCCGCCGTGGGCAGAAGCCTCCGCGTTTGGGGCAGGCGACGGTTGTCCCTGCGCGGCGGGCGGCGTGGCTAGGAGCGGAAGGCGCATATGCCGCAGGGTCTCCGGCACTTGCACCGGAGTCCCACGAGCTTCTGACGCCCGTGGCCACGACGAATCCCCGCGGTGTCCGGTGGAGCTCCGGCCGCACACATGGCCGTTTAGCCGGGGCAGCTAGCAGCGATACCGCCCCCGCAGTCGCGGCTGGGGGAGCCCCCGCGGTTGCAGCGCCTGGGGGCGAAGGTTCCGCCGTGGCAATCATTGCAGGGGGCACCTCGGTTTCTGCCGCTGTCGGAAAAGGCAGCATGGCTCCGTGTGCCCCCGTGGAGGGTGCCTCCGGCACCACAGCAGCCATGGCCGAAGGCTCCACCTCAGCATCGCCGGTCCGCACGGGTTCCGCCTCGGCAACTTCGGTGGGCGGCGAGACTTCCCCCCTCCGGCTGCTCGCGGCAAACCCGCCGTCCGGGGCGCTCGCCGAAGATACCTCGCCTTCGGCGTTTGCGCCACCCAAGCCTGAATCGGCATACCTCGCCGAGTCCGACTCCGCGCCCGCTGCGGCCCCTCTTCCGAGACGGCGTCTTCTTCTTCTTCTTCGCTGCACCGTCGTCTGGAGCGACACGGTCCGGCACGGCAAGGCCCAGGGCCTCGCACACGCGATTTATTCGCCCTAGCCCCGCCTCGGCGATAGCAGATGCGCGCTGCTCGTGCTCCCTGCCGGTGTATGGCCCTAGGAATACGCGCGCGGCTTGCTCCGCCTCCTCCAAGCAAATCCCTGAGGCAAAGGAGATAGCATCAGCATATAACGCATTTCGCGTGAACAAAGGAGAGACGCGGTCGAGGCTTACGAAGACTGGAGGGCGCCGGCAGCAAGCAGATCGATGGCGAAACATTGTCGTCTCGACGCTTCTCGGCGGCAAGACGCGATCCCCGCACAGCGGTGCCACGCCGTACATCACGTACTCTTCGGCGAGGTCGCGCATGTTGAAGCGGGCGGCCACGCCTACGAGCCACTGGGCCCTCCGCCTGTCCTCATCATCGAGCGTCCGGCCGGGCGAGGGCTTGTACGCGATCGGTCGGCCTGTGCACTCAAGGCCGCTCCCGCTCTCCACACGGTGGTAGAACCACCGCTTCGTCCAGTAAGACTCCCACTTCCCGCGAGTTGAGTTCGCAGGGAAGAGCTTCTTGCACGACGGACCAAGAATAAAGGTGACGCTACCGAAGCTCGACAGCGTCCCGTCCTTCCGGTCCTTGGGCTGGCACCGTGCCTCGTGAAGGTAGGCGAACAACGAGGCGCTGGGCCAACACGCCCCCAAGCGCAAGGCCCAGCTGTACACCGCGAGCCGGGCCACGGCGTCGAGTCGATTCGCCACTCGGCCGAAGGTCCGCAACACGCCGCCCACGATAGCGCCGCCGGGATGCGGGCCAGCGTCGAAAAGGCAACGAACACGACCGCATCCGACCTCTCGGGATGCGGTTCCGTCTCATCGGCGGCGGGCAATCGTACCTCCTGGCGCTCGGACAACTTCCCCGCGCGTAGAAGCCCTTGGATCGTCTTATCGGTCACGAGCGAGGGGCCTAGCTCACCGGAGAACGTGCCTTCCTCCTCCGCCACCAACCGCACCTTGTCCGCCACCGCCGGGTCGCGCTCTTGGAGCGCGTATTTCACCTCCAACAGCGAAGACCACCGGCGAATGCCAGAGCCACCAACCGCCTAGCCGCGCTTGCCACCGGAGGCCATCGCTTCCCACGGAGAGATTGAATCGGTGAAAATATCGCGAAAGTGTAGAGGGCGGAGCAGGCAGGAAAGAGGGCGTAAAGGTGCAGGGACGCTGTTACGGGGGGGACTATTTCAAGCCACCTCGCCCATACCGCCGCTACCGAAGCGTCGCAACGATCCGCGTGCCGGATACAACCGCAGCGGTGTAAAGGTCCGCCTCGCACGATTCCGTGGCGAAGGCAGGCGTCGTGGTGATACACGCACACGCGACCACAGAACCAGGACCGTCAACGCAAGCGGTCGCGCCACGCAATCACGACCCACCGCGCGCCGGTTAAAGCCGCGCGTGCCCTCACCACGTGAACGGACACTGCACGACGCAGCAACCCGCCTTTTGACAGGCTAGGCGTCGGTACGATCCCAGCTGCCATTAAAGGCGCCCTACCGGACCGAACGCCAGCCTCCGCTGCCACCCGTTCGAAGGTAGGGGGGGAACGCAGCGCGTCTACTCGAGCTCGGCGCCGGCTTCCGTGTCACCGCTCAAGGGTAGGGGCGGAGGCGCGCGTCTACTTCAACTAGCGCCCGACCTCGCGCCACCCGCTCAAGGGTAGGAGACGGGCGCGCGTGTCTATTCGATCTAGGCGCCACCTGCTGCCGCCCGTTCGAAGGGTAGGGGGCGGCGCGCGCGTCTACTTCAACCGGCGCCGGCCTCGCGCCACCCGCTCGAAGGGTAGGGGACGGAGCGCGCGCGTCTACTTCAACCAGCGCCGGCCTCCGCCACTGACCGAAGGGTAGGGACGAGCGCGCGCGTCTACTTCAACTAGCCGCGGCCTCGCGCCACCCGCTCGAAGGGTAGGGGACGGAGCGCGCGCGTCTACTTCAACGGCGCCGACCTCGCGCCACTGCTCGAAGGTAGAGGGCGGAGCGCGCGTGCTCACTTCAACCAGGCGCCAGCCTCGCCGCCACCCGTTCGATGGGTTGGGGGCGAATCGCGCGCGTGTCTTTCGATCTGGCGCCGGCCTCGCGCCACCCGTTCGAAGGGTAGGGGACGGAGCGCGCGCGCGTCTACTTCAACCGCACGCCGCCTCCGCCGCCACCCGCTCGAAGGGTAGGGGACGGAGCGCGCGCGCGTCTACTTCAACTAGGCGCGGCCTCGCGCCACCCGTTCAATGGGTAGGGGACGGATCGCGCGCGTCTATTTCGAGCTGGCGCCGGCCTGCGCCACCCGTTCGAAGGGTAGGGGCGGAGCGCGCGCGTCTACTTCAACCGGCGCCGGCCTCGCGCCACCGCTCGAAGGCTAGGGGACGGAGCGCGCGCGTCTACTTCAAACCAGCGCCGGCCTCGCCGCCACCCGCTCAAGGGTAGGGGCGGGCGTGCAGACGCGCCTGCCGAGCTGGCGCCGGCCTCGCGCCACCCGTTCAAGGTAGGGGACGGAGCGCACGCGCGCGTCTACTTCAACCAGGCGCCAGCCTCCGCTACCACCCGTTCGAATGGTAGGGGACGGAGCGCGCGCGCGTCTACTTCGGGCTAGGTGTCGCCTGCGGAAGCACGGTGCGAGGGCAGGAAGCGCGGCTGGCTGTCGGTCACCGGCGCTGACCAAGCTCCCAAGAAAAATGGACCTCCTTCTGTGCATCAACATTCCCCAAGCCGCTCAGCGTCACCTAGGAATGTTGATGCAGCGCAGGCCCATTTAAGGAGCGATTCTATCACAATATACGTAGGAACAACGCCGCACCAGCGCCATATATATACCCCATCAGCAGGGAAGCCAACCGGCGGAAGTCCAATCGGCACAAGTCCAACTGCCGGGAGTCCGCCGTCACATTAATCGTCACGACGCCTCAAGGCCCGCACCGCGCCAAGCACGCTTCACCACGTGGACGGCAGGAAGAGCGAGCGTCGCGGCACGTCCCTTATTGCTTAAGGCTCATGCGGCGGCTCAGGGGCCCGCTACGCTTACCTGCGCCAGTGCAATGCCCCCGGCGCGCATCTACTTCGGCTAAGGCCACCTCCGCCACCACCCGTTCGAAGGGTGAGGGACGGAGCGTGCGCGTCTGCTTCGACTACAGCGCAGCCCCGGGTCAAGTTTGGAAAAGTTCACAAAGCGGGACGGAGGGGGCCAAGGACTCGCGACATGGCCGGCCCGTGAAGCCCTTTACCATGAGAGGCTCTGTTGTAGGGTGGCCCCACCTAAACCCAGCGAGCTGGTAGGAGGTTATAAGGCCCGAGAATAGGCCATGTGTAATGACATAACCGCCCTGAGGGGATAACTGAGATGTAAGGGTATAACTGTAAAAGCACTCCTCATGCGCATATATATGCGTACGAGCCATGGGGAGAGGGCAAGCCATCTTTACTCGTCTCCATCACTCTCCACTACCATCTCTCTCTCTCTCTGTTTGGCCTGTAGCCACAACACTTCCCTTTGGTATCAAATCGTACTATGCCTTTATTAGGAGATACTCTCAGCAGCACTTGATCCCCCACTTCAACTAGTTCTTACCTCCTGACATCTGCATAGTTCTTCTGCCTACTTTGGGCAGCTAGTAGATTCTGTCTAATTCCTGCCACTCGTTCCATTGTTTGCTAGACCCAATCCGAGCCCAGAGTAGATTCTGTCTAATTCCTGCCACTCGTTCTATTGTTTGCTAGACCCAATCCGTGCCTAGAACAGCCTTCTCGCCCACGGCATCCTAACAAAGTGGTGATATACGCATCCGTCCATACAGAACCTCGAATGACGCTGCTCGAACACTGCAGTGGTAGCTGTTGTTATAGGCAAACTCTACGAGTACCAAATGATTCTCCTAGCTACCTTTCCAAGACAAAACACAGGACCTCAACATGTCCTCCAGTGTCTGAATAGTGCGTTCGGACTGTCCATCCGTCTGCGGGTGGAAAGCAGTACTAAACTGGAGTTTCATGCCTAGAGCACCCTGCAAGCTCTCCCAACTCTTGGAGACAAACTTGGCATCTCTGTCCGAAACTATGGTCTTAGGCACACCATGCAACCTTACTATTTCTCGCACATATATGAGTGCCAACTCACTTGTTGAGTTCATTGTACGAATGAGGATAAAGTGTGCAGACTTACTGAATCGGTCCACCACTACCCAAATCGCATCCTTACCTCACTGGGTACGAGGTAAGCCAACTACGAGATCCATGGTAACATCATCCCATGGCCACTGAGGAACTTCTAGGTGCTATAATAGCCCAGCGGATGCCACATACTTAGGGATATCTAATTTCATCCTCTTCTACCAGAAGCTCTTTTTGAGATCACAATACATATTGATCTCACTAGGATGCACCGTGTACGGGGTACGATGAGCTTCTTTCAAAATATCATCCTTGACTTGAGCTTTTTGCGGCATGTAAAGGTGGCCTTTAAACCGTAATGCGCCTGATTTATCAAGGCTGAATCCCCCGTTTTTCCTTCATCAAGCCGCTTCCTCACTTGCTGAAGCAACTGATTATACTGTTGCACCTCCGTTACTCGCTCTGGAATTGCTGATTCCAGCAACAACTACATCTCAGCCTATGCTGTACCAGCGAAACAATAGAAAATTCTCATCTGTTCAAAGTCAGCAATGAAACAACCTAGAGTGGAGGGTGTCATCTTGCGACTAAGGGCATCAGCAACCATATTTGGCTTGCCCGGATGGTACTGAAGAATGAGATCATAGTCCTTAATCAGCTCCAACCACCTCCGTTGGAAATGTATTTGAGGCTTTTGTGGTCAGTGAAAATATCACAAGATTCTCCATACAAGTAATGCCTTCAAAAGTTTAGAGCAAAAACCACTACGGCAAGCTCTAAATCATGGGTAGGGTAATTCTGCTCAGCTTCTTCAACTGTCGTGAGGCATACATGATTACTTTATTATCTTGCATGAGCACACAACCCAGACCCACTTGAGACGCATCCGAGTAGACCGTGAAATGCTTCCCTAGCTTAAGAAGTGTGAGAATAGGAGCAGTTACCAACTTCTCTTTCAAAGTATTAAAACTGCGCTCACATTCATCGGTCCACTGAAATTTCATACCCTTCCTCGTAAGTTGAGAAATTGGCTTCGCAATGATGGAAAAGTCTTTCACGAAGCACTGGTAATAACTAGCTAAGCCAAGAAAACTTCTCACTTCTTTAATATTAGATGGCCTCTTTCAATCCACGACAGTGGAAATCTTACTTGGATCTACTGAAATGCCTTCCTGGTTAATTACATGACCCAAGAAGCTCACTTCAAAAATCTAAAAGCTCACACTTCTTCAATTTGGCAATGAATTGATTTTCCCTCAGTCTCAAGCACGAGCCTTAGATGCTGCTCATGCTCTTCCTCATGTAGCATACTGTTCAGTGTCTCCATGAAGATAGCAGGGGCATTCATTAGTCCAAAGGACATAACTGTAAACTCATAGTGCTCATATCTTGTGGAAAAAGTTGTCTTTTCAATGTCTTGCTCCCGCACTCGGATTAGATTATACCCAGATTGTAGATCAATTTTGGAGAACACCTTGGCTCCTTTCAATTGATCAAATAGGTCCTCGATGCAAGGCAAAGGGTATTTGATTTTTATGGTTACTTGATTGAGAGCACGGTAGTCTATACACATGCACCAACTCCCATCATTTTTCTCAATGAATAGGACAGGGGCTCCCCCAAGGTGACACACTTCGATAAATCAAGCCATTGGACAACAACATATCTAATTGCTTCTTCAACTCCTCTTGTAGGGGTCGTGCCAAATGGTAGGGGACATGGAGATAGGTCTTGTTCCAAGAAAAAGATCAATTCTGAACTTCACCTCTCGCTTAGGTGACATTCCTGAAAGCTCTTCAGGAAACACATCGGGATACTCACGCACCACAGGAATGTCCTCAATGTGTAAAGGTGCACTTGGCTTCTCCGCAAGTGCTAGGAGTAACGTAGACTTCATTATTCGTCGATCTGGGAACAGGCTGGCCAACACGAAGAGGGAACATGTGGGTGCATTTCCCTGAAAAATTATCTCCTTCCCTGAAGGAGATTGTAAGGTGACTGTCCTCCAAAAGCAGGAAATCATGGCTTGGTAGTGATGCAACTAATCCATGCCAAGGATAACAACAAAAGGCTCTAACAGAATAACCAAGAGGTTGGCAACAAATGCCTCATCATCTATTGCAACAACACAGCCAAGACATATTGTGGAGCTAGCAATGATACCCTTGGGGTACTAACCATAACTAATTGGAAAATTTGTTGGACACTCAACTTGGCCTTTCTAGCAAACTTCAAGGACACAAACGAATAGGTAGCATCGGAGTCGAAAAGAACAAGGGCTTCATATGAGTCCACTAACAGGGTACCTGTCACCACGTCAGGTTGACCCATGGACTCAGCAACAGGCAGTGAGTAGATTCTGGGTGGTGTCGGGGGGCGAGAGCCCCGACACTCTGCTGTGGCGGCAACGGGACTGGAGGCGGTGTAGCATGCTGGAATGAAGGATTTAGTGTAGGATGCTAGTAATACCTGGCTGGTGGAGCCTAGGAAAGAGGAGGCTGCAACACAGGGGCAGTCGCCATCATCTGGACTGACCCCTGAGGTGGAACGTTTGATGAAGATGAAGATATTGGCTTCCACTTGATGATGCTAGTGGGGTTTTGTTGACAAACCATCATTTTGTGCCCCGCTTGGCCATAATGTCGATAGTACCCCGTCCAGGAACACTCAGCAACACGGTGTCCATCACCGCACTTGAAATAGATCATGCCCTGCCTTGGAACAGGACGATAGGCTGGGGTCGCCGATGAAGAACAAGGCACCGAGAGGATGGAAAACCTTGTGTAGAAATAGTGCCAATACTTTGTCTGCTAAATTCAAGGTACTGAGAGGACGGAAAACCTTGTGTAGAATATTCACAGTTAACTATGCTCATTCATAACTGCAACGCGGTGATTCTTTTTCTGGACACATTAGAAGATTATAGGCCACTCACGAGATCTAAGGCCAACTTTAGCAAGATCATCAAGAAGAAATATATACTGCTGCTACATTACAAGCAATTGTATTGGGAAAAAATATGCGCTATCCGATGTGTTAAATTTGGGGAAGAAAATACCAACTTTTTTCACGCCATGGCAACAGAAAGGTTCAGAAGAAATTCGGTTGCATATATGACTCTGGAGAATGGTAGGAAAATTTCAGATCATACTGAAAAGGCTGCAGCATTTTGGAATGCTTTCAGGGGAAGAATGGGGGTGTCTTCAAACCCCTATTATGCACTTCAATTTGGAGGAAGTCATCACAAGGGTGGATGGTCTAGACATACTCACTGTGCCTTTTTCCAAGCAAGAAATTGATGGTGCAGTCAATGAATTGCCAATCGACAAAGCTCTAGGCCCTCATGGATTTAACGGAATGTTTATGAAGAAATGCTGGGATATCATTGCCGACGAATTTTATTCCTTGTGTAATGGTTTTTATCAAGGGCAAGTAAACATCAAAAGCATCAATGGGTCATACATCACGTTGGTCCCCAAAAAACAAACCCCTGAAACAGTGAGTGATTATAGGCTTATTTCACTTTTAAACTTTGTCCTCAAACCGCTCACAAAATTTCTGGCCAACAGACTTCAGAGAGTTATTCTCCAGCTAATACATCAAAATCAATATGGTTTCTTAAAACAAATGACAATTCAAGATTGCCTAGCTTGAGCGTTTGAATACATTTATCAATGTCAACAGATCAAGGAAGAAATTGTTCTACTAAAGCTAGATTTTGAGAAGGCCTTTGGTACCATTGAATATTCCACAATCATTTCAGTGATGAGACAAAAAGGTTTGAATGAACAATGGATTGGTTGGATAACAGAAATTCTCTCCACTGGCTCCGTACCAACCCTATTTTAATCCAAAAATAATAATTTTTAGAAGTTAATATAAATAGTAATATTTTAATATATATATATGACCCAATATCATAAAATTTGAAAAGAACAGAGAAAAATAGCCAAGATGTTCCTTGTCTAACAACAGCCTGTTTTTTTTTTTTTTTTTGCTTTTGGGCAAACAGAGTGAGAAGCATTGCCATTAGGGCGTGCATGTTTGTGAAACTGATTAATTTCACGGTAATGGACTTAGTACGCATGGTACATGTGGTGTGTGTATATATATCGGAAAATCTAGGTGCACAATAGTCTTAACGTGCATACGGGCTCACGTCGGTTCAATCTGACTGCTGTAGTTTCTTTCTTTAATTAATAGGTACACACATACATTGGGGTATATATCATATGGAAACACATCTATCGGTGAAAGCGTGGATCTTTGGTTTAGGCACCAAATCAACATGAAATAATTCCAAAATAAATTGGAGATGTAATATAGAGTGTTGTAGCACTCTTTAAAATTCAACTTCAAATTCGAAATGTGTTAGAAGAAACAAAAGGGGAGAAGTTGGTTGTGAATGGAGACATTTTTAATTCAACATATATTGAATCTTTCGTCAAAATAACATATATTGAATTTAAACTTGAAATTTTACATATAGGTAGAACTAATCGAAAGGTGAATCAAAATTTCATATTTATTTGGTGCCTAAACCAAAATGGTTTCCATGCTTCCAGCGAAAGATGGGACTTCCACCTGATATCTACCTATAAATGGACAAACACACACGCCGAGTGGACTATTCTGTAAGAACTTTCTATCTACATTGGTACAAAGCGACGTTGACACAAAGCTACATTGGCATACATGAACTACATTTAAAGACTAAAGTACATATATAGTGCATATTTTGATATAGTAATAGCACAAGCTATATTAAAGTCACCATCACTAGATCTCATTTCCCTGTCACGAATGCCACGGCATTTGAGGGCAGCGTCGACAGCATTAGTCTGGATTTGGAGGTTGGCGGTGATGAATTCAGCGAGGAAGGTGGAGTTGGCATGTATGTCATCGTCCTTGGCGGCGGCGAGGACGCCATAGCACGGGAGCTCGATGACAAAGAAGGCCTCGGCGTTGAATTGGCAGGTGAGGTCGAGCTCAGGCGACGACGTTGCGACGTTGCTGAAGCCGAGGGAGATGAGGCGGCAGAGGACTAGGGGGGTTGTGGTTACCAGCGGTGGTGATGGTGCCCATGTCGTCGGAGGAGGGAGGTGGACTCGCGCCTGCTGCACCTCGCCAGTTTTGGAGAAGAAGGGGGCAAAACTAATTAAGTGCTAGACACAACATGCGTGGGTAAGTATCGAGTGCTACTATTTGAGCAAGGCAAAGAAATTAAGTGGCAAACTGGTTCAAAAGGAGTGCTATGAGAGCAGTTTTTCTGGTGTGAGATATTCTGTCGACAGATTATTTGATATGTGCATCACTTCTTGGTAGGGTGGTAGAATTATAGGTGTACGATTTTACCTATAATGATTGAAATTTTGGTTTCCACATTTATGCACAAATAAGTATGCCTTACAAGAAACTTTTTGAGGTCATGGATTTATCTCTGACTTTATCTGTATTTCCAAGCGACACTCGCATGTATGGTTCGTGCATAGTGATGTATGTGCATACACGTCTTCCTTCTAATAGAAAAATTGTGTTTGATCTCGCAAAACCTTGCTGAAACAGCAACAGCTATTACTACTTTGTATAGCTGCAAAAACAAATACGCAAAGGTGCCATTGGTGCCAATTAATAATAATAATAATAACAACAACAACAATCCACCTGTATAAGGAAAGAATAATCACAACCAAAGCGCTCCAACACCCCACCCCCGGCCCCCGGTGCAGAGGACCAAAAGGCCCCTGTATTTTGTGTGGTTACGGCCTTGTTCTTTTCAGCTTCTAAAAGCTGCTTTTCGGTTTTTCTATAGTAACTAGCTTTTAAACGGAGTATTTTTTTTAAGATATAGTCTATTAGTTAATTGTAGTACATACTTTACTAACTTCATTTATATTGGCAAAAACCGCACGTGAGTTTCTATTACTCTGTAATCTCTTCTACAAACAGCCTAAAAGTCACAAGCCACAATCAAAATCTATAAGCTGCAGCCAAAAAGAATAGACCTTACAGCCAAAAAGAATAGACCTTACGTGAGGATCCCCATTTGTTAGTCCGTTCGACCTTGCACGGTTGCACCTGAAGGCGGATGCGGTTGTCCGCGTTCGGTCCCCGCCCAAAGTAAAAAAAAAAACGACTGACACGGGCCCCGCCGTAAACCATCCCGTTCTTTCTCTCCTCCCCCCTTCGAGTCTCACCGTCTCCGTTGTGTCTCCCTTCCCTTGGTGTTCAACGCCCTAGTAGATATGAAATCTTGTGATTTTCTGGACGAAAGTTTCAGAGATCTGGCCTCGTTCTCCTCGAGTAGAAGAGATGGAGCAAAATTTTTCTTCTGGTGGCAAATGAGATGGATCGAGCCTTCTCTTCCTGTAACTTAATAGATATTTTGAGAAAACACGGTCCGAGCATTCTATTGGACTTGTTGGAAAATCTGGGCCTGGGAATGTAGACCTTGGCCTATGGTGCTCATCTCAGAGCATCTTCAAGAGATGCCCAATAAATTCACACCTTAAATCTCTTTTTACAGATCCTAATCACGATATAAGGTCCCAAAATAATCATTCCCTCCAACAGATACCCTAAATTAGAAAAACAGTATTGGGAGCCTAGATCATCCTCTATAAGTAGAGAGCGAGAACCCATTTTTTAGGTGTGTTCTATTTTTGGGAGTCTATTTGGGAATCTGTTGGAGCTACTTTTTACCCTTCAACTCTAAAATTTAAATATTAAGAGCCATATGGAGTATCTCTTGGAGATGCTCTCACCCTTTAGTTTATAAATAGGAGATCCCAACAATAATTAGATGATGTATCTTTTGGAGAAGAAAAATAAAGAAAGAAATGAGTTCTCCCATTTCTCTGTGTTCAAACTATTTTTACACTTGCATTATTCTGTGTTTGATCCATCTGTTGTCTAGGAGGAATCGCTCGGACTAGACTCAACAACGACAGTTCTTGAACACGTTATCAGCACGGATCGCTCTGGTGGATCGAAGGTAACCATCGAAGCACTCGTAGATTGAATTGCCAATCTAGACGGCTTTAAATTCTGCAAATTTTTGCTTTCTAGATTATTTTTAGGGTGCAATTCCACTATAATTTATCGCAAGCTGACTTGAAGTCACCAGACAAGCCGATAGATAGATGTGCACAAAAGAGTAGATGTTGATTGCACTATAGATTGAAAAAAAGAAAAACCACCATGCGCATCGCCCGAATGCGACCGCACCGCCCACCTCATGCCACTCGAGCTGTCGCCCACCCGCACGCATTGTCGTCACTTGGCCATAGCCTGAGCTCCCGCAGCCTACCAGCCCTTAGCCGTGTCGCTTGAGCCGCTAGCATAGTATGGCTATCGTCGCTCGCCCCGCACGGCGAGCCACGATCGCACGCCTCGCTGGCACTACCATCGGCCTCACATGCACTATCGCTCCCGCATGAGCTGCCGGCCACCCACGCTGCCCGAGCCACCAGCCACTCACTGCCGACCTAAACGCCACAGCCGCCATGCACCCAGGTGCTCTGTCACCGTCGTGAGTGAACAGGGGTAGGAAGAAACCCTACCCCTCCCCTTTTGAGCCGACCAAGATCGGGCATGGCAGAGGGTGGGAAAGAAAACAAAGGAGGCTCATTGGAAGAAAAAGAAAAAGAGGAAAATGGGGTGCAGTGCCCAAATTTTTATAAAGGGCCTCGGCAAATTGCGTGGAAAATTTCTCAGAACTAAAATTTAATGGATTAGCCCTTGAAAATTATGGAATTTACTAAAAATTCATATTCCACCATAAAAGAGCCCCGAGAATTCAAATTTTGAATTGCTTTTAGTGCTTGAAGCATGTTTATTTTTGTTATTATTATTCTCCATGTTTTCTGTATTTACTTATTGTTATGATTAATTGTAATTATTTAAATTACCATTGATTGCTGAAATTAACAGTAAAATTACAGAAAATGCATACGAAATTTCTAGAACATTGTGAGAGTCTTGGTACCATTATCCATCTTATTCCATGCAATTTTTACGTACAATAAATTTATACTTCTTTTATGAACATGTAGATGATAGGCATCACAAACCAGGAGTTCGAGAAGATGGCCCAACATGACCAAAATTACCTGACTTGGGTTTCTAACGTCAAAATTGTACTTAGAGCTAAGAAATTCCATGCTGCTCTTGGGATTGGTGCATCAAAAGATGCCAAACTCATCCATGAAGAAAATGATCAAGCATTTTACTTCTTCAGGCACCATCGCTGTCTCACACTCAAGAATGAGTACATGGCAGAGAAGAGTGTGCTAGCCTTATGAACTGCATAAAAGAAGTGGTTTGAAAAGCTAAGGTACACCATTCTTCCTCAGGCAGAGCAAGAATAGATCCAACTAAGATTTGCTGACTTTAAGATGTTGAAAAGTATAACTCTGCTCTGCACAGAATTTATACCAATCTTCAACTCTGTGACAGGCAAGTCACAGATGAATAGAAGATTAAAAATACCCTCTTCACCTTCCACTCTAGTGCAGTGTAGTCTGTGCACAACTATCATCAAGATGGCTACAAGTATACTGAATTGATTGATATTATACAGGTTGTAGAGGCTCAGGATGAAGTTCTCTATAAGACCTTTGTTGCACAGCCACCTGGGAGCTCCGCTGGCCGTGCAGTGTAGTCCGCTGGGAGCTTCACCTTCCTTGCTTTAATCTATATTCTACTCGTTTCGGTCGCTGCTACTGTTTATATCACGCTTTCAGCTCTCCTCTGTTTTGAGGGCTCGGCGATCGCTAGGTTTTGCGGTCGACCGCCTTAGCCCAATGATCGGTCGACCGAATACTTGCGATCGATCGCCATAGCCGAACCGGTCAGACCAGATTCGGCAGTCCGACCACCGTGGATCTTGTGGTCAAACCGGGCCTGATGTTTCGAACTGCCATCTTTCTTGCTCTGTTTTGTGCTCTTTGCTTCAATCTCCAGTGAGAATTCAGCTTTCTTCTTCATAGCTTCTACAACTATCGGAGAAGAAAATTGTATGAATACTTGGGGGTTTTATGAAGGCACCATTCACCCCCTTCTGTTGCCATTTCCAATCATACAGAAGTGTACTTAGTTGATAGCGGCACAACAAATATCATCTCAAGAGAAAATTCTTTCAGTCGATTAGCAAGAATGCTAGCAGTCTTACGACCATCACCGGTAGCAATGCTTGCATAATATGCGTAGGAAGAGCCATAATTATACTCCCAATGAGCACAACTTTTGTCATTAACGAAGCCTTGTCGTACCTAGAATCGACTAGAACTCTCTTAAGTTTGAAGGATATTCGTGCTAATGATTTCTATGTTGAAACTGAAGAAGAGTATGGTAAGGAATGCTTGCTTATTACAAAGCATGAAGCAAGTAAAAAAATGTATTAGAAAGATTTCCTTTATTTGAGACTAGGCTATACTACACTAATATTAAGGAACCCATAGCATATACTTCTCTGAAAACCATATTTAGAAGCTCTGAAATTTCTATCTCTAACATGATAGATTGGGCTACCCATGTCTTAGGATGATGAGAAATATAGTTAACAATTCACAGGGACATAATATCGATGTAAAGAATTTCTCAAATCAAGAAGATTTCATGTGCCCCGCATGTGCCACCAGGAAATTAATTACTAGACCTTCTACTCTGAAAATAAAGGATGAAATCCCTGTATTCCTGTAACGTATCTAAGGAGATATTTGTGGTCCTATACAGCCACTGTGAGGGTCATTTAAATATTTTATGGTGGTCATCAATGCTTCCTCGAAATAGTCACATGTATGTTTATTATCTACGAGAAATCATACTTTTGCAAAGCTGATTTCGCAAATAATTTAAATTAAAAATAATTTCCTTTATCATCATCTAAAGTCTATCAAAATGTATAAGCCGAAGAATTTACTTCAAAGACATTTGATGATTATGGCATGGCAATAGGAATTAAAGTTGAGCATTTTGTACCAAATGTTCACATCCAGAATAGATTAGCAGAGGTATTAATTAAGAGGATTAAATTTATTGCCCAATCGCTTTTGCAGAATTGTAATTTACCAACTATATGTTAGGGACACGCAGTCCTACATGCAGCAACACTCATTAACTTTAGACGATCGACATATAACATCCATTCACCTATGCAACTAGCGCAAGGGTTGGCACCGAAAATTTCTCATCTCTGTAGGTTTGGCTCCAAAGTTTATGTATCTATAATCCCACCACAGCGTACTGCAATGGGGCCTCTCCGAAAGTCCGGGATATAGTTAGTTATGAGACGACATCCATAATCAGGTGTTTGGACCCCATGATAGGAGATTTGCACACCACCAATTTTGCTGATAGTATATTTGATGAGGATATAGTTCCCAACTTAGGGGAGAAAAGTAACCCCTTGATGAAAAATATCGAGAAATTATGTGGCAAGCCATAAGAATCCATGCACATGACCCACATATTAGTGAAGCAAATAGAGAAGTCCAAAGATTATTGATTCACACGCATTAGCAAATCAACTGTTTAACCACTTTAGTGATTTAAAGAGCACGACCAAGTCGCATGTGCCTGCACATAACGCACCGGAGAAGGTTGAAATACCAAAGAAAATTAGAGGTATCCCTAATCCCGTCCAGATGCCTTAGAATAAAAGGACAAGAACTCAGGCCCCTCGAATCCCAACTAATCGGGGACACCTGGTGAGAAAGGACAAGAAGGATTTGACATAGCCAATCACCAAAGTTTCTAGAATTAGAAGGGGAGTCAATTGAGACCTAGCACCGATATTGCAAATTCAAGGAAAGGCATACCAAATTTAAACATTTGGTCGGATCCTGGAGCAACAACTCCGAAACTCTCTGTGTTAATCACACTAGTCTAGGATCAGCTAGTGCACACAGTGAATAACAAAGACAAATATCATGCATAATGACCAACTTTATTTAACTGAATATGGGCCTGATGGCCAAGGTTTACATCAATGGTTCATAAACCAAATTTAAATATAAGCAGCGGAAGAAGCCCACTGAGCCAGCCCACAAGCAAACAATAGTAAGACGCGACCTATACATTCTGATCCTCACTGAAGTCGAAGTTGTCCTTTGAAAATGATGAATTGAGCAACATGAGCACATAAAGTACTCCACAAGTTACACCAGGAGGTTTTAACAAAGTTAATGCATGCATAAGAATTGACAAAGGAAGGTATAATAAGGTTAATTGAGCGAAAAGCAGAATTGAATTAAATATTATAAGTAGAGTCAAAAGCTGAATTTGATACAATATATAGAAACAAGCTATTAACAAAATAATATCATTAGTGCAGACTCCAGCCAAACACTAACCTATCCACAGGCATCCCATTTGGACCATCTGGACCATCTTTTCCAAAAAGATCTCATTGGATTCCATTCATCCATACGTTTTTTAATCTCTCATGGATTTCGTCCATCCATAAGGTTTTCATAAACTATTTTGAAAAACAAAGTCTAATCCATGAAAAAACATTACTCAACTTACCCATGATCGTGGGCACAGCTATCCAGAATAGATTATACACTCTGTAGAGGTTGTACAGCTTTACCCACAAAACATGACCACCCCGTATTGCCACCGGATAAACACACTTTCTTTGGTGTGTGGTGAGGAGATCATGACAAGGCTTTTACAATGCAAAATCTTCAACCTGGCCAAGCTAACACTGAGGTTTCACTACAACTTGAATCCACAAGTTGGAGCCCCCTCTTGAGCTGAGGAAGACTTCTCATGGCCTACGCCACGCTCACTTTCAACCTACAGTGAGACTCAAGTTGGGACCCCACAAATTAATCAGCCAGGATTGTCTCATATCAGCCTTGTGGTAGTACGAAAGGACTTTGTAGCAGTAGCTCACAGACTGGTCTTTAACTGACTTAGGCATCAACCACATACCCCTGTGCCTAGCAATCAACATTATGTCACCAAACAACAATGCATGCCAACAAGCACCCACCACCTAACCATTTGCCTAAGTCTAAACCAAGTTTTTATATTTTATTTTAAAATAATTAATAGCCTTTCTTGACTTACCGAAGTCAAGAATACATTTGAAAAACTTATCATTTTATGTAAAACAATTGATCCCACCTAAATCATTCTAAGCATGGCTAAGCAATTCTATAAAATTTGTAGTTAATACTAATGTACTAGCTAGTTTTTTTTATCTAGGGTGACAAGGCATGTTTGTTCAATATCAAATTTCGCCATATACAAAGAACATGGGTGTAACTAGAATTTAAATCAGATTTAAACTAGGTTTGAATAAAAGTATGCATGCATAATAATTTTAAAAACAACATAATTAATTTAAATTACTAGGAGCAACATGACCAAAGATGTAACTTGCCTTGCTTGAAGACTTGGTGCTGTGAATCATCGAAATCGTACTCTCCGGAATCATCATAATCTATACACGAAGAACCAAAGAAAATAAAATAACAATAACAATAAATAAAAAAATTATAAAATATATACTGAGGGATATATTATGATTTTAGATGAATTTAGAAATTTGAATCACTGGATTCGGAGTTCGGACGGCTGAGAACGAGCGATTGGAAGATTGGTTGGAAAGGAAATTGCTAAAAATTACCAACTGAGGGAAAACTCCTTGAGACCTTTTTTTTGGCTGGATTTTTGGTTTGCTAGTGTGCAACACAAGTGGGGGAATGAGTAAAGGAGGTTGTGGTTCAATTTATAGGCAAAGAGGAGGAAGGGAATGGCCGGAATTGAATGCCGAATTTTAATAACTAAAAACTAAAAAGGAATTGATGTTTTACAATGAATAAAGGTGTTCTTGTTTCATGCCAATTAAATTGGTAGAAGGAATTGATTTTGCTTGCTTGTATGCATGGTTCACGACGGCTTTAGCTGAAGAATAGCATGTTTGTTGGTCTGATGCATGGAGATGAACAACAAAGGAAGGAAGAAGAAATATTAAGCTAAAAGGAATAGTTCAAATGCCTGGAAAGAATCTGTGGCACTGGATATGGTGAGAACTTTGGAATTAAGCGTGCTTGAACAAAAGAAGACTTTGGCCTAGGTGGGAAATTAATCTCATTATTTTTTAGAAAAGAGAAGTGCCAAGAAAAATATTTGGACCTAGAAAAATAGAATGGATATTTTTATGGGGATTTTGAATTTTTCAAGATTTGAATTTGGATTTTGAAAGTAACTGAAAATTTTGAATGGAGCTGAGGCTTTGAAAATGAACTGGGTTTTGGAACGTAGAATTTAAATTTTTGGATTACTAAATAAACTTCAAATATTCAAAATGATGGCATAAATAGATAGTTTAGAATTTTGATAAATTTAGAAATTTGAATGGGTCCAATTGAAGTTAGGATGAAGGAGAACAGGCTTCTAGAAGTTTGAAATCAAAGAAAAAGAATAAACTGAATTTTAGAATTATTTTCCTATTGAAAAATCAAGATTATGACATTAGCAAGGAATTATTTTTCTATGGAAAAAAGGAATTTATGACGTCAGGGTGACGTCTGCAAGAGAAATGAATTTTTGGGCGATTTATTTTTGTAAAGGAAAAGGATTATATTTGGCTAACGGTGGGACTAGCTTTTGTGGTGAGTTCATGGACTAGAGATATGGTGAGGTGGCACACCAGGTTGGCGTGGCGCTTGTGTGGTCGGCGTGGCGGCGCGACGAGCGGTGGTGCTCGAGGCCCGAGAGTTGCCGACGCCCGATAAGCGGTGGCACACGGGAGGGTAGAAACAGAGAGGAGACGCCGGGGAGTCCGATGGTACCTTCGGCGGTGCTTGGCGATGACCGGAGGGCAGTCGGCGGCAATAGAGAAGTGACGGTGGCGCACGGCTCTGGCGACGAGGGGTTTCCAGCGATGACTTCGCTTGGTGGAGGGGCAGAGGATAGTCGCCGGCGAATGGGGAAGACGTTGATGGCATCGGTGAGGCGAGGGGAAGATTGAGGCGGCAGTGATTTCTCATTGGAGGACCTTCGGTACTCAGCGAAGAGGAGCGACAACACTAGGGCGTCTCGGACATGGGGAGGAGGAATTGGAGGAGAAGGAAGGGACGACGTGGCTTAGGGATCCTTAGGTATATACGGGCAGAGGCGACAAACGGCTGTCGGTTACACGCTGGAGTTAAGGTCAGCGCAATGATGCTTAAAGAGGGGTTTAACGGGAGTAAAAGAGGGGGAAAGGTGGTGGAATGAACTCGGGCGGCTTAGTGGTCAATAATGGCATTAAATGCTCGAGCTAATGGAAAGAAATAGGCACCTTAATGAGCTCGGGCGGGGCAGCAATGGCAGCAGCGCAAGGAAGAAGAAAGGGAGGAGGAAGAGGGATCTGACAGGCGGGGCCCGCGTGTCAACGAGAGAGAAGAGAGGAGGGAGCAGCAGACGGTCGGATGGAGAGTTTGGTTACAGTGTGTTGAGCCCTTGATATAGCATGCATGACTCTCATGAGAGTCCTTCTCTAAAAACAAATTGAATGTGGGTAGCAGGGCATATTCACCTTTTTATTTTTGCTGAGGAAAATATTTCTACCAGAGCCATACCGTCTAGTAGGGGGAAAATAGAAAAAGCAGAACCATCATAATTATGGAATGAAATTCCATGGATAAGCATTTAATCATTTCGTACATGTTACCCACGTCTTGGCTCAAAGTTCGTTAGTTGTCACACAAGAAGTCAGGAAGGCACGAACAAAACCGATACAAAATAAAATTAAGAAACATTCTGAGGCGGCCATAAATAGAGTGGTAAGTCCTAAATTTCCCAGAAAAAGTTACTACTCTCTAGTCTCAGCTGGGGCGAAGCCCTATTGTGTGTTATGGGTGCAGATGCACCACCCTGATTTTTTTTTTCAACTTATAGTATCTAAGTTTTGGCCCTATATGCACCCCCCAAAGCCCAACAAGCTGCACCCCCCACAGCCCAGCAAGCAGCAGCCCAGCCAGCGTCGCTTCATCTTCCGTCGCTTCATCTTCCATCGCCCGTTGACGCAGAATAGAACGGCTCGCCGCACGGCGTGGCCGGCCATTTGCTGCAGTTCTCTTATCTCTCAGACGTACACAACGCAAGCCGCAGCTGATCTCTTCTTATTTGATCTATGAAAGCAACGCTTGCTTGGCCGTCCGAAAGTGAGGCATATTTAAGTGTGATCCACGCACGCAACACGCATCCAGCAGGAGCCATCACGGCATCACCTAACAAGCAAGAAGAACATTTTAAGGTAAGATTAGATGTTTCATGCTTCCTTTTCTCTTTCTCAATTAATCTAATTTTTATATACAATTAGAGCCGGAACTGTGTTACATCGTTAGGCTATTTGGGTTGCAGACTTGCAATAGTGCAGTACATATTTACGTTCCTTTTATTATGTGCTAATGGCAGGTTAATTGATGGAACGATTTTACAAAAGGAAAGCACTAGAGCCTGATAGTGCCAATAATCCCCGGAATTCTTGTTTGGATGATATCAATTGGGAGGAGGAGATTAAATATGATCCAGGATTAAGGAAACAAATTGATGATTATCATCCTAATCTTAGAGAGAGGGTGAGAAGGAAGTACTTGGAGAATGGGCCTTGCCAACCTCGCACACTTAATTTTCCTGTGACACAGATTGGAGGAGCTCCGAGAAGGTTTGTTCCAGAATGGTTTGATGAGTTTGGAAGTTGGCTTGAATATAGTGAGTCCAAAGATAGAGCATATTGTTTTTGTTGTTTCTTATTTAGAGATAAGAAGGATGGCGGATATGAAGCATTTGTTAAAAATGGTTGGAACACCTTTCATAAAAAAAGAAAGGATAAAAGTTCATGTAGGAGATGTCGGTGGCTCACACTATATCGCAATGAAGAAGTGTGATGATCTGTTACAAAGAAATCAGCATATTGATGTTGCTTTCCATAGTGTGAGCGAATCTAGTAAGAAGGACTATCTTACTAGGTTGAATGGGTCTATTGATGTTGCTAGAATATTATTGAAGCAAGGATTGTCATTTCGGGGCCACGATGAGTCAAAGGAGTCCTTAAACAAAGGGAACTTCAGAGAATTTCGCCATTTTACAGGGGAGCAAAATCCAGCCTTAAGAAAGGCAATAGGTAAAAATATATCAGATAATAGTCTTTTGATTGCTCCTGAAATACAAAGGGATATTGTGCATTGTTTTGCAAAGGAAGTGCTACATGCTATTCTAGAAGAAATTGGAGATGACGTTTTTTGCTTGCTAGTTGATGAGTCAAGAGATGTTTCTTGGAAAGAACAAATGGCAGTTCTCTTAAGATATGTAGATAAATGTGGAATTGTCAAAGAGAGATTTGTTGGTCTTGTTCATGTGACTGAAACAACATCTGCCCATCTCAAGTCTGCTATTGATGCACTATTGGCTAATCTTAAGTTAAGCTTAAAGCAAGTCCGAGGCCAAGGATATGATGGTGCTAGCAATATGAGAGGTGAGTTCAATGGCTTGCAATCTTTGATAATGAGAGAAAGTAGTTCAGCTTATTATGTTCATTGTTTTGCTCACCGGCTCAATTAGTCCTTGTTGCTATTGTGAGAAAGCATAAAGGGGTTAGTGAATTTTTAATAAGATTTCCATGTTACTAAATGTGGTTGGTGGATCATCTAAGAGAAGGGACATGATTAGAGATATTAATCTTAAAGAAATGAGCAAGGCATTAGGTGTGGGCAACTTGAAACGGGACAGGTTGAATCAAGAGCAAAGTCTTCAAAGACCTGGGGATACTCGTTGGAGTTCCCATTATAAATCTCTCAAAAGTTTGGTTGGCATGTTTTCTACAATAGTCAAGGTGCTAGAAATTGTGGAAAAGGATAAAAAGGACTGGAAAATTAGAGACCAAGCATCAAATCTTGTAGAGTACTTCCAGTCTTTTGACTTTGTCTTCTATTTGCATCTCATGTTAACTATATTAGGAACCACAAACATCTTGTCATTGGCATTGCAACGGAAGGATCAGGACATAGTGAATGCTATTAAATGTGTGGGAGCAACTAGATGCCAACTGGATGAGCTTAGAAGAGAAAAATGGGGAAAATTATTAGATGAGGTGTATGAATTTTGTGACAAGAATGATATTTCCAAATTGAAAATGGAAGATGAATATATTGATCCCAAGAAGCGGAGGCATAGATCTGGAATTACAAACAAACATTACTATCAAGTAGATTGTTTCAATGATGTTATTGATTGGTTACTTCAAGAGCTTGACAACCGCTTCAACGAAACAAGCTCTCAATTGCTTGTTTGCTCGGCTGCTTTTAGTCCAAGAGACTCATTTCATGATTTTAATTTGGAGAATTTGATGAGCCTTGCAAAGCTTTATCCACATGATTTTCATCTAGGGATTTGAGGGACCTTAGCCACCAGCTTGGCCTCTACATATCTGATGTGAGAGATGATGATAGGTTCTCTAACCTACAAATTGTTGCTGAGCTTTCTCAGAGAATGGTGGAGACTAGAAAACATGATCGATATCCATTAGTTTATCGACTCATGAAGCTTGTACTAGTGTTGCCAGTTGCTACTGCTACAGTTGAGAGGATTTTCTCCGGCATGAAGATTGTGAAAACAACATTGCGCAATCGCATTGGTGATGAATTTATGAATAATTGCCTTATTTGTTATGTGGAGAAAGAAGAGATGATGAAAGTCACGAATAACGCAGTGGTTCATCGCTTCATGAAAATGCAAGGACGTAGATTTCATGATGAAGATTAAAGGTAATGGATTATATTTATTTCCATTTGATCATTTTTTTTGTTGAAAAATGAAATTTGAATCATAAGTCATTTATTTTCTTTTTTAGGCCGTCATATTGTCGAGGATGTTCAAGACTTGGAGTGAAACGATGTATTTTGCCTATGTTAACGTTTTGGCCATTCTAATGGTACTCATTTTGGTAAACCCTTAATCACTTATTTGTAGTTGCACCCTCTATTTTGCTCTAGCTTCGCCATCGAGTCTCAGCCAAGGCAACACGCAGCTAAAGACGCCGCCCTCTAACGCTCTACTCGCACCGCCCACATACCACATCCTGTTCTATGCTCTCCATGCCGCTTCTATCGTGCGTCTCAAACAACGAACCAAGATTTGCATCCCGGATGCACACAATTTTCTCCATATTATAATACAAAAGAAACATTTATGCTCCACAATTTAACTTTTTAATGGCTTCCTGCTCCCAAATAGTTTTATTAAATAATTAATTTCAAAAATCGGACCAATGCACTACTACTTTTTTTTGATATATCTCTACTCCATAAAAATACACATTGGTAGTCGTCGGTGCCTTCTCCCCTCCCCTCTCTATAGCCATCCGATTTATTCCGGACTATTGTCTCTCTCTGCTCCTCTCTCTCTCATGATCCAACCGCTAATCCCCTCCACTTCCTATCCACATCCAACTCCCTGGTTATTTCTGCTTCCTACCCAACTCATGCCTCAATATTCTCGTCTCCCATAGCACTGCCATCCGGGCATGCTCCCCGCGTGCACGGTGCCCCACCTCTCCCTCATCCCGTTTGCCTCGCTCTCCTCCTCCTCCCGACGGCCTCGCCGCTCCCCATGTCCACCCACTCACCCCATCCTCCCTCTACTTTGCCATCCACGCCCATCCTACTACCTCGGCCCCCGGTCCCAGCGCCATGGCAGTGGATTCCCCCACATCCATCATTGAGAACCACCACGCCGCCACGCACCACTCAGCTGAACTCCCCTCCTCCTCCAACGCCGAGGACATAGATGATGATGACAGCAGCGGCTGCCATCACCATCCGCTGCCCCCAAAGCCCCATCAGCCCACCATCACCTTCACCGAGACTAGCAGCTCCCTCCTTGAATCCTTTGACAATGGTGAAGAGGAGGAGGAGGAAGCCACCGATGAGCCCCTGCCTCATGCTACCGTTGCCTGATCGGGCGACTCCCTCTCCCACGTGCACTTGTATATGCACACTATCAGAGGGGAGCTAAGTCCCAGGGTTGCTACAGATGCGGGAATGGAGGTGGCTTTTGGGGCCGCAAGGATAAGGAGGCGTGCCTTGCCTGCAGCGCGTGGTACTACATGAGGTGCATGCTTCGGGCAATAGGATCCATGCCAGAGGGGTGCAAGTGCTTGGGTTGCATCGGCCATCCAGTGGTTGAGTCAAGGTGAGACACGCTGGGGCGAGGCTCGGCATGCCGCGTGGTGCTCAACATGGTGGAGGTGGAGCTCATCATGAGGAGCGAGCTGGAGTGCGCTATGAACTAGTTGTGGCCGGAGGACGTGTACGTGAATGGGGCTAAGATGTCACCGGAGGAGCTTGTGTTGCTAAAGGGGTGCCTATGCCCTCCTTCCAGGCTCTGGCCTAGCTTCTATTCGTATGACAAGGTCTCCAACTTCTAGGGCAAGGTATGTGAGTTATAAAATTTGATTTTTACAGTGCCTGCCCATTGAGTTTGGTAGGAGAGTTATTCTGATCATTTGATTTGGTTACCAGGCTCATTCATGATTAAGGAGAGTATATTGGTTGATCTTATGTAAATATTGATTTTAGGCAATTGGTTATGATTTCGGTTATATTTGGTGATCATGCAATTTCATGAGTTCTGATGTTTGCATTTATGGCCTTTGGGGGAGAATTGGCTTTGCAAATGCATAATTTAAATGGTTATGTTTCTAGTAGTAGAATCGGTGTTATTTGGTATATTTTGTTGAATGCGTATGTTTATATTTATGGTTATTAATGGTGGAACATAGTTCGTTACTCTTGGCAATGCACACATTTGAAAGTGAAAGATTACTTACTTAGGGTCTTTTGTTGGGTTTTTATAGGATATGTAGGTTCTGCATTTGATGAAAATCATGTTATTGCATATATTTTTTGTGGGAATCGTGATGCAAGGTCTAGAGGATAGTGCTATTGAACTTGATATTGTGGAATGGTTAGTTGTCTATTTAGAATATTGATGGGATTGTCTTTGTTGAATTAGCACAATTTAGTCTCCTATCTTGTTTGAATGATCTATCAAAGTCCTAGAAATCATGGTGGATGGAATTGTGTACAAATTAGGAGTTGCTATTTTGATTATCTTTGGTTGTAACAACGCAAAGGTGCATGTTAGGTCTGGCACATGGCATCTGCATGACATTATATTGAAACCATTATTGGGAATCTTTTCTGAAAGTACCAATATGATAGCATGGCATTACATATATAGAATAATTAAAAGATAGTATATAGGAGATAGTGTGGGTGCATGTGTGCATAGTTTGGGTTGGAATAAGATTTTTGGGGAAGATGGACTACAAAATAGAAAATGTTCACAATTTTAATTGCTACATGATTTATTTTTCTTGCTTCTTCTTACAAATGCTTAATGATATATCATCGACAACTCTACTTACAAGCTTGTTCTTTGAAAATCTTCCAGGAGAGACACAAACCCCATTGCATTATAAGCCCAAATCTAAATGTTGGAGGTGTTCTAGAGCAAAAGGCGAGCAATGGGAACATCAAAATCTTGATAAATGGCCGAAAGATTACAAAATCTGAGCTGCAAATGCTAAAGGTTTGGAATGATATATGCTCCTACCTAATTTTGAGATACATGAGTTATTTTTTATTTAACTCTTTGGTTTCAGTTGACAGGAGTTCAATGTGCTAGGAAACCTCATTTTGGGTGAATGCTGATGGGACATTCCAAGAGTAAGGATAAAAAATGGTTAAATGGAATATTAGGGATAAAGTGACTTTGTGAGTCTTCTTTTGTAGTTGCCCTGTAATTTATTGGGAGGAAACTAACCAAAGTTAAATTTATCTTCATTCTTCACTAGCCTATAGTGAAGCTACTTAATCCTCTCCTGTCATTGCCAACACCTAGTAAAGCAATGAATCAATGTGGTGAAGAACCTATTTACGTGTTAAATCGAATCCAGAAGTTTTATTGGTTGGGTCAGGGACAACACCATTCTCAAGCAGGTACACATTTTTACTGACAATATTATACTGATGTGCATGAATAGATACATTGATCAACTGCATTAAGATCACCATCCAATTACCATTGTTCGCATTGGAATATTGATGTAGTAACTGATCTTGAATCTATCAAAACTCTGGCCAGGTTCTTGTACAAGAGCAAACCATTTTCTCTAGATGAGTGTGAAGATCTCACACTTATCATACAAGTAACATATACAACTACCTTGGTATACTACTTGAGGGCCGTGAAAGGTTTGAAGAAGACCTTTTAGCTGGTAGAAGAAAAATCTGCCAACATGATCCTTCTAGCTCTGGTATGTTCATACTCTTACAGTTATATTCTATTGGCTGTCTATCATTTGTTTTGATGTGTAATTCACATATCTAAAGTCTCAGGACTCAGGAGACATCTACTTGTTTATTTTTTCTAAAACAGTTGAACCAAGCGAAAGACTCCTATATTCTTAACTGTATCGGCTGGAAATGACCTCTTTGTGTTTTTGCAGGCCATTGTGGATCAAGATTGTATGATGAAGTTATCGAGTACTCCATTGTTTCACGCTTGAAAGCATTCTCTGATTGGATTCTAAAAGCCATGGCTTCAGGTAATTTTGAAGATATTTTCTTATGCACCGCGAACTAGCATTTTTACTTATGCACTAAGAGATGTTTAATATGTGATTTTATTAGTCTTGCACATACACAACATTTTCCCATGCTACAATTATGGGTACTTGTTTGTCCCCATTGATTTTTTTAAATTTTCTGTCATGGAGTCTAGGTACATGCAAATTGAGCACATTAACGATCTTCTTTATTTGATATGACAAAAGAACAATACATTTGAGAAACGAATCCCATTAAGCTACTTTTTCAAGTGAAACTAGCTAAGGAAAGATGAGAGATTGTGTACTTCAGTGTCATGAGATATGTTTAGTAAATTGGTTAAACACTTTGCTGCATTGGCTACAGTATGCCTTGTACTGTGGACTGGCATTTTTACTTATGCACTAAGAGATGCTCTATATGTGATTTTATTGGTTTTGCGCATACACGACATTTTCCCATGCTAAATTCTGGGTACTTGTTTGCCCCCATTGATTTTTTAAAATTTTCTGTCATGGAGTCTAACCTGATTTTTTAAATAGCCATATGATCTGGAACTTTCTTATGTTAGATTTATAGTTTGAAACATGTTCATTCAGTGTATAGCAAAACCAAAGCCCTGAATTTGGTCTACGTGGTTGAATTTATCTCACTGTAGCTGAATGCCCGTGCATTGCTACGGATTTTAAAATTTTATCATACTACATGTTCTAAAAGTAACATGTGATAAAATTATTTAGAACATTCATACAAATATGTTCTAAAAGATTTTTAAATCTGTAACAAGGCACGGACATTTCTTCATCAACTATGAGCCGCAGCAGCCGCAGGCATGCATATATACGCTACTTATCCTATGTCGCTATGCGATTCACTATTAGGATCCATTTGGAGCGTAGGATTAATTCATCAAAAAAATTTGTACGAAACCTCACGTCTAGTGAGCTGTATGAATCCTTTCCTCTGGAATTCATATGAACTTTCCGTGTTACAAATATGGACCTAAGCACCCTTTTTTTCTCTCTTATTGAAAGGATTATAACACCATCTAGCAAGGAATTTATTTAAACTGCTAATATTAGCTTTCTTGCGTTGCAACAATTTTGTAATGCTTTTGACATAACACTAGTGATCTAGCTGTTTTAAGGATTACGTATCGCAACAGAAGGAAAAGTAGTCCCCTACACTGTTCATTTCTGTATCATACCCTTCATATACCGGAAGGTTTCCTGGCCGCGCAGCCCATCCACGTCGCCCCCAACGCTCGGTCGGCCGGCGCGTGGCGGAGGAATTCGCGTACGGCCGGCCGAGGCACTTTCCCTGAGTTTTCCGAAAATTACGTAAAGGTCCTCCGTTATCGCAAAAAAGTCCCTACATTTTTTTGAATAAGCCCCTGTATATTTTTTTGCTGGATAGCGACCCGAGGTTTCCCGTAATTACGAACAGACCCTTACTTCTTCCGAAAAGGCTCTCGGTTTTTTTCGAAAAAACCCCTCTGGTCTGCTTTTATTGCGAAAAGGCCCACGATTTTTTGCGAAAAAACCCCTTCGCTTTCTTTTTCCTACGAATTTTTCCCTCTTTTACTTCAGTCCACACGGTAGCTGGCGTGGCGTTTCGCCACGCCTATGTGGCTAGTAATATATATACACCGACCCTTTTGGCTAATCCAAACTAATCCATGCATGCGTGCAGAGGTCGGAGGAATGGATGAAGGTGAGAGCTGATAAACTGAAGGAGGACGTCCACAAGTTGTTTGAAACTTGCAACAATGTGGTCGGGAGAATGACCTTAGTGGATGCACTCGAACGTCTCGGAATAGATCATCTATTTGAAGAACAGATAGCGACTGCACTTAGTGAGGTCCATCAGAGTGAATTCAGTAGCTCTAGCCTCCACGAGGTTGCTCTTCGGTTTCGTCTGCTATGTATACAAATCCAAGGGATTAATGCCCAACGAACTTAGAGGATGCAAATTATTAATTAACATGCATTGAATAATTTGACGATAGGTGTCACAAACTGAACGTTTATTGGAATCTAAAGAACATGGAAGATTATTTAGTTTCACGACTTGTTGAACGACTGGCACGGTAGGATGTCCTAGTCGATTGTGCTACCTTAATAGGAACGGCTTGGTGACACTGTACGCCTGTTTATTTGCCCCGACTGGAGTGAATGGGAGTGGATATAGTCCACCCTCACATTTTCCTCGAAGTAAAACCCTTTTCATTGCCTGATCTTTGATCAAAAAATAATTTGGATGAAACTCGAGGAAAGCTTGATTGTTCAGTGGCTAGACAATGGACAAAGACAAGATTTTTCTTGGCTTTTGGAACGTGTAGAACATTATTAAGAAGAAAATTATGTTGAGGGGGTATGAACAATAGTGCGACCAATGTGCTCAATGCCCATACCTGCACCACTCGCCGTGTGGATCTGTTCCACGCCGTGATACTTGTCACGAACTGAAAGTTTTTCAAGCTCACTGGTGATGTGATCAGTGGCGCTCATGTCGGTGTACCAATTTGTATCGACGCCATATGATGTCACAGCATTGCGGCTGTTCAATTCTCTGGAACATAGTCTTCATCAAATCGATACCAACAGTCAAGAGTTGTATAGTTCGGCCTGTCGCACACCTGGCAGCGGAGATGGCTATCATTGTTATTGCTAGAACCGCCTCTGCCAGATGACTTTTGGTTGCCGCGTCGACCGCGACCATTGACATGGCCTCGGCCGCCATGACCACACTATGGGCTGCCACGTCCTCGCATGGCGGCATTAACTGAGCTTTGAGAGCCCATGGTCCCTGTTGCAAATTCATCTGGTTTTCGAATCCAAACAATTGTGAATATAGTTCGCTCACCGAGATAGGGTCGAATCGACCCAGTATGGTTGTTACAACCGGGTTGTAGTCAACGTCGAGACCATTGAGGATATAGGAGACGAACTCTTCATCATCGAGTGGTTTGTCGGCGGCTGCCATCTCATCGGCATATCCTTTCATCTTCCCGAAATACTCCGACATGGTCATGGAACCCTTCTAGGTGCTTACTAAAGACATGCGAGTGTTGACCGCACGTGCTCGAGTCTAAGAGGAAAACATATCCTCTATTGCCTTCCACCCCTGGGCCGCGCTCGTCATCGAGGTGACATGGGTGAGGATCTCCCTTGACAGGGAGGAGAGAAGATGACCAAGAACCTGTTGATCCAAGGCTACCCATTTGGTATAGTTGGGGTTCGGTTCTTCAGCATCCTTGTCCCGGATTTGGCGGTGATCGTCTTCGACGGAGCCACCGCGGTTCCATCAAGAAACCCAGTGAGCTGTGCACCACGTACAGCCGGCAAGATCTACGCCTTCCACAGCATGTGATTGCTCTTGTTTAGTTTCTCTGTCACTGGGTATGCCAGCGATGCGCTGAACGCTAGTGAAGGAGCGGAGGAGGACGCGTTTGCCATAGTAGATGTGTTTTTCAGAGGTTGGCTCTGATACCATGAGAACTAACAGAGATGTCTAGGAAGCGTTCTCACCTCGTCACGAGGCCGCGTAGGTTTATTTATGGACTGGACAAAGCGCCAGGAGGTTACAGGGAAGTGCATCTCATGCATATCTATTGACTGCCAAGAAAGAAGATCCTATTCACATGGATTACAACAGATTTATTCTATTGGTTTCTATACATAGTATACGTCTCCTATAGCAGTTGAGATACGCATGAGCATGGCACAGATGAGTACATTTTGATTTCCTAAACTTTCCTTGTTAACAGTCTGCCCTTCTTGCTCCCATGGACAAGGATGTTTGGTGCTAGAATTGCAGCGTTAGATGGTGATTTTGTGATTGTTGTTCATGATTAGGTCCCTTCAATTGAGCGTGGAAGCACGCCGGGAGGGATGCCCAAGCTGCAGCTCAATCCATACAGCTGGTCCAAGGTAATCTGAAAGGCTTGCATTCCGATGTGCTCCTTAATTTTATTCAGGTAGCCAATTCTTGCATATTTATGGAGAAATTTGGAGCACTATAATTCAGCCTCCTCCCTAATTTGCCGATCGTATCATGGCAAAACAAGCTAGGAATTGGATGCACCTTTTGTCTTGTGCATAGCATTATAAAGAAGTGGCTAAAGAACTGAATCTTTTCACGTGTTTGCTTGCACGTGCCTGCCATTAGTTGTTACATATCCTGATGTTTGTTTAAATTTCGATATGCCTAATATGCCTTGTTGCTCTTTTTTCAGTACCTGTTTCCTGAGCTAGTTAATTTGCCATGTCAAGTGACTAAATGTGCATTAACTATTTTTTTTTGTTGTCTTACAATTTTATATGCAAAAGTTGAGCGGTACTTCTTTCAGTACATGTTTCCTGAACTGAAAGACCTGAACAAGTACAACATCCTTGCACCCTGCTACCATCATCCTGAAATCCAACTAGTGTTTGTGAACAGCAGCTTGTCATCAAGTTTTCGAAAGCTAGGTGACACAGAGAGGCCATTTCCGGTGACGAAGCGAATGGCAGGGCATTCCTTGCCTATCCGCGTTGCTGTGAGCGGTGGACGCGTCCCGATATGTGACCTGAGCTTGGTGGTAGATCACTTCCTTGCACGGTATGCAAATTGGAACAGTACGCTTGTACTTATACTGTTCGCTTCTGCGAGGGCAATTCGATAATTTTCCAATTGAAAAAGAAAAAAGAGAGGTGGGGCCCACCTGCCGCTGGGCTGGCCGAGAAGATAACGGAGGAGACAGCGTCTCCTCCCATTCCCGCGCGCATGCACATTCGCATCGGCCCGGCTCTTTGCATGCAGGTGGAGCAGCGGCGCCCACGTCATTCGGGCGACCAAGTCTTGCGGCGGCGGCAGCGAAGGAGGCGCCACCGGCGTGGGCGCATAGGCGCCAGCCGTGGCTACAGCCCACGGGCCTCCGTCTCGCTCCCCTTTAAAAGGCGCCTCTCTCTCGTGTTGCCGCAAGAGAGAGTCCTCCACTCTCCGATCTCGCATCTCTCACTATGGTTCTACGATCTTGAGTCTTGAGAGCCGTCGGCCGGGTTTTCTCCTGTTGTCGTTGGCTGAGGAGCTCAAATCGACTTGCTAGGGTTCTCCCGTACAGTTTCCTTGAGCCTCTTCTTCGATTTGGCCGAGAGGAAATATTTGGGATAACCCCTAGAGGTTGATTTGGTTCGGACTTGTGTTGTGTTTGGAGAGAGATTTGTGACTGTTCTTTGTGTTCACGAGCGCCTCGGATAGAGTTCTCGCGGCCTTGTGCGGCATCAACCCTAATCTTCGTCTTCGGCATCGGCTACCCGAGATTGGAGTGCGATTATATCTCAGCTCACCACACTCCTCTTCTCGCGATAAGCACAGAGGGGTGCTAGGTTTTCTAGGACAGCGCCGTGGTGTGCCTTGCCTCTTTTGATTTCTTCACGATGATTTTGAGTATCACCACCCTGTGAGTATACGGCTATTGATTCTTTGCAATTTCTTGATACACTTCTCATATCAGTGAGTCTCATTAGTGGGAAATTAGTACTAAAGAAATTGCTGTGGGTTGATTGCTCTGTGATGAATTGACATGATATTGAGATTATATATGAATGTGATGGTAGATTGGTCTTGAGCTGTCATTTAAATCTATTTTGTTGATCAGTGAGCTTGTTGTTCTTGTCTTGTTGCTCTCTGCTATTTGGGCAGTGCTGATTTTGTTCGGTTTAGTTCTATGTCGAATATTGTTATCCTGTTAAATCAATAGTGTTCTCAGTGAAGGAATGAAAGGTTGATTTTAGGGAGTTTTATGCACTATTTAGCAAGCTATTTTCTTGATCTGTTAATTCTTGTTAGTAGCAAGATTTAATTTTAGCTTGAGATCTAATCTATAACTGTCATATATAATCAAGATTAGATTTTATCATGGCAGAGATGGCCCGACTAAATATTGTGCAACTAGCCTTCTGAGAGCACTTAAGAAAATTCAACTTGATGTTCCTATACCAAATCTGGTCATATATATTTTGTTAGAATTTCTTTTCACTTGTGTTCATGAGGCTTTGCTAGTCATGAACTTTTATATGACATTTATTTTGGGCATATGGTTATTTTGCAATGACTTACAAGATTCATATGATTATATGTTAATTAAGTCATTTTCATGCCGTTTGTGTCATGCTTGTAAATTTATCTATTATGCTGGAATGAAAATTGAATATTTGCTAATTCCGCACAATTTACAACATATACATCATCACCTTCATCGCAAATTTCATCGATGTAGATTCTGGTGATTAGCATCGCTGGTCGTGTTTCTTGTGGGCTTGCTAGAACTATGGTCCTCGGTTTATGTCTAGAACGCCAGATACATCTTTGGAGAACTTGAAGCAACCCGAATTTTGAAAATGACTAGAACTTTTTTTCCAAGTCTTGATTTCCTCTGAATCCCAGCCCAATTCAACTCCTTTCCCAACCATTTGCACTTAATTTCTCTGATCCTCCTACCTCCTCAGCTCGCCTCTAACAATCGTCAGTCAAGCCACGACCAGGCTCCCCGTCGCCGATGCAACCCCTTCCCCGGCCGACATGACAAGCCGCAATTGCTGACCACCGCCTCTACGCCTTTGACCACCGCCTTACATCACCCGAGAGGCTCAGAGCCGAGCCGCCCCGAAGCCTCCCGCGCCCTCCCTCCTGACACGCACCACCTCCCGAGCAGACCTATAAAAGCCGCAGGCCTCCTCTGTGAATTGCTTTGGCTGCCACTTAGCTCCTCCCAACCTCCCTTGTTCCACGCCGGCCGGAAGACCCCGTCGTCCCGGTAAAAGCCCAAGGTAAGCCCTGGATTTCAATCCGCTTCGTGTCTCAATTAAATTCCAATTACTTTCGCTGGTAACACCTTTAGCACTTCACGAACACCACCAAGCACACGACATGGCCCAACCCGCCCCTAATCTCGCCGGCGACTACATCCGCCGCTCGGCCTTACCCCTCCACCGTGGATAGCTCACCTCCGACCTCCCCAACCCGAGACAACCTCACCCGAGCCACTCTAGCCACCCTTAGTTGGTTAAACTACAGTCTATTTGACCGAAGATACACTCAGTAGCTCCTATACCGTGCAAAAGTCCCGAGAACTCCCCACCTCGCCGCAGGCCATTTCCTGCCTCCCAGACCCTACCATGCCCAAAAAATGGATTCGCCTCAATCCCAGAAACACATATATGCCCGTCCCTGCCCTCGGGAGCCGCCACAGCTGCCGAATTTGGCCTCGGCGCGAAGCTCTGTTTCGGCGCTACAGTGCTCGGTTAGAGCTAGAAGAAGACTATTCATTTCTGGCCGGAACAGTACAAACCCAAGATTTTGAAGCAAATTAGGCCGGCCAAAAACACTGTTCATTACTGCGCGACACTGTACACTGATCGACCCGCTAAGAAGCAGCAGCGGCCCGCGCCAAACAGTGTATGCTCGTTTACTGTTTTGCGTTCCCAAAAATATAAAATATATCTGTCATCTATCCTATTTTTATAACTATTTCATCCGATTCAACACCGTCTATCCTATACTTAGCTCCATTTTCTCATATCAGACACCGATAAAAACCTACCGAGCTCAGATATCATTCCAAACTCATGTCTAGCACTATTCCGACCATTACTATTCACCGAAAAGCAAAATATATATAGCCGTTTTGACCGTCTTGGAACCATCTAACCCAATCCCAACTCCGTTCAGCCAAATTAAGCACTACCTAAACCCTAATCACCCAAACCTTTTTTCTTTGTGTCTTTTGGTTATTTAATTATGTTTTGTTCTCAACTTGTATTCTGCAAAGCAGTAACTTATTTGTATTTGTCTTCCCATGTTAGTATTCGGATTCAGCAAGTTGGTCAACAAAAGAACTACAAGAGCAATTGACACAGGCCCAAAAGCCTACAAAGGAAAGACCGAAGATATCAAAGGAGGTAAGTCACATGTTTTTGATCATGTTGAACTTACATTCCGTTAATTATTTATCTATCTGTTCTTTAATTATCCTTTATTTATGCACTATTATTTTATGTACAACAAATATTTAGAATGACATGATACTAGCTATGTCCTACCGCAGAGAAAACCCTTTTAAATTTGATAGCCATATTCACTTTAATAAGACTTAGTAATGTTAAATCTACTACTTAAATAAGCATGGTAGTGTAGAAAACTCAACGGTTTCATATTACTAAACGACAGAGCACTTTACCGGTAGTCTTGCACAAGTGATTCTAGGAAAGGAAACATCATGGGAAACCACGAGATGGTTAGGTAGTATTGCTGTCGAGCATTGGGATATGGGTTTAGAGATGGAAAAATGCCTCAGAGAAAGTAATGACAAAGCTTCGGACAAAAGTAAGGAGAAGAACCTTATACTAAGCAAAGAACATAGTGATCGCTAACTATAAGTTTTGACTCATCAAACCTGGTCTAGTAGCTGCTCAAATCGACTGAATCTCTACAGGAGTGTAGGAGCATGGTATGGAAACGGTAAAACCATACTAAACAACGGTAGATTCCACTCAGGATAGACATAAGTATACCAACCTAGCCAGTGGATACCCGGGTTTGAGTTGGTAATCGACCGGGTAGAGGCTATATAAAGAGATGAGCAATGAAACAACCTTATTTTTCTTGATTCAGTCATGAGGGTTAAGGAATCTTGTGGGTAAAACTAGGCAACTCTACGCAATCATCATGATGGTATTTCAGATATGACGTGCTTCTGGTAAAAAAACTATATTCAATGGGTGATTCCAACAGCGAAGCATAAGTAGATTTGAAAATCATCTGAAAATGTCGAAATCTAGTAATCAAGTTTTTAAAACCCCCAAATTCCGTAAGAAGTATATGATCTGTATTTTATGTTCAAAAATGTTTACAAATAGCATTGCATCCACAAATACTCTAATAAAATCACTATATCCCAATCTCTTGAAAATCGTGGCAAGTAGTTGTATACCATTTCTCCATGTGACTTGCTGAGTACGGTTGATTGTAATCAATCTTGCTATATTTTCCACCACAACAGATACCAGAAGAGGAAAAATATGTTACAAGTTTTCGTGTTAGAGTTATGATGCACTCAAGCGTTCGTGTGAAATTTTCTTCGGTTCTTCTAATTGTAAGTTAACTTTTGGGCTTGAACGCTCGTTAAAATTTCTAAAGTTGACCATTAGGTCTTATTTTAATCAAATTAATCCTTTCAAAATGTTCATGAGCAATCATAATATCACTTCTATCCGCAACTGAACTCCTGAGCTGTTGCGGAACGTACGACTGCTCTGTTCCCACAAACGGGGTCATTACAGAAGTATGATTGGTCCTCTCTTTTTTTTCTTTTTATTATTTACTGTGCTTGTAGAGTGATGAACTTGCTACTACATGGCTGGATGATGAAGATGTATGAGCTGCCATTCCTGCCAAGCGGGTAGATGAGTAACGAATCAATAGTTTCATTTGAATTTACTCCTAAAACCAGCACTACTAACATTCTCTTCTTTCTAGGGAAGTACCTCGATCGAAATGGCACATCAGAAAAGATTAATTGGATCATGGGAACTGTGTACTGCAAGAATGGAAAGCATCACAAGAAGTTCACAGCTATGGGATATCGTGTACTAATTTACAGGCATGGGAAAAACCATTAAGTTAACATTTGACAATTTTAAATGTGAGTAAATTATTAAGTTAAATTCGTTCCAAAATAAACTTATACAGTTAAATTAGTATATGGGGTCAATAACAGCTGGGACTACTAGAAAATAGTAGTTCATAACGAAGTTACCCTTGTTATACGTTAAGATTTAGGAACCTGGATGTGGGAACGAAACCAAGAAACTTTCCTGCCCCAAAACCGGATGGTTCGTGGTTTTTAATCTTCAAAGTTTGTTGTTTCGAATCTAACGAACAACCAATGATACACTTGTTTAGCCAGATGAAGCAATGAAAGGGGTGTTTAGGGGTATGAACCAAACTAAGATTCCATTATAAAGTTTAGCATCGCGATACATATTGTCCTTAATCTTCACCTTTCAGCGTCTTCAAAACGAATGGAAATTGACGCATTGATTCTTGCTTCAATCACAGAGAACAGCATATTAAAAAAACAAGATACTTAATCACTTCTTTTAAAAAAAAGATATATAAATACTGTTGACTGTGTTGATTTTGTAGTGGAGAATATGACCTCTGTATTCCTTTCACCGGGACGGAACCATGGGTCAGATCCATGGGCTACCGAGTGATTGATACTTGGCGGCCATGGTACTTTAAGAGAGCAAGTCGCCGGGTTTTTTTTTCCATCATTGTTCGCCTTAGAACATCATATTTTCTTCCCAATGCCTTGAAGAATTAATGTCCTATCGATGCTTTTTTTTTTCAATTATGTACCTTACGTGCCACTGTTATCGAATAACTTGTGAAAACTTAAAACACGTGAGAATTCAAGAGCAATATTTTAGTACCTAGATAAAAAACTTACATGTATACCTACTAGAGTTGCAGTCATAGTAGTACTAGGCTTTTGTTCAGACTTCAAGTAGGAATTAGGAAACACGGGAAAAAGAATGTCTGTGCACAAATTTTCGATACTGAAGCTATTTCTATTTTCTACCATTGTAGACACACACAAGGTTATGATCATAATCTCACTTTCCACACCATAAAGGTATGTGACCAAGCTTCTAACACCAGCTCCTTCACCTCGAATCAAAGCCAATTTTAGCACTGTTTCACACCACATTTATAAAAATAACAGTATGCGAGATGTATTGACAAAAATACAATTTTTGTTGTCGGTGGGACAGCGGCAGTGCTCGCGAGGCGACGCGTGGCGCCTGTCCCCGGGGTCAAGGCAGCAGCCTATCACCAGTGCAAAGTGCAGTTACCTCCTAATTTTTTCCCTGGCCATCGTTTGTTTGAATTTTTCAATATATCAAATGAGATCAAAAATTACAAAAATTAAAGTACAGCCTCCCAACACATTCCTCGTAGTATAATTTTTAGGAAATTTTATCTATGGCGAATGTTTCTCAAAAATTCATACAATTTTGATATTTTTATGATTTTTTACATATAACAAATGAGCTCCAAAAATTACAAAATTTTATGTGAAGTCTCCTGATACAGTAATAGTTATTATGTAATTTTTTGGGAATCTTATACAGTCCAAATTAGCCACGTTTAACTTAACATGAATTTAACCAACCAATATTAGTACAAATAATACAAAGCACTATTGGCTGTTGAAGTCTGTCGCCAGCCCCCCAGGCGGTAGGTAATTAGGCCAGCTAATTAGCCGACCTAATTACCTATCTAATTTTTTCATTTAGTGTTTGTTCAAATTTTTAAATATATCAAATGAGCTCAAAAAATTATGAAAATTTATGTACAGCCTTCCGACAAACGTTCCTCGTAGTGTAATGTTTGGGGAATTGTATCCATGGAAAATGTTGCTCAAAAATTCATACAATTTCGATATTTTTATGAGCTTTTACATATAGCAAATGAGCTTCAAAAATGACGAAATTTTATGTGAAGCCTCCCGGTGCAGTAATAGTTATTATGTAATTTTTTGTATTTTTATGCGATCTGAATTAGCCACGTTTGTTTGGATTACCTGTGTGCCCGCAGTTTGCAGCTCCGGAGGCCGCCACTGGCCCTACAAAAGACTATGAAGTTCATCCTAAAGCAGGCCAAAAAATAGTGTACAACCTTACCTGTAGCCGTTCCTCGGATCACAGTGCACACATGAGCCACCCAGTTGGGGCACCATGCTCACCCACCAGGTCATCACGACCTAGGGAGTCCGGCCGACCATCGCAATCTACTGAGTCTACATGGCGTCGTAGTACTAGCCACCAATCATTCGTGTGCTGTACCGATGAGGAGATAACTTACGTACGAACATACATGTTTTTCCTATTTCGCCTTGCGTTCCACTAACATCATGGCGTTCTCCCGCCGTAGGTTCATCGTCGAGATGCATCCTTTTTGCCGTCCGCACCATTTGCACAGACTACCGCTCCTCATCGTTCATCTTTGCTGCACATTCGAGAGATAGGAAATTCGTATTGTACATCCGGAATATTTGTTGTGAATAATATCATTTCATCTTGCAGCCTCTAATTCAACATGGAGATGACGACGAGTCCACTGATGATGACATGGGCCTCCCAGATGCTTCTAGAGAGCAATACACGGTGCCAGGATTTGCAGCATACGCAAGACAAGGCTCAGCATTCTCAGCATACCCAGGGTTTGGACACTTCAGTGGGTAGAACTCCTCTAGCTTCACTACCACGTACAGTCAGGGCCAAAGCTCGTTCGCACCACAAGGGGTATTTCTATAGTCCTTCGTACATGATATTATTGCGGGCGGCTCATAGTTCGGCACGTCTTAGCTGGACAACTTCGACCCTTACCGACCCAAAGGCATCAGTAACTTTGCCTACTAGACCACCGCCACTCACTAAGCAAACAAAACGGTTCCCATACCTCCTCTGACCTGATACGTCTCTGGACCGACTGACGTACTCAACGGGACATGCTCGTGCACGACTAAAGACAAGACCACGTATAGGCAGGCAAGCGCAGCGAGAAGATAGCAGTGGCTCAGAAGAGTGAGCCATATTGCATCCTGTGATGCATTTTTTTGTAGTACTATAATAACTTTTAATTATACAAATTCTTAATGTATCAAATTGTAAAAAAATGTGAAATATTCGTTAAATTTATGGTTAAGTTAATCCAAACAAACATGGCTAATTCGAACAGTATAGAATTTCTAAAAAATTACATAATAACTATTATTGTATTGGAAGGTTTCACATAAAATTTCATAATTTTTGGAGCTCGGTTACTATATGTAAAAAGTTGTAAAAATATTGAAATTGTATAAATTTTTTAGCAACATTCGCCATGGATAAAATTCCCCAAACATAACACTGTGAGGAACGTTGTGTCGGGAGGGTGTACATAAATTTTTGTAATTTTTTGAGCTATTTAATATATTTAAAAATTCAAACAAATACTAAACAGAAAAAAATAGACAGGTAATTATTACCTGCCGCCTACGGGCTGGGCAATAAGCCACCTGCACCCTGGGCGATAGGCTACCTGCCACTCAGCCCCCGAGTGACAGGCACCTGCCGCCGGGCGACAGCGCCACGCGTCACCTCGCGGATGCTTCCATCCAGCCCGCCAACGGCAAAAATGATATTTTTGTCAATACGTCTCGCATACTGCTATTTTTGTAAATACAGTGCACAATAGTGCCAAAACTGGCTTTTATTCCCTCCACCTCTACTCAAACTGAAAAGTACTATCATCTGTAGCAAAAGTTTAGCATATTAGATATTTTTTCCTACCAAGTTTGAACCAAAATTTGATGGTACAGTTCCGACTTACGTTAGCTGAATGACGATCTCAACAACATCCACAGTTGCTAAAAGTTTACCCACTTTTCGGTGCACATTTTCTCCTGTAATTTGGTTGTAGCTTTCTTTTTTTTTTGAATACGGAAGTCTTTATTAATAAACCAAGAACAGTACATCAAGATGATACACAGCCTTGGAATAAAACTTCCAGCCTCTGCCTCGCTCGGAGACACACAGCTACACCAATCAAAATCAAGCAAAATCTAATGACTATCAATCCGAAGACTAGATCACCACCCATATGCCCGGGAGTAAATATCCTTGGCCGCACGGTCCAAATGTTGTGAGGCCTCCACAACTAAACCCTGCAAATCCGTTCTGTGAAGGATAGCCCAAGAACGGAGTCGATGAGAAGCCGCAAAAATAACCTGCAAGGAAGAAAAAGTTTGTTTCTTTTCAAAACTAATGTCATTTCTGTGTAACCAAATTGACCAACAGATAGTTGCTGCCCCAAGCAGAACTAGCGGTTTCAAGTTTTTAGTTACACCATTTAGCCAACTTCCAAACATATGTGATACTGTTTGGGGTTTCATTATGTTGAAGGATATTTGGGGGATACTCCAGACCGCTCTTGCAAAACGACAATCAAAGAACAAGTGCTTAATTGTCTCGTCTTCGTGACAAAAGCAACATGTTTTGCTTCCTTGCCAGTTACGCTTAGCTAGGTTATCTTTAGTCAACACAACACCTCTCCGGAAATACCACAGAAAAACATTCAGTTTCAGTGGTGCCTTTAGCTTCCATAGTCTCTTATTCAAATTAGGCACATCTGTACGGATCATGGCTTGATAGAATGATTTCACCGAGAACTGCCCATTTAGGTGTAAGGACCAGCGAAACACATCATGTCCTTGGGACAACTGTTTAGTAGTCAAACGAGGAAGAAGATTATTCCACGCCACTAACTTGGGACCAATAAGGTCACGTCGCCATGATAAATTTGGAGGATCGGAGTTGAGCACTTCCGAAATAGTTATGTATTTTGGTCGTGCAATATTATAAAGACCAGGGTACTGATCTTTTAAGGGAGAGTTACCTAACCACTTGTCCTCCCAGAACCTCACTTGTGTCCCGTCCTTAATAATGGAAAATCCAAAACGGAAGAAATCTTGTTTAATCTTCAGAAGACTGGACCAGAATTGGGAGTCCCCTTGCTTTCTTTCAACTTGAACAAGTGGTTTAGTGCCTAGGTATTTGTTCCGCAAAATTTGTTGCCAGGTACCGTCAGTCGTGAGAAGCTTAAAAAGCCATTTACCTAAAAGGGCGATATTTTTCAAATGCAAATCATGAATCCCAAGACCACCTTGGTCTTTGGGCTGGCATAGGATATTCCATTTAACAAGACGGTATTTCCTCTTTTGTTGTAGCTTTCTAACAAAGTGACCACATTTCAGGAAGTTGGACACTGTTCCTGAGTACAAGCCCTAGGAGACGCTTGCGTTCTACAGCCACTGGCTGTCAGGAGAAAAGATCTAACTGATCCGGATAACTGCAAGTTGATCCGGCTTACAGTCATCAATTTTGCGGACAACCTGTCGTTTTTTTCACTCACTGGAAAGTGTTTCGTACCTGAATGAAGAGTGTACTTCTTTCAATGCAAAACAATGTCAAACCCAATAAAGAATCCAGGGCTCTAAGGCTTTATTTTTTACAAAAGTAACCCCGATAGCGGAATCGTTAGGCGACTAGACCGTATCGCCCAACAGCTAAGCGATATGCAGGCAGTCGCCCAATGGTTAAGCGATAGGAATGTAGTCACCTAATGGTTAGACAACAGGTGATGTTGCCCAACCATTCAGCGACAGCACCTCCTGTCGCCCAACCGTTCGGCGACTGGAACCCAAATTAATCAATTTTTGATTCTAATATGAGATTGAACAACATCTGTTGATGGTGTTGTTAGACTATAAAGTAGTGCTATATGACAGTTAGGAATATTTTAGGTACTCAGTTGTATGTTATATGGCAAAGAAGTTAGTATTTGATGTCTTAATTTGTAAATAAATATAGTAGAGTTTGAGTATCAATTTTATTGTCATGGTTTGGGATTCTTTGATGAAAAAATATAATGCATACAAATCCCGTTGTACAGTTGAATACACCCGAAGATAGAAGGGTGATGAAATGTTCCAATCAGAGATAAATTGGAAGACAATGAACATGTAATATATTGGAGTCCCTGAATTGGCGCTCATACGATGTGATTACATGGCATAATACTTCCGGTAATTACTTAAGTAAATGTTGATGCTACAATGGTACACCGTGACAGAAACTTCGGACTAATGCTAGAATACACGTATGTGTATAAAGGAACAATATGACCAGTAGAGGGTTGCTACGGAATGCCTCAAACTACTGCGTGGATCATGACTATTTACCCTTTCTTGCGAGCTCGGTGTTGTACTCCTCACCCACCGCCCTTGCTTTGGCCGCCAGTTCGCGCTTTCTCTTGCGCTCCTCCTCGCGGGCCTTGCGCTCCCAACGCCTGCATGCCTCGAGATGAGCCTGCGTCTCCCGTCAGATATGGTCACTACGCTCTTCATTGTGGCGGCGCTCCTCCAGTCTCTCGCAGTTGGTCTTGGCATCCCACTCCTCGCAGTCAAGACGCCATAGGTTGTGTTGGTGGAACTGTCGATCGTTCCAACTGCGTAGGCACATAGCAGATTCGGAGACTACGGGCAAACGAGAGAGGATGTTAATGCACACTTGCGGAAAGAAATATTATGGGAATAAGTTGTAGCAGGTCCTTACCGACTACCGATAGTGGCTCATGTCCTAGTGGTGTGAGGCATTCGAGTTGTGCTGCCCCACGAATGGGCGGTCCCTTGTTCCTCTTGTCAATGTGCTTCCTACTGTGCTCATCCAATAACACACATAAAGAATCAAATTTGTGTTACTAGTGCTGCATAGCTAGCCTCTTGAACAGCTTCATCAACAGTTACTTCAGGAACTGCTTGAAAATTTTGGCCCCTATGTGGCAAATGCACCATCTTTTCCTCATATCCGGCCAAGGGAACAGCTCCTCAGAGTCTTGCTAAAGTTTTCTTATGGCCTTCAGCATCTCAACGTGGCGATCATGGATTACACACACACACACACACCAGAACAAGCTCCAACAACTCCCACCCGCAAATATCGAAGGAACCACAACCAGCTATCGTAAGAATCTGGCTCTTGTATTTGCTGGTCAAAAAGGTCCCGTCAACTGAGATCACAGGTAGTATATGCCTGAAAGCCTCGATGCAGACACCGAAAGCTAAAAAGGCCCTCTATAATAGCACAAAATCTAGCAGCCTTGTAGATGGCTTGTCCTCCACAGTAGTATACGTGCCCGGGTTTTTGTCCTACAGCAGCTAAAGCATACGAGGAAGGTTATCATATGTAGGATTGAATACTACTAATATTATATTTGAATTTCTTCTCGATAGCCACCATGATGTGCTTGGCCTCCATGTCCTTCTTCTCCACTATCTCTCCATACTTCAAATTGGCTATAAATGTGGACTTTAGGTTATAATGTCTTGGTAAAACACTGCTGAGCATGTAGGAGTACGGCTCAACCTTCGAGACAATCCAATGAGACTTATACTTTGGTCTATGTGCGTGCACTCGCCAAGAACAACCAGTCTACTTGCACTTGATGGTGTACTATTCTGAGCTAGATTTGATGACCCAAAACATCCATTGCATGGACAGGGCCCACAGCTTATGGCATCCTGCAAAGATGCCTTGTTAGCAAACATTGAGTGCAACCGAACCTCTATGACATGGTACTCCCACGGTGATTCATGTTTGTCATGCGCAGCAACACCCTTAATGTCAAACATGTCCCATTCCTAAAGGATGGGAGCTTCATCCTCATTGGAACTATCTTCGTCGTCCTCTTGTACAGCTTCCTCTGCAGCCGAGGCTATCCAGTTATTACTCTCCATTTGATACACTATATACTCCATATGCTCCCCTTCATCAGCCTGTCTTGTAGGCTTAGCATGCGATGACCAATCTTCCTCTCTGCATCTACCGCGTCAGTCTCGTCACGAGCAACATCCTCTGCACTCTCCATAACACAGGCCTCCGAGTCCTTTTCTTGACCAACATGCTGGCGCGAGCTGCTCCCACCACCCAAATGATATTCGTTGGTGGGGCCTTGTACATCTTCTTTTGGGCATGGCTATACAAGTAGTACACACTCGTATCCATGGCACCGACAGCCTTCCAGAAAGCCCTTTCACACAACCATGCACATCAGTCTTCTCAACTCCCATCTAATGTGCATGGGAGACCAGCTCTAAAGTCCTTATATGATGACGCTGCACACCTCAAGGTCCAAGAAGAAGCTGCAAGTGAGCCAGTACATCACATATGCGATTCGAGCATTCTCGCCGTCCGAGTGTACCAGAGTGACTTACGGAAAACTGCTCAAGTCAACACCTTACGGACCTTCATGAACAGTGCCAACACCGTAATGTACTTTCAATTTAGTGGGTACCAACATGGTTGATGTCTGCCTGCAAATATTTTCAATATTGCAACTAGTCAAATCACATCACACGTTATGAAAGTACTATTGTACTGTAATTTAGATTTCTATGGACGTTCATCTATCGTGAACAACTACACTATTGCATGGTTAAGACGTTCATTCTCTAAAGTAGATGCCACAATGAATATGCATGCCTCTTGATATTGCTTAATTTTCTCTCATAGCGTAACCCTTCCATTGCCCATTACACTTGTAATAGCAGAAGCGAACAGTGTCATACTTTTTTTTTGTTCCAACTCCTAGCCGTCAGATCATTTTTTGAAGAAAAAAAATCAAAGGTCAATATCAAGTGCTACTACGGTGAACTGATGCGTCCCATGAATCCCGGTAATTGCGTGACCTAATAACTCCTAAGAGATAGGTCATCGTGTATAATCTGACATGACCCCATAGATGAAAGTAGACGGACAGTTCATCGAAAAAGAGTAAAGTCCATTACCGGTCCTTAAACTTTTTATACTGTGCCATTCCGGTCCATAAACTTTTAAAGTATGTCATCCCGGTCCTTAAACTTTCAAAGTGTGGCAATTTCTTTTGAAAGTCTATGGACCAGATGACACAAGATAAAAGTTCATGCTACAACTACATAGGATATTGCCACACTTTGAAAGTTTAAGGACCGGGATGACATACTTTAAAAGTTTATGGACCGGGATGACACAGCATAAAAAGTTTAAGGACCGGTAATGGACTTTACTCATCGAAAAACTTTTGATGCTTTAAAAAATCCGAATTTTATGCAACAGAAAAAATGGCTACTGATATATCATAAAGTTTGTCGTGTGCATGCATCATTGTTGCTTTCTCCTGACCTCCGGGAAAAAGATTAAAAAAGGCTCTAATGGTATAATCCCCCTCACTCTAGAACGAAAGGTGCGATCTCGTAGTTCTTGGTAGGTACTCTATCTTTTCATTGAGGACAAAAGAACGATGACAGAGAGGAGAACAATATTGTACTACTCACCTTAGCCATTCAATAAAGACAATCTCAGTGCCACACGCCAAAGCCGCTGATGAGTAAAGCCAGAGTCCAAATCAGCGACTAAAAAAGCTCAATGATAGAGAAGCACAGGTAGAGGGAGGCAGAGAGGACAAGTTTTGTATTGAAGTCCAGCTACTGACGAAATAAGACCAATGAGTAGTCTCACCCATTTACGTTTCTCATCTTTATTAATGTCTCCACTCGAGCCTCTGCTGGCTTTATTTTTCTGCTAAACCTGGTAGCTCAATGCACACCAGAGGAACGGCACCAGACAAGAAGATAAAGAAAAAACATTGGAAACGAACTAGTCTAGCACAATGCTTCTTTTGCACCCAGAAACGCCATAAACACAGATGAACACACAAAATCAAGTTACTGGCACCAGCATTGCCAACATAAACAGTATACATTCTGGAGGTCAACATTCTACCAGAAAACATTACATCAATGAGGATACGACAAACGAATCAACTTGAAATCCCTAGTGACAAAAGTCTGAAGATTCGTTCCATCCACTATGGAGTTCACCAAAGTTCAACTGTCCTTTCACCAAACTGAAGTAAGCTACTGCAGAAAGAAAGTATAACGATGATCTAGAGAAATAGCCAACAAGGCTTCTGCTACAACCAATCATACCATGCCTCCCAAAAGGGTAAATTTAGGAAGCAACCACGCCTGGCCAGCGCAGTACTATTCACCTGAACTTCGGCTTCTTTGAGGGCCCTCCCTTGAAGCTACTACGCTCTGGTGGTGGGCGGGACTTGCTGAAGGTCTTCACCTTGCGGCGCCTCCTTTCTTCCTCACTGTCCGACTCCACACCATTCTCCCTGTCTGCATTGCTTGCCTCCCGTTCCAGCTCCTCCCAGGTCTTACCCTTCTCTTCCTCAGAGTCCTCTTCAGAAACCTCCTCACCATCCTCATCTGATTCCACCAAGGACTCGCGGTCGGAATCATCTTCTTCTGATTCGACTCAGGCTCAGCATCAGAAGGCTGCACTCTGATCTGATTCCTCTGTTTCCTCTGTCTCAGAATCACTTGCCTCCATATTCAAGAACTCCCAGCCACCGTCATCAATGAACTTCTGTGGGTCATCGATGATAGTTTTCAGAATAGGACGCCAATTCAGGTTCAGCCTGCTCTCATAGTACTTGAGGTCAGTTGTGTCAAGCCACTCCTTTATTGCATCAAGCGACGTTGATGGAATGGAATCAATGCGAAGAACATCCTTCTTGAAGTCCTTAAACACGATAGCCATGTCAAAGTTCTTCGTTCCAAAGCCCACCCTCTCCAGATTAACAATCTCTATCTCACTCAGGGTCACCACCAAGAAGGGAGTCTCAATTAGCTCAACCAAACAAGTTGATGTTGGAATGATAAAAGCAGAAGCTTTATACGGAACCCCATGGAACCCAAGCTCTCTAAGAGGGATATCAAACTCCAGATCAAGCCCCTTGAACTGTGGCTGCGACCAGTGGTCATTAACCTTGTTCACATAGTTCTGGAAATCCATGTTTATTCTGTTCTTCCGATCCCTCTCACGCTGCTCTTCTTCAATCTCATCAGGATCAAGCGCCGATCTCCTACTGCCACCAAGAGTTTGAACAACATCCATCACTTCAACATAAAATTGGACATCCTTTGTCTTCTTGTTTCCAACCATGATATGATTGTGCAAATGGAAATGAAGGAGGGTAATCATTTCTTTTCTGCTGGCTGGAAGAAGGCATGCTTTATATTCCCAAACATGATGTCCACACGCTCATCAATCCTTGAAGTAGAATATCTGAAACCATTGAAATGGGCCTCAAGAGTTCCTGTAAGCTTTCTCCCACGACCACCAAATGCAGGCCGTATCCACACATCATTAAGTCTCATTGGCTTCATTCTGTTGCTTGCAACCTGGAGTTTCTCCTGAGTAACGAGGGTGGCCCTTTCAGCTCTCTCTGACTCCTTGAAGCAACTTGCCTCCTCAATGTTTTGATCTGTTGAACAACTTCACTGCTATGTCGTGGATCTTTCGATCGGAATGTAATCTCTTTCAAGTAGATAGCACCTTCACCTTGAGACTTCAGATTGCTATCATTTGAGAATGGCATGCCAGGTACATTGAAGAAAACCCGGATAGTGCAGGTGCGGTTGTCCTGGTGGCTTGTCACACTCTTAACAGTAGAAACATGGAAAGGAACCATACTGCCATAAATAGGTAAGAGGACAGCTTCATTCTTCTGATCTACTTGTATCACCAACTCTCTTGAATATGGTACATCATTAACATTCTTGTACGCAATAAGCTCATTTGAAGCCCTTGCAGGACCACGTCCCTCACCAGAACCAGAACCAACACCAGCAAGCCTTCTAGCAGTCTCTTCATTCTTTTGACGAGCAAGTTCAGCCTGGTGCTGTCTCCGGAGCTCTTCCTTGGACATCTCCTGGTTGTCTGACCGAAGCGTCGCCTTGGATGGGACTGCCTCCTTGCCATTTGGCTCAACTTTCACCCGAGGAGCATCATCCTCATCATCATTAAACGAGTATGCGACATCCTTAACGGCCTTGGAGCAAGGTGCTGTTAAGATCTCTGGACCCTTGTTCACTATAACTGTATCAGCCAATAGCAAAGAGAACTGCTTTGTCTTCTCATTGTTGGTTTCTGCCTGGACATTATGCAAACCAAGGGAGACATTGAAAATCATCCCCTCTTTTATCAGACGATCATTCTTGGGATTCAAATTTAAGCCAGATTCCCGGAATTCGAGGCCCATTCCAGTTCCAGCCGACTTTGTTAAATTAGGAAGTAGCTCAGGTGCATTCTTCTCAATCACAGCAACTGCAGCCTTATAAACTGCGTTCATCTGATTGCCTGGTTTCAATGCTGCTATAGCAGCTTCCTGGGCTTTCAAAAGGGTCTCATATGCCTTACTCTGTGTAGAGGTGGCATCTATCAGATATGTTCTGGCGACATTGGAACAATAGCTACCGTACCTGGACCCAATTGCACATATGATAACACTTGCCGAATCATAGTAGAGATCATCATCATTGCTGGAGGCACCTGGCTTGAGATCAAACTTCCCACCACTTTGAAAGACAGGAGGGTAGCATATATCAACATTTTCAGCCTTCAACTTCACCTTGACCTTCAGAGGATCAAGAATAGCCTTCTCTGTTTCATCCATCAATGAGTAGTGTGAGACTTTCCTCTCCTCATCAATAACCTTCTCCAGCTTCGGAACCACAAAATTTTTCAATACAGATGAAGTTAGGTAAGCAGCCTTCTTCGCACATGTGATCTCTGTGGCATCCTTCACAGAAAAAAGCTCAGAGAAGCCATTTGTCACATCTGTAAGTTGTACAGATGACCCAGATAACTTGTCTGCCCATGCTTCAAGGAGCTTACCCTCAGGTGCCTCTTTTGCAATGTGTCCAACAATTGGAGTGTCAGATTTCGACTGAGCACAAACAGCATGCAATATGTCATCCATCAAGTCAATGCCATCCCCATTCTTAGCCTTCACGTGCAAGACAATATCAGCACCAACAGCCTCATTTGCAGCCTTCTTGAGGGTCCCGATGAGATTTGCTTTCTTCTGGCTGCATAAGAAATGAATCTGCTTGTGCGTGAACACAATTATGGTTTCTGGAAATTCATATCCAAGTAACCAGATATCCAGAGCTGAGGATTTCAAATAACGAAGGTCTTCAGAAGGAGGTGGAGTAGCAATTGCGATACCATCGGACGAACCCCAAAGATCAGACTTGTTTTCTTTCCAATGGTCATAGAACACCTTCAACCGCTTACTGAAGTTCTCTTGATTGATTGAATAAGCTCCAGAGCCTGACTTTGCATTACCATTATCTGCCATCTTTACCAAGAAGCTCACATTAACCTAGCCAACTGCAGAAAATATTGACCCATAGTTATTTTACTGAAATCATTTCACAATTAATAGTTATCCTGTCAAAAGAGAATGCAATGAATATAAGGAAAATATTGAAAGCCAAGACCAAAAAAAAACCTCACAAAAAAAGCAAAGTGATAATACAGAACGTCACTGCTTATCACATTTTTTTTCTTGAGAACAAAGCTTGCAAGCTGATTCAATTATTCTGGATTTGCTTGTCACAACAAGCAATTGTGGTCTTGGTAACACTCTAAACAACAAAACCACATTAGTTATCAAGATCATTTCTTTTAACACAAAACAATACAGATATTTCCATGGTGAATTCTTGCAATCTTAAACACATATCCCCTACAAAGATTTAAGGTTTCAAAACCAACTGCTATGTAGATTATGAAACGTGGAACAAAACAGTCATTTTATCTATCAAAAAGGAATACAATAAAAGGATGCATAATTTCCAAATTGAGGTCAAAGATTATCTATGATAGAAGTAAATTTGGATATTCAAAATTTTCACATAGATAATGTTGCCATATTTTTATGGAAAGAAGTCAACCTATTATGTTACAAATCAAGAGTACCAAAGATAAAGTGATGATAGTACAAGATATCCGGTATTCCGGTGCTATATTTCAAATCAAGATTTTTCATTGGTCTATCTAATTCAGTCCTAGTCTCCTAGATAGTCACAAGATCAACTAAATAATGATGAAGAGGTAAAATATTACAAAAAAATAAGAGCAAAACATATAACCGCTTATGTTAATGTTACCATAATGATCATGTTAACACAAGGCTATTTCTCTCACAATATGTATTCATTTCCAAGTTATAATGTAATGATGTGAAGAAAAAAAAAGTAAATGCCGTTGTGTTTGGCAAAACCATGCACCTGACACAACACTGATGCCATATATGCGATCGACAATCGAGTTATGGCCAGCTACATAGCTATAGCAGGCCACAACAACCACTACAGCGGATAGTGTGTGGTGGAAACTTCCATGCAGATTCACATCAGCTTTCATAGGCAGTTTTTTATTGAATTAAAAAATATCCAGATTTCGGAAATTATATATTGCACCTCCCACTTGACTCTCCAAAAGCAATTAACACATATAAAGTTATTATACTAACTATGCCATGTGACCTTCCATATTCCATCTCTGCCTTCTAATTACTTTTTTATCTAGTCATCTTAATGTCCTAGACATGCACCTATGAAACATTAAGCGGTCTTAAGCATGATTAGTAATCAATAGACTACAGCCCTTTGATTCATCACTTCAATATATCTCCAAAAATATGGTGATGCCTGCTATATTGCCTCTAAGTTATTCAAGGTAAAAAATGCTTCACCTCTACATTTTCCCCAATCCACTGTTTGAATCTGAAACGATGATGAATGAACCAACGTAACATGGAGAACTTCCGCGTATGGATTTTTTAGAATGACACCATATTTGGTCTACTTATAATACCCATCTGGCCGACAGTGACTCAAACATTTTAGGTACAATTCATGTAAAAGAGTTTCGAGTGCCATATCCATATTGCTTGAAATCATAAGAATATTTAAAGGTTACCCAAAATTAAAAGTTAGGTTGGACAAACACCAAAACATGTTAAATATGTAATTACATATTTCCTTAAAATCAACCATATACTTCACACAGATTTTTTAGGTCACTAACTGCTATTTACAATACTGCACACCTTACAAACTCTAAACGGAAGCTACATGTGGCGCTTAGATGGGGCTGGTACAGCTCTTTCAGCTTCTTTCCAAAGATTGCTAACAAATACAATGAGCCAAATCCAGCACGCTCGCTCACACCAAATCGTGGATTTCACATGCTTATAGGCGGGCTAAGGAAAAAGGTCCCAAGTTTTCAGCCAACATCGCGAATCCGGTCTACGATTGCTTGTACGTAAAGCCTACACCGCAACTTCGGCCTACAATCACTTCTACGTACGGCCTGCCATCCCATCCAGCGGCCGATGCGCCCCGAGCCCTATAGGGGCTGTTTGGTTGCCTGCATGCGGGTGGCTCGCACCCGCGCATGCAGGAAGATAGTGTTTGGTTGCCTGCATGGAGGAGAGAGCCTGCACGAGCGGATGCAAAAAATCAACTGGAGCCAGGCTGAGGAGAAACGTGGCTGAAGAGCTTCCCTCCTCAGCCTGGCCACGCTCATGCAGCTGCATGAGTACATACAGGCAACCAAACAGCCCCATAGTGTCGCAGGACCCCGCGGGGATCTTGCGCGCGTTCAAGAACCAGATGAATGGGTTGCGTTCCAACAGCGAACAAATCTGCGACACCAGTACCCCAGAAATTGGAGGTATCCAGGGGCGGACCTAACGTGGGACATGGGGGTCCAGTTACTGGTACTCCACAACGCAGCAAACAAATCCGCAACAAACTCAATGGACTGGACTTAGAACAACAATCCAAGCAAGCTAGGGCTTCCTTACCAGCGAAAGAAGAGATCAATCCAAGTCCGGATGGGTCTCCACTCCACGCCAATCCGGCAGAGCGGAGGACGACGGCGACGCCTACGAGAGAAGAATTCCTTCGCTTCGAGGGTTAAACGATGTTGCCGTGAGAATTTGAGACAAACGACGAAGCAATAGCCGCCGCCGTCGTGACGAGATATGGAGAGGAGTTCGAGGAAGAGGATGGGCTGGAAGTAGAGACGAGACGGGATTGGATTGGGCTGTGAGGATTGGGGATTTGGGGAGGAGGAGGAGGAGGGAGGATAGGAATCTTGACGATGGTCTGGATGTCGTGCTCAATATTGGGGATCCATTCTAGGGTTCATGTGGAAGTGAAAGGGACAGATTACTTGGCGCTGGCCAATGCATCGCTCGGCTACCAGGTTTCAACGCCAGCTGCAACGCAGCGTCGTGCGTAGGGTTCTGCCGGTCGCCCGTTTCGCCTCGGTGCATATTACATGTTAATCTATAGATTAAAGGGCATGTTCTTTTTAACTAAAGTTTTTAATATTTGACTATAGCTTATAATTTTTGGACTGTTTATATGAGTGATTATAGAATAATAAAAACTCACGTGCGGTTTTTGCTGATATAAATGAAGTTGGTACAGTATATACTACAATTAACTAGTAGACTCTATCTTAAAAAAAATACTCCGTTTAAAACCTAATTACTGTAGAAAAGCCAAAAAGCAACTTTTAAAAGCTCAAAAGAACAAGACCAAAATTAGTAGATTGAATAGTTTGGATGGGTGAACTACATGAAAGGTGTAGATAATTAGGGATTTTAGAGAGTCCTTAAACATGATTTTTGGATGGATTAGACAAGTTATGAAATTTAGAAGACTGCTATCTATGATTGGTTGCTGGTGATACAGTTGTGGGAAATCATTAATTTGATTGATAAGATGGTGGAATTGATTTTTATGTATAATTAGAAAGTGATAGATAGTATTATGTAGTATCTGAATATATCTTGGTTCATTGAGTTTGTGTGTGTGTGTGTAATAGATATGAAAATGATAAGCTCGTTGTCAGAAGATGACAGAACAGTCTTCTGGTTTAAAAACTATGGATTTAATAATTTAATCTACACAAGTGGTCAACTAAGAAATTGTGGGGAGCTTTATGTAGCCTCCAGAATGGTAATATTTGCTGTGATAGGGTTTGAGAGTTGGAAGTTATGACTTTTTTAGTTCCAAGACAATAGGGGTGATTGTCCAATAAATAAGAAAAATTGTGGATTTAAATAGTGTGTAGAAGTGTTGTCGATTAAGTGTTTTCTTGTATTGCTATAGCTTGTATTGAGATTGAGTATTTACTGTAGGAGTAACAGTGGGTGTGTTACCTTTAAATCGTCCTAATCGTGCAACTAAAAAGATAAGTGCATGGTAGAATAGTACTCGAGTACTTGAATTTGTGGTTAAATGAATACTTGTCATAATGATTTATATGATTATACCTATTTCATATTGCCCGCATGCTCATGATAACATAATGATGATCATGATGAGGAGGAGGAGGAGGATTGTGTTAGAGCGATGATGATAGCAATTGTTTAATGCTAAAAATGGATTAAAGAAAGGTATATTCATTTGTTTAATGATGGAAAGATGTGGTCCATAGGAGTGGGATAAGGTCTCCGTATATGACATACGGGCAATGAAAATCCCCGTATGACAAAGGACAAACAATTGATCCCCACACAAAAGAGTGCGGCATGAGTAAATACTGACGGATGTTACACTCCGCTATACCGGTCTAATCATGCAAAATTTCATGATCAAAATTTAGCATGAGTCAATCATGCATTTTAGGTGTTAAAGTTAGATGATGAACTCAATGCGCTAATGATTAAGCAAAATTAATCATAAGCATCTGTGTCACTGTTGTTGTCGCTACACCTCACAGTGTTAACGTCTAATATGCACCTAAAATTACTCACAAGCATACGAGATTGTTGTAGCTTTTACCTAGAGTATTTCAAGTTATCGAATTATAGGGAGCTTTTAAGTCTTAAACCAACTTTCTAAATTAACCTACTATTAACTAGAAAACGATAATTAAAACATGTGTGTATAAATCAACCTTGGAGAATAAGCGGGGTAAAAACTAGAATTAAATAATAATAATTAGATCTTCCCTAGGTTTTGGTTCACCTATTGCAATTCAAGTATGGTAGAGATACTAATTTAATCTAGCAAATGCAATACTATGGAGGTTCATACCCTACAAGCAAATAAAAGTCAATGCGACCTTCATGGTGTCACCAAGCATCGGATCGGATCCTCTTTTATCTCACCTGCAATACTTAATATGGATCGGTAATCTAGATCTAAACACCATGCCTAATTCTTGCGCTAAGAAAATAATATATGCATTTTGATCATTTTGACAAGGCATATGTCATCGTAACCTCCAATTTTTCATTTGGTGAAGTTCATTTGGAACAATTTTCGAGGAAGCTCTTTTCAGCTCTTTTATAGCTAAATATGACGTGTTTGTGTATAGTACCTGCATCAATGACTCACTTACAAACATCTCCAAAATTTGTTACGGTTAGTAGCAAAATATGTCAAATGATTAATTATTATGTAATATAGTGTAAAAATGGTGTCAACAATCAGTCATTATCACATACCACCACACAAGTAATCAGTCATTATCGCATACCACCGTGCAAGTAGCTCTTGAGCATTGCACAGTTGCACCATCGCCATCACTAGAGGCTCCTCCTGACACACTCTCATTATCTGATCCAACGAGGTTAGGCAGATCCATGGCACCACTACTATGCGTTGCGCGGAATCGCTGACACCCAACTCCACTACTGCACGAACGTTACTTTCTTTCTATGTTCTACATAGTCTGCACAAACCAACCGATTTAGGGGATTAAAACCAACCATCGAACTGAATAAGACCTTTTTTGTTTTTAAATACTAGATTGATTCAGTTTGGTCTTGAATTTGGGTATTGGTCTCATATTATTTTCTTCCTTTTAAGTTCTAATGGATTTCGTGGATGGTGGATGTGAATAAGTACATATGGTCAGGATTGTGATAAGGACCAAAATGTTTTAAGCTGTATCTCTCAAAACATACTCCTTCCAGTCACAAATATAGGCCATTTTGGACATTGATACTATCCTGACCGTCCATCCGACCGAATAATTTTGGAGCGAATTCAGAACAAAGAAATTGATATCCGAAAATTTTGTCAGATTTCGGAGTCGGATAGTTTGTCTTAGATATGGGATCAAATTGAGAAGAGGTATCCATCAGATTTGAAACTATCCAGGAATTTTTTAGAACTATCCGGATAACTCCATCTTGGATACCTGGAATACACACACAAGACCAACCACCCATAGCCCAATAGCACCGACCAGCCACACATAGCCCTCTCACTCTCAGCCCTTCCCTAGTCCTAATGCCTTGTGGAGTTATGGTTATTGATTAAGGCATGTACAGTGGTATAGACAGCCGCTATCTATTGTTCCTTTCTATATTATCTATAGACGGTATTAAAGACATCTTCTATAATGTATTGTCTATCAGTTGTCTATAATGGATTGTCTGTAAAATATAGACAACATTAATACAATGGTACGAAACCTGTCTGTAGTAGGCTATTTATAGACAACATTGATACAATGGCATGAAAGGCATCTATAGCAGGCTATTTTTTCGTATTTAACTGTCTATAGAATTACAGACGACCTCCTTCTCTCTCCTCTTTATCTTTTATCCACATCAGTAAAATCTCTATATGGCACCTTTTATAAACAATTTATGTCACGCTATTATACATGCCCTTATTCATTTATCCCTTAGCAATCAGTTTGTACGGAAGTAGTTAATGATGGCAATTTTTTTTGTCACAGAAAGCAGTAAGCAACATTGCCAACATATTTAAAATGAATTTACAAAAATAAAATAAAATGTAGCTTGCTACTTCTTTAACTAGCTCTTCTGATGTAGTTACATTTACTTGTTGAACTGCTAACGTAGTTGTTTTTTGGATATGCAGTACATTTGTTTAATCTTCATATATGCGACATGTATAGTTTCTGTTTTCGCACAACATCCGACTAAATATCCATGACCGAGGCTATTCGCATTTGGTTTGACACATATTCGCTCCATATTTGCGACCGAGATTATCCATATTCGTATTGTATCCAGCATTGTCCGTGTTTGACTTCAATTGCAAGGAAAATATAGAATAGAATACGAGATAATCTATATCCGTCTGTATTCGTTCCGATTACACCCCTATCCATGGCAGTGGCCTCACAAGCTCCAGCTTCTTGCTCTCTGTGTCTTGCTTAGGTCATCACAGCGCCATCAACGCAAGCTTCTGGCCGCAACAATTGTCTCACTGCGTTGTCGACAGAAGCCCACATCGCACAAGAATTCCTGAGTCTTCTTCCCACACATACAACTTGAACTTGGACTACTTTTACAATTCAGTCGAAGTCGCCAAAATTTACCGGGACAAATTTCACATATGAACTAAAAACGGCCCTAACTTGTTACTCTTCGACTAGTAGTGTGCCCGTGCTAACGCTACGATAAAATACAAAACAAGATAAAATTTGTAAAAAAATAAAACAAACAATCAGATTCATTAAGATTCACGTCTCATATATTGTATAACCAAATATTTTTGTCACATAATGAATATCACATAACGACTGATCCTTTGAGGAGGTGACAACATCATTGGACTCACCTACCGACGACTTTCTCCATCCTCACATTGTTTAAACTTGAGGCTACAAAGAAAACAAACATTTTTGTCACATAAAGAAATATGAAACACAGTAATGAAATAGGTGTTTGTGGACTATTTACTTACCGTCAACAAAACAGCGGATCAACGATATTTGATGTAATCGATTACTTTTGCTTCGATTTCCAATGCCATCAAATCTTTTATTGCCGCACTGGTCGGGAGTTTCACACTCACGTGACATGCATCTATATCATTTGTTAAAGACAATAGATCTGGCATAGGACTTATAGCACAATTTCTGCCTTACGAAATTAATGATATATTCTCAATACAAATATATTTATTTAGCTAGTGCAATGAACCTTGACCAACAAAAAGTATCTTTTGGAGGAATGACAACGTGTAAAAATCATTCTCAACATCGTGCCAATTATTAACAGAGAATACACATAATGTGTCAATACTAAAAGCTTCATAGTTCATATACACTTTTGATGCAGCTTTAGAAAATTTATTATGGATATCTCGTATTATTTCTTAAATTGCCCCGTTAATAACATGCAGCAGGTCAACAATGATCTAGCGCAAATATAAATTACAGAAAATGCAGGGTTAAGGTAAGAACAAAAAGAAAGATGCAAAAAGATCGTAAAATAATTCCCACAACCAACAAGTTCAATAGTCAATACATACTCACCTATCACCGATATATTTTCCCTGGACAAAATAACTGAGGAATAATTCTTCTACAAGAGCATTTTGTTTGTCATAGCCTTGGTGTCCAGAAGTGTTATGAGCCTATGGTCATCCATTGTATTCCATTGCATTACAATCTTTTAAGTCATGATGGTACAAATGATACACATGATGTCATGAATGCCGAAATTTTAACCATGCACTTACGTGAGCCGGACATGTCATACTCAAGCCCAAGTCCTCGAAATATCTGCAAAAAGAGCATGGCAATGACTAAATACATTTTATGCAATGTGAATAAACAATACCATGACCAAGGTCAAATGAAAGAACCTCGCCATGCGGCGATTACACTCTCAAACCGCACAGGCCAAACTTCATCTTGTAGAAGTCGATTTCTTGATGCCTTCCTTAGGCGCATCGAGATTCGAAAGAATGGATGCCAACGGACCTATAAAGCAAAGACACGCGCTAGTCTCACACCATACATATGAGAATTCTGAACTTAGATCAAGATAATGAGTTAAGGAAGTGAAACCTCAAAATCGAACTTGTCCTTGGTTTGTTCCATAGCTTTCTCGAGGTTCCTTATACCAACAAAGCACCAAGGGCACACTGTATCCGAGCTCACATTGATCTGAAGAAGCTTCTTGCCAGTGTTTGAAGCCATGAATTTTGTACACCTAGAATTCACAAAGAAGTTATTCTCAAATTGGATAGATGTAATCATGTAAGATACCTATCAAAATCCAGCATAAAAAATGCAATTCACTAAGCAAATCTGAAGGCTTCCATCATTGGCGACTTTTGTTGGTCTATATCTTAAAAGAATCACCAAAGATTTCAGTAGCAATATGTCTTCCCATAATATTTAGTGATGGAAAATAGGAGATGCCCAAAGAGCACTGCAGACGGAGGTGCCATGATGCAAAGTTTGAGGTGCCATGAGCTTGGCCAATACTAACACACCGCGTGGTGTGAGAGAGATATTAGGGCCAAACTTATAGCGACCATCGGAAATATCACTCTTATGCTACCAATATGTCGAATGTAGTATGAATTAACATGTAGAACAAGATGCTTGAACAAGCCCCCATCATTGCAGGAAAGTAAAAGAAACAGAATATTTGTTTTAGTGAGGGTGAAATTAAGCGTGTAGAAAATTCTCGACATCTTTTCAATGAAATCGAAAGAAAAATCTACCTCTCTATGAATAGGAAACCCCAACCTTCCTCTCAAGATATCATTACAAAAGGCTCTTGAACCTAAAAGGAAATGTTCTTGTCTTGTTTAGTAACATTAGCATATTCACTTAGCGATGTACCGCCTGCTTACACTATTTTGTCATGATGCTCAATTGCTCATAATGCTTTTCAATGTTCCACAATCCACATTACACACCAAGGTCCCCTAAACCCCAAAAAAAAAATCCTTGAGTAATTGAGCAAATTTTAGTCATGCTACTGAACAAAATAAAATATTGCACTATTAAGTGGTTCCCCCCTCTTAAAGATATGAATCACTAATATAGCAGGTTGGAATCTATCTCCCCACTGTCAAAAGTACCATGATAGACAAAGGTACAAGGGTCATCTAAAGTTGAACAAAAGTACCAGAAAGATGAGAAAGGGATAAGCAACATTTTACCTTGCCCAACTCCATCAAGAGATGGAAACTTGCAATGGTAAGCTCCAGAGAACTGCTATTTTGAAGAATCTGAAAAACAGCATTGTACATTCTCCTTGCAAAAGGAAAGATTTACATGAAAAAATTTCCATATAATGATGGGAATTGACAAAAATAACTTCCAGATTCAACAAATACTTCTCAAACGAAATTGCGAAAAACATTTAGTAAAACGCCTAATTAGTCGGAACAATTAAGGCATAAAAGCATTACTTCTTGCACACTGCAAGAAACGTTTCTGATAATTAAAATAAACAATACATTATACATGTGTAAATGCGATTACTTTTCTTCAAACGGTAAGATCAACTGTTTTCTTGTTATCTTTCGAAATTTCAAGAGAGCTACAATCATTCCAAAGTAGCCCATACCATTGCATTGTCACCACATGGTTTATGAAAAAATTATCAACGATAGTAATGCTATGTGTCAAAGTGAATCATACCTTCTTCACCCAAGTGGTATTGTAGCACCGAAGCAGAGTGTGCATACTTTGGTAACATCTTCAACCTTGCCTGTTTATATAATAAAGGATCCGGTTACATCGAATTTACATCAAATAGAGAAATACCGCAAGTGACATTGTCAAAATGTTGATTATTCCATATGTTCGGACCAGAAAAGGTCAATAACACCACCATAAAGAGAACAATTGGCTTAATTGAAAAAGTCAATCATCATGACTACATGAGACTCATAAATGAAGAACATCTGTAATAGAATATGTGGGCATACCAAGAATAAGCTCAACATCGTCAACAAAGCCCATATTAAGCATCTCATACGCTTCATCAAGGACACGGAATTTCAAAGACTTCAAATTGAGAGTTCCTTTGCAATAAAATCTGGGCAAGAAAGTCATGCACAAACATTAGAATAAAATTATGAGATTTTGGGCGAATCAACCGAAATATCAACAAATGAAAATAATTACCTTGACACGGCCAGAGTCCCAACTATAATGTCAACCCCTTCGATTGATACTTCTTGATGGCGATAATCGAACCCCATATACACAACATGAAGAAAGCCCAAATGTTGCACCATAAAACGCAAATTCGTGTGCACTGATATTCACTTTGGCAAGATCAAAACAAATATAAAGGGTTTTCTTTCTTGATAATCGTAAAGTAGCACAATCTTACCTTAGCTAGCTCTGGTTGGTAGTAAAACCAAAACACTTGGAGGTCCGCCATGATCGGTCCTTACGGATGTTTTGTGTGTCCCATTAACTAATGACTCCAATATGGGCAGAACAAAAGCCAATGTTTTTCCTAAAATAAGAAACAACATATTTAATTAGGCCATACCTAGTTTCCAGAGACAAATGCGATAAAAATAAATAATTATATTCCTCATAGCCGTCCTCCATAGTCGAAAATAAGGAATTCGTGGTCACCACACCAAAATCCATCACTATGAAGACGTTTAAATTCTGCAGCGGCGCCAATGTACGAAGCGAAATATCTTTTAAACCCACGTATGTGCGGTGATGATCATACTCAAATTGTGCAAGCGGCGTAATTAGTACACAATGTTGCAATCCGTATCTCGAATTGGGTCAAGTGCTATAGATTAGACGAATTCTGTCAAACCAAGAGCGTGTCGTGCAACAAGCTTGCTATTAACAAGCGTGCATGATAGTAAGTCGAACAAATGCAGTTCCTACTCTACAATTTTCTATCAAATGAGCCACACAAGTCGAAGGAACTCTCACTGGCGGATGCGTGCGCGCCGACCAAGTCGTTGCCGTCGAGCACGAGGTCGAAGGTGGTGGCTGGATGGGGAACGGCGCCTTGATCCTTGGACTTGAGGCTCGCACGAGCGCCCGAAATCCGGAAGTTGCAGAGAGCATCCGGTCGGCGGGATCCTCGCCGCCGCCTGGCCGTGAGCTCGCCATCGCCGTCCTCCTCATCAGCCACGCCTTCCCCTTCCTCTTATCACTCTCCTTCTTTGCCTTCTTCGCGCGGGCGCCGATGCGCCGGCTCCTCGAGCTCGTCTTGCTCTGTCCTCGTCCGAGGAGGACGCCGCAGAGGAACGGCTCCTCGCCTTGCGCTTCTTCTCCTTCTTTTCCTTCTGCTGGAGGCGCCTTGAGATTGCGCTGGCCTTCTTGGAGGCGGAGTCGTCGACGCCATGGGCTCGGCGGAGGAGGCGGCGGCAAGGAGGAAGGCATCGGGAGGAGGAGGGTAAGTGGCGGCGCGCATCACGGACATGTCGCGGAAGAAGGTGAGGAGCTCGGCGGGGTGGTGGTGACGTCGCAGACGGGCGGGTCGACGATGTGGGAGGTGAAGGGCACGGAGGTCTCGATGGTGGCGAGCGGCCGTGGAGTCGAGATCGGCGCGCGGCGATGAGCGCCGTGGCGGGCGCGCGCTGCGAGGAGGAGGAGGAGGAGGAGGAGGCGGCGGCGAGGGGGGGGAGGAGGAGGCGGCGCGAGCGGAGGGGGGGGAGGAGGAAGCGGCGGAGCAGAGGGGGGGGGGAGGAGGAGGAGGCGGCGGCGGCGGAGAGGCGGGGAGGAGGCGGCGGAGAAATCGGGGAGGAGGCGCACGGGTTCGGTGGGAGGCGGCGGCGGAGGAGGAGGAGGAGGAGGAGGAGGAGGGGGGGGAGGAGGAGGCGACGGGAGGGGGCAGCGGAGGAGGCGACGGGGGAGGAGGCGGAGGGGAGGAGGCGGCGGTGGGGGGAGGCAGGCGGCGGCGAAATCCAAGGGAGGGAGGAGCGCACGGGTGAGATGGGTGGGGAGGGCGGTTCGGGAGGAGGGAGGGGGGACGCAAGGGCGTGGTGGGCGTCGGTTAGGTACCGATTCAATGATGATGCATGATCCAAATAATATTGATCTTAGGATCTTCAATGAGTAAGAGAATAAGGTTTGAGGAGAGATCTAGGCCATTCATTTGTATGAAGTTGAATTACTTTGGTACACAAATCTGGGTAGACTTAGATTAGACATGACTGTAGGGGTGGTTAAGGGGGTAGATTTAGCAAAGAAAATTTTGGTGAATTATAGAGTAGGGTAGATAAGCAAGCATTGTTTCTTGGGAATTTTGATAGGAGCCATCAGGAAGAAAAGAACTGGTGGCACATGCTCATGATTCAGATAAAGCAGCACATATCTATGGAGTCCAGCTCATCACGCTACAAACTACGCAGGAAACTAAAAACCAACTCTCACAGAATGAATAATAATAAAAAGGAACATCAGAAGCATGCTGAAGTTACTTATTGCAAGCATGTCAGCTCACAAACACCTTCATTGGAACAAGTTCCCTAAGACAAGGTACTCATGACAAGCACAAGAGCGGCACCATGCACAGGAAGCTATTAGCAACATATTACTTCAATCCACGCACAATCACTACAGTTGCTCCATATCAGCTGCAGTGCTTGAACCACTGGCGTAGACAGGGTGGAGTAAGTGCCCGGCCACAGGATCAACATGAACCCATTTCCTGCCAGTCAGCTTGTTGCGCTCAAATCGCACATGACCTTCTTTCAGACAGAAGAGAGTGTGGTCCTTCCCCATGCCAACATAGTTCCCAGGATGGAAGCGGGTTCCTCTTTGGCGGACAATGATGTTTCCTGGTTCCATTTTCTGAAAAATAACACAAATGTAGACGTTCAAGAACAGAATGAGATCACTTTCCACTTTTTTGTGACAACAATCATAATGAGTACAGTCAGTACCAATATGAGATCTGAGGAGTGAGGAGATGCCTTAATCTCCAAATTCTTAGGTATTTTCATGTAAGGAAAATATTCTTGTAATCTCATTCATGTCTTGGAAAAGAAAAAAAATTATGAGGAGCATCTGAAGATGGTACCTCTCCACCAAACTTCTTAACACCCAAATACTTGGGGTTAGAGTCACGGCCATTTTTTGTTGATCCAGCAGTCTTTTTGGTGGCCCAACGCCTAAAAACAAAGCTCATTCCTCCAGATGACTCTGGAATCAAGTGTATTTCAAAGAGTTAAACCAATTCTTCAGAATAGAAAAAAGATACAAGTTAGTCACACAAACTGCCTAAAGCCTACCTGTTACGCTAGTATACACCGAAACATTTGAGATCAGTTCTTTGACATTTACTCTCCTGAAAACTGATGAGAAAGCCATCTTGTATGCCACAAGTTACCTGCAGTCAATATAAGGAATCTATGAAATATTTGTTCACTAATACTGTACTGTTGAGAAACACCAAAATCCATGTACTTTGTGCCCTTTGGAGATATACATATTGAGCGAGTCTTAACATTTGGTTCCTCTACTTTGACTAAGCCAAAGTGTCAACCTATGAGTGTCCAAACAAAGCCTTCCTTGTACCTTGTTTTGTAATATATTAGTCATCTGTAACTCTATGTTACCTTTGCTCCATTTGCATAAGAAACTTGATTTAACAGAAAAGTAGACGCAGTGATCCAGGCATTAAAGTATTGATCAGATTTGGATTTGAGCAAAAAAAAATTGAGAGGAAAAAATACATTTTATGTTCAGTTTGAGCAAAAGCAACAAAATTTCTCAAATAATAAGTTCCTGAATTTATGCATTATTAATGTCCGGACAAATTTGATCAGTAATTTGTCACAAAAAACTGAATTCATAATTTTCTTCTAATACTGGAGTTCATATCAGTGTTCCCCAAGGTGGCGCCTAGGCGCTAGGCGCCACCCTCCCGCCTACCCAATTTTTCCGCCTAGGCGGCGATTAGGTGCTAGGCGCCAGTCTGCTGCCCGACTAGCACTTAGCATCTAGGTGAACACTGGTTCATATGGAAGAAGACTTTGTTTAATAGCGAGCCATAAAAAGTTTAAAATTCATTCTAAACGAAAATATCAGAAAAATACCAATACATAGTTGTTTTTTCAGATATCTAAACCGCATGCAGAATAAAGCTTCACTATTGAATGGACAGTATAGAGTTGGATGCAACATCAGGAATTGGTGTGACCTCTACATGATGGCATGATGCAATTCAAACATGTTCGGAAGTGCTAAATCAGTTATTGATTAATTCAACAAATATGATAGCTTTTGCTGAAAGCGGGGTTTTCATTTTCTTTGTGTTAACAATTGACTTCTTCATTTCCCATGATCTCCTCAACTTTTGCCAACAAATCAAATTTTATTGTAAATAAGCAAATATTATAGGTGGACATAACCAAGGACTAATGTTGCGCAACCTCCACAAGTTACACAAGTAGTTTTGGACATTTTAAAAGAATAGTCATATCTAGACCAGAGCAAAATTAAGGAAAAAAAATAAACATGAGCTCATCTTAGTTCTGGGAGGAACATGAAAAGGTTTATATATCCAAAACTAGGACTACTAGTGTAAGGAGGCATTACATTATGCTATGTTATTACAAGGGAAGAACATGAATGCACCAACCAATTTTAATGGCATATTGTGTTTGAAGAAATTTATTGAAATGCTGTTATGAGAAAATGTTTGACAATCTAGAGTGATCCCAGAGTTGCCAACAATATTCAGTCTTTAAATGATGACTAAGTTGTTTAGTAGAACTACAATTCAGGTCATAATTAGTACAACTTAGAACTAGACAACATGAATTTACTAATTTGATTGGAGCAAGCAGAAGTGCATAACTAGAAAATTAAGGAACAAGAGACTCTCAATCAGGTAAACCTGTGAGACCAAATCGAAAATACGCCAGTCCTCTTCCACTAGCCTATCAAGCCATCTCCTAATCACAGGGGTGGACCAAACGTGGGACATGGGGGTTCAGTTGAACCCCCAAAAATATGGAAAAATAAACTGCTACTGGTACTCCACCACGCAGCAAACAAATCCGTCACAAACCCCGTGGACTGGACAATCCAAGAACCAGATGAATGGGTTGCGTTCCAACAGCGAACAAATCTGCGACACCAGTACCCCAGAAATCGAAGGTATCCAGGGGCGGACCTAAAGTGGGACATGGGGGTTCAGTTACTGGTACTGGTACTCCACAACGCAGCAAACAAATCCGCCACAAACTCCATGGACTGGACTTAGAACAACAATCCAAGCAAGCTAGGGCTTCCTTACCAGCGAAAGAATAGATCAATCCAAGTCCGGATGGGTCTCCACTTCACGTATGTCCGGCTGAGCGGAGGACGACGACGACGCCTACGAGAGAATTCCTTCGTTTCGAGGGTTAAATGATGTTGGCGTGAGAATTTGAGACAAACGGAGAAGCAATAGCCGCCGCCGCCGCGACGAGATATGGAGAAGAGTTCAAGGAAGAGGACGGGCTGGAACTAGAGACGAGAGGGGTTTGGGATTGGGCTGTGAGGATTGGGGATTTGGGGAGGAGGGTGGATAGGAATCAAAATTGGGGATCCATTCAAGGGTTCATGTGGAAGGAAAAGAGGCAGACTGAAGGCGCACGTCATGTTACTTGGGTATGGCAACTGCAACGCTTGGCTACCGGTAGGGGTGCAAACTGGTAGGTTAATCTCGATCGATCCGGCACTGAATCTGATTGGTACCGAATTCGAAGAAAAAATATGGGTTAGGATATGGTAACAGCAATATCCGTCCGAATCCGATACGTCTTCAAGTTTGATATCAGGTTAATGTTACTATTTGACGTTTCATTTTCTTTTGCAATGGTAAAATAAAATCTTCCACATCAGCTATTAAGTAGTAACATCAAGTTCTTGACAGTACGTCCTCCTACTCCATTTGCTGTACTGCATGCATTCCTTACAAACAAGTAGGGGTGCAAACGGGTCAGGTTAATCCCGACCGATCCGGCACCAAATCCAATTGGTACCGAATCCGGAGAAAAAAATATGGGTTAGGATATGGTAACAACAATATCCGTCCGAATCCGATCCGTTTGCACCCCTAGCTACCGGGTTTGCAACGCCAGCTGCAGCGCAGCGTCGTGCGAAGGGATCAACCGGTCGCCAGTTAAATATTAACCTGCAAATTAAAATTAGTAGATTGAATTGCTCGGATGATTGGTCTACGCGTAGGGGTGGCAAAGTGGCTCATGGCTCGTGAGCGAGCTCGGCTCGATTCGTGACATTTACGAGCCGAGCATAGTCAGGTTTTGAGCTTATTTCGTTAACGAGCTGAGTCCGAGTCGTCTCGCGAGCTGTTCGCTGGCTCGGCAGGCTCGGCCAGTCGATCCTGCTCAGTCTGACGAGGTGACGCCTAACCCAGTCAAATGAGGCGACGGCCTAGCCCAATGCAATCCAGTGAATCCACTGCCACCCCTAGAGCTCTCATTCTCCAGTGTTACACTCGATTCCATCGATTTGATTCAATCTTATTCCCCTTCTAAGCTCTCATTCTCAACCCTAGCCCTCTGTACACCGCACAACCGTCGGCCGCCGTAGACCGCAGAGCCGCACCTCCTCGTCATCATCCGCCTCCGCCACCCCCTCCCCTCCTCGACGTCCGCCCCCTTCCCCATCCGCGCCAGCCTCCTCATTGCCATCCAGCATCCGCGTCAGCACCGTCCTAGCCGTCTGTGTCACATTGTGCTTGGCGTCCATGTCGGCCTCTTGTCGGCGTCTGGCGTATGGAGCGGCATATGCAGGCTAGCATGAAATCAAAGAACTGCAGAGGGAGAAGGTCCTCCACCATGGCCTCTAGCTCCGGCTCCGCATCGACGCCAGCAGTGAACCCTTGTCCACGGCCACCTTGTAGTGGCAGAGTAGCTCCGATCTCGGCAACCTCGTCAAAGCACTTTCCTTACTCGTTAGCTTGCTACTTTTTCCCAATGGAATTGCGAGACCTTCCATTTCCTATTTTTCATCACTCTGAGACCTTCCATTTCCTTTTTTCATCACTCTGAGTCCCCATTCAAAAACCAACAAGAGAGTTGATTTATATGTTAATAATCAAACTGAAACATTAGTGTGCTCCATTTTCTATTCCTAATCAAGCATCAACTCCGGACCTTGCAATGGAAGCAAAGCAGCGGGAGCGAGCAAGGATGCTTGCCGTGCATGGAGGCACAATTGATTTTTGAATGTTGTAGATTATTAACATATAAATTTTGAATATTGTTGATTATTAACATATAAATCAACTCTCTTGTTGGTGAAACATTAGTGTGCAAGGATGCTCGATTAGTATCAATTGATGCAATTTCATGGTTGACCATCATTTAACTAGCAGTTGTGCTAACTTGCAAATGTTAATAGCTATCAAAACTGAATATGCATCTTCCCAACAATAACCCATCAAAATTCAGCAGTACTGAATGCTGGCATGTTACTATATATATTCTTGGTCGTTTTTAGTATGTAGTATGTAAAAGTACTGAATGCTGGCATGTTGTTATATATACTATATATTCTTCTTGCTGACTGGTTGATGATTGCTGGAATTCTAACATAGTTTAATTTTTCTGTGGATACAACATTATCCTTCTCTTGTGGCGTGGTGATATGTCTCATTAGGTAGCCTGTAATTTAGATTATTTGAACTACTGATAACAGGATAATATATGCGATATATATATATATATATATATATATATATATATATATATATATATATATATATATATATATATATATATATATATATATATATATATATATATATATATATATATATATATCCAATGAAAATGTTGCCTGTGGTACTGTAACAACAGATTTCTCTCTGTTTTTATTATCAATGCATGATATGTATATTGCATATGGCTGTCTCATCTTGCATGAGGGAACAATGTATCAGACATTTTTAGAATGCTTATGCATGGTCCTAATTTAATTTGCTCATAGTTTACTTTTTTTTACAGAAAAACAGTAGGAAAGACTCCTTTTGCGCTATATTAATAAAGACATAATATGATACAGAAGAGAGGAAGAGGAAAGGAGGGAGGGGAGAGAAGAAGAGAACAAAGAGAGAGGTTAGAGGGAGTGAAGCCAAGCAGACAGCAACATGTGAGTGGCCGGTTTGACCCTATTCAACATAAGGAGGCTTCAAATCAAAGCCTGACTTTTTAGTCATTGAAGGAATTGTACTGGTGCTGGAAGATGAGCTCATTCCCGATCTTCCAAATAATCCAGATGGTCAAGATAAAAAAAATCCTTGTAGGGGTATCTGTATGCAAAGACCACTGAATACTAATTTCATTCCAGCATTGAGTGGAGAAGGAATAGCCAACGAAGAGATGACTAGCGGTTTCAACACTTTGAGAGGTGCATAGCACACAATGGGCGTCGCAATCAAGGCTGAAGTTTCTTCTTCTTAGCATATCTTTAGTATTAAGCCTATCCAATAAAAGCAGCCAAGCAAAAACCTTTTGCTTCATGAGACACCTGCTCTTCCAAATCAACGAATAGACCGGAGGAGTTGGTAAGGAGTCGAACTGTCAAGAGTACCATTTCTGCGAGGAATATGTAGAGTTGCCCCAGATGTAAGTCCATTGATCTAGCATATCAATGTTAATTGATATAGAATTGGTGAGTTCTAGCAATTGTAAGTATTCCTGATATGCTTCATCTGAGAAGGGAAGTTGGAATTGTTCATGGGGCCTCAAGGATTGCAAGAAGTTTTTGACTGAAACATCTTGACAAGAGGTGAAAGAGAACAATCTTGGATATTTGATGCAGAGAATGTTTGCATCCCAGCAGTCCTTCTAGAATAAGATGTCTTGACCGTTGTCCAGCTTCCCCATTACTATGCCATGAAATTGATTGATACATTTCATGACATCTTTCCACCAAAAGGATCCACAGAAATCTGATGCATGAGGGACCACATTCGAGTAGTATTTGCCCCAAAGCAACTTAACCTAGGGAGTTTTAGCTCTTGCATAAAATTTGTGTAAGTGTTTCATTAGTAATCCTTCATTAAGGGTCCTTAGGTTAAGAACTCCAAGCCCTCTATTTTTCTTTGGTTTGCAAACATGTCCCAAGCTACTAGGGAGTTACAACGATCTTGCAAGTTCGATGAACCTCTCCAAAGACAGTGGCAACATGCTCTGTCAATTTGATCAATTTGGCAATCTAAGCAGGTACATATGATATATGGATTGCAAGGAAAGGACGGCGTTGATGAGAGTTAATTTTCCCCCATAAGAAAGGAAATTCATTGCACTAGCAAGACGTCTTTCCACCCTATCAACCAGAGGCGAAGAATCCTTTACTTGTGGTCTGGTAGTCCCCACCGGGAGGCCTAAGTAAGTGAAAAGCAGAGATCCAATTTTGCAACCAAACACTCCTGCAAGGTTATCCACTTTGTTCATGGGAACATTAATGGGGATCATGACTGACTTATGCAGATTAACCTTGAGACCAGTGGAGGTATAGAAATTCTGGATAAATCCCTTTATATAGAGGAGTTGTCTAGAGCAAGCGGCCAGGATGGTGATGGTATCATCTGCATACTACACCACCGGGATATCGACATTTCCTTACGGATAGATTGGGTGTTTGAGAAGATCCCTTCTTGCCGCCTTGTTGATTATGGATTTCAGGAGGTCAGCCCCTAAGACAACACAAGAGAGGCGAGAGCGGGTTGCCTTGTCTTACCCCCTTTTGCACGTGAAGAAGTTGTTGGGCACACCATTTGTGAGAACTGAGGACAATCCAGTGGAAAGGAGTCCTGCAATCCAGGAGACCCCTTTGTCAGGAAAGCCTTTATCTCTTAGAACCGCAATGATGGCTTCATGCTTTATGGTGTTATAGGCTTTTTCAAAGTCCAATTTAAGAACTAGAATTTCTTTTTTGCTATGCTTGCATTGATAGATATACTCGAAGGCCCAAGCTAAGCAGTTCTGATTCGTTCTTGTCTTGATGAAACCATACTGATTCATATGCACCAGGTTGATCATTACCTTTTGAAGTCTGTTAGCCAAGATCTTTGTAAGAAGTTTTGGGACTAAGTTAAGCAAAGAGATTGGTCTGAAAACATTCAGGGTCTCCGGGTTCAGTTTTTGGGGACAAGGATTATAAATGAGGCATTGATACTTTGAATATTAACCACCTGATTGAAGAAATCCTAACACAAGGAATGAATATCTTGTCTGATGATGCTCTAGCACTTACAGATAAAAAGACCATTAAATCCATCCAGTCTGGGAGCTTTGTCTTTGGGGAGCATCTTAACCTGTCCTCTTTCTCCTTCTGAGGAAAAACTTCTACCAAAGGAAGGAGATTGTGAGAAACCGGGATTGACTCAATCAAATCAAATTGCATTGTAGGCTAGGTAGATGTTCCCATTCTCAACATGAAAGAATTCCAGGTAGCTGCTGCCTTTTCCTAATGAGAGAAAATTGCGGTCCCATCCTCTAGAGTTAGATATCGGATTGAGTTTCTTCGGAGGCGCTCTGTTGCTCTCGCATGAAAGAACTTGGTATTCTCATATCCTAATTTTGCCCAATAGGAATTATAGCGTTGCTTCCAATACAAGTGCCGATAGCTCAGGAGTTTAGCAAGATGGTTCTTTATTAATTTTCTAAAGTTTCTTTCCTTAATGAATAACCCTATCTGGTCTTCCAAATTATCAAAGAAGAAAATGATGGTCTGGCAGTTGTGAATGAGAATGCTGAGCTGACAAATAGATTTGTTCTAGTTTTTAAGGCCTCGTCTAAAATTCTTGAATTTAGCCGAGATTCTTGAAGCTGAGTTCATCTGATGAACTGGTAAACTTCAAAAAAGAGCAACCATTTCCATGAACCCTGGGTGCTCTATCCAGAAAGTTTCAAACCTAAAAAGGTTAGATTTAGGAATCACTGTGGCATTGTGAACAACATAAGGGGCATGGTTTGAGGTGTCCTTGTAAAGAACATGGAATTCTGAAAGGGAAAAGGACATGGTCCATTTGTTTGTAGTGAAGAACCAATCTAGCTGCTCTAATAAAAGGTCCCCTTACATGTTGCTCCAAGTGTAAGACCAGCCTTTGAGAGGTAGTTCAATGAGACCCAGGTTACCAATGATGCCATTGAAGGTTAAATGTCATTTAGATTTCCCCCTGGCTTGTTTCTGTTTTGTACAGACCTAATGAAGTTGAAGTCTTCCATGAGGATCCAACTCTGTTGCGCGGGAATGTTAAGGTTCAAAAGCTAGTTCATAAACTCTTCTCTTCTTTGCCCCTCACATGGGCCATAAACATTTACTAGGGTCCACTTGTCCGAGTTGTGGACTGAGGTGAATTCAATAATTAGTCCAAAGAGCGAGTTGAAAAGTGGAGCACCAGAGAACACCGAGCTATTCCAAAGGACTAGCAAACCCCAGAGGCGCTAATGGAGGGAGTGAAGAAAAATTTATCAAGATTTTTAGGGGAGAAGTTGTGAATAAAAGAGTGATCAAATTTTTCTTTTTTAGTCTCTTGAAGGCAAACGACTGAGCAGGCATTGCCACAATTTTTTCTCTAATGGATCTCCATTTCTCGGGAGAGTTAGGGCCTCAAATATTCTAATAGAGAATCTTCCAACTTCTAAAGTTTGATGATTGATCCATGAGTGATTGCATAATAAGGCACAAGTAACAGAATGCATAGCAAAGCTGTCCAGTAAGGGCTATCCCAAAAAACCAAAAGGGTACTGTAGCAAGTCCAACAATAAGATGAATAGAGAAAGGAGCAAAAGATAACCTGGACTGCCCAAGATAAACAAAAGTGAGCACTTGTGAAGATCAGTCGTCGTCCACATTTCCTTGTGAATCAATGAAGTTTTCATCCTTCAGCTCCCCTGAGGAGAGGTGGTAGAGCTGTTGTCCCCAATCGCGCATGACGGGCACCAGAACTCTGGGAGATATTGAGGAGGCCTTCGTAAGATGTTGGGGTTGAGGAGTAGACTTACTTGTAGAGTTGATCTAGAGAGATTTTCTCCACCCTAGAGCCTTGAGGTACTGCTGGGTGCGGTTGATCAAGCAGTTGTAGTGGGATTAGAGGCACATTGGACTTATGCCTCTTGTTGCCTGGAAGTTCGAACTGGTGGTAACCTTCAAATTGCTTGTTTAGGTCTGTCAAATGCAAAGAACATCCATGGGGCACTATTGTGAGATGGTTGTGCTAGTTATTCTTATTGGATCATGTGTTGCATGACTTGAAGTTGCATGGTGTTGCTACTCGGGCATGACAACACACGTACCAGAAGTTAGTGGAACTTAAGGGGCAAGATTTGTGGACCACTTACGTGAGATTGGTGATAGAACATGAATGGCTGCTAGTGTTTCTAGCATAAGCCTATGAGAAAGTCTACTTAACTCATGTGATGCAAGAAGACGTTATTGGTGGTGATGCCAAAGAAGTTGGGTAGCCTAGCCCAAGTACACTGTGTTCTTTGAACTAAGAAGAGGTAGTTGCTATCGACTAGATCGAAGCTGAGACTAAAGACACTCCTATGGCCAAGCTGTAGGAACCCATGAGGATTGCAAATGAAGGTGAATTGATCGAAGCCTTGGTGGAACAGATGTAGCTCGAAGATCGTGACTATGAGGCATTGTCAAGTGATGAAGCTTCTAATGATGAGCAGGGTGGAGGTGATCAGCCCGCCCGTCGGAGTGGAATGCATACCAATTCGACAAATTAGTAGTGTGTGCTGGTGAGCAAGTGAGCGGATGGCCTAGGAGTACCTGTAGAATGAGGTCAGACAAAAAGCATTCTACAAAAGCAAAGGGGAGGTGCTTTGTCACTAGGACTCTCTCGCTAGTCGCCAATAAGTGGCAACACTATCACAACACTCTTTCGCCAGTCGAATTGGTGATAGAGACTCTGTCACCAGTCAAATTGGCAATTGGCAGGACTCCACGTAGGACAGTCTATATTGTCATTTGAATTAGCGACAGATGATTATTTTTCTAATTTTTTTAAGTGATAGTATGTTTATGTAATATTAATAACAAAAGTTTTTTTAAGAAAAAAAAATCCCTCAGACACCTGACGGGTACTATCAGCTAGACTTGTTGCGGCTAGTGTAAGGTTGGGGAAAGCAATGCTAGCAGTTCATTTACCAACGAAGCTTACATAAGTGTTTCCTCTATGTTCAAGCTAACTTTATTGGCATTTCGGATTCTGGTTTGTACACTTTATCGTTGTCTGGATGTTTGGTTCACACCTTAATCCCTCATCCATAATTTGTGTTTTTTTGTGTCTGAAAATCTCAATCCTATTTTCGCTTTCTGTGGCAATAGAAGTAAGTGGGATTTATATAATCAGACCATGGAATTGGCATACCTTTTTTAGCCTACAGAACATATGATGGATCGATAGCATAGTTTTACACAAAATGTTCAATGATTGACTAGATTATATACACCACCAATGGTAACAAGTAGCTACTTCCATGCTCCAAGCACTACGTAGTATACATAGTAATCCAAACATATATTACAGCAATCAAGGGAAGTTTCACTTCTTTGCTGGTCATAAATAGCAATTGAGTAATACCGTAGAATAGCCCTAACAGTTCTAGCACAAGATCAAATCACATGTATGTTGTGCATGCACTGCACTCGGAGGACTAATCGATCCTATTTCTTTTTAGAGGTATGGATGGCGATCACGGTAGAGACCATAGAATCAACACCACACTTGTTTTGGACATGCCGACCCTGCAGATCTTGTAGTACCGTGCTCACCCGGTTTCGCCCCACGAGTTCTTTATGATCCAAGAGGGCTTTTCCTTGAAGCGGATCGGGCGTAACCCGCCGATCCATAGCCAACCAGAGAACACCATGATCAAGGTGCCTCCCACAAATGTATGGGCATGAGACACCACCGATGTATGTCTCGCATGAACGCTGCATTGATACCAATCGCACGAAAGAAAGTATGCATCAAGAACGGTAATTTTCCATGATATCCGTAGGCAAATTGCTAACATGCTACATTGAGGATGCAATGACCAAATATGCAAAGGAGCATCCTTACTTGCGAGTGGGCCATGTTTCACAAGGTTAGCAACAATTTGATCTTCATTGACAGAGACAACGCTGAAATTATTGACTTGAGCAACAATTTTGGACTTGTCAAACTTGCAGTGCTGTCCCTCCGGTGTAAGGGTAATCCTTCTCGGTCTCTAGACCACCGACTTTCATGAGATAGCTGAAAGTGTAGTCATCAAGCCACCATTGCATCTCGCATCGCATGAGCGTGGTTCGATGGATCACACCGCAAATTCATAACAAGAGCATAGCGGATATTAGGTGCACCCTTCAAAGAAAACAACCGAGAAGCCGCAGGGATAAAATTAATTTAGCAATACAAGAGAAATGGTTTGCAAAATGTAGGAAAATTAAGCCTTAGTATTGTCGACCAGACAAATGACTACCCATAATCGCAGAAAAGATTAGAAAAGAAACGAATATAGAGTTTGCAGATATTGAGAAGATTTAGCGGCTAGGACACTTGGTTAGTACACAATAGAAAATGGTTTTGGAACCTAACTGAGGGTGAAAGTTTGATTTAGGTCCTAGTGCGGGTTGGCAAGAACCAAGGTTAGCCGCACAAAATGGTAGGTTGTTTGTCGGCTTTTTTTTAAAAATAATATATTGTGATTGTTCCAGTTGAGCTACTACAGCTATTACGCTCCCCAAAAGGCTGTTCCACATTTTTTTTACAAATTTTGGTGCATCTCTGATAATCATGATTCTTCCATTTGACACTAATGTTGCTTGGACGTAGTATGTAGATCTTCTCTTTCCTAGTCAAAGTACCATCCGTTGTTCTACTTCTATCGGTTGAAAAACAGATGTGCTTTCTTTAAGGAATAGCTTGCTTGAGAAAGCCTAGTTCCCTGTGCCCCACTGCGCCATGTTGGCTTTGCGTTGCTTCAAAGTTTTCAAAAGTGAAATGCTAGAACCATTCACCATTGAAACAAGAAAAATTAGAGGATGTTTGATATGGGTGCTTTGGAGTTACTGACCAAGGAAAAACTTTCGAGGTCCAACATGTTCATTGACTATAACTATTATACTAGAGTAAATTTTATAAAACAACACTAACTTTGGTAAAACTATCATAAAACCATACTTTTAAGTGATAATTTTAGAAAACCACACTTTCCTTTGCATAACATTTCATAAAACCGCCCTTTTAAATAGTAAACGTTCTAGGCCCACTCGTCAGTCTCACAATCCTATCTCGTTTTCGTTTTCTAATATGGATAGGCTTGTAAGACCGACAAAAGGGCTCGGTCCATTGGATATGATAATAATGCTTGAAAGTGTGGTTTTTTTTTTCAAATGTTATACAAAGAGAAGTATGATTGTCTGAAATTGTTGCTTAAAACTGTGGTTTTATGATAGTTTTATCAAAGTTAGTGTGTTTTGTGAAAAGTTTACTCGTTATACTACAAAGTGGATAAGATCCAACCTAATTCAGTAGGCCAATTTCGATATGGTGAAAACACAAATTGTAGGAAGTGAGAAGGAACTGAATCCATATCTTTCTTGTAGTCCACCATGTAATTCTTTCTCAACTATGCTTCCTATTTTCGATGCTCACCAACTGTAATGGACCACATCAAGAAAAGGACACAAAGAATAAAGAAGAACGACATAACAAGGCAACAAGACAACTCATAAGAATATCCTTGCATCATCCTTTAGCCCAACCACCCAAGAGTGAAGAATCCATAGTAGAATTTTTACTTAATTAAAGGGAGCAATTACGCGAGAAGAAGCAAGATTTTGAAGTGCAAAGAAGTAGATACCTCGTGGTCGCGATCGACCATCTGCTGCTCATTGAGCACCTCCAGCTTCGGTGGTGAGGTAGTGCGCCCCTCCAGCGCCCGATGTCTTTGAATGACCAAGACGACCGCGACGAGCCCGCAAAGCAAAAGCATCAAAGAAATCCAATCGAATCGAATCAAATCCTCCGATATATCCGTCGAAATCCAAGAAAACCAATACTTGAATCCTCGAATCAACGCCGGACCTGGTCCTTGACGGGGCCGACGGCGCCGTGCTCGCGCCAGTCGAAGTCGGTGGGGGAGGCCTAAAGGAGAACGGGTAGGCTACGCTAGCTGCAACATTTGATTTTCTACCGCGTTCAACCAGAAAATATGCGTGTAAGGGAGTCATGGATAGTTACCACTAGATGCGCTGCGCAGCGGAAGAAGAATTGGAGCAGCCCGGTCCAACGTAGATGCGCATTGATGAAGAAGAAGCAGTCGATCGTTTCACGAACTGAATGTCTCCTCCTCGCGTCCTAACAATAGCCTTGCGCTTCTCGCCGATCAGCACAACAGCAACAGCAGTGGCGCCTCCACGGAGTCCACACGTTCGGGATGGAACGCCGTGCGTTGGTGTGCTAACACCGCGTGCCCGACTAGGGTTTCGGGATATGGCCGAGGGGAGGTGGCGGCTAGGGTTTTCAGCATAGTAGTCTGTACAACCTGCAGCCCGCCTCCACATATTTATAGAGCATGCTAATGGGCTTCCACGTTGTAGGCCCATTAGAACCCTAATCCCATATGGATCAATATCCCTTTTAGCCTATAAAGCCGAATTGTTTATGATTGCCTCTTGGGCACATCACTAACAATCTCCCACTTGCACTAGAGACAATCATATAGACAAGCTTTCCAATTCCAACCCCTTAAGTGTGTGACCCGTTAGGTTCATGTGTAGACAGCCATGACCCGAAAACCCTTTTCAAGCCATAAGTGAATAGTGGCACCTAGCAGGGCATATTGACTCCCGAATACACATAAAGATCATATCGGCTAAACCTTGATATACACACACTTGGATCCCTTTGCCACACGATACCAGTCGAACTTAAGGCGAGATTCGTACCACCCTTGTGATAGCTCAACCATTCACCCGATCTTGTGGTGGATTACAACTCATGACTAACCCTTTAGTCACATTGTGATTAACTCTTTAATCACCTTGGCATGGCCATGCACTTCCCTAATCCAACCACATCGAGGGGTCCAGAGATATCTCTCCTGTTATGTAGGAGGGGCAAATTCCATCTTAATTCGCTCACATCCCATTCCATGTTTCATGATACATCTGAAGACCGCTTTTATAGCTACCCAGTTACGGAGTAGTGTTTAGCAGCCCCAAAGCGCACCACTACACATAGTGAAAAATCATGGCGATTTCAGGTCGAAGGATCCAGTAGGTATACCACTCGAGATCGCTTGATGGCACATATTAACATAACAATCCCAGCAACGTCTCAGAGTGGGTCAATCCAACACCATGTTTTCTAACATGTGTCCACATTATTAATTTGATATTCCTATATCCATGATCCGTGAAACATGATCATCAATTAATACATGTGCTAGTCCATAAATCATTGTTGTCCCACGTAATGACATAAGACTAGGGATCTTTAGAATAACATTAAATAAAACAAAGAGTTTCACGACCAAGTCACATACTTGCTAATCAATGCATACAATCATTATTCAAGGAACCAAATAACACCTTATTCAAAATTTCATAAATATAGACTTGATACAATTATCTCCCACTCATACTAGAGTCAATCATGTAAGTATCTAATACCCATTGCACTCATGTGTGCCTCATGCTTTGGTTGTGGGAGAGGCTTCATCAACGGATCAGCAACATTCAAATCCGTGTGCACCTTGCAAATCTTCACTTCACCTCTATCAATGATCTCACGGATAAGGTGATAGTGTCAAAGTATATGTTTGGACTTTTGGTGTGACCTAGGCTCCTTTGCTTACGCAATGGCTCCACTATTATCACAATAGAGATCCACTGGACCGGACACACTAGGGATCACACCCAACTCAAAAACAAATTTTCTGATCCAAACAGCTTCCTTTGCAGCTTCAGAAGCTACAATATACTCGGCCTCAGTTGTCGAATCAGCTACCGTCTCTTGCTTGAACTTTTCCACTCACCGCCTCCATTGAGGCAGAACACAAAACCAGACTACGATCTGCTATCATCTTTATCAGTTTGGAAACTAGCATCGGTGTAACCTTTTACAATGAGCTCTTCTTCACCTCCAAAAATAAGGAACATATCCTTAGTCCTTCTAAAGTACTTAAAAATATTCTTTATAGCCACCTAGTGAGCTAGACCGGGGCTAGATTAATACCTGCTCATAACACTTAGAGCATATGAAACATCTGGGCGCGTACAAAGCATAGCATACATGATGGATCCGATGGCTGAGGCATACGGAATCACACTCATCTTCTTTTGCTCATCAAGTGTTGAAGCACACTAAGTCTTGCTAAGACTAATGCCATGTGACATAGGCAAGAAACCTTTCTTAGAATCTTGCATATTGAACCGTTTCAATACCTTGTCAATGTATGTACTTTGGCTTAATCCAATTAGCCTCTTCGATCTATCTCTATAGATCTTTTTGCCCAAAATGTAAGCTGCCTCTCCGAGATCTTTCATTGAGAAACTTTTTCTCAAAGAAGACTTCACAGCTTCTAGCATTGGAATATCATTTCCGATCAATAATATATCATCTACATACAAGACCAGAAAAACAAGTGTGCTCCCACTAGCCTTCTTGTAAACACAAGGCTCTTCTTCATTCTTGATGAAGCCAAACCCTTTGACTACTTCATCAAAACGAAGATTCCAACTCCGAGATGCTTGCTTCAATCCATAAATGGACTTCTGAAGTTTGCATATTCTCCCAGCATTTTTCGGATCAACAAAACCCTCAGGCTGTGTCATGTACACATCCACGCTTAGGTTTCCATTTAGGAAAGCCGTTTTGATATCCATCTGTCAAATCTCGTAGTCGAAATAGGCAGCAATCGCTAGGAGGATCCGAATAGACTTTAGCATACCGACGGGCGAAAACGTTTCATCATAAACAACACCTTGAATTTGCTTGAAACCTTTCGCCACCAATCGTGCCTTATAGATGTGAACATTTCCATCCATGTCTATCTTTTTCTTAAAAACTCATTTACACTCAATAGTTTTTACACCATCAGGTGGATCCACCAAGTTCCAAACTTAATTATCATGCATGGATTCTATTTCGAACCTCATGGCTCCAAGCCATTTTTCAGAGTCTGGTCCCATCATTGCTTCCGTGTAGCTCTTGGGCTCATCATTGTCCAACAATAATATGTCGCGTTGTCCCATGGTTAGGAGCGTGAACTTTTCAGTTGCACGACGTGCCCTTGTAGACCTACGTGGGGGCGGTGCCTCCATAACCGGTTGTACAACATCTTGTACATCCTGTTGAGGTTCAATAGGAGCTGAAACATTTTCAGGTGTTTCCCGAATTCCTTCAAGCTGCACCTTGCTCCTACTAACACCCTTTGAAAGAAACTCTTTTTCCAAAAAGACACCGTTCCGAGCGACAAACACTTTGCCTTCTTCCCAATTGTAAAAATAATATCCTTTGGTTTCCCTAGGATACCCAACAAAGAAGCATTTATAAGATTTAGGATGGAGCTTATCAGACGTCAAACGTTTCACATAAGTCTCACAACCCCATATCTTAAGGAAAGACAATCCAGGACGTTTCCCGGTCCATATCTCGTGTGGTGTCTTTGCCACTGATTTAGATGGAACTCTATTTAGTGTAAACGCAGCAGGTTCTAGAGCATATCCCCAGAAGGACCATGGAAGATCAGATTGGCTCATCATAGACCGAACCATGTCTAACAAGGTCCGATTTCTCCGTTCAGATACCCCGTTCCACTGAGGTGTGCGGTGAGTCGGTGTGGAACAATTCCACACTGTTTTAGATGTTCACCAAATTCATGGCTCAAATATTCACCTCCACGATCAGATCGCAGAATTTTAATTGTCTTGCCTAGCTGATTTTGTACTTCATTCTGAAATTTTTTGAACTTTTCAAACAATTCAAACTTGTGCCTCATTAAGTAGATGTATCCATATCTACTAAAGTCATTGGTAAAAGTAATGAAATACTGAAAACCACCTCTGGCTACTGAGCTCATTAGTCCACATACATCGGTATGTACAAGTCCCAACAAATCATTTGCCCTCTCACTATGACCGGTGAAAGGCGCCTTTGTCATCTTGCCAAGTAAACAAGACTCGCATGTCTCAGATGATTCAAAATCAAATGAGTTGAGTAGACCATCTTTATGGAGCTTCTCTATGCGTTTCCCATTTATATGACCTAAGCGACAATGCCAAATAAAAGCAGGATTCAAATCATTAGGCCGCAGCCTCTTTGCATTAATATTATAGACATGCTTATCCTCAAGATCAAGAACATATAACCCATTCATCAATGGACAATGTGCATAGAGTATATCATTCAAATAAATAGAACAACTTTTGTTCTTTATTACGAACTCATAACCACCATCTTCCTCCAAACATGAAGAAGAGATGATGTTCTTACTAAATGCTGGAATGTAATAACAATTATTTAATTCCAAAACTAATCTCAAGGTAATGACAAGTGATAAGTGCCGATGACCAAGATAAAGAACCTTTGCTCCATTGCCGACACGCACGTCCAACTCGCCTCTCGCAAAACTTCTAGTCCTTCTTAGACCCTACAACGATTTGCATGTATGAATCATCGATCCGGTATCAAATACCCAAGATTCACCAGAAGAAATTGCAAGATTAATTTCTATAACATTTATACGTGAAGCAGAAGTCTCGCTTCCCTTCTTCTTTTTCAGATCCTCCAAGTATTTCTTATAATTCCTAGACCAATGCCCCTTGACATAGCAGTGGTAGCATTCATCATCAGGAGAAGGGCCAGATTTGACCTTCCCATTTGGCTTTGGCTTAGAGCTAGGGTGCTCATTAGGAACCTTTCCTTTGCCTTTGCCTTTGGGCGTCCAACGCTTCCTCTTTTTATTCTCCTTCTGAACCATCATCATATGATTGGTGTTTTTCTTAATGCTATCCTCTGCTGTCTTAAGCATCCCATGCAATTCAGTCAATGATTTCTCCATGCTATTCATATGAAAGTTCATAATGAACCGCTCATAGCTCGGAGGAGAGATTGGAGAACAACATCCGTAGCTGGATCAGGATTAAGGGAGAACCAAGCTTCTCCAAACTCTCAATGTAACCAATCATCTTGATCATATGAGGATATTGGACTACCTTCCGCCACTTGCACGCAAACAAGGACTTTGAAATGTTAAACCTCTCGATCCTAGCTTGGTTCTCAAACATGTCACGCGATCATTCAATCATAGTGTGAGCATCTGCATTCTCATAATGCTTCAAGCTCGAGAGGACATGGTAGCAAGCATGAGACGGACTAACGTCGAGTGAATCATTGCAGTGCTTCTCATAAGTTTGCGGGTGGCAACGCGTTTGCACCTCGGGGAGTTCATCGGGTAGGGTTGCTCAAGAACGTATTCCCTTTTTCTTGTCGAGAACAATTCTCGAGTTGCGGTACCAATCAATAAAATTCGTTCCATTAAGTTTTTCTTTCTCAAGAACAGATCGCAAGTTAAAACCAGAATTGTTACTAGAAGCAGCCATGATCTACAACAGAAAATAAACAAACAAAATTCAGCACTATGTTCATGTTTGATCTTCCATTAAACAATTTAACAAAAGACACTCCCACTATATGTTTTGTAATCGTCTTCCCTCTAAAGACATATAGTGGTCAAGATCTATGTTCATCTAAGTTCTAGTGAGCTTTGGCATCACCTCTAGAAACCTAGTGACGTAGATAAGCAACGATTACTAATCACATCTTATGTGACTCTTATTTGTTGGGTGGCATCCAATGCCCCGGCTCCCAACACCATGCCCCAAGGCCCAAATCCAATTTGATAGCCTTGTCAAGTAAACCAACACTATGCATATGGATGTCCGACATCCACCCTATTAGATCAAGATAGTTGATGGTACTCTGCTTTGGCAGATCTACCAAACAATGATCGTAATTCTTATAGCACAGCAATTGGAAGGGCATCAAATAAATTCTTAATTTTTCTGAGGGAAGCTATTTTGTCATGAAAAATACATCCTCTACAGGTATGGCATGAAAGAATAGTATGATAGGAAATAAACATCACATGCATATAATCACATTATAATGTGAATGGTATGGCCTTTCGAATCGTAGTGGTCGCCATCGCCATGGTTCCACGGTGATGTCCTTCGCCACACTTCCTGTCCTCTTTGTCATCATGCTTGAAGCCTCCATGGTAAAGAACTAAACTATTACAACTAATAACTAGCAAATGAATTACATGAAGAGCACAAGCATCACAAGTCGACACGCAGGTCATTATACAATTAAAGAACAGCCTCAACCCAGCTATGATAAATACGACACATAGGCCGCCAAAACACACATGCATCACATATACATCTATGCCATACCATTCACATCATCCCCTGCAAAAACAAGTTAAGCGTAGAACGCATTCTACCGCCCTGACATGAATGTGTTTGTATAACAATCTATGCGTCTACGCAACGGCAGTCCTGCTATGAAATTACATAGATCGCATCTATGAAATCGCTATGAAAATCTCATCGGGTCGATCAAACCAAACCAAATCCGAGCCATTCAAAATGTCTCAATTTTCATTAGATTAATCACATTGATCGTCGCGATCGATATACTTGAGGAGACCGCAACATAAGACCTCGATCTGTTGGCTCGATCTACTGACTGTGCACGCAGTTAGCCCCGATGGTGATTCCAGTCGGTAGGGGCAAGTCGCGCGTACATCAAAGAAGGAGCATGAACTAATCTTTTTGGCCACATGATGCTATCAACTCATACCTATTTCAACCCCTTATGACCGATTGATCTAATCAACCTGTGCACCAAAAGATCCATCACATGAACTTAGCATAAGAACAGTAATAGATCGCATCTACTACAAACAACATATCATCTACAAGCGCATGATCCAGACCACATACTACGCAGCTTTGCTCTAATACCACTAAAGGAGAACGGGTAGGCTACGCTAGCTACAACATTTGATTTTCTACCGCGTTCAACCAGAAAACATGCGTGTAAGGGAGTCATGGATAGTTACCACTAGATGTGCTGCACAGCGGAAGAAGAATTGGAGCAGCCCAGTCCAACGTAGATGTGCGTTGATGAAGAAGAAGCAGTCGATCGTTTCACGAACTGAATGTCTCCTCCTCGCGCCCTAGCAATAGCCTTGCGCTTCGCCGATCAGCACAAGCAACAACAGCGGCGCCTCCACGAGTCCACACGTTCGGGATGGAACGGCTGTGCGTTGGTGTGCTAGCACCGCGCCCGGCTAGGGTTTCGGGATACGGCGAGGAGGTGGCGGCGGGGTTTTCAGCATAGTAGTCTGTACAACCTGCAGCCCCACCTCCACATATTTGTAGAGCATGCTAATGAGCTTCCACGTTGTAGGCCCATTAAAACCCTAATCACATATGGATCAATATCCCTTTTAGCCTATAAAATGAATTGTTTATGATTGCCTCTTGGGCACATCACTAACAAGGCCGTCGGTGGGAGGATGGGCGCCTCGTGCACCAAGCCGCCGACTTCCTTCGTGAAGCTCCGCGGAGCGGCGAGGCCGAGGAACCGGGCGCGAACTCGTCGGGGTGAGGTCGGAGAACTTGGTGACGCCGTGGACCGCGAAGGGTCGAGCCGCTAGTGGCGGCGCGCGCGAGGTTGGCCTTGAACGCGGACGCCGTGCGCGTGCTCGTCGGCGTCCTGTGCGACTTGCCGAACCGCCGCCGAAACTCGCGAAGTGCGCCTCGCGTTCAGCTCCAGCTCGTTCTCGTCGCCGCCCCCGACCACCTGCTCGATGAGGGGTTGCTTCGCAGTGGACGCGTCGATGTCCGTCGCCGACGAGAGCACGGCAGCGGAGAGGAGCAGGACGCCGGCAAGGAGGAGGCAGCGAGTCATGATTCGTTGGGTTTGATATTATTTTCCTGCAGTTTCTTGTGTGGCCTTGGTTTGGTTGCTCTGGTTATTTATATCGAGTTGTGTTGCTTGCGTGGTTGCTTTGTAGGTTGTAATTGCTTACTAGGGAGGATGGCGATGAAGTAGGAACGGGGACTATCTCCCCCGGTAGGTTTAGCGGGGCTAGGGCGGACCCATGCTAGCAGGAGTCAGTGTGGAATCACAGGGCCTCCCCTAGACCCCCGTCATGTTGCCACCTCTAATTCAGTCAGACAGGGAGGTGTGACTTCGTGAGTTCATGACGATGGAGTGGCGTCGAAAAATTCCATGCGTAGGAGGTGTGGTGGATTCCCTCGTGGTTTGGGATGGAACGGGTTGGGAAAGCACAATCCCTGTGCACATCCAAATAGGCTTCTATATAGGTCGAGAAAATTCTCACGTGGGTTTCCGCACATGTGGATTGGGTCGGGATTCTGGCCGATCCCAGGCTATACAAACAAGACCTCACTGACAAACGGGCCAAGTTCTTTGTCCACCCAGTATGCTAGTCAACTATGTACTAGAGTAATCCGGTGGTTGGTTTTTTCACTGTAGCGATTAAAAATATGCTATAATAATTATTAGTTTTTTTCTTAGTAATTAAATTTAAAAAATAAAAAATATATCATCACAAATAATACAAAAGGAATAAGAAAAAAGTAGAAGAAAAAAATCCAAAAAGACTAAATTAAAAAGTCACAAAATAAAACAGTTTGGGGCGGGGCAGAGCACCGAATGGGGCTTCCCTATCTCCCTCTCCCTATTCCCTCAATCTAAATAACTCAAATATCATCCAATGGCTAGTTTTTTTTATATTTTCACTATTTTCCCATCCATCATAAATAGTAAAAAAATACAGAAAAATAAAATTTATTTTTTATTATAATTTTTTTACAGAAATTATAATTTTATTTTTTCTGTAAAAAAATTATAATAAAAAATAAATTTTATTTTTCTGTATTTTTTATTATTTATGATAGATGGGCAAATGATGAAAAAACTAGCTATTGGATAAAATATGAGTGATTTATGTTAAGGAAATAGAGAGAGAAACAGGGAAGCCCCGTTCCAGAGCGCCTGTTGAATGGATAAGACATAACATTACCGTTACTAGATCCGGAATCAGACGGCGCGTGTTGCTTTGGCGGCTGCGCGGGGCGAACCACCCCCTGGCACGTGTCAGTACTCTAGTGCTGGAAACACAGCGTCCTCGCAGGTCCCACCCAGTGCACAGCCTCCTCGCAGGCCGAGCGGCCCACTTCGTCATCCACCACACGGCGACGTTGCGTTGCTTGCTCACCTACGATCATAATATCTCGTCGACTGATGAACCAGGGCTTGAGCAGGATGGACTCTCCCTTGCTCACCTCAACAGAGACCGTACGTACATCGCCGACAATAATACGAGCCGCTTACGACGATCCTGTGGAGGTGCACGTCCGATCGATCACGACGCCTTTCCTCCTCATCCCCACCGTGTGGGGAATAGGATCTTGTTCCGGGCACCCCCAAGCCACCGCTGAGCCTTGCGAAGCAGGGCTCACGGCTGCCCAGGCCCGTACTTGTGTTCATCTCGCTATCATGATCTTTGTGCATTCTTCCATTGGGGCTCTGCTGCTACGCCGCTTGGTTGCTGAAGCAAGCCTTCCTCGCATCTGCGCTGTACAGTGGTTCAAGAAAGACTGGAATGAACAGCTGTTAGTTTTTTGAGTCATCAATTAAAGAGAAATGAATAAAATAATAAAAAAATGAAAACACCATTAAATCTCTATAGACAATGCAAAGAAAAAAGAACGAAAAAGCAAAAAAGCCAAAAAAACCAAAATTAAAAACTAACGTGTCCTAAGTGACTTCTGATTTAAAAAACTGGAAGCCAAAAAAGCTACAAACGGCAGACGGTAGGTGCCACGTATCACCTAGAGGAACCTATCGCTCGATCACCGGGCGACAGGTAGTGCCATTTTTGCCATTAAAGCAGAGAGTATGTTATTTTTGCAAATAACTCGTTAAATACGGCAAATAACGCTGGGTTTCGGACGTGCATATACTTGTCAGAAAGCTCCAAAGCAATACTACTATACTTTTTTTTTGGCAAGGGAAAGCAGTACTATACTACTAAGAGTATATGCCTGTTATCTTTTCCTTCGAGACAGAACAATATCATCTACTATATCTACATCTGGCTGAACATACCGAAATAAGCACAGGAGTGCACGGGACTTCATGGGGCCACTCGCCATGAGAGAGATTCGTATCTTGGAGATTTGGAATTTTGGGTAGCTAAATATTTCCTAGGCGAACAAGATGCTGTGCAATTTCTTCCTAAGAAGAAACATTCGTGGTTTTGTTCTTTTGCAGACAAATTACCTTTCGTAATTGAACACCAATTTCATAGGTTATATTTGGCTCGGACCGTCCCGTGTTCGATACGATCCGAGCATTAGCCCATTGCGATTCGAGTTTGCTCGATTTTTAAAACGAGTGGACAGCTTAATCTAGTCTTTTAGAAGAGTAAATTCATTTGGTGTCAATGCAATTATTTATAAGTTATAAAAATAAAATATCATCGCAAAGAGAATAAGTTTACAAATGTCATCGTAAAGACAAAAATCCTGCAAAATATCATTACCGTTAGTTTTTTCATCTATGGCCACCGGCCCACCGTTAGCATCCAATTAGGAGAGTAAAAAACTCATGAATGAACGCTAGTCGGCTAGTGACCCTACAGCTGGGATGCACTCCGTGGTGTGCACTGGTCGTCCACCGCCATCCACACCGTTCTTCCATGGAGCCATCGAGACAAGAACAAGAGCGATGTGAGTGCGGACAAGGGCGAGGTGAACCGTTGTAATGCGTGGCGGGCCTAGCCCAGATCGAGAACAGAAGCAGCAAACCAAGGACCGGCAGGGAGGCACGGCGCAACACATCTTCCTCTATCTCGAATACAACCATCATCTTCCCATCGCCTCAATGTTTCACAAATCCGTTTCACGTCACGTCATGTTCCATCCATTTCTTCCCCAAACCCTAAAGTTAATTTGATTATTTTGCTCACAATAGCCCAAATCGACCGTCTCTTTTCTCACCTCTAGTCAAGGTTTTGTCACCATTTGTTGCCATCGGTGAGCCTCCGTCTGACTTCCTCTTACCCAAGAATCCCCTCATCTCTATATTTTGGTGTACTCACTTTACATTCTTGTCCACCGTGCTGATGCCTCCATGTTTGCTTGAGTCGTCTTAGCACCCATTTGCACCGTCAGCATGTCTCTAATGCTCCTCACCCCGAAACGCCACCACCAATAACTTTGCCTCATCATGGGCATTCCAATTTACCTATCCCTCAAGCCAGTGGCGGATCTAGAATTGTTAGAATACCTAAAACACCGATACAACGATACATATATAAATATAATAAAAATATAAAAAATATAGAAATTATTGATTTCTTATGAGAAAATGGGTGATATAAGGCGAGCATATGATATGAATTAAATAGCAAATTATAAAGATTAAGAATAGTTGCATACATTATTGATCCTATCCTTTTTTGCTTTTTCCCTCGTCAGCAAGATCCCCTCATCTAAGAGCAAGTTATATGTTCCTTCTATAGAGCAAAAGATAGCAAAAATTAATATGTAAATATATGCAATGAGGGTCCAACTAACTACCAATTGCATAAGACAAAGATTGTATTTTTGTACAGCATCCATTAGAAACAATGAAGAAAGCAAAGGCTAAACTCCAGAAAGAACCGAAGCTAGAGCAGAGCAAGAAAGAAAATAAGTAGAGTGGGCAAAGCACACCTAAATCTAGAGAGAGGATGATGACAATGAGTTGGAGGCGTTGCTCCCTTCTTGATGCCATGCTCCTTCCCGGCCGCCATGTTGCTCCCTTCCTGCCGCTCACTCCCTACCTCCCTGTTCATTGCGCCGCTTGCCTGTGGAGCCTATCTGCTCATATGCTTATCATTCGGAGGCCAGAGCTGCCCCCACACAGACATCTACAGGATGAGAGAGAGAACAGAGGTTAGTGTTTAGTTTGTATCTTTGCCTTTTGGGGCCTGTGTGAGGAGGGCTGAGGTGGGAAAAAAGATGGACCTAATGTATTACATGGGCCACACGTGAGATATGGAGAAGTACAATCTTAATTCATTTGCAAACACAAATATATAGTTTGTATTCAACTAACAGTATATATATCTAATATACATATTATCTATATAGTATTTTGCAAAAAAAATTTAAAATGTTTAGCTAAACATCCATGACCCATTATGGGTCCACCCCCGCCCCAAGCCAAGCCTCACCATCCCTTTCCTTCACCATGGGCGACACCTTGCAAGGTAGCATTGAGAAAGCAACAGGACAGAGTAGAATGACATGTGGGACCAGCCTTAGCAAACACAAGGAAAAAGAAATAGAACGAAGATCAAGGGTAAAATCATCATTTTGCACCCTTGGGTCGATCAATAGCATTTTCCAAAGTTTTTCACATTTGCGATAGCATTTGCAAGCTCGCCCTCCTCATGATAATATTTAGCAACTCGCGATAACGATGGTACGGAACAAATTCACTCTTTTTAGAACTCGACTTGTACGTTTTGAGCCCTAATTTCGTGTCCTTCGGCGTTCTTGTCACTAAAACAGCCAACTCCAGTCCACTGGCATATATGAGATGAGTTTACAATTCCTTGATTTTTAACATGAACATTTCATTTTCAATGTAACAACGAAATGCCTAGTCCAGACTCCAGACTACTAATAAGAGCACAATAATAGAAAGTTGAGAACGATTTGACATAGAACTTTGAACAACTCAATGAAAGCACTAAGCGAGTTGAGAACGATTTGACATAGAACTTTGAACAACTCAATGAAAGCACTAAGCGAGTGGTTCTGCTCTACAAAATCACATACGGATCACTTACAAAAACAGTAGTCTATCGGTCATCTCTTGGCTGTACATGGAATGCTCTAAACGATTTGGGGCGTGAGAATGCAACTATTCCTCTCTCTCTAAACAAAGGTGGTATGGGCTAAACATGGAATGGCCTACAGCAAGCTCTGATCTCACTTGCATGGAATAGCCAGCAAGCTCTGATCTCACTTGAACCTCTGATCGGAGTTGCAAAGGCAACTTCAATGCCCCAGGGCATGTAAACATGCAACTGAGGTCTTCAAGTTAATAGTGGTAGCAAATTTTCTGTTTTTCTCAAACCTTGTGACCTTTTCTTGCAGCGTTCAATTGCTCCTGAAGTCCTATATGGTGGAAGATGCGTCCTACCAAGGAGAGACCAAGTTAAACTGCATACTAAGAGGGAAAAAAGATCATGCGATACTACAATTTGGTACCCAGGGAAGTGCTCTCGGTCTCACTTACCTTTAGCTTTTTTCTCAGATTTTCCTCTTCTTGGTCTCGATGAGTTCTTTCTTCCGAAAAGATGTCGATGAATGGTTCTTGTTCCTTGTTTGAAGCTTCAAGTGTTGGATATTGATCTAAGGCCAAAACGGCCAGAAAAGGAAGGACGTGGGGAAATCCACGTCCCTGATTTTCAGCGCCCTGATCGGGGGTGCCTTACCAATTTTGGTTACGGTCCCCCGTTGCGCAGCGCAATATAAAAGGGGGGGTTCCGGCCTCACGTTTGGGTCACGCCGTTCCAATCCCGTGAGAGTCACAAACCCCTGATAAACCCTAACGGGACCCGATCTCCTAAGCGCTGCTAGCAATGGGAAGGCCACCGACCGCCACTGCAGGACGACGCCGGCGACTCTCTGGGTGATCTGCACCGACTCATCTCCACGCCTGCATCACGCAGGCACGAGGTCTTCGCTCTAATGGCGTTCATCGGCGACCGTAAGTCATCCCCTAACTCGCCATGCCTAGGTGTTCATGTTCAATTCTAGGGTTAAGACTAATGCATGATGATTAAGGCCCTCACATTTGGTATCAGAGCCACCCCTAGAAATCTTCATGAACCCTAGTTGAAACCCCGAACTTTGGATTTTGGATTCGGAGGTTTAGATCTAATGTTTATGCGTCGGCTAAAGAAATTAGAAGGAGGGGATACAAATTCTAATGCAAACCCTAAAGTTTTTCCCCCGGTTTTATGATGAATCCCTGAACCCTAAATCCCCAATTCAACCGAATCAAGAACAAAAAAAAGGAAAGGGGATCTTACGGGCGATGCCGCCGTCGCCGGTCTGTTGCTCGCCTTGGAGCGCCGTCGACGCTTAGCGGGCGTCGCCGCGCGCCGCCGCTCCGCGGGATCGGCCGCCGCCTCGGCCGCTCTCGATGGCGCCGCCGCTCGCCAGCGCAGCAGCGCCGCCGCGCCCGCTACCAGCCGCCGGGTTGCCGCCGCCGCGCGCCGCGCCCCGATGGCGCCATCGCTCGCCCGCCGCTGCCTCGCGTGAGTGCGCTGCCGCTCACGCGCTGGTGCGCTCTCCGCCTCTACTTCGGGCGCGACGCCGTGCCGCCGTTTTGCGCGGGCGCCGAGTGCGCCGCCGTCGCCTGCCCGTAATTTTCGGAGGGGAGGAGGCAGATAGGGTTAGGGTTTTTGGGGAAGCCGGCGCCGCACCTTTTGGATCGGACGTTTTTTTTGCTCGGGATCGTCCGATTGAACGGACGGCCGAGATCGGGCTAAAGGGAGCGCTGATGGGCCGGCAGGGCAGTGCGCTAATGGGCCGTTTCGGTTGGCCTGAACGCGCGCATTTTTTTTGGGCGTTTTGTTGGCCTGCGCGCGATTTTAGGCCCCGAGCCAGATTAGTGGGCTACGCGTTTGAGGTGCCCCGAGTGAGGGTAATGCAAACCGAAAAAGGGGGCTGTTGGGTTTTTAGCCCATCAGCCATAATTTTATGTATTTCAGTATACTTTTCATGTATGTGAATTTCTGCATATATTTCACATGTTTTATGATATACCTAATGTTTAATTAATGATTATTTGATGTCTCTCATGAAATTATTAACGGATAATGTTGTTAAGCTGCTGAAAATTATTATGCCCTTTTTTCGCTGCGTAATGTTCTGCCCCTAATTGAATGGAACCAACAGGAAATTCAATTGGAGGGCTGTTTTTAGTTTTACATGCTATTACTTTTTGACCAACGTTAATTGTAATTGCATGTTATCAATTATGTTTATTTTATTATGTTTAATTTTGCCATGCTATTACTATTTGACCAACGTTAATTGTAATTGCATGCCATAAATTATGTTAAATTTTTCGCTTCTGCCCAACGGTGATGCGAAAAAAATTCTTATGAGCATGTTGTTAATCATACCAACGTAAGATTAACTTTCATGCAAATTAATTATGCGCTTTCCTAATGTAATTTTAAATTTTTCAGCTGCTTCAGTTTCCGCTCAAGTTAATGCAATTGAGCCACTTAATGGTAGTAACTTTCAGAAATGGAAGTTTACACTTATGACGACTTTTCAGCTCTTGGATCTGGACTATGCGTTCAGGTTCGATGAGCCTATCACTCCTACTGAAGGGGAGGACAATTTTGACGACAAAATGAAGGATTATAAAACTAATGCTGAGAAGTGGGAGCGGTCTAACCTCGTTTCACTTGCTGTGATGAAGAACTCCATCAGTGAGGCAATAAGGGGAGCAATCCCTGAAAAGGAAAGGGTAAAGGACTATTTGTCCTCCATCGAGGATCACTTTAAGGGGTCCTCTAAAGTTTATGCTACCACACTGATGCACAGGCTCATGAACACTAAGTACAATGGTACTGGGAATGTTCGTGAGCACATTATGACCATAATCAATATTCTTTGCGGACTTAAGACAATAGAAATGGCTATTTCGATGGTTTTGTTGTCCATTACATTATGATGTCTCTTCCCAAGCAATTTGAAGCTTTCAAGGTGAACTACAACACCATTAAGGACAAGTGGACCATGAGCGAGTTGATCGCTAATGTTTCACAGAGGAAGAGAGGCTCAAGGTGAGGGGCTACCGATTTTGTGAATCAAGTCGACTCCTCAAATAAGGTCGGTCCTCTAGAAATAGAGGTGGCAACAAAGGAAAGGGAAAGAAGGAGCAAACCTACTCCTTATCGAAGGAAGCCACGAAGACACGGCACAAGACCCACAAAGATCCTCGAGGCGCCTAAAAACGCTTCAGGATCTGGGAGCTCAAATGAACAGAAGAAAAGTGGTGAATGTTACTTTTGTCAGTCGAAGGACCATTTCAAAGATGATTGTCCTGGATAGCTGAAATGGCTTGCCAAGAAAGGTACTTATGAAATCACTTATGTTGATGAAGCATTTTATGCTGATTTTCCTATAAATTCTTGGTGGATTGATTCTGGTGCTTCTGTGCACGTTACGAATTCCTTGCAGGGATTCCATATGTTGAGAAGTCTCAAAGGGGAAAGAAGCCTAAGAGTGGCTAATGGGATGGAAGCCGAAATTCAAGCTATTGGATCGGTTTCTTTAGTTTTGAATAATGATTTTGTAATGAAACTTAATGATGTTCTTTATGTTCCCTCGATGAGAAGAAACTTGATTTCCATTTCATTATTAGATAATGATGGATATTCTTGTAATTTTGGACACGGAATGTGTTTGATTTATTTTAATAATGATAATGTTGGTCGTGCCATCCGACACGACAAGCTTTATATGTTATCCCTGCAAGATTCTTCTATATCCATGAATGTATGTGATGTGAATAAAAAGCGCAAGCGAATTGATGAGACTTCGTCGAAATTGTGGCACTGTCGTTTGGGCCACATTTCGAGGGGGAGAATTGAACGTCTCATTAAAGAAGAAATTCTCCACCCTTTAGATTTTAATGATTCGAATGATCATTGCCTCGATTGTATCAAAGGCAAGTATATAAAGCAAATAAAGAAAGGTGCCACTCGAATCACAGGGATTTTGGAATTAATTCATACTGACATATGTGGTCCTTTCCCTGTGACATCAGTAGATGGTTATGACTCTTTTATTACGTTCACTGATGATTATTCACGTTATGGTTATATCTATCATATTAAAGAAAGATCGGAGGCACTTGATAAATTTAAGATATTTAAGGCTGAAGTTGAAAATCAGCACAATCTAAAGATTAAAGTAGTGCGCTCGGATCGTGGGGGAGAGTATTATGGGCGACACGCAACTTATGGGCAGATTCCTGGTCCTTTTACCAGGTTTCTACAAGAAAATGGTATAGTCGCCCAGTACTCAATGCCTGGTGATCCCCAACAAAATGGAGTAGCGGAAAGAAGAAACCGCACACTTATGGATATGGTTCGAAGTATGTTGAGTTACTCCACTTTGCCAATAAAGTTATGGATGGAAGCATTAAAGACCGCTGCACATATACTCAATCGGGTTCCCAGTAAATCAGTACCTAAAACACCTTATGAATTATGGACTGGGAGAAAACCAAGCTTGAACTACCTCCATGTGTGGGGTTGTGCAGTTGAAGCTAAGGTGTTTAACCCACACATTGGGAAATTAGATCCCAAGACTGTGAGTTGCCATTTTATTGGCTACCCTAACAGGTCTAAAGGGTACCGATTCTATTGTCCAGATCGTACCACAAAATTTGTAGAAACAAGGCACGCTGTGTTCTTGGAAAATGATGGCATCAGTGGGGACTTGGAGCCCAGGAAAATTGATCTTGAGGAGAAGCGGATTTATGTTGCTTCACCGCTAATCCGACAGACTGATTTTCCTATGCCTCAAGTGGTTGTGCCCATAGTTGATCTTGTAGTTGCAACTCCTGTTGCATCTCCAGTTAATTCTGTGGCTACTCCTTCTGTTGAGGGCTTTGAAAATACAAGTGCAATACCTAATGCTGAGCCTTCACAGCTCTCTGTGACAATTAATGAACTACCTGATGAGCCTACTAATGAACCTGTCAGGAGATCACAACGAGTGAGGAGATCTGCTATCCCAAGTGATTATGAGGTTTACTTGAATGAGGATGATCTTGGGAAGGCAGATGATCCTAGCTCTTATAAGGAAGCAATGAAGAGTAAGGATTCATCTAAATGGCTAGATGCCATGAAAGATGAGATTGAGTCTATAGGCGCTAATGGCGTATGGGACTTAGCGGAAATTCCTAATGGAGCCAAAACAGTAGGCTGCAAATGGGTCTACAAAACAAAACGTGACTCCAAAGGGAACATCAAAAGGTTTAAGGCGAGACTTGTGGCAAAAGGGTTTACACAAAGAGAAGGCATTGACTATAATGAAACATTTTCTCCTGTCTCAACTAAAGATTCATTTAGAATCATAATGGCGCTCACAGCACATTTTGATTTAGAGTTGCACCAAATGGACGTTAAGACTGCATTCCTGAATGGAGACTTGTATGAGGATGTTTACATGACACAACCGGAAGGTTTTGTTGTGGAAGGCGAGGAACATTTGGGATGCAAGCTAAGGAAATCCATATATGGCCTGAAGCAAGCTTCTAGGCAATGGTACCTTAAGTTTGATGAAGTCATAAGGAAATTTGGATTTAAGGAGAATGATGTTGATAATTGTACTTATGTTAAGTTCAGGGGGAGTAATTACACCTTCTTAATTCTTTATGTGGACGATATATTATTGGCCAGCAGCAGTGTGGACATGCTGCAAGAAACTAAAAGATTTCTCTCGTCCAATTTTGATATGAAGGATCTCGGTGAAGCATCTTATGTTCTTGGTATTGAAATTCACCGAGATAGGTCCAAAGGAACATTAGGTTTATCACAAAGGCATACATTGACAGAGTACTAAAGAGATACAATATGCATAAATGCTCGCCTACCGCTCCTATTGTTAAGGCGATAAGTTTGGGAAATTTCAATGCCCAAAGAATGATTATGAATCTGATCGGATGAAGGCTATACCTTACACTTCTGCTGTCGGAAGTATTATGTATGCTCAAGTATGTACACGGCCTGATTTAGCTTTTGTTACCGGGATGCTTGGTAGATATCAGTCAAATCCAGGACCGGACCACTGGAAAGCCGTTAAGAAAGTCCTACGCTATATGCAAGGCACTAAAGGTCACATGCTCACATATAAAAGATGCGATAACCTTGAGGTTGTCGGTTATTCTGATGCTGATTTTGCGGGGTGTAAAGACACTAAGAAGTCCACATCAAAGTTATATTTTCACCCTCGCAGAGCAGCAATTTCATGGAAAAGTGTAAACCAAACACTTACTGCATCGTCGACAATGCAGCTGAATTTGTGGCATGTTATGAGGCTACCGGGCAGTCAGTATGGCTTAAGAACTTTATCCCGGATTGAGAGTGGTAGACAACATCTCTAGACCACTCGTTTTGTCTTGCGATAATCAACCCGCAGATTTTCTATTCGAGTAACAACAAGTCAAGTGCAGCTGCCAAGCACATTGACATAAAGTATCATGTTGTGAAAGATAGAGTCCAGGATCAAACAATTAAGGTTGAGCATATTGGAACTAAATTTATGCTTGGATCCGCTCACAAAAGGCTTACCACCCAATATTTTTCGTGATCATGTTGCGGCATGGGTTTATTGGAGAGCATGTGATCCGGAATAAGAGGACCATATAAAGTAACCAATTCCCATGAAGTATTATGTTATCCGATTGATATAAAATGGAGCACTATAAGTCTTGTTGTCCAAGTATTTAATTGATTGCAGACGCATTATTTTGGTGTGAAGTTTTATTGAGAGAGGGCTTATGACGTTTAGCCTTACGATCAATGGGGAGAATGTTGGATATTGATCTAAGGCCAAAACGACCAGAAAAGGAAGGACGTGGGGAAATCCACGTCCCTGATTTTCAGCGCCCTGATCGGGGGTGCCTTACCAATTTTGGTTACGGTCCCCCGTTGCGCAGCGCAATATAAAAGGGGGGGTTCCGGCCTCACGTTTGGGTCACGCCGTTCCAATCCCGTGAGAGTCACAAACCCCTGATAAACCCTAACAGGACCCGATCTCCTAAGCGCTACTAGCAACGGGAAGGCCGCCGACCGCCACTGCAGGACGACGCCGGCGACTCTCTGGGTGATCTACACCGACTCGTCTCCACGCCTGCATCACGCAGGCACGAGGTCTTCGCTCTAATGACGTTCATCGGCGACCGTAAGTCATCCCCTAACTCGCCATGCCTAGGTGTTCATGTTCAGTTCTAGGGTTAAGACTAATGCATGATGATTAAGGCCCTCACATCAAGTTGTCTTCAAATCCTCCAGCTGGAAAATGAACAGGGCAGGCAATATATATTACACAAAAACAAGACGTATTCTTGTGGATAAAAGATGGGAATATGGTAAATATGATTGTTTATAACTGCATCAAGCAGAATCACTGGTTATGCCATGGATTGAAATAATAATACAGATGGTCATTTGATGTTGTGATGGTTGTAGCTTGCATGATGCATCGCCTAGGTACTAATCAAACAGAAGCTAATAATAGATGGATTGTGAATGTAGGTTTTCCCAGCATATTATGTAAAAATGTGGAAGCACGAAACAATGAAAGCTTAGCTCCAATAAATAAGAAGGCAACTAATATCACTATAATGAATCTAATAATAACCCTGGTTCCAATAGTGAGCCTACTATTAAGCACTATAATGACAACATTAGATGGAAAAATGGTAAGCATAGCAAAAAGTATATAGACATACTCTAGTCCTTCTATCACTTGGAACAAAAAATGGGTGTATAGTGGTTTGCATTAACATCGAATAGTTCAAATAGTTTGTGTTTATATTGGAGAAGATGCATCATAATGGCATGCAGATGTTACTTACAATTTAAGAACCAAGATGGCACCAACATGGATTGCATAAGTAACAAAACTTGTTCAAGCAACAAAACTTAGAAGAGGTCAAAGTACTACATTGATACAGTCTACAGGTGAAAAGACATAATTGCATACCCTCTCTGTCAAAGACTTGTCCCGTTCCATCACCAGCTCCTGTGATAATGATTCTTCCACCCTCAATAACCTGACAAAAGAGCAGCACCAAGAAACAAGGCATCTTATTGCATCTCAATATTAAATGTAATATCATAATAAAAATTGAAAAATGCAGATAGTTCCAGAAACCCATGAGAAGTGGGCCACTGTATTGAGGCATAGCCTTCGAAGTGGGCGGCATGTTAGAGTGACGCCTATAGGTGATGAGAGACTGGGAGCTGCAAAAAAGAATCTAAGAGACATCGAAAATAAATTGCAAACCACCAAAAATAAATTAAGAGTTGCTAAAGAGAAGCCGAATGTTTCTGAGGAGAAGGCGGGGATCATCCACTAGGTGAACGTGAGCTCGGAGATGTCGTTGGATAATGATCAACACTTGAGCTAAGAAAGTTGTGGAGACAGATAACATGAGATTGGAGCGTGAGATAAGAAGTTAGAGAGAAAATGATCGATGTTTCTCGTATCAAGATAGCATTTGTTTTGACATGATAGATGATTGAAATTGGCTGTGGGACATGTAGAGTTCCATTACTTTAGACACTAAGATCTCTGAGGTAATAGTCTTATGTAGGCTTGATAGCCCTTAATTGGCATTCAAGCCCTTAATTGGCATTCAAGCTAGGCCAATGGTAGATTATTCGAGTTGCCTGGGAGAGATGTATGTGTGTTGTTGAAGAGTAATACAAAGTCATGATACTAAGTCACGGGGCACCGAATGTCTATCGGGGTGGCAGCCCTCGGTGGGCTTGGAGGCGCCAATGAGGCTAACGCATGGGTATCTTGGAGATGTGTCCACGATACTAAGTCATAGACACACCAGAGGGGTGCCCACAAGGTTAAGTCGTAGAGCACTCAATGGCCACAGGGGTGGTAGCCCTTGGTGGGCTTGGAGGCGCTCATGAGGCTTATCATGGACACCCTAGGTGTGCCCACGATACTAAGTTATAGGCATACTAGAGTAGTGCTCACGAGGCTAACTTGTGGGACACCAAATGTCTATTAGGGATGGTAGGCCCCCAATGGGCTTGGAGGTGCCCATGAGGCTTACTTACAGATACATTAGAGGTGTGTCTATGACACTAAGTCGTAGACACACTGGAGGGATGCCAACGAGGCTAAGTCATGAGGCACCAAATGGTCACTAGGGGTGGTAGCCCCCAGTAGGCTTGGAGGCACCCATGAGGCTTATTCACAAGTACCTTAGATGCGTGCCCATGACATGAAGCCATAGGCACACTGGAGGGGTGCCCATGAGACTAAGTCATGGGCACCGAAATATGAGTGTTGTGGAACCCTTTTACCTCGTAGGTGAGGGGTTTTCCCTGGTGATCTGGAATGCATGAGAATGCTTAACCTTGCCAAGCAACGGAGCGAGGCATATGGTGACCCGGAGGTTGTTCAGCACACGGCCTAGAGTCTAAGGGGGGATGAGTCGTTAGCAAATCCATCAACTTGGGCACTGGACCCAAATTGTCGCTCATGCCCTAGGTCTAACAGAATATGAGCCGCCACGATGGAGGCAGTGGATGCCCAAGCCACCTTGGACTTTTGCTAGGGGAGACCACGAAGGTTGTGCGCCCTATGCATCGCGGGGGTGAAATCCTATGTAGAGAAAGTGCCTCGAGAACCCAAGTGGGGGCGACGAGATTTGTAGGTCAGGATTATCCCCTAACAGTAACACGTTAGGGGGCAGCTCTCATAGCTGGCCTTTATCACCTTGCAGTTAGAGATTTCAAGGGTCCTGGGGCTAAATGGTTGGCCCTAGCACCCCTAGCCCTCCGTTGGCGAGGGCTCTTTGAGCTTCTCGCCCCTGGTTGGACCTTGCAACGACCAACGTAAGAGAGGAGGACGTACTTGGGAGCCCCAAGCAAGTAGGACGTTGTCCATCCCAGGGAGGAGGGCCCTAATCCCCAACGATGGTGTGAGCCTAGGGCTCCTTAAAAAATGGACAAGTCATCTACGAGCTTGTTGCACTTTAGAGCTGGAGGAGGCTTCGTGGACTCGAGAGTATTTCTTGGTAGGAGCCATAGTCTTTTGTTGATTAGCTATGGTCCCTACGAATGACGCCAATGTTGTAGGTGTGAAAACCCAAACACAAATAAGGGGGTGGACATCGGCCATGTGACGGGCCATCATTCACTAGAGTAAAAATGACATGGAGATTTATACATGTTCATAGGTTCGAGAGGACCGCCCTACTCCTGTCAGTGAGCCAACAGGGGTTACCTCCGGGGAGAGCCCCCGGGGCTCACTAGTTTGAATATACTTCTTTATTGCTCATGAGAGTTCAAGAGAGCCCCCCTACAAATGAGGGATATATAGGGTATTTGTAGACTCTTGGGCCTGTACAAATGATAGAAATACCCCTCATTGAGATAGCTAATCTATGAGTACAAGTGAGGGGTATATTTGTCCTTTCTAAATATAGCTGTATTTTTTAGACCTGTAGGTAGGTGTCTTCTGCAGAACGGATCCTATCAGTGAAAGGGAGAATTATCCCTTCAACAGAACAAAATGTGTATTTATATATTATGGTTTATATTTTGAAACTATAATTTTATAAAAAAAAGTATACATAAAATACTTATAAAGTATTAATAAAACCAATTCAATATTTTTAAATATGCATAAACACTATTTCTCAATCTCTACAGGAATCTCTATAAGAAACAGGACGGAAGGCGTTGTCCCCTGTCAACCTTCACGAGCCGGGGTGGAGGGAACATGACGGAGACATAGGGCTGTCCCCCACGAGATCCCCGGCCCGTTGCCATCCTAATGCTGTCGTCCCCTTCATTTGACGCTGCTGCCACTACCCCCATTGTTCCAATGCCACACGAGGCCGGGTGGTGTGTCATCACCGAATTGTCCGACCGCCTGCCATGCAACACCTCATTTGACACTCACCTTCGCCGTTTTCCCATCAGTACCCACCACACCGACGACCAGCATACCATCGCCATCTTGACCCCCGACAAGGTTTCCTACCCGAGCCACCGGGCGCTAGAACCTCTGGTCGAGGAGACGAACCCCAAAAATCCTAGCCCTAACTTGACATCAGTCCCAAGATGCCGAAGGTTGCCACTTGAAGATTTGAAGGCACAATATATTCTAGCAAATCATTTCGTCTTGAAACCCAATTAACTATGCATCTTATCTCTTCATGAGTGGATGTGTCTTTTTGCTGATATGATCATTTGCCGGATGCTTTTAACATCAGAGACCAGAGAAGAGTTTTGTTGGCTCGCCATGTTGGTATACAGAAAGTGGTCTTTGAGACAGAGTGCATAACTGACTCATCTGCGGCAACATCAGGTAGGATGGATATCGAGCCAACTCGTCTTATCGAGCATTTTCTAAAATTGACATAGTTTGATTTAATATTATTTTACGTATAATTTAAAAGTATTTTTAGAAACGAGCTAACGAGCCGAGCCGAGCTAGAGCAAAATTTAAATTCATTAGAAATCAATTTATTTTAATGTTTAACCAATTAACAAGTATAATTGAAATAATTTTGAACCAAACCAATGAACCCACTAACGAGCTTTTTTTCCACCCTACAAATCACTAAGCAAGTACCCTCCCGATCATTAGGGAGGTTTGAGGAGCTCAAGTCCTCTTTCGAGGATTTTACTGTTTGTTTTACACCGAGCGAGAGCTCAGTTCATGAATCTAGGAATTTATTGTTTGTATGCATCGAGGGAGGCGAATGCAGAAGCTCACCTATGTGCTAAACAAGTTTCTAGTGAGCGTCAAAGGTGCAATACTGCCTCTATTATTAGCCAGTAGATTCCCATGAGTTCACCGCGTTACGTCGCCATTTTCGCAAAAAATCCTCCATTTTGAAATTACGTATGGATTCTTACTTTTTTTTAGATAAGCCCTTCAAAATTATTATAGATCTTCATTGGCCTCTATTATTAGACGGAGATTCCCGGGAGGTCACCACGCCATGTCACTTTTTTTTGCGAAAAAGCTCTCTACCTTTTCGAGATTACGTATGGAACCTTACTTTTCCCAGAAAAGCCCTCGAAAATAACATATTGATCCTTACTTTGTCCTAGAAAATCCCTCCATTTCCATAATTACATACTAGTCCTTACTCTTGGTTTTCGCATACACCATAATTACGTACGAGCCTTTGCTTTCTGTTTTTTACATATAGGCCCTTGTGACGTAGCATAGCGTACTCTTTTCCTTCGGTTCACGTTGTAACTAGTGCGGCGTGGTGCCGTGCTTCCGCAACTAGTAAGTACTTTACCCCTCAAATTTTGCAATAGTCTATGTTTTAACATTTAACTATAAAATCGGATATTTTACGCGTCTCAAGTATTAATACCATTTATTTTACCCCTTAAGGTTATCCAAAACTGGTTTTGCTCTAACGTGGTGCCAAAGTGGCAATGGTTTTGATATGTGACCTGGTTTAGGGATGACATGGCTCATAATCAGCATTATCAGAGGAAAGATATAAGGTAGGACTCCACCCCTCCGCCTCCTCCTCCTCCCCTACCACCTCCCTCCAAGCCCTCTGTGACATCCTCCCCCACCTCCTCACCTTCCACGAGCTCGCCGCCGCCAACTTCTCCTTCTCCCACCGCCTCAACCCCACCAACACCGCATCCTCCAATTCCTTTCGTTGCTCCCTCCAGGGCCACCCGCTGTAGTCTTCCATGGCAACCCCCATAAGGTCTTCGCCCACCTTGCCGTCCTTGGCCACTGCCATCACGCCACCATCGCGCGCCTCTTTAGCACCGTCACCTCCCTCGACTGATCCCTCTTCCTCGCCTACGAGCTTGTTGGCTTGATGTGGCGCCAGTTTCTTTTCGGCCTGTTTACAAGGCCTTTTGTAATCATAACATGAATCAATGAAAGTGAGCTTGATTTTTTTTTTAAGAAAAGAGACGTCTAGTGGATGCATCTCAATTCTCAACTTAACTGACACTATACTGAAAGGATGTGGTAGATACTGAACACTGGAACAAAATACATTAGCTCGGCATAGTTTGACCTATGTTGATTTAATGCATATGAGACGGCCTAACTTTCCTAAGGGACCAAACCCGGAGGTTGCGTTTGGTTTGAGGTTAAAATAAACCTATTTAAATTAGCTTAATCTAAATTTGGTGTTTGACACTAAATCTTGTTAATCTAAATTATTGTTTAACTAGATTAGATGGGCTAGCTAGGTTAACATTAGAAAAATAAAATTTAGGAGGATTAGTTGTACTGGATTAACTTATTATACTAATTTAGTAGGTTAACTTAATCCTTGATTAAGAAGGTTAAAACACTTTCACTAGATGAAGTTATCCTTCCTAATCCGACGGTGTTTCGCAGGTTAAATCCCTAATCCATCCTTTAACCCCAAACAAAACGGGCCTAATGAGGCCTGTTTGGCAAGTCACAAGCCGGTCGGCTTTTGGCTTTTGCTACAGTACCTAACTTTCAAACGGAGTATTTTTTCAAGACGGGTTCTACAAGTTAAACGTAGTACACATTAAAAGCCCAATATCTGTACCAGCCAAAATCGTAAGTATCGGTCTCTTCGTAATCTGTACCGTAAACAGCTAAAATTCAAAAATTTCAGCCAAAAGCCGTAGCCAAAACAAACACGCCCTATAGTTTCGTGATCGGACGGCGTGGATCCAACGAACCTGTCCCAGCCCGTCCCTCCGCCGCGGCCTCGGCTCGGATCCTCCAATCCCCAACCCCAACAGGCAACAGATAGGGAGGAGAGAGAAGCCAAGGCGAGCAGCCAAGAAGCCGGCGGCGATGGCGTGGCGGGCGAACCTGTCCCGGAGCGTGAAGGAGATACGTTTCCTCTTCTGCCAGTCCTCCCCCGCCAGCGCCCCCGCCCGGTAGCAACCACCCGCCCCTCTCCCCCCCCCCTCTCTTCTCATGTGCTGATAGTTGGTGGGTTTGTGATCTGATTATTTGCAGTGAGTTCGTGAAGAAGAACTATGGGGACATCAAGGCCCGGAACCCCTCCCTTCCCGTCCTCATCCGCGAGTGCTCCGGTGTGGAGCCCCAGCTCTGGGCCCGTTACGGTAGGCATTCCTCCATCTCTTCTTTTGCTAGGAATACGAGATCTTGCTCTTGCCATGGTTACCTGGGATCGTTTGGTCTGGTTTGACCTTGCCGTTTCTTGGCCAATTTTCTGGAACTACCGGATCTTGTGTTCTTAGGAGATCTTAGAAACCTTTGTGGAGGTGGTACCGGTGGAGAGAGATTTCCATTGTTCTTCTAGAATTTTTGAGCACTTGAGATGAGAGCAGATTAGGTGATAGGTGGTTTCGGGGTGGAGCTATTGATGAGGCATAGGTTGCTCTCCATCCACAGCGTGGTGAAAAATTGATGCTAGAAAGCAGTGGCGGAGCTTGAGCGAAATCTCAAGGAGGGCCAAACGAGGCCAATGCAGATTTAGTTATTCGAGTGCTAAATCATACTACTACACGACAAGGTAGAATTTGTAGTTTTCATATTTGGATTTGGATTACAAAATTCATGTCTCAGCAAGATATATAGGGGTGGCCATCGGAAGGACTAAGTTGTATATCTGAAAATGAGCCAAATTACTACTACACATTCTTAGAGTTAATATAAAGTTTTTTCAGTTGTTGGAGGGGCCATGGCCCACGGGATGGGCTCAGGTGCAGGCCCCTGCACGTAGCTATGCGCAGGGCCGTTCATGGCACGACACGTGTCAAAAAAAATAAAAAAAAACTTTAAAATTCCGAAAATAAAAATTATTTTTTAAGTACTTAAAAAAATACTTTTTAAGTATCCAAAAATACTTACAATTTTTTTAAGTACTTAAAAAAATACTTTTTTATTTTTTGGATTTTTAGGCATTCTTTAGATTTTTTTGGACACGTGTCACGTCGTGAACGGCCTTGCATATAGCTATGTGCAGGGCCCTGCACCTGAGTCCATCCGATGGCCCACCTTGGCCCCAACTATCCTCTGTCCCTTTGCTAGAAAGCATTGATGCTCCCCGCTGCATGTCGTGATGATGCCAACAAAATTACTGGCATAGGCGCACCTAGCTGCTCCAGTTCCTAGGCCAAGGAAAAAAAATATGGGCCTACTTGGAGGTGAAATAGTGAAGGGAGAGAGAGTGGGATGAGAGAAAAGAGAGGTAATATTTAATGCGGGTCCAACATGGAGAAAGAACACCACTAAACACTGGAGGAAATAGCAAATTTAGCACCACATGACAAAAGTGCTAAATTTGTTTTTTTTTCTCCTAGTGTTTAGCACCCTTTCTTTCTCTACGATAGGACTCAACTAAATTAAATATCACATCTTTTTTCTATCATCCTACTCTCTCTCCCTTACCTATTTCATCTGTAGGTGGGTCTATAATTATTTTATTGGCTTTGGAACTGGAGCAACTAGTTGCACCGATGCAAGCATTTTTTCCTTGGCATTGCTACCTCCACTGTGTAGCATCGATGCTAGAGGCCCTCAAGCATCACTTTTTCTTACTCTGTGGATGGCCTAAAGGCCTATGGTCAAATAGCGAAAAATTGTTCAAAGTTACCAATGTTCATAGAAAAGCAAAAAACTGTCCAGGCTAGTTGCTGGTGTTACATCAGGTCTGCATTAGGTGGTCTTGATAGTCAAGATGGTATGGTACTAGCACTCACCCAATAGAACCTCTAGCGAAGGGCCTTGTTGTGAATTTTCTTATGGTATATTTTACACTCAACTTTACACTTTTTCCTAAATCTATCCTTTACAATTTCTATCTTGTAATCTAGCCCTTGCATTTTGTGTTTTTTTGTTTGGTCTGCCCCTTACTGTGTAATGCCATGATATAGGTAAACTATCACTCATTAATAGCATTCTCGATTATTGCAATTGAAGTAGTAAAGCAAATACAATGAAGTATGCATTAAAATGATCAACTTACTACAACCATTTGGTTGACTCAAAACATAAACGGGGTGTTTGACCAAGTTTGAGCTTATCAGATAAGCCAATATAATCTCAAAATCCCAGCTTAATTTCTATAAGTACAATAAGCTTGTTTGTTTGGAAACTTGAGCGTGTAAGTCAAAAGATAATGGGGTGACATCATTCCTTTTCCACCAATTGTGAAAACTGCGGGTTTATTTGAGTGTCTTGCAATACCAAGAGGTGAAGATCCCCTCTGTTGAAACCCCAACTTTTCTAATCCTCCACAGCCAAAATGTCCCAAATATGTTCCGCATCTGCCCTTAAGCTTTGCATATGTCCTTGCCTTAAGATTATTTTGCCAATAAGCATATGTTGATGCTTGAAAAAAGGCCTGTTTGGGGGAGCTTAGCATCTTCTAGAAGATGGCAGATGGTTTTCTCCGAGAAGCCAGTGGGGAGGAGCTTATGCTTCTTAGTATATTAAGCTTTGATGAGAAGCCCGATAGCCAAACCCTATTCCGTGGGCAGCTTCCGGTGGCTCTAAGTTGAAGCTGAAGCCCCCAAACAGGCCCAAACACACTGTAAGCTTATTTCATCATATATGTTCACTAAGACCATTTGACAGAAACTGTCAAACGGGATCATCAACATATCCTTAATAAGCATTTGCTTCTAGCCTTCTACTACACTACCAACACCATTGTTCTACTCATCATCAATGTACACTATCATGCAAATTTTTTTTAAGGAAATGAATTTGGCAAGATTATCCTTATACAAGGAAAATATATTGGCTTATGTCAAAGAATTTTTGTTTCATATACCTGCCAAGTATATATTCCATATACCCATGTTGATGAAGTTTCGATAACCAGTTTTATGTTAAGAAACAAATTTTAATCTGGAACACTATCAATTGGGCCATCTTCTTGGACATAATCCATGTATAACCTGGGCACGTCAGGCACCAGGAATGCGAATCTATGTGTTTTACTCTTTACAGAGGTGTTCCCTTGTTTCTGTAGTATTCCATAGGTTCATTCTCAAGTGTTGTGCAAGCCTTGTGGTTTTTAATGTGTGTGACTAGCACCAAAGAGCAGATTTGCCCACTCATACAGTTGATGGTAAAGAGCCACATTGACCAAACTGTGCTCGCTCTGTTGTAGTGGATTGCAAGTTGCAACTTAAAACCTTTTACCATAACTACATACTTTGGGCAGTCAGGCACGTACACTACTATCTTGTTCACTATGCTGCCTAAGTACTGACTTATACTGATCTTGCAAGGTATTGTGTTTAGTGATTTTGATGCCTGTAGACTTCGAGATGTCAAAGAGAGGAAACACAAATTGCTCTTTTTTATTGTAAGACTACGTATTGGGCCTTTCAGAATTTGTGCTATCATTCAGCAAATTACACAATGCTGTAAATTGAAATAAGCTTGGCGTTGGCAAACTGTAAATACGAGCAAATGATAATGGAAGAACAGGCTATGCCATCTTTTATACACTGTGATCTTTTGGCGCTTGTGCCTTGCACTGCCTATTCAAATACTTAATTCACTTGTGGTGCATATGCTTTGTTCATTTAACCCTTGAAGTGGACCATTCATCCTAAGCTGAAGAAAAAAGTGATAAACTGTAGAGATTTACAAATTTAGGGCTAGGCATACTGCATTTAACAAAGAAATGAATGTTGTGATTAACATCAAAATATGTGGTAGTGATACTAACGATTTTCTTATTGAGATAGGATTACACCAAAAGTTAGCGTTGAGCCCATATATTTTTGCCCTAGTGATAGACGATATCACGTGGAACATACAAGGAAATATCTCTTGGCCATGCTTTTCGCTAATGATGTAGTGCTAGTTGATGAGAGTAGAATAGGTGTCGATAGGAATCTGGAGTTGTAGAGGAAGGTCTTAGAATCGAAAAATTTTGGACTTAGTAGAACTAAAACTTAATATATGAGGTGTGATTTCAGTGGTATTAGGGCAGATGATGGAGATGATAGTCTGGACGGACAAGTAGTGCCTAGGAATGGCACTTTTGATATTTGGGATCATACTACAATAGGACGGCAAGATTGATGAAGACATGAGCCACATGATAAGAGCGGGTAGGTAAAATAGCATTAAGTATCAGATGTTTTATGTGATAAAAAAATTCCTCAAAAGTTAAAGGGTAAGTTCTATAGGACCGTGATCAGACCTGCGATGCTATATAGAGCAGAATGATGGGTGACTAAAAGACAACATATACAGAAGATAAGTATAGCAGAGATGAGGATGCTACGGTAGATCTATGATCACACAAAGCAGGATCGAATCTGCAATGATAATATATGCGATAGGGTGGGGGTAGCACTAATTGAAGAGAAGTTTGTCTAATATCGCTTGAGATGGTTTGGATATAACCAACAGAGATCTTTTGAGGCACCGGTACGTAGTAGAATTTCAAGATGTACCGAAAACGTAGAAAAGGCAGAGGTCGACCAAGGCTGATGTGGAAAGTAGTTAAAAGAGATTTGAGAGATTAAATTGTATCCAAATAATTAGTTTTGGATAGGAGTGTATGGAAGTTAGTGATCCACGTATCGAAACCGTGACATAAGAAGAAAGTTTAGAGGCGGTGTTTTAGGCTCTCGGTTTAGATAACAGGATGTAGGGCTTAGGGTTTTATTACAAGGCTCTCGTTTATTTGATCTTAAGAAAGTTTTATTTCTAGCTTATCTTAACTTGTTTGGAACAAAATATTTTATTGTTGTTGTTGTTGTTGGTGGTGGTGGTTGCTACTTTACTTCTTAAATGTGTTCCATCTTCATTTCTGCTTGAAAAGTCCATAAACATCATATATTTTGCTTCATGCATATTATATTATCCAATGTATGGACATAACGCTTGATACTAACTATTGGATTCTTGTATTGTATTGAAGAGTGTGTTCGATGTATCATGCATGTAACTACATGTATGTTATGTGGAACATATATTTGGCATTACCCCTTTTAATAATCTCTGTCGATCAACTGGTCAGATATGGGTGTGGAGAGGTGCGTGCGCTTGGATGGCCTGACAGAAGCCCAGATTGAGAAGAAGCTGGAGGAGCTGGCCAAGGCAGGAGGATCGCTTAAAGCTTAATAATGTTGGGCCAGCCAAGTTTTGTTGCGTTAAACCTTCCCAAATAAGAGAAACGTTAACAGGGCATGCTGTGCTATCATGATTTCAGTGCTATGGCTGTAGAATCAAGTGTTGAAATTTGTACCACTGGTCGCGGAGAAGATAACTGTTTCTCTCTCGTTCGTTGGAACTATTTTTCTCTTTTCGTCGAGCATTTGTCTAAAAGGTGGTTTGGGTGAGCATTCGCCTCAAGTTGTATGCAGCCCTAATGATCGGTTGAGTAAATGAACTTAGTTTGCTTATCTAGTAAATAGTAATGTTGAGGTTGAGTTAGTTCAGTTTGCTTGTCCGGTAAACAATATAACCCTTGTTGACGGCAGAAGCTGGGAGATTTGATGATTTGCCCTATCTTTCTTTGCCACTTGATGAAATACTCCGTGATGTTTCACTGACATGTGAGGTTAGGATTTACATGTAAATCAATGAAAGATAGGGTAAATCGTGAATTCATCCGGGAGAAGCTATGTTAGCATGTGTCACACCTGGTGTGCCATCAAGTGAGCAGGACTGAAGAGTAAGCGAAGCAGGTGATGGCGGGAAAGAAACGCGTACTCCTGAAGAAAGTGAATGGCGTATTGGCGTGAGTTGTGTGGGACTTGCTAAGTTGTATTGAAATAAAGAGTGCATGCGTGACGCGTCTCACGTGAGACGAGGAGCTATAGGAGCGCATGCTGGTATCACATCATGTTTTGTCGACGAAATACATACTGACTCTGTTCTTTTTTACTTATTTTCTAAAATATATGTTATAAAGTTTGCTCACTAATAGATTTGAGCTATCTAGATTAGCTATACGAAAATTATATTATTAGATTTATCATTAAAAATAATTTTATAGTTTTTATTAATATATTGTAATATAAATTTAAAAAATTAGTGATCAAAATTATATCTCGAAAACTGTAAAACATTAAAAACATAAATAAAAAGAACGAAGGGATTACAAAAATTCTCCCCGTATCTCCTCTGCTTTCCTTTCTCAAGTCTCCTATTCCGCAATTTGTATCGTGTTCACGCTGCAATTGTTATACCCGATCGGCGGTGATCCCTGCCAGCGACTAGGATAATAACAATTTTGTATCAGAGCTACATCGATTCTATGGACGATTATCCTCGATTCTATTGGCTTGGACTGGTAAAATCCTACGGTGAAGGAGGGCGAACAACTTCGGGCGATCGGGTCGATTGACGTAAATCCTGAATCATGTTCGTTTAGCTTGGAGGAGTCGCCACGGCTCCGGCAAAGCAGGGTGCTCAGGTGCGTCAAATCGTGGTGGTCATGGAGGCGATGGAGGCGCGGTTGATGGAGAGGATTGAAGCATTAGCGGCCAAGATTGAAGTGGTGGATCAAGCTAAGGAGAAGATGGGAGAACTAGATTCGAAGTTCGAGCAGCAGGTCAACAGCTTGGATCAAGTTCAAACCAAGGTGGCAAGGTAGACCTGTCAATGGCGTCGTTTGGGACAAGCTAAGCAAGAACAAGTCCAGGTGGCCCGAGCACTGAAGGGGACGGCTCCACCACCGATCATAGTACCTGCGCGACAGGAACCTAGAGTAGTGGGAGTTCGACCAGGGATGGCAGCACAAACGAGGAATCCTCCCCGGGTGATTTTCCCCACACCCACCCCTGTGATTCTGGACATGCCGGAAACGGGTAGGAGTTCTAATGAAGGAAGCAGAAGATATTGGATGCCCAAGATGGAATTTCCAAAGTTTGATAGCTCGGATGCTCGTATTTGGATCGATAAATGCAATACATTCTTCAATATGTACCAAATTCCTGATGGTTTTGAAGTGTCAGCACTCAGCAGCCACGATGTATCTAGTGGATAGTGCTGCACACTGGTACCAAGCGTACGAGATGGCAAATGCATGGCACAGTTGGGATCGGTTCAGAGAATCTGTACTGAAGGAATTTAAAACTAATACACACAGACAAGATGAGAGAACTCCAACTGGACAAACGTCAACTGTGGAGGAATATCGAAGAAAAATTGATCAATTAGTATATCACATTAGACTGTATGACAGTTCTGTGGGGGAGATGACGCTAGTCACTCAATTTATCACGGGTCTGAAGGACGAACTGAAGGGTGCTGTTGAAGCACAATTGCCTGACACTGTCAGTAAGGCAGCAATATTTGCTCAGTTGCAAGAGGGTGTTTTGGAAAGATCAAAGAAATTTGTGGTTGAGTGGCCAGTTGAAGCATACCAATGGAGGGTATAAGGGGGACAAAAGAAATTTGAGCCAGGAGAATTGTGGCAGGCACAACAGCTCGAGGAGTAAGAGCAAATGGCTTGTGTTTCAGTTGTGGAGAGAAGTATACACCAACTCACCAGTGTGCTAATAAAGTAAATGCACAACTGAAGGCCATGGAATTAAAAGAAGGTAATGTGTCTCTCAGATGAAATGTTGGATGCTGTTACTGGATTGGAAGGGCACATAGATGAAGACATGTACTTGTCAGTAAATGCCATTGCAGGAACTGAGAATCCAAAAACAATAACACCCCGTTTGGCTCCCAAGTTTTGGATTTGATTCATGCATTTGTATTCCAATGTCTATTCCAAGTGATTTGGAATTTGATTGACGTCAATTTACAATTCCATTTTTCCTGTTTGGCTGTCCATTTGAATTAGAAAAATTCTCCTTTTCTTTTGACATCAACTTTAGAACTTCTATGACACTCCAATTCCTGAAGCTCCCAGTCAGGCACGAAACATGCAACCACCAAATCACAAATTAATCAACAAAGGGTGGAAGGTGACAGGGCGGGCCCACCATGGTTCATGCGTGTTTAGCTTAAAATCCAAATTTTTTAGCAAAAAACTAGTATATATTAGGTATAATACACATATATACTCTTAATTGGATCAAATTCGTCATATGTGTACCCTATCAGTCCAATTTCACCCTCATTCCCTAAGGGTGTGTTTGGTTGCCTGCATCCCCTTCATCCTGGATGGGTGGATCCGTATAATCTGAGAAAGAGCCTGTTTGGTTGCTGTATGAGCGGATACACTGTATGAGCGGATGCAAAATACGCCTCATCTGGATGGGTGGATACACTCAAAATGAGCTTCACTAGCCATCCTGGATGAGTGGATGCATGTATCTTATGCGGTCCCACGTGTTAGCCTCTCGAGTTTGGTAGATCGCATCCGCTCGTGCAGAGCAACCAAATAGCATCTCAGTTTTTTTGTATCCGCTCATACAGCCTTACCAAACATCTTCTTTTTCTGAAATACGATTCCACTCAGCCTGCATCCACTCATCCAGGATATACGATGCGACCTCCATCCACGAACCAAACACACCCTAACTCCCCTTCAGCCCACAGCAAGCTCATCCCGCTGGCCCATTTGGCCATCCCCTAACCAGTAGCAAGAACCTCCCTATTCTCTCTCTCCGTGTGTCTCAACCCAGCGGGCAAGCAGCGACAGGGGTGGTTTAGCTAGCGGCGGGTGTGTGACGAGAGCAGCAGAGCAGGGCGGTGGGTGGGCACTAAGTGCGAGGGAGACCGAAGGCAGTCAACAGCGACGGCTTGCCCTAGGAGCTAGGCTGAAGAAGAGCCAAAGGGGTCAAGGGGAGGGAGCATAGTAGAGCGCGCAGGGCTAAGGCCGGCCGTGTGCCACCGGTAATGAGGTGATGCTAAAATCGCCTCCCCAATCGCCAGTCCCCACACCACTATAGGTAATCGAAATCCCAAATTCCTAAACCAGACAACCCAAATTACAAATCGCCACTTTTTTGTGTTATTTTGAATTGTGATAATTGAATCTTGTATTTTTATGATTTTGTATATCTTAGAGCTTTAAAAAAATAAAGAAATCTATAAATTTGAAATATTTATGGGAGCGAACTAGAAAGACACCAAAGATAGCTTCCATCTCGATACCAAAACTGATTTCCAATGAAAGCCTAGTTCAGAATGAGACTAATTCTCCTTCCAATAAATTGCAACCGGTGATGTACACACATAATGACAGTGGTACCCCAAGCACAAAGCCTAAAGTAAGCGCAAGTACGAAACTTGAGATGGGTTGCCCATTGTTCCCAACACAGAAAATGATGACTTAGACAATGAAACTATTTATGATATTGATTTGCATTTCCATGATCCTTGAAAGAGGATTCCCATCATCACAAGCTATGATATCAATGAGCAAGATGCAGTGATTTAATCCTATTAATTGATTTGCAGCTTTGCGAGCTTAATGACATATTTGATGAGGTAAACATATATATGCTTCTTTGCAATGGCGTCATTCAATCTTATTGATTCTTTTCACTACTTATAATAAGAACAACTTATTTAGACTTGCTCACTTTTATCCTAAGAATTTCTCAAGCACTGAATTGATACACATTCTATTTAAACTTATACACTTCATTGCTAATATATATAGAGATGAAAGGTTTAGAAAAAGAACAATCTTTCTGAGCTTTTCATTATGAGTGTTTTCTTCAATAAATTATATGAAGAATAAGCTAAGAAATAGAATGAGAGAGCAATACTTGAATGGTTATTTTGTTATATTTCTTGATTGAGAATTTTTCTGCGAGTTAAGGATGATGACATTATATCTCGCTTCTAATGCATGAAGCATCATCGAGTTAAATTATAATTTTCTTAATTATCCTATAATTTCTATATATTATAGCTGAATGTCACATGCTTTGTTATAGATAAAAATATATTATCATAACACATCGAGTCGATATTATCGAGATTGACCTACCAGGCCCATACCGTCAGTTCTGCCTCCGGGCTTGGTCGTGTTGTGCCTCTGCGCTCTTAGCTGTGGTGCACACCAGGTAAAGCTCTATTTTTTTTGTTAGAGAATTTGTACGGTGGTGAAATTTATTTTTTCAGTATATTGCTTTTTTATTTTTATTAGATTTTTTTAAGGAAGGTGCAAAGAGAATTAGGAGAGACAGATGAACTACTATCACCAATTTTCTCCTTTAAGTAGTATAGATTTGAGATGATGTTTTTAGTATGCACAATTATATTTTTTACTTTTTACTATTAGGAGCCTTTATGTTTTTTATTGAATAGTATTTTTGTCCACCTCAAAATTTCTGGTCCGCCACTCGGAAGGCGATGGATGAGCCGCCACTGCCGGCAATGCATGGCCCTCTCTTCGGATGGTTCCTCTCTTGCTTCTGCATGTCAAATGCGAGAGACCACTAACACGCCGGCGATGACGTTCTTGATGTCCTGCAGCTCCTTGGCCCACCCTTTGTTATTCCTGGGGCATAGATCCGTATCAAGAAACCAACTACGTACAGGCAGAGATCATCGAATCAACCACAAAATTAACCTCGAAAAATGAAATTACTCACACAAACAACAGATCTGTTCTAGCATTCTGTAAAACATCCATATTAAGCACAAGGGAAGCAAGTCATCCATAGATCCGAGCGGGAGGAGACATGGTAGAGCTTCCTCTCGCAGGGCTCCTCAACCTGCACGCCTGCAAGGTTTCCCCCAAGCAGCCGCTACCTCGCTGTCGTCGTCGCCGCGTCCCATCACCAAGCTCCACGCCACCACCGCCGTAGAGATTACGCCACTGGAGGGGCTCCCATCGTATGGGAGAGGTGCTAACTGGCTGAGGCAGGTGATGTTGGAAGAGGACTCGGGCGCAAGGGGAGCGGAGCAGAGCATCGGTTTCACACAAATGACTGGTGGGAGAAAAGAATTTGGTCTAGTTGTATGTTACCCCTTGGAATTACGTGTGGAATCCTTAATTCCAATTCTCACTGGCAGCTGTAACGCCTCGATTTTTGGTGGCGCTGGTAATCCTTATAACTGTTTAATACTGTCTAATTATAGAGTACTGTACATAAATAAGCATCAGTTCAACATATATTTACAAACAAGATCCAAACTTTATTACAGACCCAAAGTTATCTTACATAATAAAAGAAACTCCACAGGTAAGCTTGAGTGAGGCTAAGACCTAGAACTATGGATCATCGACATAATAGTGCTCTTCTGGCTCCTCATTAACAGCTTGTTCATCGATGTTCCACTGTTATTCTGTTTATTGTTTAGCAAGTAATGAGTACAACCGTATCCAGCAAGTTACAAGAGTAAACCCTAATTTAAATATTTGCAGGGATTTGTCCATGGATGGGCATATACAGGTGTTATTAATGAGGGTGGATGCAATTTTATTTGTAAATATTTTCAAATATGAAACAACAAAGCTAGAACTTCTTAAGAGTGGGGTTTTCAATACTTGCTTTCTCAGATTACACTAATTTAAAATATAAAGAAATCTACTTATACCTTACTGTTGGAATCACCTATTAAACACAGCTCCATTAACTGGGAGCACGACGTATTCAAATACCATTTATTTCACTCTACAGAGTTGCTTAGTTTTACCCACAAGATTTCTCAAACTCTCAATGTCACGCAATAGACACGTTTCAGCTAGCGTGTGACCGAGTTAAAAAAAATAAGGTTTTTCACTACTCAATTCTTTATATAGCCTCTACCCGGTAGGTCTCCACTCAGACTTGGTTATCTGCTGGCCAAGTCTAAACACTCCTGTCCGTCCTGAGAGGAATCTACCATTGTTTAGTATGGTTTTATCGCTCTTATACCAACTCCCCTTTATTTTTACTCCTACTTTTGTAGATATTCGATCGAGTTGAGCAACTATTAAACTAGGATCAACGAATCAATACTTGTGATTGAGCGATTACTGTATCTCTTACTCAGCATAAGGTTTTAGCCCTTATTTTTCACTTCGAGGCAGCCAACCACACCTAGAGCCCCGGTGCTCGACAACACTACTACCAACTACTCAAGCCTCCACCCCAGGGTAAGGTTGTGGGATCCAACCATCTAGTGGCTTTCCACGTGTCACCCTTACCCTAAAGCCACTTAAATAATTCTATCGACCAAATGCCAAGTCACTTAGTAGTACGAAAGTTTTGAATGAGACAATCTACAATTATTTATACAATAATTAAATATTACTACGGTTATCAAGGTGAATATGGTCTCAAATTAAACAGGGCATTTTTCAGTGGTAGGACATAACTATTTTACATTTCATTCTAAACATTTATTTTAATCAAATAGCACTGTGCAAATAGCATTAACGCAAATACTGTAATTAAATAATGTGAATTTCATAGGTTTTAATATGATAAAAAACTTGTAACTTGCCTTACTGTTCGACAAACTTGACTGTCTCATAAACTTCAATGCCTGGATCGGGTCCTTGTACGGTCACCTCAAAATCCTCGGGAACTAGCGCAAACACATAAAATAACATGAGTCCGCTCTTTAATCTAATCAAACTAGAAAAATAAATAAAATAAAAGGAGTAAGATGCAATAAAAACCAAATAGAGTAGATTTGGATTTTATTAGAGCTTAGATTGGTGGAATAGAGGCCAAAAATGGATTTGCGGCATCAAAACGATCAAAACGGGGTATTTTTGGATTTTTAGGGTTCAATGAACAGTGATTTGAATAGTAGGGAACGATGTTAGGCTGACCTCTTATAAATAGTGCACGACCCGCATGGTTTTAAACCGGCTCAGCCAAATGGGTTGCCAACTTGGCCTAGCGTGCGCGCACGGCTGCTTGATGCTCAACATGCAGGCGACTGAGATTGAGCCACGGCGTCGCCCAACGTCTTCTTCTACCTTTGGCCGGCTCTCAGCGGCGGGAAAAGAGGGGCGCAACCCCCATTACGATTTGGCACCGGCGAGGTTTCCCGGAAAGGTTCACTGGTACATATGACTGTCTTGGGTTATGGTGGTTCCATTTTGAGCCTTTGGAAGGCATGGACATGAGTGGTGGCAGTCAACGGCAGAAGAGAAGGTGGCGGCCTTTACTTCGACATGGGACTACTCCAGTGAACTTCCGGTGAGGTGGGGAGCGATTTGACCATCCACAGGGTATGTGTTTCACGGTGGTGGTGATTTGAGTTGAGTGAATGTCAAATGAGCTGTCCATAGGAGTGGGGCCATGGCCAATGGAGGCTCATGCTACGGTGAGCTTTCCAGTGTGATCAAGATGCCAGGGAGAATTTATGGGGGTATGCAATTGGGTTTTAATCGAGTGATGAAGTAGTTTAGGTTTAGGGCTCGTCAGGCTCAAGGGAGATTGCTGGCGGTGCTGAGGTGAGAAGGAGTTCGATTGGGCAGTTCTGGCGAGTAGTGGGGAGTGGTGTGGAGCTCTTTGTGAAGGCAATTGAACTATAAAGGCAAGGAGAGGCGGTGGGAGCAGTGGTTCTATGCAGGTGGCGTCAGCGAGTGGAAGGGAGAGGTGGTGGGTGGTGCTCTCGGCGATGGAAGGTTGTAGGTAAGGTGTCCATGTATAGTACTAAGGCTTTGCAAGAGCTAGTGAGGAGTGACGAAGGCGGTACGGCGCAAGCGCACACGTCGGCCGAGAGAGCGGTGAGCTGCAGCGAGAGAGAGCATGGGTCAAACGGCGCACAAAGCGAGGGAGAGGGCTAAGAGTTGGGCGACTGGCTGGTGGGAACACATCGCTAGGAACTGGCAGGGCGGGCGTGAACAGCGGGGGAGAACACAGCTACAATTTTGGGCACTGACGGCCGGCCGTGTGGTGAGGTGAACAGAGAGGCGGTGGCGGGAGGCAGCTTCTCCACTAGCGCCAACGAGGGATGGAGATGGGAAGGCAAAGTAAGAAAGCAAGAATTAGAGGTGAGTTGCCAAATTGGAAAGGTTTTGGAGAAATCAAACAAAAGCCAAAAGAATTCAAATGGTTTTGAATTTTGAGGTGTTTCAGCAGCCAAATAATTTCATCTTTAGAATTGAAATCCAATTCCATAATTCTTTGGTCAATTCATGGGAGCCAAATAAGGTGTAAGAGTGCGTGCATTGGTAGGAAATCAAGTGATGTTGATTTCGTTAGATTCAAGAAGCTCACATAGTTTTATAAATGCCGAAGTAGTTGTAGATCTTTGTGTTGTATGAAGCGTCTACGTCCTTGACGACCTTGTTAAGCTCTAATTGTTTTAAATAGTCAAAGAGTTGTTTTAGTGCTTCTGATTTTCTGTCTCTTAGATGTTGAGAAGTTTTAGGCTCTGTTAGTATTGGCTTTTGTTTATAAAATAAAAAACTGTAAAGTCAATATGATTACCCGGTTTCTCGAAACGACTTCACCATTTATCTCGTTACCGTCTTATTCCGAGGATAAGACATGAGGTCATATGTGCATCATGCACCTACTCGTCTCACTTCCATCACACGTACGTATCTCTCTTACTTGTTTACTGTTCATCTATCAAACATACTCATCTCTCTTACTTCTTTATTGTTTGGTTCCTTCTTTTAAAAGTCATTTCTTCAGTTATTATTATTTATTTTTAATCTTTTTAAATGTTACAGTTAAAAACTATTTGTAAAAGCCAATACAAACTTCCTCGTACTCTACAGCTAGCTGAGACGTTAAAGGCAACAACCCACTCTTTCAGCGTCGGCATCATCTTGCCTTGTTGATATATAACCTTCTCTTTGGCAGAATCGATTGCATCTTTTCCTTTATAGTCTCTCATACACACATGCTCAAGGTCTGACACCTTCCATCTTCTCCAACAGTCCAACAGTGAAAGGTGTATGACTCATACCCTGACTTCGTATTATAATTAGAATCAGTACTAGTTGCATACACCACATAATTCGTCAACAATTCAACCTCAACACTCATCCATGCACAAGCTTGTCCTCCTGTTTTCTACTCGTTTTGGCTGAGTCTGGTGATCATTCGTCGGTTCGTTACCGTGCCACCGGATGGATGTCGAGGAAGTCTTGGTTGTACCTTGAGATCGGAAGTGCGAATTACCCTGTACGAGAGGGCACCTATTTCGGTCATAGGGCAATGCAAATATTACATGCCTCTCAGTACATTTCTTGACATTCTTGGATTTTACGTTTACATATTTACTTGTTTAATTTAATCTTCTAGTCAGTAATGCCTGTTTAATATTCTCATTTATTTCTTTGATTATTTTACTGTCCCGACCAACAATCTAAGGCCGAAATATTGTGTGCTATTTGATTGCTTGCTAGTTATCGAGCCTGTTCTTTTTGGCTGCGGCTTATGGCTTTTAGGCTATTTATACGAGAGATTATAGAATAACAGAAACTCGCGTGCGGTTTTTGCCGATATAAATGAAGTCAGTAAAGTATATACTACAATTAACTAGTAGACCCTATCTTGAAAAAATACCCCGTTTAAAAGCTAATTACTGTAGAAAAGCTGAAAATAGCTTTTAGAAGCTGAAAAGAACATGACTGCATATGCATCACTTATCTTGTCATGCAACTAGCGCGCGCACGCACACACACATATATACATATATACATATACATACATACATACATACATACATACATACATACATACATACATACATACATACATACATACATACATACATACATACATACATACATACATACATACATTATTAAACTTCAGAGATTGCATATATATTATGTTAGTAGATTTTCTTACCAATATTCCTTAAACAGATTGCTTGCATTATCTCCTTTGTTCTAGCGATTCTTATTCTCAATCTCCGATTCCCATGGCTTCTAGAGAAGATATCCTTAGGTATCCTTAGTATTCAACCTGAAATTTTTGATGGAACTGGTTTTAGGAGGTGGCAAGCCAAATGCAATTTTGGCTGACTACCTTAGGCACGTTCTTTTTAGCTTCGACTTATACCTTGTTGTTGTGATTTATGATTTTTGGGTTGTTCATGAGAGAGAGTATAGAGTAACAGAAACTTATGTACAGTTTTGACCAATATATATGAAGTTGATATAGTGTGTATTACAATCAACTATTCAACTTATAGACTTCGTCTTAAGAAACACTCCGCTTAAAACTAGTTATTTTATAAAAACCCAAAAATATATTTTAAAAGTTGAAAAGAAGACACCTTAGATCTATGGTTAGCTATCCAAGAACCTATTAAGGATTCCACACCTAAAAGCCCTACTAAAAATGGTGAAAAGGGTGTAGCTTGTAGAGGTCGAATTTTGGCTTCTAGAGAATCGAATTCCAATTCCATGATTCTTTGGTCAATTCATGGGAGCCAAATAAGCTGTAAGGGTGCGTGCATTGGTAGGAAATCAAGTGATGTTGATTTTGTTAGATTCAAGAAGCTCACATGGTTTTATAAATGCTGAAGTAGTTGTAGCTCTTTCTGTCGTATGAAGCGTCCATGTCCTCGACGACCTCCGTGTCGCCGTCCCTGAGGAAGAAGAGCCTTGGAGGCTGCGTGGTGTCGTTGCAGATGAGCTCGATACCGAAGGGGTTGTCGAGCGCCCGATCGATCGCCGCACCTCCTCGGATGGGGGCCCTAGCGCTATTAATGGAGTCCTAGCAGTCGTCCTACAAGCAATTATTAGCAGTAGAAGTGAAAAAATACCGCGTCAAGGAGGCTCATCTCCACCAGCATGTACTCCACTGCTCGACGAGTGTCTTCTAGCCTCTGAAACTTGAGCAATTTGAAGCTTGCACTGTGCAAGTAGGATGATTAATTAGGGATCGATAATGATGTGTGTACATAATATGCAGCACAAGTGTAAAGGAACGTTGGCTTTACCTTCACATATGCTAGCTAGGTGTGACCGGCTGGCGGCTTTTTGCACTCTTACAGGTGCGTTCTTCTATGGCTCTTTCGGTGGTTTTTCGCTTTTAGTTTTTTAGTAATTATTATTTATTAGACTAATAAACTATAATTGTAACCTAAAAAGACTTTTAAAATGCTATGGTCTGTTGAACAATAGGCGAGAGAGCAACACTCATGGGACCATCTTTCATTGGTGGTAGTTTAGCATGGATTTACCTAATCATACGCGGGGGTTGCCATGCAGCTAGGGGTGGATATCGAGTCAACTCCTCGTCTTATCGAGCTTTTTGTAAAATTGGCATAGTTTGATTTAATATCATTTTACGTATAATTTGAAAGTATTTTTAGAAACGAGCTAACGAGCCGAGCCGAGCCGAGTTAGAGCAAAATTTAAATTCATTTGAAATCAACTCATTTTAATGTTTAACCAATTAACAAGTATAATTGAAGTAATTTTGAATCGAGCCAACGAGCCCCACTAACGAGCTTTTTTTCACCCCTACATGCAGCAGCGGAGAAGAGGGGAATGTAATTTGCTGAAGGGGGTCATGGTGAGGCCCTCCCATCAACCATTGATCAAGGTGAAATTAACAGTCGATATGGACCTCACAGTGAGGCTCTCCTCCATCCTATTTTCTTCCGAGAAGTGGGAACTGGAAAGTAGCGTGTGAAACTGCAAATTGGGATCGAATCACGCATTGGTGATGAGGATCCCGAGTCACCCGGTGGTTCTTGGAAAGCCGAAGAACCGCGGCACGTCGTGTGGGGTATATACAATGGTATAAAGGGTGATTATCTATAATATATTTTTATGTTATTTATAGATAGAAATAAAGATAACACATATAATAAGTTGTCTGTTGTTATCTATAGATAAGAATAGTTGTTTGTAATGATTTTATATAATTAATAAGTTATCTATACAATAATATATATAGTACAGAATATTTATAAGACCGTCTGTTAAATCTTAGATAATATATTTTTCTTTTTTCTCTTTTATATGACAAAAATCTTATATGGCATGAATTTATAGACAGCTAATATGTTCTATTGTGCGTTACGTAATTATACTCCCGATGCACGTACACTTACGCGCATGTTACGCTACCCCTTTAACAGGGTGGTGATCGGTTGGGCTGTGGCTTATGGCTTATTTCACTGTAGCTGGCTAAAATTGCATTGTAGCTGAAAGTGGCTTATTTGGTATAATTAAATTTAAAAAATTTTAAAAATAGAAAAAATGGGTTAGCCCATCACGTGTAATGCAAACGAATACAGGAAAAAAAGAATGGTAAAAAACTCAAAGAATCTAAAAAAAATCAGAAAAAGACGAAATTTAGGAATAGTGAAAAATAAGTCAGAAGCCAGAAGCCGAAGCCAAAACGATCGGGGCGTAATCACCAGGCACAGCTAGTGTGAGTGTGTCCGTTTCAGAGAATTCAGGGCAAAATGCACGTAAGCTGGCCTTTTCTGACACGGTTGGGCCTACTAAGAAAATTGATGATTTGCCATCTTTAAGAATGGGCTTCACACTTTTGCCACTCTCAACGTTGCTTCGCAAAAATACCATGTAGTACATTAATCCCTTGATTAGTATGCCATTTCATCCCTTTAATTCATTTTCATTTTCTTTTTCTAATTTCAGGGTCTGGAAAAGACCCTTCTACCCCTGGCTAATTTCTCATCGTCTCTAGTTGATGTTGCTATTACGGATGGTTCTCTCGTTTGCCTCAAGCCCATACTTTTTCAATTAAAAGCATACTTCTTCGCAAATTGAACTAGACGTTCAACTGAATATTTCAATCTTCCGCAGTGCAAATTACGCACGCTTGATAAGAAAACTGGTGCTTACCAAAAAAAAGTTTAAGCAGATGAAGCCCTATATATGGCTAAGCATAGAAGTACTGGGACGCCAAAGCAGTAGGATGGTGCATCCGTGAATGGATTAGCCTCGTACGCCCACCACAATGCTGCAGACAAGTGCATGTTTGTGACGAAGCACACAAATATGTTTGTATTTTTTCGAGCATTATTCGCGGTAAGACAACGCAATTGGGCGACGAGAAGGCATCTTGTTTGATTGACAATAGTAGCTGTGCAATGTTGCACACTTGATAAATCTCACGAAACAATAGTAGCTGTTCATGAAAAATCCATACCCTTTTTTACAACTTTCTTTGGGTCAGGAAACAATTTTTGGGTCTAGATAAAATCACAACTACAAATGAGGGAAATTAGCCAGGGGTAGAAGGGTCTTTTCCAGTCCCTAAAATTAGAAAAAGAAAATGAAAATGAATTAAAGGGATAAAATGGCATACTAATCAAGGGATTAATGTATTACATGGTATTTTTGCGAAGCCAACGTTGAGAGTGGCAAAAGTGCGAAGCCCATTCTTGAAGATGGCAAATCATCAATTTTCTCGCCTACTAATATGGGTATCTTCTTCCCCATCTATTCCTCTCTTTTCCCCCATGCGGTTGAACGTCGAAGCCGATGCGCCAGCACAGATCAAGGCGGCGATGGCGAGATCAGGCGGCTCTAACGCGCACGCGACGAGGCGGAGGGATAGGAATGAGCGGGGGTAACGGGGGGCGAGGCTCATCGGCGGCGTCAAGCTTAAGCCTCAACAATGGCCTCCATGAACTGCCATGGCCCATGAACCGAGGTTCGCCGAGGCCAGCACGCGTTACAGCAGCAGGTTCTTACCATCGCCGTCCGCGGGCGCGACATGGACGAGGTGCACACTATCCTCGCCCACCCCGGCGATCCTCATCACCGCCTCCACCATTTTTCCTGACTCGGTTGAGCTCGCCTCTACATGCAAATCCGCATCTTCCTCATCATTCTTCCAAATTGAAGCCTCCTATAAAATCAGCTTGCTACCACAAACCCGTTCCACCAATCCTCGCGGGACTTATAGACTACTGACTTGTTCATAAAACTAAAGACTAAGGTGTAATATTTATATTTTTTCTCTAAATTTAATGTGTGTGATCCATCATGAGTTTAAAATAAGTGTTAGAATATGATTTTTTTTTGTATTAACTTATATGTGTATTGCATACTTCTTTACAATATCCTCGTATACTCACTATATATGCTACTTATTGGGTCTCATGAATATACACATGATATTCATAACACATAGGCCTATCGCTAAAACTTTCTAAAGGTGCACTTAAGGTTGATGGCACCCCAAATATCTGTAATCATAGCTGATTTTTCATTAACAATAATGTATAGGTCCCAATACTAAACATGATTAAAATTTCCAAACAAATTTAGGCTGTTCTAAAAAATCTAAACTAATTATCTTCCAAAATCTTTTTTCGTCCCCTTGCTTGAGCTTCGAGACCGTTATACGCCATTTTAGCAGCTTTGCTACACCAAGTTAGGAGAGAGGTGGGGGGTGTTGTTCAGCTGTCAGGTAGAATACTAGAATCAAGTGTTGAATTTGTACAGCTTATTAATGAAAAGCTAACTATATGTTGCAAAATAAATCCAAGGATGGCTTGGCAGATGAATGATTATTTAATTACGAGCGTCTAAAGTATACTGCGTTATTCCTGCATAATTCTGCACTATACTTCTTGACCCGTAAAATAAAAAAACATATAATTGAGCATACATGCTTGATTATTATTTTCGTTATTTTTTGAATACGAAAAATTGTTGTTCCTTCAGAAGTATTGTACTTATTTATAATAGCTCATACATTTCATGTAAGGAAATAACCCCACAAAAAAAGGAAATTTGTAAAAAAATAAAAAAATAACCTAGTGATTGGTTGAACTTGAGCATGTGAGCTTAGTCATTTCCTTTTCTAGTAAATGATATAATAGACTGTAGTGACTTGAGCTAACCTATACATGATACCTGTGACAGGTAGGCAATGTTACGTGACCTTCTGGTTTATTACAGATAGCATTTTAGTTCCATTTTTCAACCAAATAACAAGCAAATAAGCGCACAAAAGTAGATGTATGTTGTGATAACAAGAACGAGCCACAAAATTTGTTCTTTATCACAGTAGTAGAGACGAGGCATAATGTGAATCTCATGAATGATAAGTACAATAACATTTGAGAATCATAAGAAGTCCACTATCACTCAACAAATACAGTATAGTATATATGGTACTCCGTAGAAATAGAAGTCACCTCACGAGGGGATAGTAAGAACTGATACCACCAGCGTTGAGAAGTCACTACTACAGAAAGGCTAATAGTAGACAGCAAATCACAGACGATTTTGTGAAACCGCCTGTAATGTAAACTATTACAGACGGTTTTAATTTGAAGGCCGTCTGTCGTATTTGTGGTGGGAAAAAGGAGAATCACAGACGGTTCTTACGTCTGAACCGTCTGTGATACTAGAATATCACAGACGGTTTTTATTAAAAACCGTCTGTGATAATCTGGGATTATCACAGCCATTTTTATTAAAACCGTCATGTTGTGTCGACTATCACAGCCGGTTGTTGTTAAGAACCGTCTAGGAATGTTCATGACGGTTTTTTACAAGAACCGGCTGTGATGTCCCTTTCTCTGTCATATTCTAGATCAGAGGTTAATATATAAGTACACATTGCTTCTAATAACTTAACTACAGAACTACGAGACAAGAGATCACAAATTAAAGGCAAATTTATTAATTTCAATTAGAGGCAAATTTATTACAAAAGTCGCATTGTCTGAGTTTCCCAGTTGTATTCTTTTGGGCCGTAAGCTTCTTCTTCAACTTGGGGACTTGGAGGATCAGCCGCTAAATTCTCGAACGCCGTTAAGATTGCCCTTGTCCTTAGCACTTCCTCGTGCGGCTGGGCAAATGATCGCGACATCCATAATGTCGTAGAGGATAGCATGAAAAGATTCTCTCGAATCTGCGTTTCGCTTGATCGGCAAGGCTATCCATCCGTCTCGCAATGCGTGTAGAGCTTCTTCCGCATTGCGCACATTGTGAGAAGAACCGGGGTGAGGGCGTTTCCCTTTCTTGGCGGCGGCGAGACGCCTCCGTCGACGGCGGAGGATCGAGTCAAGTCGACGGATACAAGAAAGTCGGGAAGGAGAGCGAGGCGGGTGCGGAGAAGCCGCTCGGATGCAAATTGCTGGCGCTTTGTGTAAGGTTCCGGCCGAACAATTCGTGATGAGCAGATGAGAGGAAGGAGATGATCACAAGAACGATAGTAGAAGCCATGTTGTATTGTATATTGTAATATTATGCGACGTAGAAGAGACTGGATTAGGGCGCATATTTAACCTTTAGCACAAACGGTTCGTATACCCAAACATTAATGATATAGGCGCTTCAGTATAACGATCGAGAGGCGTTAATTAGACGATCGAAACACGGCGTTACGGCATCGAAACACGCGCAAGCGATTACGTATGAAGATGATGACGGTTTTCATTAAAACCGTGCGTGATATATTTATCACGACGGTTTTTAGAAAAAACCGCTGTGATAATCATATCCTGACGGTTTTAATTAAAACCGTCTGTGATAACTAGGGCATTTATTGCGCTGCTCAGACCTCATCTGTCTTCATTTCGATCCAGATCTGCTGCGCACTTTTTCACTCGGGAGGAAGCTAGGCGATTTCAGGCCAGTTAATTTGGTGGGAAGAGGCAGAGATTGAGCTTTGAATTAAGATTCAGACTTTCCTGGTTGCTGTAGAGATATGGTTAGTAATGAAAATTATTTTTTCTTTAATTGCATTACAATTTAGTTCTAAGTAATCCATGAGTGGTTATTGAAGATGGTTATTTTGCAAAATTGTTGGTTATATAATAGATGTTGTGTTTGTAATATGAATTGAGCTGGCAAATTAAGTCTCAATATAATAAATATGGCAGTATATATGTAGTTATATATAATTAGTTAATCTAGATTTTAATACTAAGTTGTTACATATGTACGTAACGTAGGACCGAAGCTGGATGTATGCCGCGAGCCGTGTGAGTGAAGAGTACATTAATGGCGTTTCTGCTTTTATAAGAGCCGCCGAGGAGGATATGTTGAATAAGGGGGTGGAATATATGTGCTGTCCATGCACTGACTGCGAGAATTTGAAGATGTTTAAGAACCGAGGGCAAATTGAAGCGCACTTGATTCGGAGGGGTTTCAAAAAGGATTATACGTGTTGGACCGTCATGGCGAAGTGAATGATCATATGCGCGGATGACATCGCCGGTGAAGTGAATGATATGCCCGGATGACATCGCAGTGAAGTGAGCGACATGCCGCCGGTGATGTCGATTGTGGCTCGAATTCGGATAGGTTGCACGATGATAATCTGGATCGGATGCCAGCGATGTAGAAGAGAACTATGATGAGAGAGAGTATGTTAAATTCCGCGGCTTGATGGAGGACTCGAGAGAAACCTTTGTACACGGGCTGCAAGTACACGAGGTTGTCGGCCGTGCTTGAGCTGTTGAAATTGAAGGCAAGCAACGGTTGGTCCGACAAGAGTTTCACGGCGCTGCTAGGTCTTTTAGCGGACATGCTTCCGGAGAAATGAGTTGCCTAAAACCACGTATAAAGCTAAGAAGGTTCTTTGTCCGTTGGGAATGGAAGTAGAAAGAATACATGCATGCCCGAACATTGTATCCTCTACCGTAAAGGGTATGCAAACATGCATGTATGTCCGGTGTGCAACGCATCCCGATACAAGCGTAACAATCAATCGGATGATGGCGAGGACCGAGGCGAACAAAGGACCTCTGCTAAGGTGGCATGGTATTTTCCTATAATTCCCGTTTGAAAAGGTTTTTGCAAATCCAAAGGAGGCAAAGCTGCTGCGTTGGCACTCGGAGGAGCGCAAGAAGGATGGAATGATAAGACACCTTGCTGATTCCGCGCAGTGGAGAAACATCGATAGGAGGTTTGCGAGTTCGGTTCAGAACAAAGGAATATAAGGTTTGGGTGATGCAGATGGAATGAATCCTTTGAGAGCATGAGCAGCCGACATAGCACATGGGCGTGACTCTGCATCTATAACCTTCCTCCTTGGTTGTGTATGAAGCGAAAGTACATTTGTTGTCGATACTTATCCAAGGGCCAAAACAACACAGGAATGATATCGATGTGTTCCTAGCACCGTTGGTGGAAGATCTAAAAATCTTGTGGAGCGAGGGTGCAGGTATGGGATGCATACAAGCGAGAGAACTTCACTCTGCGCTCCTTATTGTTCTCGCACCATAAATGATTATCCTGCCCTTGGTAACCTATCGGGCCATAGTACAAAAGGTGCCAAAGCTTGTACTCACTGTTTAGATGGTACCGAGAGTGTGTGGCTGAGACACTCACGCAAAACCGTCTACATGCGTCACCGCCGGTTCCTTGGAGGGCTCACCCATACCGCAAGATGAAGAAACAATTTGACGGAGAGAAGGAAGACGGTTCAGCTCCAAGGCATTTAAGGGACACGAGGTTTATGATACGGTTAAGGATTTAGATGTTGTCCTCGGAAAGGGGCGTAAATTGAGGGCTCATGAGAAGAACACCGGAAGAAGAGATCAATATTTTGGGACTTACCTTATTGGGAGTACCTAGATGTACGGCATCGCATCGGCGTCATGCACGTAGAAAAGAATGTGTGCGGCAACTTGATTGGTCTCTTCTGAACATCCGTGATAAAACAAAGGCGGTGTCAACGCACGGCTTGACTTGGTGACATGGACATCGGGCGGAGTTAGCACCGACAAGCGCGATAATGGACGAACGTACCTTCCCCTGCGTGTTACACTCTGTCCAAGGCTGAAAACAGAAGCGTGCGGTGCTTGCATGGTGTCAAAGTTCCGTCTAGTTACTCCGACAACGTGAAGAAACTTGTTTCGATGCAAGATTTGAAGTTAAATGGCATGAAGTCTCATGATTGTCATGTCTGATGACACAGATGCTCCCTATTGCAATTAGAAATATTTTGCCGATCAAAGTCGAGAGACAATCATGAGGCTATGTTATTTCTTTAACACAATTGCTCGAAGGTCATCGATCCCGAAGGACTAGATGCTCTGCGGGGCGAGGTGGTGATGACTCTATGTCACCTTGAAATGTATTTCCCTCCTTCGTTTTTCGATATCATGGTCCATCTCATTGTTCACGTTGTGTGGGAGATAAAAATGTGCGGCCCGTATTCCTACGTAGCATGTACCCATTTGAGAGGTTCATGGAATTCTCAAGTCCTACGTGCGGAATCGTTCTCGGCGGAGGGCAGCATCGTCGAAGGTTATGCAAGCGAAGAGGTCATTGAGTTTTGTGTCGATTATATAGCTCGATTCAACCGATAGGTGTCCCCAATCTCGTCATGAGGGAGGTGAAGGGTCTCGGAACTATCGGAAGGAAAGCAATCACTCCGGATATGGACACGTATACTCAAGCCCATTTCACGGTGTTGCAACACATGACTGAAGTGGCGCCTTATGTGGACCAGCACAAGGATGTGCTTCGCAAGAATCCGGAGCGGCGGATGTTTGGATCATGAGGCAACACAACCGTCGGTTCAACCAATGGTTGAAGGAGCAAATCGCTAGGAGCTCGCCGAGTGAGGCGCCGACATGGTTGGCAAAGGGCCGACATTTACAGTTGTGACATGGCAAGGATATGACATCAATGGGTACACATTCTATCGCGATCTCGGGATGTCAAGAGCACTAACGAACAGCGGTGTCCGCATAGATGCATTCGATACCGATGGGTCGAGAAACTCATACTATGGCTTCATAGAAGAGATTTGGGAGCTCGACTATGTGGTTTTCAAGATCCCTTATTTTTGCCGTTGGGTGCATCTCCACGGTGAAGGTTGACAAGTGCGGTGTCACGACCGTGGACCTCCAACGTGTCGGGTACAAAGACGAACCATTCGTACTCGCCAATCAAGTTGTTCAAGTTTTCTATGTAACCGACCCGGCAAATAAGAAACGCCATGTAGTTCTTCATGGAAAAAGGAGAATTGTCGGAGTGGAGAATGTAGTGGGCGAGGAGGAATACGATCAATTTGACGAGTTACCTCCTTTTGGAAATGGCATATGGTCGACGATGAACAACGTGTGAAACCGATTCACGACGCATTGATCATGATGAAGGGCTAATTTTTAAAGGAAATAAGCAAGTACAATAAGAATGTATATGTGAAAATGTGCGACAATTTTGAGATGTATATGTGAAAATGTGTGATGTACACAATTTTGAGATGTATATGTGAAAATGTGTGATGTAGACAATTTTGAGATGTACATGTGAAAATGTGTGATGTAGTCAATTTTGAGATGTATATGTGAAAATGTGTGATGTAGTCAATTTTGAGATGTATATGTGAAAATGTGTGATGTAGTCAATTTTGAGATGTATATGTGAAAATGTGTGATGTATCAATTTTGAGATGTATATGTGAAAATGTATATGTGTGATGTATTTGAGACCTTGTCAAAATGTATCAAGCTGGTTGGTGTTGTATATGAATGCATTTGTTTGGTGGTTGATATGAATGCATTTGTGTAGTTATTGGTGCTTTGTCTTAATTGCGACGATCGGCAAGGCTTATCACGAGCGGTTCTAAGTGTAGAACCAAATGCGCGATAGTTTTCTATCACGGCCGGTTCGAAGTGTAGAACCGTGCAGTGATAGTTTACTATCACGACGGTTCTACACTTCGAACCGGCTGTGATAAACTATCACGACGGTTCTACACTTAGAACCGTCGTGATATGTTATCACGCACGGTTCTAAGTTTAGAACCGGTGTGATAATCTGCTACATATATACCCTCTCCCAAGGGTTTTCGTTTGCGTTGTAGTTATTCGATTCGATCTAATTCCCGAGCCCGTCGTCGCCGCCGCCTCCCGAGCCCTCGCCGGTGCCTCCCGCAGCCCTCGGCGCCGCCCCCGGACGAAGGCGTCGCCGCAGCCTCCTCCTCCTCCGTCGCCGCCTCCCGAGCCGTCGCCTCCTCCTCCTCCGTCGCCGCCTCGCGAGCCCGTCGCCTCCTCGTCCCCGTCGCCGCCGCCTCCTCTGCGTCGCCGCCTCCTCCTCTGCGTCGCCGCCTCCTCCTCGTCCGCCGTCCTAAGGTCACCAAAACCCTAAGGTTGATGCTTGATCTTTGTTATGCTTTATGCTTGATACATTGGTACATAGTACAATATTTAGGGTTGATGCTTACTGTTAGTGTTATGGTTGATGCTTACTGTTAGTGTTTAGGGTTGATGCCATACTATTAATGATATGCTATTTGGTACATACTACATTGGTACATTGTTTACTGCAGTTGCTTAGTTTACATTGGTACATATTACATTGATGCTTGATGCTTCATACTGTTATGCTTGATGCTGTTATGCTTTATGCTTGATACATTGGTACATAGTACATATTTATGCTTGATACTGCAGTTGATTAGTCTACGTTGGTACATCTTACATTGATGCTTGATGCTTCATCTTCGTTATGCTTGATGCTTGATCTTTGTTATTTGGCATAACCAATCAAGGAAGAGTATATGATTTAGTAGCGGGACGGCCAAGATTAATCTTGTGCAACCCTACAATTTGAGAGCACAAATTAACCAATCAAGGAAGATTATATGATCAAAGGGCATGAAGCAAGTGACACATTCTAGAATTCCCGTTCAATGAACGGGATGCTCTAGTTTGTGTCATTTGCTTCATAGAACTTTGTTTAGGGACTAAGATAGGCACATCACCCCCTCTCTCTGTCCACATCACCTCCTCCCTTCTCCCCCTTCCCTCTACTCCTCTCCTCTCTTCGTAACATTGAGCATCATGTTTCACTTTTCTTGCTTCCTCATCTTGTCATGTGCAACCCTACAATTTGAGAGCACCAATCAAGGAAGAGTATTGCGAAGATACATTGACCATTTGGGTGGAAAGAAATACATTGTGTCGTCAGGCTCATGACTGTCAATTCGAAGCATAGCATAGCATCCGAGGCACATCCGAGGCCTGCAGCTGTGTCTTGAAGACACGTGGCAGAGCCTCGGATGTGCCTCAGCTGTGTCTTGAAGACACAACAGCATGCCTCGGATGTGCCTCGGATGCTATGGTATGCTTGAATTGGCGATCATGCACTGACTAAACAGCTTGATCTTTCCACCCAAATGCTCCATGTATCTACACATCACCCTACAATTTGAGAGAACACATTAAGCAATCAAGGACCACTCTAGTGTATATGCCACACAGACCTTCAAGGGGCATGAAGCAAGTGACACACTCTAGTGTAATAGTATTTGGTTTATAGTATTAGCAACTAAAGTAGGTGTTAGGAAAGGCACTTTGTTTAGAGACCTTGTAGTAATAGTATTACAAAATTCAAGGAAATTTTAGTCTGAAGTTCAAAAAGAAATTCCCAGATTCTTGGTGGCGAGCGACCTGCCGACTTCTTTGGTGGCGACTATCCATACGCTTCTTCCACTCCTTTTCTTCATCTCGGTCTCGGCTCACGTCGCCAATAGCGATGATTCATCTAAGCGAATCATCGCTCGCGCACGTGATGCAGACCGAGATGAAGAAAAGGAGTGGAAGAAGCAGATGGATAGTCGCTCACCAAGAAGTCGGCGATATCGCTGCTCACCAAGAATCTGAATGTCTTTTTTGCACTTTTGTAATAAAATTGACTTGAATTTTTTGGAAAACGAAGGACTTGATACCTTCAAGGGGCATGAAGCAAGTGACACACTCTAGTGTATCGAGTTCAATGAACCGGATACACTAGTTTGTGTCATTTGCTTCTTAGAACTTTGTTTAGAGACCTTGTAGTAATAATATATGCCACATAGACATTCAAAGGGCATGAAGCAAGTGGGACACTCCGGTGTATCGGTTCAATGAACTTGATACACTTGGTTTGTTCCATTTGCTTCATAGAACTTTGTTTAGTGACTTTGCTATTTGGTTTATAGTATTAGCAACTAAAGTAGGTGCTAAGATAGGCACATCACCCCTCTCTATGTCCATATCACCCCTCCCTTCTCCCCTCCCTCTACTCCTCTCTTGTCTTCCAATTCAATATGATCACTTTCTCATCTTATCTTAATAGACCCACAAAATGAGCAACACATCACCCGCGCATTCTTCAACATCATCGCGGAGGTGTCGCTCCAACATCAAGACGCCAAGGAAAAGGGCTATCGAAGAAGCTCGAGGGCCGACAGACCATCACAGTGAAACGCATCCGGGGTCCCTATCCTTCCTAAAAAGCGGTAAGCGCATTCCGAAGCATGGTCGAATAGTTGCGAACAATTGAGATCACATACAATTCGTGGAAGAACGTGCCTAACACTCGGAAAGCGTGAGCCGTGGACCGAAATTTTGGCATCGTTCGAGTTCCCGAGAAGAACACCTACGCGCTGTGCAACGACAAACCTACCTAGGCGTGCAAAGCATGGAAGAACTTCAAGAGCACGCTTGTCAAGAAATGCGTGGAGACGGACGAAGCGCCTTTTCATATATACCCATTCTCGGAACCACAATGGGAAGAGTTCAAGGCGATGAAGACGTCCAGAAGAGTTCAAAAGTACAAAGCACGGCGCACAAGGCCCTCCAGCAAAAACACACACCCCACGGACTTGGCACACTGGGTATGCGGTAAAATCCATGATGGATGAAGGAGGATGACACAGCAGCACAGGACATCGCCCGCCGTTTTCAATATCCCGGATGACCGCACACGAAATTGGATTAGAGCAAGGTCATCTACAACGACATCGGGGCGTCTCCTTCGAAACCCTGGCGACCGGCAAGTGTCCCAATACTGGTAAGATATCGATAGAACTACGTAACTTGTAATTACTCCACAACCGTATGAGTTGAAATGACATTTCGTGCTCTTGCGGGAAGAGTGAGTTTTGAATCTACAGGATCATTCCAGGAACAAGGGAGAATGATATGCTCTCGTGGTACGGGAAATAAGGAGCACCCGGTCGCACGAGAGGCCTTGGGCTTTACGTTCCTTGGAAACATGGTTTGAAGATGACTCCGAATGTATCGGCGTAGGAAGAGAAACAAAGCCGGCGTGACGCACAGCTACGAGAAGAGATCAAGGAATCTCTTAAAGAGGAGATATTAGCTCAGATGGGTGATGTAATCGAGAGAAGAGGTGCGAAAGCATGAAAGTTATCGAGCCACCACCACCATTGCTATGCTAGCTAGCCCGCACAACCGTCCGAGTAGTTGCTCGTCCAATCCGACGCATACCCAGTCCAAATTTCCTGTGGGCGACATCACGGTAATAATTATTACCTCTCGAATGCTTGTTCCATTGGTAGGCCTATTCGAGTAGCTAATTTTGTATCGTTATGTAGGAGCCTCTGACTGCAGGCTCCAAGTGAGATATGGCTCCATTCCGTTGTTATTTGCTTGGGGCGGGCATATTCGTCTCATATCGGGGCCGTGGTGCGGTCAAGCTTTAGCGCCGAGCCGCAAAAGTTAATGTGGATGGTGTGTATGTCAATTTTGAGGTGGTCCGCGCGAAGCCCCCAACGACGAGATCGTGACTCTAGGACAGGCCATTGGAACATTCATCCGATGGCCCAAAGCGACATCTCCACGGAGGCTTCTTCACCGATGGCGGGACGAAGTGCGGTCGAACCACAGCAACATACACCGGTGCTATCTCCACAGGTGCTATTCTCGCCAGAGCAACTTGCACTGGTGACATCTCCACACGGGCAGTGCGAACCACAGCTACCTGCACCGGTGCTATCTCCACGGGAGCTATTCTCGCGAGAGCAACTTGCACCGTCTATACCATTACTGATCGACTAGCATAAAGTCGGCGACAATCGAGGCGATGGTCGGGCAAATCAAAGATGAAGGGCGATGACGATATCCCGTACATGCCATTGGCCCGCAAATTCGTGCTAAGCGACCGATGGTACTCAAGAAAGAGCTCCTAGAACTAGGACTTGGTTGCCAAAGATTCCACACTTGGTATATGGAACAGTCCAATAAGCCAGAGGGAGAACGGCGCTCAGGTATCACTGTCAAATTCAAGCAGGAACATTTCATTCACGAAGTTCAGGAATGTGTCTTCGCGGTGACCTTCGACGATATATTTGAACTTTTCACGCTCAACGCTCTCGACGCCTCACTCGTTCGATGCTGGACGCTGTAAGTCTGTACAATCACAGTCTCTATTCACGTAATACCGATATATGTCACAATTTGTTGCTTTTCTGTGCTATATATAGATTCATGCTGACCGAAGCTAGATCATCGAAATCACGAATTGGTTTCCTTGACCCACGCTTAGTCGCCATTGATACCATCATCGAGAATGCATCCTTCGTCGAGGACTATATTGTAAAAGCACTGCTGGCTCACCAAGATAAGGAATTTGTTCTTATGCCATACAATGAGGAATTCCATTGGATTTTAATTGTAATTATACCAAAATGGAACAAGGCTATATACCTTGATTCTCTAAGTAAGAACAAATCCAAGTACATAGCTATCGCCGAATACTCGATAGTGCGTACATTGTACATTGTACTCTTTCTTTCCTTTTGAATGACTAATCTAACTTTTTGAATAACGAAGGTCGTTCGCTACATCGTTAAACAAACACGTGACTCGGCGACGGGGCCAAGCCCTTGAAACATGATCGCAAGTTTCGGTATTCCCTAGCTACATATTAATTAATCATATACAACACATAGTAGTAATGCCACTTGATTTAACACATTCTATTTTTGCGATTGCCACCAGCGGGAGCGGGCAACACGTGTGGATACTACGTGTGCCACCATATGAGACTACTCCTCGATTCCACCAAGATCACTAATGCTAAGATTTGTCAATCTTCCCACAATTATTTCATACATGTCACGTGTTATATGTGCGCGTTGATATTCCTATCTACGAGTTGCGCCCATCTCTAAATCTGCTTTGGAACAATAGGACTTAGCAAAAATTCGAGGAGAGTTGCTTTGGTTTTGTGGGCTAAAGTCATCAAATCAGATGGAGAGTTCCACTGCATGATTGATTTTTATTGCTCTTATCACTCTGTAATTCTGAATTTGTAAATGGATATTTTATTTCATTTCAATTAATTCATTTACGAAATGGATGCCTTATGTCTGTGAATGAAATGTGATGTGAATTGGATGTTTGTCAAATGAATTGAGATGTGAATTGGATGTTTGTCAAATGAATTGAGATGTGAATTGTATCTATACTTGTTTATCTGCTTGTTTCAGAGGGCATGGCTAGCATTTCCTGAGGCTAGCCAATAAACAGAAATAGATTCTGTTAGGGGAGGAATATCACAGACCGGTTTTCATTACAAACCGTCTGTGATAATCCGATATCACAGACGGTTTTTTATAAAAAACCGTCTGTGATTATCCGATATCACAGACGGTTTTTCATTACAAACCGTCCGTGATTATCCGATATCACAGACGGTTTTTTATAAAAAACCGTGCGCGATATCGATAATCCTGACGTTTGTAATAAAAACCGTCGTGATATCGATAATCGCGAGCGGTTTGAAAACCGTGCAGTGATAACTGATTATCAGCGACCCATAATTTCAGGCGGTTGGATAAGCGAATCGTGATGACGATTTCGAACCGTCTGTGATGACCTTTTCTGTAGTAGTGAGTCAATCAACTCATTAACTTAGCGTGGTAGTTCAGCAGATGATATGAACTCTCGCTCCAAGCTGTAACATCTTTGGCGGTGTTGAGGCGGTAAACTAGCTCTGTCGCCAATGTCAACAGGCAACGGCTGGCAACTAGCTTCAGCTTCAGCTCTCGTACATTGCATTAGTTGCATCTCTTCGTCATTTCCATGGCACAAATTTGACATTTTTGTACTCAAGAACTGCAATGTCATCTCCACCTCCTTCGTGGTAGGCCTTCCTGTTGAAAATAATCTTATTGTTAACTACGGTCGTAGCTGTACTCGATAGTCGTAGCTACTGTTGACTGCGGTCATACTCGAAGTACTCGGTGTGTTCGAGTACTGCGTGGTTGTAATCGTGTCTTAGTGTGTAGTGTTCTATACAGTGGTCGTAGCCACCGTGGTTATAGCGAAATATACTCGTGTGTCGAGTACTGTATAGTGGTCGCAGCCATGGTCAAACAGTGATAGCTACCATGGTCGATGGATGGTAGTCGAAACTGCTGTGGTCGATGGTCGGTAGTTGGAGCTGCCGTGGTCGATGGTCGGTAGTCGGAGCTGCGGGGTCAATGGTCGGTAACCGTAGCTTCCGTGGTCGATGGTCGGTAGTCGAAGCTACGTGGTCGATGATCGGTAGTCAGAGCTGCCGTGGTCGTTGGTCGGAGCAACCATAGTCAATGGTCGATAGTCAGAGTTACCGTGGTCGATGGTTGGTAGTAGTAGCTACTATAGTCGATAGTCGGTGGTCAGTTACAACCACATAAAATTCCCAAAAAATTACACAGTCTTGATCGGTCTCCCTCTCGGGGGTGACGCACTTATTCCAACCCCTGCATCAGATGATTGGAAGGAGAGGCTGGCGGACTGGTTCGGCCGGCCTATCCCGGGGAGTACACGTGGCATCCCCTGCCTGTGGCTTAACAATTTTAGTGTGTGTCCACAGGTTGCAACGCCGAAGGTCGTCAGGACACACCTCGTCACGTTCCTTATCTAGCTCTTTGGTTGGAGCATATTTTTAGCTACACATGGTAATATTTGCAACGCTGATTTCATTGGCCTCGCCGAGTCTTTGGTGGACACAGAGTTCAGGGCGATGTCTCGGTATAGCTAGGGATCAATGGTTCTGTGTATCACATATCGGGGGTTATGTGACGCTTGCTAGCGCGCCACTGCTTGTATCCCCCAATCTAGTCATCTACTACGTGCTCCTGCAACTATGGAGTTGGGAGCACTTTCCTGTCAAACGTCCGACGATCGTGATGCCAATGCACCTGTTCAGCGAGTTCGTCGACCTGATAGACGGGCCCATTATGGGCATCCGGTGGACTGTTGCCCGTCTGCGGTGGGCGAAGGGCAAACCGTCGAGGTGCTATTTACTGTGGCATAATGAGTTTGAGTCGTTGCACGACAGTGATGTCATATGGGGTCCTTGGACGGTAGATTTTGTGCATCGTGTATCGCTGCACGGGGTGTCCCTGCATTGCCTGGAGGACGAGGAGTTATGGACTATGACACACCATCTGGTGTTCTCGTATATGGTAGAGCCTAACGCGCCACAGCGCGTGATGTGACAGTTGGGTTTGCACCAGGCCGTGCCTTCTCTGGATGGCAGGTTCCTACCGCATGCCGTGCACCAGTGAGTCAGACTCCATCTGTCTATTGTGCACACTTTCTATGTCTTGCTATATAATGTCGATGATTCTAGAAATGCAGGCAATCGAGAGCTGGTCAGCATGGTACGGATTGGTGGTCAATGCAGCAGCAGTGGACGACGGCATGGACGGAAAGGGCACACGTCGATGTCATCATGGAGCAGCGTCTGTACGACGTCCAGACGTACAACGAGTATTTGGAGTGGTACGTATCTCGGTCACGCAGCAGACTGACCATTCTTCCACTAGATCTACCCGAGCACATCACACATGAGGAACGTTTGGAATGCCCCATCGATCCCCGTAACGCTTTGCGGTGGCATGACAGCGTAAGACAGTTCAAATATCTTATCGTTCCATTCAATAAATTTGTACTGCACGTTACCGAACCTGTTTCATAAGTCACTTCAGTTGAAGCAGGGCAGCGTATCGCAAGCACATCGGAGGCTACCATCAATAGTCCAGAGACGCCACCAGCCCTGCAGAAGACTATGAAGTTCATCCTAAAGCAGGCCAAAAAAAATTGTGCACAACCTAAGCTACAGCCGTTCCATGGATCACAGTGTGCACATGAGCCACCCAGTGGGGGCACCATGCTCACCCGTCAGGTCAACACGGCCTAGCGAGTCTGCATGACATCGTAGTACTAGTCGGCGATCATCCGTGTGCTGTATCGATGAGGAGGTAGGTAACTTACATACAAACCTACATTTTTTTCCTATTACGCCTTGCGTTCAACAAACATCATGGTGTTCTCCCGCCACAGGTCCGTCATCGAGATGCATCCCTTTTACCATCTGCACCACCTGCACAGACTACCACTCCCCGTTGTTCATCTTCGTTGCACATTCAGGAGGTATGAGATTCGAATTGTACATCCAGAATATTTGTTGTGACTAATATCGTTTCATCTTGCAGCCTCTAAATCAACATGGGGGCCTCCCAGATGCTTCTAGAGAGCAGTACACGGCGCCAGAGTTTACAGTGTACGCAGGGCAAAGCTCAGTGTTCTTGGTATACCAAGGGTTTGGACACTTCGGTGGGCAGAGCTCCTCCGGCTTCGCTGCCGCATCATACGCTTAGGGTGAGAGCTCCTTCGCACTACAAAGGGGATTTCTAGAGTCCTTTGTACACAACATTATTGCGGGCGTCTTGCAGTTTTGCATATCTCAGCTGGACAATTTCGACCCTTACGGACCCGACCCTCACATGCCTCTCACCTCTTTGGACCCTTTGCCGCCAGCGAGCGAGCGAGCGATCTCCGTACCTCCTCGACCCGATCGCAACCTCTGGGTGGTAGCGTACCCAACGGGACATGCTTGTGCGTGACGGAAGACAAGGCCATGTACAGGCAGACAAGCGCGGCAAGAAGATAGCAGTGGCTCAGATAAGTGAGTCATATCGCATCCACTGTGATGCATTTTTATACTACTGTAATTACTTTTAATTGTACAAATTCCTAATGTATAAAATTGTAAATAACCGTCTGTTCTAAGTTTATAACCGTCTGTGATAAGCCTTTGCGACTGTAGTTATTAAGACAACACCAATAACCACAGCTGCATTCATATCAACCACCAAACAGCTGCATTCATATACAACACCAACCAGCTGCATTCATGCAGTGTATTTCTTGATACATTTTGTCATTCTCAAATACATCACACTGCAGCATTGTTCTATACATAAATGCATGCCAATTCACATGTACATCACACATATACATCACATATACATAAATGCCAATACACATATACATTTTCACATATGCATTTTGTCACACATTTTCACATATACATCTCAAAATTAACTATATCACACATTTTCACATATACATATCAAAATTGACTACATCAGACATTTTCACATATACATCTCAAAATTGACTACATCACACATTTTCACATATACATCTCAAAATTGACTATATCACACATTTTCACATATACATCTCAAAATTGACTACATCAGACATTTTCACATATACATCTCAAAATTGACTACATCACACATTTTCACATATACATCTCAAAATTGACTACATCACACATCACATATACATCTCAAAATTGACTACATCAGACATTTTCACATATACATCTCAAAATTGACTGCATCACACATTTTCACATATACATCTCAAAATTGACTACATCACACATTTTCACATATACATCTCAAAATTGTCACACATTTTCACATATACATTGTTATTGTACTTGCTTATTTCCTTTAAAAATTAGCCCTTCATCATGATCAATGCGTACGTAACTAGTTTTGTCACGTTGTTCATCGTCGACCCTTATGCCATTTTCAAAAGGAGGTAACTCGTCAAATTGATTGTATTCCTCCTCGTCGACTACATTCTCCACTCCGATAATTCTCCTTTTTCCATGAAGAACTACATGGCGTTTCTTATTTGCCGGGTCGGTTACATAGAAAACTTGAACAACTTGATTGGCGAGTACGAATGGTTCGTCTTTGTACCTGACACGTTGGAGGTCCACGGTCGTGACACCGTACTTGTCAACCTTCACCTGTGGGAGATGCACCCAACGATAGCGAAATAAGGGGATCTTGAAAACCACATAGTCGAGCTCCTAAATCTCTTCTATGAAGCCATAGTACGAGTTTCTCAACCCATCGGTACTGAATGCATCTATGCGGACACCGCTATTCTGGTTAGTGCTCTTGACATCCTGAGACTGCGTATAGAATGTGTACCCATTTATGTCATATCCTTGCCATGTCACAACTGTAAATGTCGGCCCTTTTGCCAACCATGTCAGCGTCTCACTTGGCGAGCTCCTAGCGATTTGCTCCTTCAACCATTAGTTGAACGCGGTTGTGTTGCCTCATGATCCAAACATCCGGCGCTCCGGATTACATTTGCGAAGCACATCCTTGTGCTGGTCCACATAAAGCGCCACTTCGGTCATGTGTTGCAACACCGTGAAATGGGCTTGAGTATACGTGTCCATATCCGGGTGATTGCTTTCCTTCCGATAGTTTCGAGACCCTTCCGTCCCCTCATGGCGAGATTGAGGACACCTATCGGTTGAATCTGAGCCATATAATCGACACAAAACTCAATGACCTCTTCGCTTGCATAACCTTCGGCGATCTTGCCCTCCGGTAGAGCGATTCCGTACATAGGGCTAGAGAATTCCCATGAACCTCTCAAATGGGTACAAGCTACGTAGGAATACGGGCCCGCACATTTTATCTCCCACACAACGTGAACAATAAGATGGACCATGATATCGAAAAGCGAAGGAGGAAATACATTTCAAGGTGACATAGAGTCATCACCACCTCGTCTGCAGAGCATCTAGTCCTTCGGGATCGATGACCTTACGAGCAATTGTGTTAAAGAAATAACATAGCCTCATGATTGTCTCTCGGACTTTGATCGGCAAAATATTTCTAATTGCAATAGGGAGCATCGTGTCATCAGCACATGACAATCATGAGACTTCATGCCATTTAACTTCAAATCTTGCATCGAAACAAGTTTCTTCACGTTGCCGGAGTAACGGGCGGAACTTTGCACCATGCAAGCAAGCGGCATAGTTCTATTTTCTCAGCCTTGGACAGAGTGTAACACGTAGGGAAGATACGTTCGTCCATTATCAGTGCTTGTCGGTGCTAACTCAGGCCTGATGTCCATGTCAGCCAAGTCAAGCTGTGCGTTAACACCGTCCTTTGTTTTATCATGGATGTTCAGTAAGAGGCCAATCAAGCTGTCGCACACATTATTTTCTATGTGCATGACGTCGATGCAGTGCCGAACATCTAGGTACTCCCAATAAGGTAAGTCCCAAAATATTGATCTCTTCTTCCAGGTGTTCTTCTCATGAGCCCTCAATTTACGTCCCTTTCTAAGGACAACATCTAAATCCTTAACCATATCATAAACCTCATGTCCCCTTAAATGCCTTGGAGCTGAACCGTCTTCCTTCTCTCCGTCAAATTGTTTCTTCATCTTGCGGTATGGGTGAGCCCTCCGAAGGAACCGGCGGTGACGCATGTAGACAGTTTGCGTGAGTGTCTCACCACACACTCTCGGTACCATCTAAACAGTGAGTACAAGCTTTGGCACCTTTTGTACTATGGCCCGATAGGTTACCAAGGCGGGATAATCATTTATGGTGCGAGAACAATAAGGAGCGTGAGTGATGTTCTCTCGTTTGTATGCATCCCATACCTGTACCCTTCGTTTCACAAGATGCTTTTAGATCTTCCACCAACGGTGCTAGGAACACATCGATATCATTCCCCAGTTGTTTTGGCCCTTGGATAAGTATCAACGACAAAAATGTACTTTCGCTTCATACACAACCAAGGAGGAAGGTTATAGATGCAGAGAGTCTGGCCATGTGTTATGTCATTTGCTCATGCTCTGAAAGGATTCATTCCATCTGTACTCAGTCAAAACCTTATATTCCTTGGTTCTGCACCGAACTCTGCAAAACTCCTATCGATGTTTCTCCATTTGCGGAATCAGCAAGGTGTCTTAGCATTCCATCCTTCTTGTGCTCCTCCAGAGTGCCAACGCAGCAGTTTTGCCTCCTTTGGATTTGCAAAAAACCTTTTCAAACGGGGAATTATAGGAAAATACCATGCCACCTTAGCAGGAGGTCCTTTCTTCGCCTTTGTTCCCTCGCCATCATCTGATTGATTGTTACGTTTGTATCGGGATGCGTTGCACACCGGACATACATGTATGTTTGCATACTCTTTATGGTAGAGGATACAGTCGTTCGGCATGCATGTATTCTTTCTACTTCCATTCCCAACGAACAAAGAACCTTCTTGGCTTTATACGTGGTTTTAGGCAACTCATTTCCCTCCGGAAGCATGTTCGCTAAAAGACCTAGCAGCGCCGTAAAACTCTTGTCGGACCAACCGTTGCTTGCCTTCAATTTCAACAGTTCAAGCACGGCCGACAACCTCGTGTACTTGCAGCCCGTGTACAAAGGTTTCTCTGAGTCCTCCATCAAGCCATGGAATTTAACATACTCTCTCTCATCATAGTTCTCTTCTACATCGTGAAGCATCTGATCCAGATTATCATCGTGCAACCTATCCGAATCTGAGCCGCAATCGACATCAGCCGGCGGCATGTCATTCACTTCACCGGTGATGTCATCCGGGGGCATATCATTGACTTCATCGGCGATGTCATCCGGCGGCATATGATCATTCACTTCGCCATGACTGGTCCAACATGTTGATGTGCATCATATTTGTAGTATATTCTCATATCAATATCCTATTGATTATAGCTCAATTTGGCCATAAATTTATTAATTATATGCAAATTGCCCTCCTTTTGGGACTTTTTACAGTGTTTGCAATTATTTTGCAGAGCGGTGCGAACTAGGCACACAATCCACAGATATCAGCATGGGATGAGCTAGGGTTGCAAAACAGCATAAGTGGAGGGACTAAAATGCAAAACCGAATGAAGCCCTAACCGCACCCTCACTGGAAACCCTAAGGGCGCGTTGGTATAAAGGCCACCAACTTGCTCTTCCCAGGGGAGGCCGGTCACCACCAGATCCCATAGCCGCCACCCATCCTCTTTCCATCAACAGCCAGCCGTCCCACTCCATATACTCCAGAGGAAAAACACCAGCACAATCCATCTTACCCACCGATTCTCCTCCAAGACCGCACCTCCACCCATTTTGGCTCGCCGGCCATCTCCCAAAAATCGCCTCCACCAGAAACCAAGCTCGCTCCATCTCCACTTCTCCACTGCGCCAAACACTCCTTCATTCCAGCAGCCCATATTCCCCCACTGAATCCCCTAGTTGCCGACGAGATCTTCACTAGCAACTTTCCTCTAAGGCCGGATCTGCAGCAACTTCTCCGGATCTACTTCTTACTGCCTGCATCCCCTACGGCTCCTTCACCAATCACGGATCTGCTTCCCCTACTACATCTACGGCTGATCTGCTACTTCTACACGGCTACCCCTTCGGCACGCATCGCTCTGCTTCTTTCCGCTTTGCATCCTCTCACGATGGTCGTCTACGGCAGATCTTCAATTCTTATGGTTGACTCGTTCCAGATCTACATCTTTTACATTGTGATGGCCTGCTTTGGATGTGTGAATATCAGATATGTGATATGCATGTATTTCTGAGTGGATTTGGATACTTGGATGAGCTTGTTTTATTTTTGCTATGCCTGAGATGCTTATGTGTTGGATCTATTATGTGCATGTGCTCCATATTTCAGATCTGGATATAAAGTGCATCTTCATTGTTCTTGCGCACGTGAGCTGATTATGTTGAGCATTTCTTCATGTTAGTTTTATATCTCTTGCTGGATAGTCACTAGTTACTCTTAAGTCTGATGCTTCATCTTGTAGGTATTTTTCTTGTTATGCCACTGATATCATCTTTCATGCTAGAGTAGATCTTTTTATTTAGAGTGATTATTGTGCATGCAGTTCTGTTAATCTCTGTTAGAATTATATTTCATGCTTTTTAATGTCAATTTTAAGTTAGGTTACTTTCGTATTCCTGCAGTAGAATAGTTTGCATGGTGGATTTTTGTCTTTATCGTTATCTGTTAGTTGAATGTTTGATTGCTGGATTAGAAGGGATGGAATGGTAGTTTTAGTTTTTTTAGTTCTCTCGACAGTCCCCTGTGCGTTCTTTCCTTCCTCTGTTCCTCTCCCTCTTTCTCATTAGCTCATCTCTACGTTTAGCTAGCAAGCACTTAGTAGCTCCCCTTGGTCTGTCTCTCTGTAGAATTCGTAGTAGTCTCCTCTCTTCTTTTCCCTCTCTTCCTGTCTAATTCTCAGTCTTCTCATCTTCCTTATATCTTTCTTACTTCTCTTCTCTTCTCTAGTCTCTTTCTCACCTCAAGTCTTTCTTTAGCAGTCAATCCATTCTCTAATCTTCTAATTTCTAGCACTCTCTTCTTATCTTTGTTTTCTTTCTTTTCCCTTCTCCCTCATCTGCTAGTTCCAGCTTACTCCTAGCCCTATTCTCTCTTCTGCTCTCTCTCTATCTCTCTTTCCCCTTAGCTATCCTTCTGTTATTTCTGGCTAGTCTTCTTTCTTTCTCTCTTTCTCTCAGTAGAGTTAGATTCTCAGGTTCTTCTCTTTTCTCTTCTTCAGTCAGACACTCTCATTTACAGCACCTTCAACTCTTCCTTTCTCAAGCTGTCCTTCTTTTGCTAGACCTTTTCACCAGCCTTTAGTTTGTATAGGTTCTGCAGTTAGACTTGAACTCCCTGTTCATGCGACTTAGCTTTGGTTAAGGGTAGTGTCACCAGTAATTTAGTCCCTGTGGAGAACATGACTTTCGCTGCTATCTTAGCGGCAGCCCGTACACTTGCGGGTGTGCAGTTTTGCACGATCAAGAAATTGGCGCCGTTGCTGGGGATTAGATATTGGTGATCGCGCTAGACCATAGACTAAGTCATTTCTTTAGTTTCCTTCCTCCCTTTTTGGCCCGGCTTCTCAGCTTATGCGTAGGAGTGGAGACCATTCGTTGGCTCCATTTGACCCTGAGATTGAGCGAACTTTCCATAAGCTGTTGAAAGGAAATCAACTCTCCCACAAAGAGAAAATGGGTGATCAGAACCCCCAGCCTCTTCTTCGTGACCTATGGATTCCTAGAGACCAAGGTATAGCCCCTGGAATTGTCCAACCTGCCATTCAGGCAAACAATTTCGAGCTCAAACCTGCATTAATCACCATGGTCCAGCAGACCAGATTTGGAGGTTCTCCCACTGAGGATCCCAATGAACACATTCACACCATCTTAGAATATTGCAACACTTTGAAGTGCAATGGAGTCACAACTGATGCAATTAGGCTTTCATTGTTCCCTTTCTCACTTAGAGATGGTGCTAAGACTTGGTTGCATTCTCTACCCCTGCATCTTAAGGACACATGGGAGCACCTACTGCAGGCCTTTCTTGAGAGGTATTTTCCACCATCCAAGGCAGCAGAAGTGCGTGACCAGATCACTAGGTTTTCTCAGTTTGAGGGTGAGAGTTTGTATGATGCCTGGCAGAGGTATCAAACCTTGCTTAGGATGTGCCCCCACCATGGTCTTGAAAGGTGGCTGGTGCTGCAGATTTTTTACAAAGGCCTTACTCACCACACAAGAGCCTTTGTAGATTCTGCAGCAGGTGGAGGCATAATGAACAAAACTTTAGAATATGAACCGTTTGTGATAATGCTTATATTTGCACGCACTATATACCAAACGTCACGGTCTGTGATATTAATTAAGAGACGGCGGTTAACGAAGCGTCACTGGTCACTGATGGTTTCGAATATGAACCGTTTGTGATAATGCTTATATTTGCACGCACTATTGCATTTCTTCGATCTGAACTTTCCTCTCCCGCTCTCATCTTCTTCGATCATCACCATATTTCTCAACAATGACATCTAAAATTTTGTTCATCTCCTTCCTCTCATCTATCCATCATGAGTTGTTCGGCCGCAACCTTACACAGGCGGCCAACAATTTACGTCTGGAGCAGCTCCTCCGCTCACGCCCTACTCTCCTTCCTCGACTCGCTTCCAATATCGTCCGTCAACTAGACCTCATCATCCGCCGTCGACGGAGGTGTCTCATTGCTGCTCACGAAAAGGAAACCGCCCTCAACCTTGTTCTTCTCTACAATGTCCACAAAGCGGAGGAAGCTCTTGCGGAAGTGCAGAGTGTGATAGATAATCTTTCCGATCAAGCAGAATTGGCCGATTATGTTGGAGATTTTCATGGCATCCTCTTTGAGATTATGGGCTATGCTAATGATTTACCCAGGCTAGAGGAGGAAGTGGAGAGGGCAAGGGCAATCTTCACGACATTCGAGAACTCAGCGGCTGATCCTCCAACTTTAGAAGTTGAAGAAGAAGCATATGAAGCCCAAAAGATTAAAATCTGGGAATCTCTTTTTCTCTTAGATTTGTAATAAATTAAATTTGCCTTGAATTAAAATCTGGGAATCTCTGTTTGTCGAACTTTTGTAATGAATTAAATCTGTCTTGAATTAAAATCTGGGAATCTCTGTTTGTCGGACTTTTAATTTGGAGGCCGTCTGTGGTGTTTGTGGCGGGAAAAAGGAGTACCATAGACGGTTTATGTTTAAAAACCGTCTGTGATATTCCATTATCACAGACGGTTTAGAGGTACGAACCGTCTGTGGTACTCCTTTTTCCAACCACAAATACCACAGACGGCCTCCAAATTACAACAGTCTGTAATAGTGTTAATCAGAGACAGTTTCACAAAACCGTCTATGATGAGGCGTCTACTATGAGGCTTTTGGTAGTAGTGACAAGATGTCAACAAAGTTGCCTTTATCCTGGCCATGAGCAATGTAATTCCATTATCTATTGGCTGCTGATCCGGCCATTTACAGTTTAAAGCACCAAAGTGCAAGTAATCATTTTAAAACATAAAGAAAAGGAAGCAACCCCTGAACTAAGAGTGGTAAGTAGAAGCAGTAGTATGCTATATATTTGGCAAATCTTTTTTCTTAATTTTCAAAAATAAGTCCCATGTCCTTAAGTAAGGACTTAAGGACCATTCCAGCTAAAGTTCTACCCTACAGTGGTATGTTCTGATACCAGTGCTATCGGACCCGGATTTTATAATCTAAAATCCTCTATGATTCCACCGCATTATTCCCTAGATCAGTAGATATTGCTCGTAGATACATTATTGAATTATTTTATACATCACAAGAACCATACAAAATGTTAATATTACATGTCAGAGTTTAAATAATCCACTTTGGATAGTGTTTACATGTAGGGCCATTTAGGCCAAATACTTGCAATACAAAAGTGGAAACGAGTACGATAAGTGAAAGGCGAGACCATATCCTTCCACAGGTAGGCGATTAGGTGTAGAAGCTATAATTCCAGCTATCACCCTAGTTTCCTCCATTTCCTCCCCATCAAGACCTGGTGCATCATGATGCGCATAGGGGTCTTGCTCCACTTCTGAGTTCTTTGAGTTAGCGAATGTAACCACAAACAATCATAGCTGACATATAGAATGCATTTATATAGATGCAAGGCTAAATAAGGTTGGCTAGGGTTATTTTGCTAAATGCATTAGTTGGAATTAAAATAAATAGAAATAATTGAGACTTGGCAATTTTAACCAGGATTGATTTTTAAAGTGAGTGAAAGATTGCAATAGTAATAATAATGTAGGTTCCATGAACCATTACATGGCTACCTACATCTAATGCTAGTTTATCAGCGTTACATCATCCCACTTATCATCATTGGATCCGACCACCCAAGGCAACTCAAACTACCTTACATCCCACCCATAAGGTTTTTTTAAAAAGACACCAACTCCCATAGGTTCCCAATGCCTGCCCATAATCATGAGCACAACTGTTTAAATTGTTTTCACTCTACAAAGGTCATATACATTATGCACAAGAGATAACCAACTTGTTATATTACACATATTTTCTTAGACATGCAGATCAAGAAGGTCATCACAAGGCCTTTACAATGCATCTTCCCAGCAAGGCCACACCTGCTAAGGATTCCACCGCTGTAGGGTATGACCACCCCTCCAAAGTTCCCCTCTTACATCATCACGCCGAAGGCCTTTTCTCTTGTGTGGCGCACACCAATGGTGCAACCCACACTGAGTCGATGCAAGTTAGTTAACCAGATCGTACCCATTATAAACTTGTGGTTGCATTGTTTTACACTAGACGATCATACAAGATTCAGTCTATAAAGTTAGTTAGGCGGTTCTACCACAATCCAACACTCGTGTATCCACTGCACTAGCCCCCTTACCATATGCCCTGACATTTAAGCAAGTTGGGGGGTTTTTGGGAGTATAAAATAGTCAAGTTACAACATACCAATCACTTTCCACTAGTGATTGCCCAAACTAAAATTTCATGTTTGAAAATGACGTCAGGGTAAATTAATGCCCCGAGTATCTATGCAAGTCTAAGCATGGCATTTTAGATAAGAACTTATTTGTAGTAGACTAACCATTAATCCTAGGATGACAAGGTATTAAGTCCAAAGACAAGGACTGGGAATAATTAAATGATCGTACATAAGGAATTACCTATAATCTAATGCAAATATAAATTGCATAATAAAATTAAAGCTGGCATTTTACTAATTTAAATTGAAATAATTTGCATTGAAATGCACGAGTAAAATAATCTATGTGATGACTCCCCTTGCACAAGTTGTTGGGTCCTTAGGATCTTGGCCTTGCTTGGCACGTTGCTCTTCTTGTGCTCCATAGTCTAATAAATTCGAGCGTGCATGAATTCAAATAAATACCCACAAATAAAGATAAATTCAAATAAAAATTCAAGTTTAAATGAACTCCAAAATTTATGATTTTAGTTCCATTGGAAAGATCTTGATTTTAGATGAATTTAGAAGCAAATTTTGCTAAATTTATATTTAAGATGAATGATAACGAGGCTTTCAAAGTTTGAGATTTAAATTAAAATGATAAAGTAGAGAGAGCCTCTCACTGACAGCTGGGATCTAGGGCTTTTTATTTTGTTTTCTATATATTTTCCTATTGGAAAAGGCCACAGTGTATGACAGGTAAGGTCCACCAGCTTAATTTCTGTAGGACTGGACAGGCAATAGAGGGGGGAGGTGAATGGTGCCTAAAGATTTTTCCTCCAAATATTCACATATTCTTTTTTCTCCAATAGTTGCAAAGCTATGAAGATTAGGATATGAGGTCTACTTGAAAACAGAGGAACTCAGAGCTCACTATGACTAAATTAGAGCACAATGTGGTCGAGAGACACCGCGCAGCCAAACTAAACACCATTGGACAGCAGAGGAAAGCAATGTGGTCGATAGACAGACAACGTGGTCAAAGGCTAGACAACGTGGTCAAAGCCAACGTGGTCATGACCAACATGGTCATAACTAGCGTGGTCGAAACCAGTGTGGTCAAAAGAACCATGGTCGTAACCAACGTAGTCGGAACCAACGTGGTCGTAACCGACTTTGTCGTAACCAACGTGGTCTAAATCAACGTGGTCATAACCAACATGGTCGAAACCACAGTGGTCAAAAACAACGTGGTCGTAACCAACGTGGTCAAAACCAACATGGTTGTAATCAATGTGGTCGAACGCCAACGTCATCGAAGACCTATGTGGTCGATACCAACGTTGTCGATGTCCATTATGCGGTCAAAAGGCCAGCGTAGTTCAGGACGAATGAGTGGTCGGAAACTAGTGCTGTCAAGGACTGAAATGATCATAAACTACATGGTCGAAGGCCAATGATTGGTCAACACAACCGTAGTCGATGACCAAAGTACATACAGAAAACACGTGCAGTCGAAAACCAGCGTATGGTCATAATAGTTTAGAAAGTGACTGAGAGATCTACAACCATTGAGCAATCGAAACCATGTGCAGTCGTAAACGACTAAAAGTACTAGAGGCACCTGACGAGACCATCAGATGTGGTCGTGAATGACTAGCGAAACAGAAGAGGCGCACAACCACCATATCTAAAAACATCAAATCTTTTGATTCAGAGATCAAATATACATGAAAATTTATACGCAAGAAACTTATGGTCTCAGGAAGCTAATCCCATCTTAGATTGAAAACTTAGTAAGCCTTTTGAGATATTTTTGAGATTTGATTAATGGCGCACCAGAACAGAGACTTGAGATCGAACCGATGAACTGACCAAGCTTGTGGGAAGATAATAGCCAAAATAGCTTTGTGTCCAATCCCACACGTCACAGCAAGTAGTTACATCAGAGAAATCAAATCGAAACTCTTGGATCAAGAAAAGATCAAGAGAGAAGGAAAGGGTCCCAAAACAGAGCAGTCAAGAGACGTGGTACTCACTTGCAAACAACCCAAGTCACTTGGCACACCACGTCCTTTTCCTTGTGTATGATGGCACCCGTCATCCTTGACCGCCTGGACCTCGACTCCTCCTTGAACCTAGTCCCGGTCCACCTCGCCGTTGCCCGTCATGTCCACTCTGGTAGCTCCCACTCCGGTTCCTTGTTGTCCTAGCTTGTAACCATCTCACCAGCCTCGATCATTTTGGGCATCTCCTAATCGTTCTGGACCTCAACATCTTCCTGTGCCTAATCCTGGTCCTCCTACGCCTCACCATGACCTAGCTTCGAAGTTCTACAACCAACACCAAGAAGCAAACTATCACGTAGCACCGCACCATACAAAAAGATTATCAATTTGCACAAAATAAAAGTATTCCAAAGAATAACCTCAGCACCCCAACTAGTCTAATACGACTTATAAATACACGGATGCACAAGAAAAGAAGTACTCGAAGCTTACAAGGACCTACCAGTACCCTACGACCACACTGCAATTTGCTACGACCATGTAGCAGATGCTACGACCATCAAATGCACAGGCATACAGAATGCTACGACTATCGCTCATGTTCAGCAGAAGCTACGACTTCCAACAACATATCTTACAACTGCTGATCATGACTAGGTAGTAAGATACAACCATTGATCACCAGGCTACGACCATGCAGTAGTTGCTACGACTATTGCTCATAGCAGCTATGACTTTACTAAACAAGGTCGCTACAACTATTGATCACACAGCAGAGCTACGACCATCAACCGTAGGCTACGACTACCAAGTTGTAGGAGCACCTGTCGACCACCAAGTCATAAAAGTCTTTGTCGACTACCAAGTTGTAAACTCGACTGCTAACCACCAAGTCGTGAAAGCCTCTGCGACTACCAAGTTGTAAACGCTGAAGTCGTAAAGCCTGCCGACCACCAAGTCGAAAGACAGACTGTCGACCACACAGTCAAAGAGCACTTACGACCACAAAGTCGTAAGAGCATCTACGACCACCAAGTCATAGAGCACGAGAACGACAGCCAGAAAGCAAACTTCTGCAAAAACCTCAAAAACCAAACTCAATCTCTACACATTCTAATCTAAAGGTCAATTACTCATCACAATCATGGGGTGACCTCCACATGGTCTCACAATCTCCCCCTTGATGAGTATATTGACAAACACTAAGAAGGCATGAAGATGACTTTTGTTTTTGAAAAGAAAAGCAAGAAGTTGCAAAAGCCACACATCGTCTAAAAGAAGTGAAGAAGGAACTTATGACCATGTTGACAAAATGTGAAATGGAGCAAACAACAAGAAAGAGTAAGTTTTCTACAAAAGCTCCAAATCACACCTGAAAGTCCAATCTTGCTCATGGTCCAAAGAAAAGAGAAATTGCTCACCATGACCATTTTCATAGCAAGATGACCAAGCATTCTCCCCCTTTAATGCCTTTTTCACCCGTTAATGCATTTTTCTCTATCATTCTCCCCCTTTTGGCAATAGAGTCATCAAGATGCAAGGAAGAAAATAGAGTATGGATGAAATGGAGTGATTGTATTTGATTCATTTTAAGCATTGGGAGCCATAAAGATTATGAAAGTGACTTTCGAAATATTACACAACGCCATAAATGGTGAAGGTGCTATCTAGATCATGACAAACTATGTATTGCCAAGCTAAAGACCAAATAAGCCATAATCTAAAATTAAATGGATTGTTTAACTTGTCAAGTCACTCAAGGTCATAGTCTAGCTAAAGGTATCCAAAGATGAGTTAAGCCATGTCAATATTCTAAGTGGAACCAGGAAGCTATAATTAAGGCAATTTAAACTACTACAAGTTCACAAATGACACATTATGTTTAAGCACTAGATATCACTTGTAGTTGAGCAAGTTTAGCACATTTGGCCTTTTTTTTAAAAAAAATTCATGGTTGGCTTCAACCATTTTTCATAAGATTTTGTTTTCTTAGTATGTGCTAGATCTCAAGCCTTATGTGACCATTCTAAGCAAGAAGCTTAAGGAAATGATCTTGGTCATTCAAAACTCCCCCCGAGTTCATGCCTAGTGCAATGTCAAGCTGTCTCATGAGAAAGGATTAGTGAGATCAGAGATCTTTTTGCATTTTCTTGACTTTGTTCAAGGACAAAGAGTTAATACTAACTCATGCTTCACTAATGAACTAGTATAGCTCAATGCAGATTCAAGACTCAAATTAGCTTATTTGACATGGCATGAATCATAAGAGGATCACTAAAGCTAGACTAGTCACAAGATCCATCAAGACATGATTTAATTCAAGTTGTTCACATTTAATAAGGCTAGCATGGCAAAGGCTAAGCTACACATGGAAGGTCATGATAAATCTAGCAAGATATCACAAAGATATGGCAAGATTTAAAGCATGATATCGTGTCACATAAGAATAAAAGTCAAGGCTCCATGATTTGTACGAGCATTCATGTATATACAATGCAATATGACATAAATGAATGCACAACAAGTAAGCTCCCCCTAAAAAGCAGTCTGAAAAGAAAGAGAAGCTCCAACTCCCCCAAAGAAGGCAAATTGAGAAGAACCAAGAAAATAGGTGTAAAATCCAGAAAATGAGGGTTCAAACTAACAAGATGATTCCCAAACACACCCTTTCCTTATGGTCTCTAGCCTATGACCTCATACCACGGAGCAACATGCACACTAGCTATCAAAGCACAAGACACTAGTGGCCAAGAAGAAGGTTCAAACTAGGTAGTAGATAATCCTAAAGAACCACAACCCAAACTAGTGGTAAATAATCCTAGAGAACCATTTGGATGAGAGGTGTGACTGAGACAATATCACCTAGAGTTGGCTCCTATCTATCCAATCCGACCCTTCCTACCACTAGATTAAAAATACTATACAAAGCCAAGTGGTGGGAAGCAAGAAACTGAAGATCACAAGAGAGCAAACCTCTGTTACATTGCTCGATGGTGTGGTGTAGTTGATGTGCTGAAGGCTGACTGAAGTTGCATCGTGAAGTCAAAAAGCTCAAGAGAGGTGAGAGACGCATAGCATCAACATAATCCACATGGTCTCCCCCTCATATTCACAACCTGTAGCTCAAACACAGGAACAACTGGTGTCCTAGTACTGGGGTAAATGATATACAAGCATGGATCCAGTACTAAGACATATGACAACAAAAGTAGCATCACAAGTACTAATGACAAAGAGCACACCCCCACACAAGCTCAATCTAGCCCTCATCAAAGCATCTAAAGCAACAAGCCTAGTACAAACCAATTCTAGAAGAAGCTTGTGAACTAACCAAAGTTCTCATGATATCTAAACATAAGCACAATCTAAGGCTACCAAGATGTCATACAGACTATTTCATGCCAGAACAGAAATAAGATCAAGATATACATGCATTTTAAAGAATCACAACCATACATACATAGCAGGTGACAAGAAAAAGCCATAGAAGCATATGCCAACATGGATAAAGTATAGCATGTAGGCATGAACCAAAAAGATAAGAATGCATGAATAAACATAGTATCATGACATAGAAAACTATCTAAGATATGATCAAGCTCAAAATATCCATAAACAAACATACATAATGTAGGCATACATCATGACAAACCAAAATCATGGAAAAGTATGCTAACATGTGTAAATAATGGTGAATGGACATAAGGAGCAAGATGTAAGCAATAAACCATGATGATACAATAAGGCACAAAGTCATGATGATACTTGACTTCTAATATACACATCTATAAGTTCATGAAGTCAAGTCAAAACTTAAGCATCCAATAACCAAAAGTATATAACCTGACATATGGATACGTAAGCAAAATACACATAAAGGCATGACAAGAAGGTAACAAGAGTAAAACATGTCAATATAGTACAAGTGAGCACATAGACAAGCACAACATGCCAATTATGATTAACACATGAATATAAGAGCACGAGGATATAGAATAGCTCATAAATTAGGTGGAAATGCCAAACGTGAAAGCATATGCCTCTTGGAGGCCATCAAAAGAAGTGGAGAACCAACAAGTGTTCTAATCACATGATGAAGGAAATGACTAGAACCCAATCAAGTACATGTTCTCCATCCCGCGTATTGACACTTACATATGACAAGAACAAGGTGCCCGGGTCTTGCATCCCGAAGGGTTAGTAAGCATGTACTTGGAAACCCAAGACTTTGACACACTCATAATAGAAGTATGTAATTTAGCATGATGCAATGGATAGTTCATGCAAGGAAATCCGATCCTGGTGGTACACCACAAGTGGACAACTCAACAAGTAAAACGAGTGCCATCTCTGAAAAAGCGGCAAATGCCTTACTTAAAAGCACCAAGATGAGAACCAACCGATGCATCAAAAGAACTCACAACTCCTCCTCGCCGTAGGTGCGCACCTTGATTGGGCGAATGAGGTCCACCATTTGAGAAATGGCGAAAATCCTTCCTCAGAACAGCATGTGGACAAAAACCAAAATCATAAGAATCAAGTCCACAACACCGATGATGTCCATCATTCTCACAAAATGAGCAATGGTGCAAAATGTCTACTAAGAGACATGGTCCAGAAGGACAAAGCACCATCATTACTCAAAAGAGAAGTCCCTTGGACAACACTAGAAGAGCTAACAAGAATTGCGCTAGCCAAAATAGGAGCATCAAAAGATATGGCACAAGTGTCAAAAACGATAGAACTATGCTCACTATAAGAAAGATCCAAATCCAAATATATAGAGGTGACTGAGTCACAAGATTTAGTACTCATATCATCATGCTCTCTCCTCAAAGCATTCGCATCATCTTTCAAAGAATGACAATATATGCTAGAGATGAAAAATGCAAGCAACCAATGAATTGGACCAACATGAGGAACATGGCTAGTACAAACATAAAACAAGAGAATTTGGGCTATCAACATGACAATCAAGAACAGAAGCACTTGGCTTACTAATCCCATCCCTAGCAAACTCAAGCTGCTCTACACATGTGCGGTGAGTCAATTTTAATTTCTCATTTTCAGATTTTTAGCATGCAAGAAGAGAAATTAAATTTTCAACATCTACAAGAAAAGACTCACAACCTACACATGATAAATGAGATTCCAACCTAGCATGAACAATCTAGCAATTTTATTATTTAGGCATCTCACATTATCCCTAAGAACAAGCATATTCATCTTGGACAAGGCTAAGGTCACATTGAGGTTTTACTTTGCTCATGATGAATCAACGCTCGTCCTCCTTATCATCCGTGGACTCCAAAACCTTCTTCTCCCTAGTAAAGAACATATTGCAAAGTTCATACTTGTGGTATTTTGCCAATAAAATCACCCTCTAGTCAATTTCATGCCTCTTGTCACAAAGGACATCATTGGCAAAAACACCCCAACAAAATGCAAAGAAAATCTCACAATGTTCCCTACTAGTTGCCATGCTCAAGATCAATTAAGATCAAACAAAGAGCCAATATGGCTCTGATACCACTTGTAGGATCGGACAGGCAACAAAGGGGGGTGTGAATGGTGTCTAAAGATTTTTCATCCAAATATTCACATATTCCTTTTTCTCCAATAGATACAAAGCTATGAATATTAGGATATGAGGTCTACTTGAAAATAAAGGAACTTAGAGCCCAGTATGACTAGATTAGAGCACAATGTGGTCAAGAGACACCGCACAGCCAAACTGAACACCACTGGACAGCAGAGAAAAGCAACGTTGTCGTAACCAGCGTGGTTGAAACCAACATGGTTGAAACTAATGTGGTCATAAACAATGTAGTTGAAACCAACGTGGTCGTAACTGTTGTGGTTACAGACCAAACATTAAAGTGAGAGTATGGTAATGGAGATGATAGATGAACAATGCTTGCCATTTCCCCATGTCCAGGGTAGCCATATATATATATATTCACATGGGGAGTATTTTACAAGTTTGTCCTTACACTCATGTATCCCTCGTAGGGGTGCTTATTGTAACACCCCAGGACCACATTACCCTAGGATGCTACTAAAACCACTCCACAACTAGCCAATTTACAAAAAAAATAAAATAAACTGGCAATAATCATTAAATAAGATAATACAAGCGGAAGCATAAACAACTAAGAGAAAACAGAATAGAGATGGCAATTCAATATTCATAATCAACTCAAAAAATAATAACCCAAGGAAACAATTCCAAATTTAACATTTATTAAGTTGGAAACAACATCAATAAGATATCTAAGCAAAAGACTAGAATCCTTTCAACTTTATTTCAGCATTAAAGTATAATCCAAGTGCATCAGTGTGGTGCCGCTCTACCCTTCCCATGCATGCTAAAGTCCACCTGTAGGGAGGGGGAAACAAGGGTGAGATAAAAATCTCAGCAAGCAAACAGTTTAACAGGCTATTCAAACTACAAACAATTATACATCATCATTTATAATTCCATACAACCACAATCACAATTCATGACCACAATTATTAAACCACCACAACTTCCATGAATCATACCTCTTCAATTTTAGATTTAAATGACATATGAATGCAGTCATTTTATCCACAATTAAATGCAAATGAATGCTTCATGCTATGCTCCACATCACTCTTTTCCAGCGGGATTAGAGGTGCATCGTATTACGGCGATATACGAGGCTCCCAACGGGATAAGAGGTGCATCGTATTACGGCAATATATGATGCTGTACCGGTACGGTCACGGCTAGGTGCGGCGACATCCACATATGCATATGACATGATATGACATGAATGATATGATAATCATAAAACACATTAATCCATCCTCAAGGAGCATTATCATGCTCACAACATATCCACATCCACCACATGATATTTTCATGTTCGACATTATAGCATTAAGCAAGTATTCCACATGTTTACTAGCAGATTATCATCTTATCAATGGATCAATAATTGCTACCATCTCCACAATTAAATTATCATGAAATCATGGCATAATGTATCAAATTACGATAATAATGTAAACTGCAAGTAGAAGGAATAACAAGTTAAACGGTAGCAACCACCGCTACGTTTACTTGCCTCAACCGACGAAGTGAAGCAAATCAAGAGCGCTCAGGGACAAGACCACCTGTCCAAAAGGCAACTCTCAGCACACAGCTACAGCATACAAACACGACTAAAATAATTAAAGACGTCGCTAGAAACCCGAACCCGCACAAACTCCTCTCCACTCAACAATTCAGCAAACTACCCTCTGCAGCAGCGCTGCTTAACATTTTTGTAACTTTAAAAATATTGATCCAACTACAGCAAACGATACCTCTCTGGATTCACCACTTAAAAGCCTACATGTTTCATGTAGAACACCTATTTTTATTTTGATCACAGCTAGGTATAATTTAATGCCCAAAACAGAGGAAGATATCTGTTCTGGCAGACTGGACAGCAGCATTCAAATGCGTCCCAACACAGTACAGGGGTCTAACAATTCTGAATTTTCTACAGCAGCTATATTACCGGATTCTATACAACTTTCTCAATTACGGCCATGATCATAAAAATCATTTACTACCTCAAAACCACAGATTAATATTAGTCTGTCCCAATCTGCTCGCCTGACAAACAGCGGTAATACCGACCCTGTAACTCCTAGATCCCACTGCCAAAATTTCCGCAAAAAAATATAGGAGATGCGTCTGGAAGTCCTCTACAACTTTCCTTTTGGGAGGGTCAGCAGGAAAAATCATTTACTAGGTCTAAACCGCGCGACCAGACGCGCTACGCGAATCAATCTACAGGCAGACAGCAGGTAATCTCTAATTGGGCAATTAATCTATAATCTCCCTTCAAAATCCATGCCAAAAACCCTAATTATTTCAAAAAACAGAGGGTTTGGGATGGGGGAAAAATTACCTAGATGAAGGATCACCCCTTTTTTTCCTCTTCTTCTTCTCCTTCCTTCTCCTTCCTTCTTCTCCTTCCTTCTCCCACCAATGGCAGCAGCACTTGGGGCACCAATGGCAGCAAAAGGGGGAGGGGGAGGCACCCAAAGGGGGTGGAGAGGGGAGGGGTGGCGGCTGGAAAGGGGGAGGGAGAGGGGGCCCTAGGGTTAAATGAGGGGAGAGGGGGGGTGCGGCCTTGGGGGGTGCAGCTACCCCCTTGGGCCTTGGCCCAGGGCGGCCGGCCCACTCCTCAGGCAGCCCACTCAGGGTTTTAATTAAATTTTAATTTATTTTATTCATTTTATACTGTTCTCCAATTTTTTTTATTTTTTCCCTTCCCGCGATTTACCGAAAAACCGGCGACTCCGCAATTGTTTTAAAAACTTACGCCGTAACGACGTTCAAGATATTACACTTATGTCATTACACACATCCCATTTTGGGCTTTACAATCCCTTAGCAGGCCGATTGGGTTTAGGTGGGGGCCACCCCTACAACAGGAGCCTCTCATGGTGAAGTGCTTCACAGGCTGAAGCCATGTCATCGAGTCATTTGGTCCCCTCTGTCCCTGCGGCCTGTGACCTTTTGTGATTGTGGGCGGAAATGATATTGCCGGCACAGCCCGGCTTCATGCCGTAGACACGTTGTCGAACTGGCTGCTGAAGTCATCCTCTGGTCATGAAGTCGAAGCAGTTGGCGGAGCCGACCTGCCGAGGTGAGGCTGGGCTCGTCCCGCGGACATGTTGTCAAGGCAGAGGCTAGACCTGTCGCGCGCACATGAGGTCGAAGCCGAGGCCGAACTCGTCATGTGGAGACGAGGCCGAAGCGGAGGCCGGACTCGTTGTAGGGACCTAGATTTTACAATCCGGATTCCTCTGTGATTCCACCGCACTATTCCCTGGATCAGTGGATAGTGCTCATAGATTACAGTTCTGAATGTCAAAATACATATCATGCGGAAGCATAAATATAATTGAAGACTTACTCATGGGCCGATTAGGCTGAAATCATTAAAATTACAGCAGCGGAAGAACGAAGCACTCAAGTGGGACCTTCAGGAAATGCCCACAGGCAGCCAACTGGAGGTTCGCGACCTAGCCCTTGACGACTTCATCTTCTCCTCCACCATAACCAAAAATGTTGCTGAAGCGTAGTGATCTGATTCTTGCTTCTGTATTTGTTATGAGAGCGAGTGTGAGCACACTAACCACTGTGCTCCGCGAGCCAATACACAGAATGCAAATAAATAGTATGCATGGCTTATCAAAGGAGAGGCTCGGGTTATTTTAGTTGCCAAAAATCACTTTTAGCAGCATTACTATCATTTACTCATAGTATTATTGTTGCTACCTAGAGCCCACACAATGATTGCCATAATTGACTTGATCCACCGAAAACACACTTTCTTTATTGACTGCTGTCTAAGACTCCGCACAGCGAGTGACATATTTAATTAGTCCACCGAACATACGCTTACTATATTGAGTGATGTCTAAAACTCCAAACAGCAAATAACATCAATTATACAATCCACCAATCAATTGCTCCCTAAATCCCCAAACAGCGAGTATCATAATTCATATAATCCACCGATCAATTGCTGCCTAAAACTCCAAACAGCTAATGACATCATTTATCTAATATCATTTAATTAATCCACCGAACATACACTTTCTATATTGAGTGCTGTCTAAAACTCCAAACAGCGAATATCATCAATTATACAATCCACCAATCTCTTCTGTATTCCGAATTCCTAACAATCCAATCCTTTTTGTTATTGATCCTCAACCATAATTTGCTCTTCCAATAATCCACCTTATTTTCCATTATCTATCCCTAATTAACTCACTAGTATACCTCCACCAAAATATCATTGATCAAGCCTACGATTCACTAGTATTCATCCACCAAGAATATCATTATCAAGTTTATACTTCAATAATTGTTATCATACCTCCAATTTCCCAATAAATCAATTCATCCATCTAGTAATTGATCAAGGCCTATTAATCCAATTATCGCCAACAACTCCCAAGAATTAATTTGGCAATTACCTTTGCACTCCCTAAATCTCCAAAATCATTTAAATCATCTATCTAGTCTATAAAGTCATTTAGGCTCCACCAATTTATTTCTCCCGGAATCCACACTATCATTTCCTATTTATGATTGACATGAATCCAACAAAATCTTTATGTGTTTACAACAAACATCCATTTCCTTTACTCACGACTCTATTTATTCCTACCACATTTTATTTTGTAAGAATATATGTGTCATTATTTGAAATACAATACATAAAATTTCCTGAGACCTAGCAGTTTTGAACAAAAACATAATGTGTATGCGATAATAATAGCGATCCAGATTCCATCCACCATTACGTGGCATCCGCACCATATGCTAACACTTCAGCATTATAGCCGCTTACATTACCACTGGGATGACACACAGGACAATCCAAATCAGGGCTTTCCACTGCCCTCCACTTTTTCCATTCCCACACACAAAGTTTTCGAAATAGAACTATATCTGGTTAAGTTCCCATGTCCGCCCTTGACCGTGGGCACGGCTATTCGAATAGTTTTGACTCTGCAGAGTTTGTACACTTTCACCACAAGAGACAATCCACTCGTTGCCCCACACGATTCCCTAGTCATGTGGTTGAGCAGACCATCATAGTATCCGTTCAAAGTACCTCGCCCCTTCCATTATTTCACCCTATGGGTCGTTCCCACTTGCGGTGGGTCCCATACGTTGTGCGGGATGTTCTCCTTCTGAACGTCTAGCAGCTGGCTACCCCCTGCTAGCCCGCCACAGCAGAACTTCACCCTCTGCGAGTGTCCCATTCAAGCCGTCACCTAGACAACCGCTTGCACGACCTCACCACCTCCACCTGTGAGGATGACTTTCAGGGTTCGGTAAATCTACTAAGCCAAGTTGTACTTTATAGACTTGTGGTTGTACTATTTTACACAGGAGGTCATGACAAGATTCAGTCCTTAGGGATATCTGGGCGGTTCTACCACAAACCACACTCTCGTGCACCCCTGCACCATACCCCCAGACCATCCGCCCAGATAAATAAGCAATTTGAGGTTTTTGGGAATATAAAATAACCATATCCAACATACACCAGTCATTATCACCATGACTGCCCAACCAATTTTTCTCAGGATTAAAAGTGTTGCTTGGGCGCTCTCGCGCCCATGAGTATCTAAGCAATACTAAGCATGGCATATAATTACAGACTTATTTTCGAAAGGTTACTATTATAATTTTGCTAGGGTGACAAGGTTCACAAATTCAAATATTCCAAAGGGAGGTGTAATATTAATCAAGGTAAACAATGGGCATATAACTAGAATCATAAATTAAACATGTATTTGCATACTAAATAACAGCATGCAGTTTTATAATTTAAACAAAAATAATTTGCAGAAAATGTAGGTTCAACATGATCAAAGTATTGACTCGCCTGGCGCGGTTTTTCCGCGGTCTTGAGCTCACACAAAGTTGTCTCGTACGATGATCTTTAATTCCTGGTCTTCATCGATCTCGGTCCCGCTTGATCCGTAGAATCTTTAGGCTCCAGTTTCTAATTACGCGATAAACAACTGAATCCAAATAAAAGCAAATAACTCAAAAGATCCAAATAAATCCAAATAAACTCAATTTAGTTTTATTACGTGTTAATGGGTGATTTGGGTTATTTGAGGTAAGATCGATGGTAGAGTACGATGACTTGATCTTTTTATTAACACTTTCTTTTATTATTTTGGTATTTATCAAGGAAGTTCCATGAGTCGAGACGGACATATGGGTAGGTGTTCCAAGGATGACATGTACGACTTTTAGCGTACTGAATTAATTCACATTACTAGAAAGCATTTTATGTGACCTTAATTACTCGTGGTATTAGTTAAATGTTTACTTCAAAATATTTACACGTATTGGTCAAGTCATTTTAATGTTCGATGTCCTAGGGCTATTATATTTTGGTAACGGTATACGGTTATAGCCTTTTAATTTGAGTGCTCTCTAAAAATTACTGATACAGATATTTTTATCCCTTTATAACTCGAACCTGCTGCACATGATGATATTCTGTTATCATTATTAACTAAGCTTACCATTTAAGATTTTATGACTGGCAGTATATATATATATATATATATATATATATATATATATATATATTTAATGATAGTGTTTTCATGTATGTCTATTTTCAGGAGGGTCTATGGAGAACGCAAGAATTATACGGTTATATTTGCTAGTGGGCTGCATACATGCTATCCGCATTTCTCTAACCATTTATATATATGTGTATATATGTATGTTTATATACATATTTACTTAGAAAGTCCCTATATTTTAATTGTTATTGGCTTTAATTAAAATTTATTTATCTAGCAAGGTTATATTTCAATATTTGATAATTAGCAAAACCTACCACTAGAATTTATCTAATGGAAGCATTTTAATTATAGGGCATACGTCTTAAGTTTAATCAATGGCAATCTCTATTTGGTCTTTTATCCTAAGTTGTTTTTCTTTATCAATGTCCTTAACTAAAATTATAGTCTTCTAGATTATTGCTCAAACCATATTAATTATGCATACATGAACTGGTCCAAATATTAGTGGCTTAATATTAAAATCATCTAATAATCAAAAAGGGTTCTCCTAATTGCTTGGGGGGCATAGAGATGATGGTTATGTTTTAAACCATGCTATGGTTAATCCTACAACATTTACTAGGATGCCACGATTTAGGATTTATTTCTTTAGACCATCCTCATTTGTTAAGTCGTCATTTTATGTGAGCATAACCTAAACAAGAGTATGGCTAAATTCCTCACTATGCTTTTAAAATAAAGATTGAAGGCACATTTATTGATTCGTTAACATAACCTAAACAAGAGTATGGCTAAATTCGTTAACATTTATTGATTAATCCATGACTGAATCATTAAATAAGCTCATTTATATCCTAATAAATTTTAGCATCTTTTATAAATTTATTTCTGATTTTTCCTTGATTTTTCTTCACTGGAGTTGCTGGCAAAAGGGGCAAAAAACCTAACATCTAAATAATGCGGCCTGGGAAATCGAACTCAGGTCTCGGAACCGAATACTCGTGCTACTGGCCAGTGGGTTCGAGGGTGTTACCTGATGGAAGGAGCCAGGGGAAACCAATTAAGCCGACGGTGGGGGCGCCTGGAACAGAGAGGGCTCGGGGCAGTTACGGCCGTCGGTGGCGCCGGCGAGGGGCGGTCGGAGAGGGGCGGACAGTGGGAAAAACGGAACGCCGGGGCTGAGGGGATGCCAAAGGAGGTGGCGGCGGGGACCGGGGAGCCTCGAGGCGGACCGGCGGCGAGCGGCGGCGGCGGACTGAGGAGAAGTTCGTCACCGGCGACGGAGAGGTGGCGGGAAACTCAGCTAAGGGTGGCGTCGGCTTTGCCATGTCCTGAAGATGCTCTAGAGGAATGGAATTGGTCGGAGGAGCTCCATGGAAGCAATGGCGACGGTGGAGGCACATTCGGCCGGCGCTCGTTTTTCCAATCGGGCCGGAGGGGGAAGGAGGTGCGGAGTGGGGGATCGCCGAGAGGTGATTGGAAGGGCGGGGCTTCGTCGGAGCAGCCGGAACAGCGTGGAGGCGTAGCGGCCTGCGCACGGGCGGAAGCGGGAGTGAAGGAGTCAGGGAAGGAGGGGGCGGTGCTGGGGAAGAAATGGGGGTGGCGGATGCTCTTATAGCGCAGAGGGAGGTGCGGTAGTGGCTCACAGGCGTGGCCAAGCGAGGGCGCAGAGCGCGGCATGCGACAGAAAACAGGGGGCTTGAGGCAGCGCGACAGTCCTAGCAGAGAGGACGTGATGCCGACGAGACGGGGCGGCGCGCGCGCTGGCATCGGGGCAGGAGCTGCGCAAAGGGAGACGACAATGGGACAAAGCAAGCGCGCGGCATGATTGCCATGGGGAGGCGAGCAGACAGCAATGGGAAGAGAGGGAGGAGGCGACGCGGACGCACGACAGCCACATAGAGAGGGCAGGAAGAAGAGGGAAGGGGAAAAAGAAAGAGGGTAGGGAATCTGGCCCAGTCGACAGAGAGAGGAAAGGAAGGGTGTGAGGAGGACCCACATGTAAGAGAGAAGGGAGGAAATGAAGGAGAAGAATAGAGAGACTTGAGCAAAATTTTATAATTTTGGATTTTTTATTCAAACTTCTATTTCACATTTAAGATTATTGCTTTCAAGTTTTTGCATGCCATTTAAATTTAGAATTTAAATTTTTAGTTATTTGGATGTGAGTTTTAGAAACTCCTTAGCCTTTTCTACTCTTTTACATAAGTAATTTGATTATAGATTTTTATTCCCATATTTAATATTTGAATGTTAATTTATGTGTAGATCCTTGGGTTTTCTATTTCCCTCTTTTTTTCACTTGGATGTTATTTCTCAATATATTAGTTTGCATGCCACCCAAAACTTAAAAGATTTTTAAATAAATATTCAAAATAAATTCAAATGCCAACAAAATGCAGGAAAAGATTTTAAAATTTCATATTTTTGGAATAACCAAATTTTGGGATGTTACACTCGTCCAGCAGACACAGAGTCGAAATGGTTTCCGGAGTTGCCTTGCAGACTCGAAGTCAAAGTATAGCCCGGTGGCTCACGGCCAGACGATAGTGTCTTAATGGCACCAAGGATCGCGCTGGCTGCTAGTATGTCAGGCATCCGCATGACCGCAGTCATGCGTTACTTCCCGAGGTTGCGAGACGCGATTGGTGCTTTGTGGGCTGTCAGGCGGCCGCACGACCGTGGTCGTGCGTACCTTCCCAAGGGGGCGAGACGTGTGGTAGGACGCGACTGGTGCGTTGTGGGCTGTCAGGTGGCCGCACGACTACGGCGGGGCTCGCGTGCACGAGCACGCGACTAGGCGACCACGCGGCTTCAGCTGCCGGCGGTCGTACTTCTCGATCATGGGGAAAGTGGACGGTTCGACTTCCGCCGGTTGTGCTTCCCGATCGTGGGAGGCGACAGGGCTTTATATACCCCCTGTCACCGTGCCACTATTCTTCCTCACCCGCTTGTCGCCTGTCCTTTCCTGCTCTTTGCCCTTTGCTGCTCTTTGCTCCTTTGCTCCCTGCTGTCGTCTCGCTTGTTGCCACCGTTCACCACCGCCACCGTTCGCTTCATTGTGCCCGCTGAAGGAATGGCTCACTATGAGGAGCTTGATCCCTGGCCCAGCAGTGGTGCTTCCTCTAGCTGGCGCAGCTCGTCGGTGACGGAGATGGACTACACGCTGGTGGGGCGCGATCCCACGCAGACCAACAAGCTGTAACTGTTGGAAATATGCCCTAGAGGCAATCATAGAGATGATGATATTTCGTTGTATCCATGATTTAATAAATGTTCCTTGAATATTGCCTTTGTATTGATTAACAAGTATGTGACTTGTTTGTGAAACTCTTTACTTGTATGGTTATTCTAAAGTTGTCCTAGTCGAAGTTCATGTGTGGACACACGTGAATAATGGATTAGCACATGTATCGGTTGATGACCATGTTTCACAGGTCATAGACATGGAGATGTCAAACCAATAATGTGGACACATGTTTAGAACATGGGGTTGGACCGACCCAACATGAGACATAACAATTATACTTATGGTTCTCTCTCTACACAATGTGTACGCCTTGTCCTTAGACCTGAGATTGTCGCATGTACTTGAGATGTGAATCGACCTACTTAGGGGCTATCAAACGCTGCTCAGAATCGGGTAGTTATAAAGGTAGCTTTGGGTTTGTCATGAAGCATGCTTTGCGAGGCATGGTCGATCGAGATGGGATTTGCCCTCTCTACCTGAGAGAGATATCTCTGGGCCCCTCGAGTGATCGGATCCAGAAATGCATGGCCATGCTACTTAAGGTTAAGAGTTAACCTAGTAAGGGATTCCGGATCACAGGATCGAGAAAGAGTGGTCAGCTTGGAGCTCGACCAAATATCGTGAGGCAAAGGGATTGGCATGTACATAAAGTTGTGATGGTTCGTTCGATATGATCTTTATGTATGTTTAGGAGTTGGCACGTCTTGCTAGAGGCCGCTACCAACTATTGACCGAGTAGGTAAACTCGTGTCATGTCTAAACATACGTGAACCCATAGGGTCACACACTTAAGGGCTGAAGCCTAATTCGGATTGGATCCGGGTTGGACTGGGTATTGAGTCCTAATGGGCCTCCATTCGCTGAAGCCCATTATAAGGACGTCTATAAAAGGAGGGCTAGGCGCACTGGGTAGAGGAGAATTTCGTGACCTCCTCAAACCCTGGTTGCCACCCTCCCACGCCTGGCGCTCGCGCGATCTAGTAATCCGCGCGCGCCGCTTCTCCGTGCGTGTGGATACCTTTTGGCGGCGCTGCATCGTAGCGTTTGGACGAACCGCAAGAGAGAGTTGTACGTTGGACGCCGCGACGAGGACGAGGAAGTAGTACGACTACTCGCCCGACGTACGCATCGACGTGAGTACGACTACTCGCCCGACGTCTGCATCAATTCTGCACTGCGGCGTCTAGTGGTAATTCCGTGATCTATAACTAAAGTGATCTTGGTTTACGGGTAGAATTTTTATTAATTTGTGCTAGCGTAGCCTACCCGTAGTCCTTCCGGTGGTATCGAGCCATTCTGTCATGTTATAGGTTCGGGTGATTTGCATATGGCGATATGTAAGTCGTTATGATCGATGTGATCGATTGTATAGTTCGTAATGGATAGATCTGGTTTCGTGATCATTCGCTAAGGTCGTGCCACAACTTACCCCTACCGGTCGGTATCACCATCGGGTAGACAGTGACACGTAAAACCGATTGCGGAATGCGAAGATCAATATGATTGGTCGAATCGAACCTAGATTAATAATCGATATTCCGTGATTGTGCTGCTAAGGTCGTGCCACAACATACCCCTACCGGTCGGTATCACCATCGGGTAGGCGGTGACACGTAAAACCGGTTATGCACGCGAAGATCAATGCAAATTGGTCGAATCGAACAATAGTCGATTTGGGGTAAATATGATTTGCCGATCAAAATCCTAAGTAAAAATTGCATAGATTGGATCTCTGTTTTTTTCTGAGCGCGCTGCCTTCGAACCTGATGGGAAACCCTCACCCCTTATCCGTAGATTGCGAATCTATGCATAACTTGTTTTTGCAGGATGTATGTGACCAGATGGCCTAATGTGTATGTGATGCATGTTTATAATATTTTCATGACTGCGTGTCGTGGGTTCGCAACACGGCTGGAGCCATAGTGTTGTCAAAGTATTGTATTAACGGCTGCGTGCCGACTTGTGATGATTCCTTGTATCCATGTATTTGATTACTAGTTGTTATGAGTAATAGCTTATATTAGTACTCGGAGGACACATCACTTGGAGGGATGGCACACATTAACCATGGAGATGGAGATCATCATGGTGGATGATTCTATGGCGATGGAGATCACCATGAGAAAATGGGCCATCTTGAGTCACAACCTGTGAATGCTATTCTGTTTGTTTTACTCCTATGCATGTTTGAATGGTAGAAGTATAACGATCCTCACAAAATGTTAAGTTAAACATATGCCCTCCCAACTAAACCCTGCACCATCCCATGTCTTGTAAATTGATGGTGGGTCTATAAAATTAGGGCACCATCGACTTTCCTTGACTAGATGGGTTTGTATCGGATACATACATGCATAAGGGTTGGTGAACTTAACAAGGTTATCATAAAGGTTATGGGCCTTGGGGCATAAAGGTTGGGCGCCGAGGCATAGAGATGTCACCCAACAACAAGAGTCATATAGAGATATGATTAGTAAGGTGTTACTTACCGAATTACCTTGTCTCCTAGCGGTGATGCAAAAGCTCACTAGTAGACTAGTTAATTGCGGATCTTGAATCGCTAAGAATCAATAGAGGATATTGATTTTAGTGGGAGTACATTCTATTAAATTTGTTTAATACGCTTTACTCTATCATGGTTCTATTTGTCTTAGTATTTTGCATTTTCTGTTGTAGATCAATGGCATCTAACAACCGCGCACACCCTTTTGCTTTGCGATCGATTCTTGAGAAAGAAAAATTAAATGGAACAAACTATTCGGATTTGGTCCGTAACACGAGAATTGTTCTCGTGGCGGATAAAAAGGAACACGTTCTAGACACCCAAATCCCGAAGAACTCACGACAATGCGATTCTTCTGTTAAAAATGCCTACAAGAAAGCATGTGATGACTCTCTTGAGATTAGTTGTCTTATGCTTGCATGCATGGAACCTGACCTTCAAAAGCAGTTTGAGGATCAGAAGCGTATGATATGATCATGGCGCTTAGGACATGTTCGAGACACGTGCCAGACTGAAAGGTTCAATGTGTCTAAGGCTTTTCGGAATGCAAGCAATGTAAGGTGCACCGTAGGCCCACATGTGATCAAAATGGTTGGTTACTGATCGGACTTTGGATAAACTTGGTTTTCCAATTAGCCAAGAGTTGGCAATCGATTTCATTTTATGCGTCTCTACCACCTAGCTATGGACATTTCATTTCGAACTACCATATGCATGGGGTGGAAAAGGGCCTTAATGAGCTTTGTGGGATGCTCAAAAAGCAGAGAGTGACATTAAGAAGTGTGCGGGGCCTAGCCATGTGATGGCTGTGCAGAACAAGTCTAGCTTCAAGAAAAAGGGTAAGAAGCCATGGGCAAAGAATAAGGGCAAGGCTAAAGATATGATCTCAAAGCCAACGCCTAAGCCTAAAGCTGGACTCGAGCCGAGACAGATGCTACTATTGTAAAGAGATCGCCACTGGAAGAGAAACTGCAAGAAGTACATGGATTCCGAGGAATGCAAGAAGAATGCTGGAAGTAAGACTTCCACCCATGGTACACTTGTCATAAATGTTTTAGACATTTTTCTTGCTGATTCTCCTATTAACTCTTGGGTATTTGATCTTTGGATCGCTTGCTCACATTTGCAACTCGATGCGGGGCTAATAAGAAGTAGAGGAGTCGCAAGAGGTGAAGTTGATTTTGCGTCGGAAATAAAGCAAGGGTTGCTGCGTTGACCGTCGGCACCATGCAACTTCAGCTTCCTTCAAGATTTATTATGGAATTGAATAATTGTTATTATGTTCCTAGTATGAGTCGAAACATTTTATCTCCCTCATGTTTGATGAGAGATGGTTATTCATTTGCAAGTAAAGACAATGGTTGTTTGATCTCTAAAAATGAAATGTTTGTGGCTTTTGCGCCCATTGTGAATGGGTTATTTATTTTAAATCTTGATGATCGCCCATCTTTAACATAAATGCTAAAAGACTTGACCTAATGATTTGAATCCCACCTATGTTTGGCATTGTCGTTTGGGTCACATAAGTGAAAAGCGCATGAAGAAGCTCCATGATGATGGTCTTCTAACTTCGTTTGATTTTGAATCATACGAGACATGTGAAGCTTGTTTGCTTGGTAAGATGACCAAGTCACCTTTCAAAGGTTCTTTTGAGAGGGCATCGACTTGTTGGAAATCATACATCTGATGTATGTGGACCAATGAGCACGCATCGCTAGAGGTGGATTTCATTACTTCATAACTTTCATCGATGATTTTAGTAGATATGGCTATGTCTACTTAATGAAGCATAAGTCCAAACTTTTGAAAAGTTCAAAGAGTTCCGAATGAGGTTGAAAATCAACGTGCCAAGAAAATTAAGGCTCGCGATCGATCGTGGTGGCGAGTATTTGAGTCATGAATTTAGCAATCATCTCAAGAGTTGCGGAATTGTTCCACGCCTAACACCGCCGAACGCCTCAAAGAAATGGGGTATCCGAGCGGCGTAATCGGACCTTGTTGGACATGGTTCGATCGATGATGAGCCAGTCAGATCTACCATTATCATTTTGGGGTTACGCTCTAGAAACGGCAGCTTTCACACTTAATAGGGTACCGTCTAAATCCGTAGTTAAGACACCATATGAGATATGGACTGGGAAGAGTCACAGTTTGTCTTTTCTAAAGATTTGGGGATGTGAGGCATTTGTCAAAAGACTTAAGTCGGATAAGCTCACACCCAAGTCGGATAAATGCATTTTCGTGGGATATCCGAAGGAAACCTTTGGATATTACTTTTACAACCGACTAGAGGGCAAAGTGTTTGTCGCTCGAAGTGGTGTTTTCCTAGAGAAAGAGTTTCTCAACAGGGAGACAAGTGGAAGAACGGTGCAGCTTGAAGAGGTTCAAGATGAACCAATCGGGGAAGACTCGACGAATGATGCCCACGTGGCGAACAAGTTAAGGAACCCATGGCAAAGGAAGCACCACCACCACGAAGGTCGGAAGGCTCGCAATATGCGAGATATGTTATTGTTAGACAATGATGAGCCTACGACCTATGCGGAAGCAATGATGGACCTGACTCGAGAAATGGCATAGTGCCATGAGATCCGAGATAGCATCCATGGGAGACAATCAAGTTTGGAACTTGGTTGACCGCTGATGGTGTTAAAACCATAGAGTGCAAATGGATCTATAAAAGAAGATTGATATGGATGGAAATGTTCATATCCATAAAGCTCGACTTGTCGCAAAAGGTTTCGGCAAGTTCAAGGAGTTGACTACGATGAGACCTTCTCACCTGTAGCGATGCTTAAATCTATACGGATCATTCTAGCTATTGCTGCATATTTCGACTATGAGATATGGCGATGGATGTCAAACGGCTTTCCTTAATGGAAATTTAACCGAGGACGTGTATATGATACAGCCCGAGGGTTTTGTCGATCAATCAATGTTAGAAAAGTATGCAAACTTCAAAAATCCATTTATGGATTGAAGCAAGCATCTCGGAGTTGGAACATTCGTTTTGATGAAGTAGTCAAAGGGTTTGGCTTCATCAAAACGAAGAAGAATCTTGCGTTTACAAGAAGGCAAGTGGGAGCTCGCTTCGTATTTCTAATCTTATATGTAGATGACATATTACTGATTGGAAATGATATTCCTATGCTCGAGTCCGTTAAGACCTCACTGAAAAATAGTTTTTCAATGAAGGACTTAGGAAGCGGCATATATTTTGGGTATTAAGATCTATAGAGATAGATCAAAAGGCTAATAGGATTAAGCGGAGTACTTACATGGACAAAGTGTTGAAACGGTTCAACATGGAGGAGGCAAAGAAAGGGTTCTTGCCCATGTCTCATGGCATAAATCTTGGCAAGACTCGGTGTCCTTCGACAAGCGATGAGCGAGATCGCATGAGTAAGATTCCATATGCTTCGCCATTGGATCTATCATGTATGCTATGATATGTACTCGCCGAGATGTTTCCTATGCTCTAAGTGTTACGAGCAGATACAGTGATCCGGTGAGAGTCACCGGACAGCGGTTAAAAACATCCTCAAGTATTTGAGAAGAACTAAGGATGTGTTCTAGTCTACGGAGGTGAGGAAGAGCTCGTTGTAAATGGTTACACCGATGCAAGCTTCCAAGCGACAAAGACGATTACAAATCGCAATCGGGTTTTGTGTTCATTTTGAGCGGTGGTGCGGTCGATTGGAAGAGTTCCAAGCGGGAGACTGATGCGACTCTACAACGGAGGCCGAGTACATTGCGGCTTCAAGCGGCAAAGGAAGGTGTTTGGATAAGGAAGTTCATTTCTGAACTAGGTGTGGTTCCTAGTGCGTCTTTGTCCTCGGATCTTTATTGTGATAACGGTGGGGCCATTGCGCAAGCCAAGGAGCCAAGGAATCACCAAAAGAACAAACACATCTGCGGCGGTTTCATCTCATTCGAGAGATCCTCAATCGAGAGATTTAAAGATATGCAAAATACATACAGTTTGAATATTTCAGATCCTTTGTGAAGCCTCTCCCTGGCCTAAGCATGAGGCGCACACAAGAGCTATGGGTATTAGATATCTTCTAGATTGACTCTAGTGCAAGTGGGAGACTGTTGGAAATATGCCTAGAGGCAATCATAGAGATGATGATATTTCGTTGTATCCATGATTTAATAAATGTTCCTTGAATATTGCCTTTGTATTGATTAACAAGTATGTGACTTGTTTGTGAAACTCTTTACTTGTATGGTTATTCTAAAGTTGTCCTAGTCGAAGTTCATGTGTGGACACACGTGAATAATGGATTAGCACATGTATCGGTTGATGACCATGTTTCACTGGTCATAGACATGGAGATGTCAAACCAATAATGTGGACACATGTTTAGAACATGGGGTTGGACCGACCCAACATGAGACATAACAATTATACTTATGGTTCTCTCTACACAATGTGTACGCCTTGTCCTTAGACACGAGATTGTCGCATGTACTTGAGATGTGAATCGACCTACTTAGGGGCTATCAAACGCTCCGTGAAGCGGGTAGTTATAAAGGTAGCTTTCGGGTTTGTCATGAAGCATCTTTGCGAGGCATGGTCGGTCGAGATGGGATTTGCCCTCTCTACGAGAGAGATATCTCTGGGCCTCGAGTGATCGGATCCAGAAATGCATGGCCATGCTACTTAAGGTTAAGAGTTAACCTAGTAAGGGATTCGGATCACGGGATCGAGAAAGAGTGGTCAGCTTGGAGCTCGACCAAATATCGTGAGGCAAAGGGATTGGCATGTACATAAAGTTGTGATGGTTAGTTCGATATGATCTTTATGTATGTTTAGGAGTTGGCACGTCTTGCTAGAGGCGCTACCAACTATTGACCGAGTAGGTAAACTCGTGTCATGTCTAAACATCACGTGAACCCATAGGGTCACACACTTAAGGGTGAAGCCTAATTCGGATTGGATCCGGTTGGATGGGTATTGAGTCCTAATGGGCCTCCATTCGCTGAAGCCCATTATAAGGGCGTCTATAAAAGGAGGGCTAGGGCGCACAGGTAGAGGAGAATTTCGTGACCTCCTCAAACCCTAGCCGCCACCCTCCCACGCCACAGGCGCTCGCGCGAGATCTAGTAATCCGGCGTGCGTCGCTTCTCCGCACGTGTGGATACCTTTTGGCGGTATTTGCATACGTAGCGTTTGGGCGAACCGCAAGAGAGAGTTGTACGTTGGGCGCCGCGACGAGGGCGAGGAGGTAGTACGACTACTCGCCCGACGTCTTTGCATCGGCGTAGTACGACTACTCTGCCCGACGTCTGCATCAATTCCGCACTGCGCGTCTAGTGGTAATTCCGTGATCTATAACTACAGTGATCTTGGTTTACGGGTAGAATTTTTATTAATTTGCGCTAGCGTAGCCTACCCGTAGTCCTTCAGTAACATCCCAGGTTTTTATTACAATAAAATAAATAAATAAATAATATTAAAATAAAAATCTGAATTAAAATAAGTATTTTTGCTGCCTAAATTTTAATTTGGTTTTGCCTAGGATTTCTGTTTTTGGAAAAGCTAGATTTAAAAAGTATTTTAAATGAAAACCTAAAAATATTATTAAATAAAATAATATTTTGATTTTCTATAAAAATCCTAATTCAAATTAATCACTTGAATTTATTTAGCTTTTATTTGGGTTTTCTGAGTTTTTTTGGAGTTTTAAAAACTATTTTGAAATTAAAAGTATTTTAAGTATAAAATTATAGTACCAAATTTAGTTGGAAATATTTTTATTAAGTCCAAAATGTCTCCAGGAACTTCTGTGAATTTTTCTAGAATTTTTGGAGTTAATTTCATATTTTTCTAAGCTTTATTGAATTTTCTGGCAATTTCTGAAAATCTGAAATCAAAATTCAAAAATTTAAAACCCTTCCCTCCCCTCCGGCCAATGTGTGGATGGCCAGGATCGGCCCACGTCATCGACCGTGTCCCGCCTCTCTCCTTCCCCCGCTCGCGACGCGTGCGGCCTAGAACGGCTACACCCGCGCGCGCCCGGCCCATCTGCCGTCCGCTCCGCCCTTCATCTCTAGCTGTCCGATCCCCTCCCTAGTCCACGCATCTCCATCTTGACCGCACCTGCTTCCCCCTCCCTCTTTCTCTCTCTCCGACCCCACCGTTCGGCGCGCCTCCCCTCCCCCTCCGTCTCTCTGCTCCGCGGGCCCTGCCTGTCAGGGCCACCTTCTTCCCCGCGTGCCCGCCCCTTCTTCCCAGGCTGCACCACCGCCACACCATTGCGCCACCGCTGCCCTTCCCGGCCACCACCCCCACTCACCCCGGCCGCAACGGACGCCCTCCCACGCGCCACCACCCCTATTCCCGCCTTCTCCGCGCCCCGCGCCTACCTCCCCTTTCTTCGTGCCCACTTCCCCAAATCCGCCCGCAACCACCGCCCGCCTCCGGCGAGCGATTCACGTGCCCCACTCCCCTCCGCCCCTATAAAGAGGCCCCCGAGCACCGCCACACCCCGCCGCAACTCGCTCCACTCCTCCATCCCCTTCCTGAGCTCTCCCTCGCCCCTGCGCTGTGCGCATTCGCCCCCGCCACCGTCGCCAACTTCGGTGAGCAATTGCCGCAACCTCGCTCCTCCTCGTGCTTCGCCGACGACCACTCGGCTTCCTCGCCTCGCCGCGAAGCCACTCCGCCTCTCCGCCGTGCTCCCCGGCCACCGGAGCGCCATCGCGCCAGACGACCCGAGCGCTCTCGCCGCCCTGTTCTCCGCCGGCCATTTCCGGCCATCTCCGGTAAAGTCCCACGACGCCCCCGCATTCCCCTCTGTGCCCTCTCGCGCCTCTACCCCTCGCCGCCAGTCGCCAGTCGCCGGAGCTCCGGTGAGCTCCCGGTCCCTGAGAGCTCCCTCCGCCGATCGGCTACCTCATCCCGCCTGTCCCACGTGGACACCGTGTGGCGCCACCTCAGCTCCCGGCTGCCACGCAGGCCGCACCCCGCCGCCCGTGCCACCTCAGCCGCCGCCTCCGCCTGTGGTCCTAGTCCATGGACCAGGGGCCCACCTGTCAGCTGTTGTCTGAAGATGCTGATGTCATGTTGGTGCAGTAATCTGATTTTTCAGTTGAAAGATAATTCGGCTGAAAAAGAAATTCCTCGCAGACGTCATAATTCAGGTTTTCTTTTAGAAAAATAATTATAGAAAAACCCTTTTTCCTTTTTCCATGATTTTAAACTTCCCGAAGTGTGTTCTCCTTCGTCCTAACTTCGATTGAGCCCATTCAAATTTCTAAATTCATCAAAAATTCCCCTCTACCCATTTTTGGCCTCAATTCAAATATTTGAAGTCAATTTGAATTTATTGCTTGGCTGAACCCCAGAAATATAGGCCGAAGTCGGCTCGCGCAGTCGAGGTGGTCTTCGAGCTCGCCGCACAAACTTGTGAAGACGCAGCGAGGTGCCTCTTTGCGTGGACAGGGCCGAAGCCAGAGCCGGAGTCGCTCTGTGCAGGCGGAGTCCACAGCGAAGTTAAAACCAAGGTTGACTGGTCGACGACTAGCCGATATTGTATTGATGGCCCCGAGAATTGTGCCGACGCCAGAGGATACGCCAAGTCGTGTGACCTGCATCCATTCCTGAGGAAGCATACGCGTGGCAGGACACGATTGGTGCATCGTGCGCTGTCAGGTTATCGCATGACCGCGGTTGTGCGTCCGTTTCTGACAGGGCACGACGTGCGTAGGCGGCTGTGCCGCTTTGACTTCAATCGTGGGGAGGCGAGCGGTTCGTCTCCCGCCTGTTACACTTACCGGTGGTGCAGGAGATAGAGGGGGCTTTAAATACCCCCTGTGGCACCGCGTCTGCGCTCTCCTCACACCTCCTGGTCCCTTTTCTTCCGCCCTGTGCTCTCGCCTTCTTTGCCACCGCGCTGCCCCCGTCATTGTCTAGCTCTTGGAGAACGATGGCTCCAAGCGAAGAACGTGCTCCACAGGCCGGCGGCAGCACCCCATCTCAGCAGTCGCCACCGCTCCAGGTGGAGTACACGCTCGAGGGGCACAAGTCATCGTTGGTAGACAAATGGTGGGTGGCGATGGAGAAAATGGAAGATCCATGCTCCCGCGTCTTGGGCCCGATGCTCGTGACGGAGGAGACGATCCGCACCCTACTCCGCAAAGGGAAGCTGTCGGATCGCCGTGAGGTTCGACTACCCACCAGCGACGAGACAGAACCGCACACTGAGAAGTCAGAGGCGATCGTCTTTGTCACTTACTTTGAAGCCGGGCTTCGCATCCCGACCGCCATGATTGTCGGTGAGCCCGCCTTGCCATGTACAGCTGGGCCCTACGTATGGAGGCATGTTGGCCCAGCACCTTGCTGTTCGCGTTTCTCCATGACGCATGGTGTCAGCTGAAGAAGCAGAGAGATAGAATGTTTTCCAACTTCGGCAGCGTCAACTTCGTCCTGCGGTCACCGTGCGGGAAGATCTTCCCTGCCCACTTGAGTCGGGCGAAGTGGGAGCCGAATTGGATGAAACGGTGGTTTTACCACCGTGTGGTGAGCGGTAGCGGCCTCGAGTGCTCGGGTCGGCCGGTGGCGTTTAATACCACGCCTAGCACACCGATCGATGACAAGGACAGGCGGAGGGCGTGGAGGCTTGTGTTGATCACCCCCCGCTTCAACATGCGCGACCTTGCCGAGGAGTTCGTCATGTATAGCGTGGCGCCGCTTGTCGATGGGTGGCGCATCACACTTGGGGGCCTTCGGCGCGATAATGTTCGCCTGTCTGTGTCTTCGCTGCCAAGGCCCTCCGACCCTCGTAAGTCTTGGTGGAGCCTTGCTTTTCCCTTTCCCCCTATTGGGTTCCACCTTTTTAACTCCGCCTTTTCTCGCCTATAGGGCCTCTCCTGGGGGACGCAGAGTGCGCGGTGGGCTTGTTCTTCGGACCGTATACGGCCAAGGAGCACAGCCTGCGCTGGGGCGGATAAACCATGTGTGCAAAGCCCTTAGCATTCACGTGCTGGAGCACGCCGTTCTGGTCCCGAGCCAACCTCGCCGCCGAGACGACAATGCCAAGGGGAAAGGTCTGCCGTCTCGTCGGAGGCCTCGGTCCTCCGCGACCATACCTAGTGCACAGGCTGCTGCCCCTGTGGCTCTGTCATTGCCGACAGTGCAGCGGACGCCGACTCCGACTCGGCGAAGTATGTCGATTCGGAGCTGGAAGCAAGTGCGGAGGACAAAGGAGAAGGGTTCTTGGGCGGTGCCAAGGACCAAGAGTGTAGTGCGAACATTCGGGAGGGGGAAGCTTCTTCACCTACGGCGGTCGCTGAGGCGGAGCCGTCACCCACGGAGGTTGCTGGAGTGGAGTCCTTGCCTGCAGCGGTTACAGAGGCGGAGTCCCCGCCTCGCTCTCCGAAGGCAAAGCGGCCTCGCCCGAAGTGGGGGTTCGCTGTGGCGACCAGGGTCAGGGGCCTATGGGAGTCTGACTCCGACACTGAGGCCCCCTGGCCTGGTGTCCTCACGGCTCCCTCCGAGGCTGAGGCGAGGGGTCAAAAGCCTGCTGGAATTGGACCCCGACACGGAGGCTCTCCGGGGCTTCGTCAGATGTTGCTGGCATCCCTACGATTCCCTCTAATGCTTAGGGGACACCCTGGCAGTGTCCACCAGTTGATGCCGAAAGTACACTGACCTTCCTTGGCATAATCTTGTGGTGCGTTCATAGGGCTCTAACGGCTACATCCTTGTGCAGTAGCACGGCTCCCCGAGCACGGATAATCTTCGGAGCGCGGGGACATTCCTTTGGGAGGGACGCCAAAACTGCCGTCGTGGAGGCCGCGTGCCCAAGCTTAGCGGATTTCGTCCATCGACCGGAGGTGCTGGACAGCGCGGACGCGAGTCTGGATCGCCAGGCGCTACTAACCTGCGGGTCGGAGCTACTGGGAGGTGCGCTAGAGGCCTCGGAGATAAGAGTGAGTACTCGACCTTGAGTGATACGTGGTCGTTTAAAAGTTTACTGACCGCTTCGTCGTACAGACCCTCGCCCTTGGCTGGGCATTGCAGGCGGCTCACACCCGCGAGCGGGGGGTGTTAGAGGACCAGTTGCGCGCTGCCGAAGAGGCCCATCGCACAGCCGAGGAGGCGCACTCCACCAAGGACGACCACATCTGACGCTTGGAGGCAGAGCGTGCAGAGGCGATTTCATACGCCGAGGTGCTTGTGGCGGCGGCACAGCGAGCGGCCGTCGTGGAATGAGACGGCCTGCTTTAGCAAATCACTGCGCTGGAGGAGGAGAAAGGCCACCTCATTGTGGCTCTTGGGGAGTGGGACCGTACTCTGGGCGATGCCTCGGTGGTAGCGTGGGACTCCATGCTAGCTCTGGAGGGCGCCCTCGAAGACCTTGTCACCGAAGTGCCACCTCGCTCCTTCGGCCCCGAAGCGCTATTGCGAACGCTCCGTTGAATCGGGGACACCTCCAATCTCGCTCTCAACGCCATGAAGTCTTTTGGCAACCACTGCTCTTATGTGACTTCGTGCCTAGTCTGCGCCCTGCTCCGGCACCGGGGCTGCCAGCATATCGACGGGTTGGCTAACCCCCAACTGGAGATGCCAGCTGGGGCCGGAGTGATGTCTGGTGCCATACGCTCTATTCGCCCCGCCGTCCGGGTTTTCCACGAACGAATCTGGGAGTACCTCGGGGAGAACACGGCGAAGGTAGAGCTACGACGTACTATGCGCGGTGAGGGGAGCCTTGGCCGGTGGCTCGATGAAGTCTCCCGGCGTGACGAAGGCAATGCTGCCGCCATTGGGCATGATGCGAACCCACAAGTGTGATATCAGGGTTTTTGTGTGTAGGCATGCGTTGTAATGTAAGCGCTCCCTTTTTCGATGAATGAAGCGGAAATTGCCCGTATGGTCTGACCACATATACCGCTGTGCTCCAAGCAGCTGCTTACAAGGGACCGGTTGCTAGTCTGTGACCTCATAACTCGGTGTCATCTTCGGCATTGGCGGCGGGCGGAGGATTCGTTGGACTTTGGGCAAGCGGACTTGGCGAGCAAGGCTCCACGAGGGCGTCAAGGTGGAGCCGGAGGAGTAGCAACCCCGGATGCCCTAGGACCCCGGATATTAGAGCCTTTGTTTTGATCGGCGGATGCCTTTGTAAACATTCGTTATCCGAACGCAATAAAGGCCTGTTGAAACGTATCCCCGTCACTCTTCCTGGCTACATCCTTCTCTAATTTCTGCGTAGGACTTGGCGGTTCGTCCTCGTGCTTAGTAGCCGAGGTGGGTGCTTCGAGTGCGTAGCTTCCGGCCCTTCGAAGTGGTGGCAGTGGAGCTGGCACCTAGTTGAGGTAGATGCACAAGCGCTCCGTCCCCTGTCCTTCGAGGTAGTGGCGGCGAAGCCAGTGCCTAGTCGAGTTAGACGCGTGAATGCTCCGTTCCCTACCCTTCGAGGTGGTGGCGGCGGAGCCGGCGCCTAGTCGAGTTAGGCGCACAAGTGCTCCGATCACTACCCTTTGAAGCGGTGGCGGTGAAGCTGATGCCTAGCCGATGTAGATGCATGAGCGCTCAGCCCCCTACCCTTCGAGGTGGTGGCGGAGCTGGCGCTTAGTCGAAGTATACGCTCGTCCCCTACCCTTCGAGGTAGTGGCAGCGGAGCTAGTGCCCAGTCGAAGTAGACGCTTGAGCGCTCCGTCCCCTACCCTTCAAGGTGGTGGCAGCGGAACTGGCACCAGTCAAAGTAGATGCTCGAGCGCTCCGTCCCCTATCCTTCGAGGTGGTGGCGACGGAGCTAGCGCCTAGTCGAGTTAGGCGTGCGAGCGCTCCGTCCCCTACCCTTCGAGCTGGTGGCCGTGAAGCCAGTGCCTAGTCGAAGTAGACGCGCAAGCGCTCTGTCCCATACCCTTCTAGGTGGTGGCGGCGAAGCCAGCGTCTAGTCAAAGTAGACGCGTGAGCGCTCCGTCCCCTACCCTTCGAAGCGGTGGTGGCAAAGCCGGCGCCTAGCTGAAATGAGCGCTCGGCGCTCCATCCCTACCCCTCGAGGTGGTGGCGCGAGTGGCGCCCGATCAGTAGACGCTCGGCGCTCTGTCCCTATCCTTCGAAGTGGTGGTGGCGGAGCTGGCGCCCAGTTGAAGTAAACGCTCAAGCGCTCGGTCCTCTACCCTTCAAGGTGGTGGCAGCGGAGCCTACTTCCATACCTTCTATCGTGGAGTGCGTGCGGGGACAACATCCGCGTGTCTTGTTTGAAGTGCGCGCAGAGGCAATCCTCTGTTGCGTCTTGTTTATATTCCGTAGAGTGCGCGCGGAGGCAAGCCTCTGCTGCGTCTTGTTTATACTCCGTAGAGTGCGCGGGAACATCAGCCACGTCTTATTATACTCCGAAGAGTACACGTAGGGACAGCACCCACGCATGCGTGGGAACGTCCGCGTCTTGTTTATACTCCGTAGAGTGCGTGGGAACATGGACCACGTCTTGTTTATACTCCGCAGAGTACGCGTAGGGACAACACCCACACGTGCGTGGGAACATCCGCGCCTTGTTTATACTCTGTAGAGCGTGTGGGAACATCGACCACGTCTTGTTTATACTCCAGAGAGTACGCGTAGGGACAACACCCACGCATGCGCGGGAACGTCCGCGCCTTGTTTATACTTCGTAGAGTGCGTGGGAACATCAACCACGTCTTGTTTATACTCCGAAGAGTATGCATAAGGACAACATCACGTGTGCGCGTGAAATTCGCGTCTTGTTTTTACTCCGTAGAGTCCGCAGGGACAACATCCGCGTCTTATTTATACTCCGTAGAGTGCGCACGGAGGTGGACCTCGACGCTGCATCTTATTTATACTCCGTAGAGTGCGTGCATCCCACGAGCTACTGCACGTCTTTGTTTATACTCACGGAGAGTGCGCGCGTTTACCTCGTGTCTTTGTTTAGACTCCGTAGAGTGCATGCGTCCCGCGGGATACCGCACGTCTTTGTTTATACTCACGGAGAGTGCGCGCATTTACCACGTTTCTTTGTTTATACTCCGTACAGTTCGTGCATCCCGCGGGCTACCGCACGTCTTTGTTTATGCTCACGGAGAGTGCGTGCCTCTACAGCGTGTCTTTGTTTATACTCTGTAGAGTGCATGCATCCCGCAGGCTACCGCACGTCTTTGTTTATACTCACGGAGAGTGCGCGTGGAGGCAAGCCTCCGTGTGTCTTTGCACAAAATATAACAAGTTACACAAACGGTGGACTTTATTGATCTCCCGTTTGTGCGGGTGAGCGATTACAAAAGACTGGTACTGACCACAAGTCACTCGAGAATGGGGACAGCATCGACTGCCGTTGCCGAGGCAGCAAGGTAGGGCACGTGAGGAGCCTCTGGTGCCGGAGTGACCTAGGTGAAATCCCGGCGGGGTGCTTCGTGGAGCCGCCGATGGCCTCTACGCTGTCGTGTCGACTTTAGGGATCCCGGTGAACCTCGCGGCGTGGGCCTCGGGTGCCGAGCTCTATGCGCTGGGCTGTATCTTGGTCGCCGTGGGTGGTGATGATACCTCGCGGGCCCAGAAGCTTCATGCATAGAAAGCCATGATGTGGGACTGCCCTGAAGGCATTGAGGATTGGCCGCCCCAATATGGCTTTGTAAGGATACGAAGTCGAAGGTGACGTCTTCGCTCCTCACGTTGTCATCCCGACCGAAAGAGACCTGCAAGCATATCTGGCCCAACGCCCTCAGCGGTTGACCTGCAAAGCCCTGTAATGGGATTCTCGAGGGGCCTAAGTGGCCTCGAGGGATCCCCATTTGGTCAAAGGCTACTGCAAACAAGATGTTCGTGGAGGTTCCTCCATCGACCAGGACGCACTTGGCATCGCATCCCGTGATGGCGACCTGGATGACCAAGGGATCATAATGGGGGAACTCCACGCCCTCAGCGTCCGTGGGCGTCAAGGTAATGTTGTGCTGCGCCCAGTCCGGAGGTGCTTGCGCGGGGTATGCTGCCACTGGTGCAGCCTCCGCGCGTAGGCCTTCTACTGCCATGTTGAGGCGAACTGCAGCGAGGAACCCCAGGAGATGACGTTTATAACCTGGCGCTGGGCTCCGTCTAAGGCTTGGATTCACAAGGGGCCTTCCTAGGGTTGCTGCACGTGAGCTTGAATCCGCAGGGGGCCCTCTTGGGGCTACAGCTCGTGGTCTTGGATCCGCATGGGGCCCTCCAGGGCTACTGGACATGGGCCACAATAGGCAGGCGCACCTCAAGGGTTCTATCCCTGGCGACCCTCTGACGGAGCACTGCAATGGTGGTGCATGCGCGCGTGTCGTGGCTACCTTGATCATGCACCTCGCACCACCTGTCGTAGGGCTAGTCTTCCTGTTCTGCCCGGGGCTTGTCATCGTGGCCCCGGCCGCGCCCCTGCCCAAGGCCTCGGCGACCTCGACCGCAAATGGTGGAGGTGTTGTCTTCAGAGCCGCCCTCTATGTCAAAGACGTAGCGGCCCCTCCGGGATTTGTTTTGGCCACGCTTGGGCTTGTCGCTCGACAAGTCCTTGCGCTGGGTGTCCTTGTGCTCGGAGGCATCCTTTGAGGACTCTTGCTTGCGTTTGCCCTTCGAGGAGCCTTCCTTCGGCGGGTCCTCGCTCTTCATCGAGCCCTCCGCTTGATTGGTGTTGAAGTCATTGCCTTGGCGCCTCCGTGCATCCTCCTCCGCCCTGGCGTACTCCTCCATCTTGTCAAAGAGCTTCGCCACCGTCTTGATTGGCTTTCGAGCGTTGTACTCGGCCAGCAGCCCTGGGCGTAGGCCCTGTACTGCTGCATTAATGATGGTCATCTCGTTGACATCCTTGACCTGGCAGCGGACCTTCACGAAGCGCTTGAAGTATTCTCGAAGCTTCTCTGAGGGCTTTTGCTTAACGGCGAAGAGCTGATCCGCGTCGATGCGCTCGACATAGTTCCCCTGGAAGTTGTTGTAGAGGCGGTCATGGATCTGCTCCCATGCATAGATGGAGTTTGGCTCTATGGTGAAAAACCAGGAGAGCGCCACCCCCTTGCAACGCGAGGGGGAGCACCTTCGCTTTGGTGGTGTCGTCCTCGCTTGCAGCTTCAATGATGGTCTCGTATGCGCGCATGAAATCCTGAGGGTCCGTGTCACCTTTGTACGACTCAATGGCGCTAGGAAACTTTAAATCTTCTGGCCATGCCGCTTGCTGCAGGCCTGTAGAGAGGGGAGACTCTGGATCTACGCGCGCAGCGGGACACGGCTGGACATAGGGGCCTCGCGGCTATCGGCCCGCTCCGGCGTGGGCTCCGATGCAGACATCGGCGGGATCTGCTGGATTCGAGCCTCTTGCATGTCCCGAACCGCTCCGCGAAGATCCGCTAACTCCTGCTGTAGCATGCCGATGGCTGCCAGGAGGGCGCTCTCCACCGTTACTGCGGTTGGGGCTATCGGAGCACTCGGTTGCACCATCGGGGTAGCAGCGACCATGGCTTGCACTCCTGAGCTACCCGGTGTGCTGTTGCGATGGACCTCGGGGTCAGCGGCGAGGCCATCATTGCTGTCGGAGCCACTCGCTGCCAATCGCTCCCGACAACCTGGTCGGTGCTGCTGGTGCCGATCGTCGAGCTAGTGGTAGGGTTGACCGTCGCGTCGTGAGTGTCGGCATTCGCAACCACAGCGCCAGTGCCGATGCCGCATCCGCGATTGCTGACGCCGAAGCTCTGGTGCTGACGCGCGCCGCCGTCGCGCCCTTCCTCTTCTTCTCCGCCGTCGATGATGAAGCTTTCTTTGGTGCCATCCTTCTTCAGATTCTGGGGCTTGCTCCTGTCCTCCCCACGGATGGCGCCAACTGTTGTGGTTACAGATCAAACAGATGCTTAGGGTTTCCCCCATGGCCTGGATGGTATATATATCCACATGGGGAGTGTTTTACAAGTATGCCCTTATACTCATGCATCCCACTCAGGGGCCTTTATTTCATCATACATGTCCAATTTTGGGCCTTACAACCTTGTAACAGGCCTGCTAGGCTTAGGTGGTGCCCACCCATACAACAGGGTGGAATATATATGTTGTCCATACATTGGTTGCAAGAATCTGAAGATGTTTAAGAACCGAGCACAGATCGAAGCAAACTTGATTCGAAGGGGTTTCAAGAAGGAATATGTATGTTGGACTAGTCACAGTGAAGAGCGGATTACAATACAGAAAGGTAGTAATAATGACATTGCCAATGAAGTCAATGATATATTGCCAGATGATGTCGATTATGGTTCCAATTTGGATAGGCTACATGATGACATTCTAGATCAGATGCTTCACGATGCAGGAGGGAACTATGATGAGAGAGAGTATATTAAATTTTGGGGCTTGATGTAGGACTTGGAGAAACCTTTGTTCACATGCTGTAATTGAAAGTACATGAGATTGTCAGTCGTACTTTGAGAGACCATGTGGAGGTGACCACATGATTGTGATGAGTAATTGACTTTTGTTTTAGAAAGATTGAGTTTGGATTGGGCGTTTCCTGTAAAGTCGCAGCCCTTAGGAGTGGTCAGAAGACACTAGGAGCTATTACGATCGGTTTTTGCTATGGTCGGGAGTCACCCGAGGTGGTTACAACCGGTTTTGCCATGGTCGGAAAGGTTTATGACCACTTTGATCATGGTCGAAGGTCCTCAGACAGGTTTATGACCACGTTAAGGCCATCCGGGAAGTCTACGACCATGTTGGCAGTAGTCGAAGGCAGCTACAACCACGTTGGCCGTGGTCGAATGCAGCTACGACCACGTTGGCCATGGTCAAATGCAGCTACGACCATGTTGGCCTTGGTCAAAGGCAGCTACGACCACGTTGGCCATGGTCGAAGCAACTACGACCACGTTGGCCGTGGTGGAATGCAGCTACGACCACGTTGGCCGTGGTGGAATGCAGCTACGACACGTTGGCCGTGGTCGAATGCAGCTACGACCACGTTGGCCATGGTTGAATGCAGCTATGACTATGTTGGCCTTGGTCAGCGGCAGCTACGACCATGATGGCAGTAGTCGTGCACCCTTACGACCACGTTGGCCGTGGTCGACCGCTCTTACGACCACGTTGGTCGTGGTCGGAAGTCGTAAGTCGAAGCCACGACCGCTGTGGTCGGAAGTCAACGCTCGAAGTCTTCGACCACGTTGAGAGGCAGTCGAACGTTGTCAAATTGACTCGGGCTCGGTGGGTTGTGGTCGTAGCTGGTCGGACGCGGTCGAACAAGCCTCGGTTGCGGTCGGAAGTGGTTGTTCTGCACACATAAGCAGTCGGAAGCTCCCGAGAGTCTTGAATGTGGTCGTAGATCACTTGTAATCGGTCGTATGACCTCCAGGAGCAGTCATTTCAGCAAGGAATCGGTCGTATGGTCTTGTGTTACGGTCGTAGACCTTGTGCTTTAATGGTTTGACATTCCGACCGATCGTAATGCATTTACGACTTTGTGGAATGTGCTTTGAGTCCTTTTTCTAATGCAAATGGATGTTACCCTTGTCTAGTGCGGCACTATGTGATGTTTTGTTGTCTGTGATGGTTGCAGGATCTTGAGGCTAGTCGTGGTGAGGCATGGATAACCAGACTAAGCAGTGGTGGTGCTGAGGTCGGTGAGCGGTCGGGAGATGTCGAAGACGATGAGGCGTTTAAGGTGGTTGCAAGTCTTGGGCAGCAAGAAGAGGAGGAAGCTTTTGGGAAGGCGACGGAGTGCCATTTTGAAAAAATACGGAAAGCTGCAAAGGGAAGCTGTGTCTCTGCAAAATCACAAGAGTGGTTGGCGTTAACGGGCAAAGCAGTGAAGCCGTTGGTGTTGGCGAATAAAGCACTGGAGTCCGTTTTGATAGTGGGTAAAGCAATGGTAAAACCCGGTGTTAGGTGGGGTTAACAGGTTCTCCCCCGATATCTGGTGACTATAAATAGAGAAGTAGAACTCGAGAGCAGTTTTTGAGGTTTTCCGCAAGTCACTTGGGTTTTTCTCTCTATTTTGTGTGCGTTGCTCTGGAATGAGAGTGTGTATGGTGTCATGTTATTCATTTTTGAGTCTTGTCGGTCGTGCGCGCTTTCTCTGTTTTCGGTCATTACTGTGCAGTCTCTATTGTCGGTTTGATTTTTGGTTTTTAGTGGATCGTCTATCTTGACCGAGTGACTCGATCGACCACGAGTTGACGTTCGACCTCTCGGTCATAGACGGCCTATCTTTTGGTTAGATTGATCACGATAGAACATGTCGATTGCTTTGTTTTGTCCTCGGCCAGCAGCGGTTCTCGTTCTGGTGTCGGTCTTGAGATCGGCTCTCTAGTGAACATTCGATCTTTGTCTTCATAGCTTTGTAGCTATTGGAGAAGAAGTTGTGTGTGAATACTTGGGGCCTTTTTGAAGGCACCATTCTCCCCCCCCTCTGTTGCCATTTCGTTCCTACATACTTGAACTGCTGAAATTGAAGGCAAGCAATGTTGGTGTGACAAGAATTTCATGGTGCTATTAGGTCTCTTAGCAGACATGCTTCTAGAGGGAAACAAGTTGCCTAAAACCACCTACAAAGCCAAAAAGATTCTTTGTCCATTGGGAATAGAAGTAGAAAGAATACATACATATCCAAACGACTGTATCCTCTACTGTAAAGAGTATGTGTTGTGGTTATAGACCAAACAGAGAGATGGAAGTATGGTAGTGGAGATGTTGGGTGAGCAATGCTTGGGGACCTCCCCATGGCCTGGACGGCTTTATATATATTCACATGGGGAGCATTTTACAATTATTTTCTCACACCCAAGTGTCCCTCTTAAGGGCATTTATGTCATTAGAAATATCCCATTTTGGGCTTTACAACCTTCTAACAGGCCGGCTGGGCTTAGGTGGGGGCCACCCCAACAACAGGAGCCTCTCATGGTGAAGGGCTTCACGGGCCGAATCCATGTTGTTGAGCCATTTGGCCCCTTCGTCCCCTGTGGCCTGTGACCTTCAGTGATCTTGGGCGGAAATGCATTTGCCAGCGTAGCACGAGCTAGCGGCATGGATATGGGGTCGAAGTTATTAGCGAAGGCATCTCCTGGTGGTGAGGTGTGTGCTTCCATCAGGGCCGGTCCATCAAGATGAAGTCGAGTCGGCACCCAGCTTCACTCCGTGGACGTATGGGCGGGGCGGGCTGCGGAGTTATCCCTCGTATGCAATGCCGAATCGGAGGGGCGACTCAACCCGCGGACACGGAGCCAAAGTGGGCTCCGGAGTCATCGTGCGGGTTCGAAGTCGGGGTGGGCTCTGGATTTGCAACACCGACCCGGAGTCGAAGCACAGCCAGGTGGCTCGTGGTTCAATGATGGCGCTTTAATGGCACCAGGCGTGCAACGGGGGCTGCACGACGTGACAGTACATGATTGGCGCATCTGGCGGTGTCAGCGGCTGATTGGCTGTAGCCGCGCACTTTTTCCCAGTAGGGCAGTACTATTCATGGTTATTGTTCACGCGGCCGTGGTACTGTTCACGTGAGCAGTACCGGCCCACTTTGACTCGGATTGGAAAAGTGATGTGACTTGGTTCACAGTTTTTGATCTGCTCGGATAGAGTTTGGAGGTGAGACTAGATCCGTTTGAAAGTAGACTCCAAGGGCTTTCCAAAAAGTACTCACGGGCTCCGAGAAGCCTTCTGGATCAAAAGTTATGGCCGTATGAAGTTGACCTATCAGGCTGAATCCGAATTGATCTGGAGGCCGAATTGGATTCCAAAACATGTCCAACTTGAACCCTTGCTTCAATTGGTTCCAAAGTGATGTGGTGCTACAAATATATACATTTTCATTATTAGGTAGCATCATATTCTCATTTAAAATGTGTTGAATTTGAAGAAACGAATTCACCTTTAATTCAATCTAGATATTGGCCGCTATGGTCGTATGTGTTGGTGGCGTGATCACATCATCCTCCCCTTCTTGACAGAAAACCGTCCTCGGTTTTAACATATGTGTAGTGTCACGTATTGCATGATCTTGATCATAAATCTTGGTAGATGATAACAAACGCAACAAACTCTCATTATGTAATATCATAAGTTCTTTATCAAATAAAGTAAAATCTCTTTGAAACGAGCTCACCTCATAATTTAAGTGATGCGTAGCAGCTCTTGTAATTGGAACAACAAGTATGGCAAATATGGTTGCCGAATTTTTTCTATTTTAGCCCTTTTTTGAAAAATATTCACATTTAGACCCCTGGTAGTTTTAATTCCGTTTTTGGACCCAGGGGTCGGAGCCGTGACCCACGGCGCCGAGGTAACACATCTTGGCACTGTGGTCCACGGCGCCGAGGTGCCAAGCCCGCACCAGCGTGGTGGCCTGCGTGGCGCCAATGTGGCAGCACCTCGGCGCCGTGGTCAGTGGCGCCGACCTCGGAGCCGTGGATTGTGGCGCCGAGCTCAGAGCCGTAGATCTTGGTGCCGAGCTTGGGGCACTTATCCAGGCGCCGAGCATTCATTTCGCCGCCCATCGCTCGGCCCCGCCTCCCGCCGCCATCGCCTCCCCGCCTCCCGGCTGCCCGCCTCCCCGGTCGCGGCGCCTCCCCCCGCCGCCTCGGCCCCACCGCCTCCCGGGCCGCCGGCTCCTCCTGGCCCCGTTGCCTCCCGGGCCGCCGGCGCCTCCCGGGCCGCCCGCTCCTCCCGGGCCGCGAGCCTCCCTGCCCCGCCGCCTCCCGGCCCGCGGCGCCTCCACGGCCGCCGCCTCCCGACCGCGGCGCCTCCCGGCCCCCCCGCGTCCCGGCCGCAGCGCCTCCCAGCCCCCCGCCTCCCGCCCGCCACGGTATAGCTGCTCATGCTGTAGATGATTTTATTAAAGTTATTGAATGGATTATAAATGTGAACGAATTGATGTCTATTTTCATACAAAGTAATGTGGGTTATAGGACTAAATATTTGTACACAGCGCCACCACTAATGGTTAAAAAAATGCTTACTAGTAGATGCTAGAAATTATCATCTTCCAATGACAAACTTAATTTGTCTATATTGTTGACCCAAGTAGTTTCCAAAGTCTGGTTTACTATAATTGAAATTTTCATTTTAGTCCTGTACTCTAATTTCATACGATGAATCTGTCAGCTCAGAAGCTTAATTTCAACATGCCTTCTAAAATTTTGTTCAAACATATTCATTTGCAAAGCTATAGGATCATAGCAATATTTAGTGCCGACCAGCTTTTGGCAAATGGAGGCGATACTAGTCTGAGTAGGTTCCAACTTCCCAGGAACAAGAAAGCTCGACATGCAGTTGGCTTTCATGAAATTAAGTGTGATAGATTGCAATCTATAATTGGTTTGGCTTGTTTAAGGACAAGCAATAGTAGTACTAATGATAATAAACCACTGAGTATGTTATGAGCTCATACTTATTGATAATGCCTCCACCAATAATGCCTCCATCAATCAGTTTCATTGAAAGATATTCATATGCTGATGCTTGTTATGAGGTCATACTTATTGATTGTATGCAGGAGGGAAGGAATTACTGTGTGACGATACCTTCTTGGATTGCCCGCTTTGTCCACTACCATCGTCGGACAGGTAATATTGACTATGCAATTCAGTTAGTTAACTAGCATCAATTATACTGTAGTAGTTAGTTAATTTAGGTACTTAGGTAGTCAGCCAGTATCCAATTTCGCTTAAAGGTATTAAGTTTGGTTTTCTGTATGAACTAGATGGACAACCTAGTCACCCTATATCATGGAGGCAGTGCGATAAGTGATGATTATGGAAATGTTCGATTTGTTGAAATGCAAAGGGTGCCTCTGATATTCAGTGATCGACCGTCGTTTAGTGAGTTAGTTGCTAGGGCCCGGGACGAGCTACATTATCATGGAAACGAGGAGAGCATCACAGTTGAGGGGTTACTTCACTTCGGTTCGAAAGACACAATTCTAAGGCGGTTGATCTTAATTGGTTGTGAGGATCAGTGGGACAAATATGTCAAATTGGTTTTGAGGAATGAGTTCCAATGTTTGGACCTTGTTGTGCGGAAGGTGTCCATTGATCCCACCCCTCACGGTTATTCACCAGAACTAGGTCATCAGGCACCCTTTGACCCTCTGTTACCGGACCTTGCGGTGGATATGGAAGAAGTGCCTGAGGTGCCCGATGCTCAATCTGCCCCGAACGAGGTTCAGATTTCTCAACCAGTTCGAGTTGAATGTCGGACTGATGATGTCGTGCCGGCCCCTCAGGAGATCCCTTTGACCCAGAATCATCCCAGTAAGTGTCGAGCAACACTTTAGCCTTTTCCCGTCATTCCATTCTTTTGTCTCAATCCCATCGTTTTCGTGCTTATGATGCAGGAGACATTCCTGATAATGTGGGTGTTCCTCCCGTTGCTCCATCTGGCAACGTTGAAGAAGTCTGCAGGGACTCCAACAGTGTGGATGTTCAAATTGTGGATGATCTAGAGCCTTACGAGATCGCAAGGGCCGTTGATTCTGATGATGACCGCCCTTTTGGAGAGCTGACCGAAAGTGATATTGAGCTAATCAGGTGTTCCTCCAACAAATCTCTCAAGAGTGTTCAGAAGATACTAACACTCCTGAAAGAGAGAGGTACAAGAAGAGTAGGGGGAAGAAGAGATAGCAGAAGGAGAGGAAGAAGAACCAACAACAGAAGAAGGAATGGCATGTGCACGCACAGCCGCCTCAATATTGAGGTCTACGAAAGGAACAAGAGGGACAGTCCTACTTCTAGCAGTTTGGTCCTCGTGCCTAAGCATTTCTACCACTTCTTTAGGCTTCTCCCCCACACCAGCACACACAACACAATAAGTTTGTGGCTTCTCTAGAAGATCCTTTGTTAGCTTCACACATTTTTCATTCAATGCAATCAGGTCAAAATTTAGTTTTTCATAATTATTGCACGGTGAGCTAATAGGGTCCTTAGAAGCATACTGAGCCATTTTCTTGTTATGATTAATCATTTCTTGAAATTGTTTTGAGACAGATTCAAGTTCAGCAGTTAATTTAGGATAGTTTATATATGAAGCAATCGACTCAAGCAAAGAAGCATGTAATTCAGCAATTTTATGATCTGTCTTCTTTAAGTTCATTTTCATATTATTACAACTTTCACATGTCTCAGGCAGATCAAGAAGCATAGTGTAAAGACCTCTAAAAGCATTGTCCTTATCCTCACATGAGGTGCAAGAAGTAGTCTCAACAATAGTAGATGAAAGAGCAGCAGTCCTAGTCATCTCTAATTCAGCTAAAAGACTAACATTCTCCACCTTAAGCAAATCTAGCTCAGAAGTCATACTATCATGAGAAATCCTTAGTTTCTCCATATCACCAAGCAAAGAAGAACATACATCACATTCGTCATGGGAGGGAGCAGATATAAGTGAAGTAAGCTCCTGTGACAATCTATCTACTTCCTTCTCAAGATCAACAACCCTAGCTCTAGATCTAGCATAAAACTTTCCTAGCTTCAGATTTGCATCATTGAGCTGGTCATAGGAAGGACATACCTCATCGGAGTCAGAGTAGAGGTTGTTGTCGCTGACGTCGACCTCGTTGGCCATGAAGCACATGCCGATGAAGTCATCGCCATCCTTGGGTTCTTGATCCTCCTTCCCATCGTCGTCACTCCACCCCTCCACATCGCTAAAGTCAATGTCGTCGAAGGTGGTGAGGACGCGGTGGAAGAGCTTCTTGGTTTTGCCAAGGTTGTGGTACTTCTTCTCTTTGCCTGGGGGCTTCTTGTTACGGTTCTTGTTGGTGTAGTTGTTCTTGCTCGAACCACCGTAGTCGCTCTTGCCCTTCTCCAGCTTGGGATAGTTTGCTCGAATGTGGTTGGGGCCACCACACTCAAAGCAAATCACAGGTCCTCCTCTCTTTCTCTCCCTAACCCTGTTATATGCATGGGAGAATTTTGTGGCTAAGAGGGCTAGTTGGTTTTCTGGAAGCTGTTCTAGTTGGTCATCACTCATTTCACAAATAGCAGCAAGAGAAAAACCACTCACATCATCATAGGGAAAACCAGAAGTAGGACTGGGATCGGTGGCCAAAGCCATCGACTGCGAGAGACAATGTCAATCTCGTGAGTCTTGAGGTGTGAATACAACTTATCAAGAGTCAAAGTCAAAAGATCAGTCGTGTCCTTGATGGTGGTCACCTTCATTTCCCAAACATGCAAATCCAAAGTTGAGAGCATTTGACGTGCATTGTCCGAGTCAGGGTATGTGAGACCAACCGCTCGAAGGTTGCTCAAGATCTTGTGACACCTCGCAAAGCACTTATCAAGGGACTCTCCAGCGAGCATTTCAATTTTATTGTAATCTTGCTTGTACTAGTCCTGTCGTACCATCTTGATTTGGGTGGTGCCCTCATGGTAAGCATCGAGGGTCACCCAAATGTCATAGGCCGACGTAAGATGAGAGATGCGATCAAATTCGCATCGGCTCAATCCTTCTATTATGATGTTCCTTGCCTTAGCATTCGCCTCAACATCGGGCATGTTCGCCACATTGATGTTCTCATCGGCAGGAACAACATATCGCATTCTGACTTTCCTCTAGATAGCATAGCCCAGAGCCTGAATGTAGGTCTTCATCCTACTCTTTCATAAGGGATAGTCGATCCCATCGAAGATAGGGGGCTTGGTGGAATACTTATCTATCGTCATGGCTCAAGAGACCGGTTAAGATCTACGAGGAAGAGCTAACCGGCTTTGGTACCAATTGTAGGATCGGAAACGGCAACAGAGGGGGTGAATGGTGCCTTCAAAACTCGCGCCCAAGTATCCACAAACTTCTTCTCCGATAGCTATAATAACTATGAAGAAGAGGATTAATGCCTACTGGAAATCAACACAGATCATGCAAAGAAAAGAGACACAGAACAACAGAGCAGTCCAGAGCTAAAAACTGGAGGCCGGTCTGACCGCATAGCCTCGGCCGGTCAAACCACCAAGCTAAAGCGATCGACCGCCCAGTCGCGCCGGTCGACCACCATGTAATGGCGGTCGACCACCACCACGAACCTATCTAACGTGCCAAACCTAGCGGTCGACTCCGAGGTGGGAAATAGAGCAAGCAGTGAGCGACCGACTGAAAATTGCTACACAGTAAATACTGAAAATGGCAGAGCACAAGGAAATTTGACAAATTACTGCTGTTCTTCTCAGGCCAAATGAGCAAGACTTCGATCTAAACAGTAGCTAGTTCGCAGGGAAAAGAAAATGCAGACAAGGATCATATAAAAATAGTAAACACTGAATTTTGCCATAGTGAATTTGCAGGAGGTCCAAAACCAAAATTACTTGTGATTCTTGTATTCATTGATCATGAATCTTTGGGTTATGGCAGAGAATAGCCTTAGGACAATAAGACATAAATATGAAGACAACTATTTTTAAAAGAAATAAGAACACCAACATGCTCTGCCTCCAAACCCTAGAACTTTGCAAACAAAGAAAGAGCTTCAACTCATTTCTTGGGAAGAAATTGGCAGAGATAAAATGAATGCTTTCAGGAATATGCAAGCCAAGTGGCTTTGAGACTATTCCCAGTTCAAAGCAACTCATTTTGCAACTTCTTGAAGAAAGATTCAATCCATAAACAGAATAAGCAGGGAAGAACTGAGAACAACAAAAGAACACAGGCAAAGCACATAAAGGTACAAAAAAGGGATAGCTCAAACTCAATCCTTCTCATAGTGAATCGGAGATATGAATGATTACATGGAAGGTTTCATTACAGCCATCTCAGCACCATCTCATCCTGAGGAGGATTCACACACACCAGACACACTCACGAGAGGAATAAGAACACACACCACTCCCTACATGTGCACACACGCTGCTACCAGGCTCACATCTTAAGAAGAAGGCAACACCCCTACCTCCATCTTATCACCCAGCACTCACACACTCAAATGGAAATTCAAGAAGTGGCAGCCTGCACCCACTCCCTAACTCACACACACATGAGGCAAAACCCACTCACAAGTAGAAAAGAGGAGGGAACCAGGATTTGAGCCCACACACTCCAAACCCTAACCTCCTCCTTCAACTACCGGGTCTTTGTAACATCCTGGTTTTCAGAGCCTTTTTGAAGCTTTTAAAATAAAATTCATCATTTGAATTTTTCTGGAATTAATTAAAGCTTAATTGGAATTTTCATTAATTAAAAAGATTTAATATAATTAAATTAAACATTAATATTTGCCCAAAATATTTTATTTGTGTTCCTTGTGTCACAAGGAATTTTCCTGTATTTTCTGGAATTTTTCGGAGTTTGTTTGAGCTCAATTTGAAATTTCCAAAAAAAAAACAAATTAGGAGAGAGAATGTTCATCCGTCTTCTTCCCGCAGCCTCGATGGATCCTCCAGCCTGTACATATTTCCTTCCTTTTTCTCTCTTTTCATAACTTCCAATCCGGACCTTATCTCAATGTCTTCCCAAAAGGAAAGTTGTGCCAAATCACGCAAGGAATCCATCCCAACTGGTCTCTTTCCGTTTCGTTCATCCGTTTGCCTTTTATCTCCAATTTTCTGAAACGGACTCTAAACCGAAATCCGCGAATTGGAGTCGGTTTCTACCTCTTCCAAGCCTATAAATACGACCCTTGGCTCCTCTAAACCCATCCCAAGCTGTGCCAAGTCCCTCAAAGCCCAGGGGCCGCCGGCACCGAAGCCCTCCGGTCCCGAATTTGCTCGTCGTGTCTCGAGCTATTCGGTGAGTTTCTCCGTGATCCTTCGCGTCACATTGTGCCATCATGTCCCATCTACCTTCTAGCCAAGTTAATTTGATTTTGGTGCAGCCAATCTCCCGAATCGAGTTTTCCCCAATCTAGGTCAAGCGCTTCCGGCGTCGATTCGTGCGCCTCCGGTAGCTTTAGCCCTTGCCGTAATTTTCTTAGACTTGTCTCGCCGCGTTCTCGCCGTGCTCACTTCCGTTTCCCGAAAAGCCTCCACAAATTTTCACCTCGAACCTCGCCATGGCGCCAATGGCATCTCGTGTCCCCATCTACCCGGTGATGTTTTCACCAATCTGTTTGCGTCACTTTGTGCCAAACCATCCCAGGTAGCTACCCTCCAAGTGGTTTTAGATTTCGTTCACCGAACACCAAGATATTAAGTTTTTCCTTTTTCCTTCCCGACGTCGTTCAAACGTCGATTGCGCCGCCTCCGGTGGGTTTCTGGCCGAGCCGATAGTTTTTCTAGCTTCGCTAAGCCATGTTCTAGCCCGTGCTCACCCTACTTCTCCACGTTCCATGCCCGGGTTTTATTCATCTCTCCTACCCATGTCGTTGTAGCCGCCCGTACCGTCAACGGTCTCCGTTTGGCGTGCCGTCAGTTCCTATGTGTGCCTTGGGTCCTTAGCAACCCATTTTGCTAGTTAAATTCATCTCCCATGCCTCCTCTCGCCAGCGCTAGCCTTCTTTCCAAAAAAATTGCTCTCGGGTGAACAGTAACATCTGTGAATTTCCAGCATTTTCTCGCCCCGGCAAACTTTAGATCGCTCGTTCTCCTTCGTCCGAACTACGATTGACCCGATTCTTCTTCCTAAATTCATGTAAAATTGAGCTCCATCTCTTGGTTCTGGTTTTGCAGTTTTTGGAGTTTATTTGGGTTTTATTTGAATTTGTTTTTGTGTTCATCTCGTTTTCTCTCTCGTTAGATCACGCGTTCGAAGGAGTTGAAGCAGTATTCGAAGATCAAGAATTCCTAACTGAGCAAGGCCAAGGCAAGTCGTCTCCTTTGATCATGTTGAACCCAGTTTACAATCTATTATTTAATTATTTTGTTTTAAATTATCTTGCATCGCTATTTTTATTCAAACCCTTGTATTGGTAGTTATCGTCCCAATTGGTTATTTCCCTCCTTGATATTTTGGAATACCTTGATGCCATTGTCACCTTAAGTTGGGAATTTAATTAGTGATGCTATGTTATTTGTCACATTGGGTTGGTACGATTAGAATGCTTAGCCTTGCTTATTTTGCGAAAGGGTTCATCATCACATGTGATTAATTAATTTGACTTAATGAAATATTGAATTGTGGTTGGTGCCACAGTGAATCATGGTTGGTGCCACTGTTATAAAATTTGTGCCGTGACGTTGGTGCGTCATTGGCGGTGGTTATACAAAATTGGTTTTCACTCGGCGAATGATCGTGCAGTAAAGGGGGAAGTGTGGATTCACTTCGTGGGATGTGGAAGTCTCGCCCGGGTACAGTTAAGGACTTAACTTTGTGTGCCATTGATCTGAGTCTTACCGTGCAAACCACATGTCTAGTATGGGATAGACCTGGCATAATAATTTGTGAAGTCTCCACTTTGGTTTTTACTACCCATGTTGTTGTGGCGCAAGAGGGGGCAATTATCGACTAGGGGGTTACCCTACTCGACGGCGAAACCTTAGCGAGTGGGATCAGGTGGAGATGGATCATTGTAAAAGCCTTGTCGTGATTATCTTTAACGTGAGGATTATCACATCGTGTGGGTACAGTTGTGCAACCTCTGCAGAGTGTAAAACTATTCGAATAGCCGTGTCCTCGGTCATTCACAATGCTCGGTGATTTCACACGAGGTATAGTTATTTCTAAAAGTTTCGGACAGTGGATGGTTAATTCACTGTTGGTTTCACTTGTGGATGGGAGGTCCATAAGTGGTTGGTTTAGCTTATGGATGGGAGACCCATAAGTGGTTACTTCAATTCCTTTGATTATTGTTTATTATTGTTTTACTTCAAATGCGCCTTCAATCTATTTATTGTATTTTCAAATGCCGTTTTATGCAAATTAACCTTTCAGCCATCCATTGTTAAGCCTTGCATATTATATTGCATTCATTTGTTACAAACGGCTTGCTGAGTACCAATGTACTCACGGCTTTATGCCCCTGTTGCTTAGTTGAGGAGGAGTATCACCAGCAGGAGGTTCTAGAAGGAGAGTACTTCGACGTCTTCGCGGATTAGGCTTCGTTCTCCACTCGATAGCCTGTGGGCGCGTCGATTGGCTGCTGCGCTTTCTTTTGGATTTCCGCTGCTAGTTTTTGTTAAGCCCTTCGGGCTAGTCTATTATAAGCTTGGCCATAAGGTCGTACCCTGATAATTATCAATAAAATTTGGGTTTTCCTTAGAATATCGTGATGTGGATGATATTTATCTTTGTTTACACTGTGTGCACTAGCGTGATCCTGGACTATTGCAGAATACACAGGAGAGTCCGGATTTGTATATTCGGGTCTCTACAGTCTTCAACCCATCTGCTACAGCAGATCACCCATCAGCTTCAACGAATCTGCTTCCTCAGGCCTGAGTCAATTTTACCGAATTGCCCCTCACGCACCTTCCTGGAAGCTTCCTCCTTTCCTGTTGTCCACGCCTCGCAACCACTTCGAGTCCTCGCCGCCTTCGGCATCTCTCGATCGCTTTGACCTCAGCACCACCCGTGCCTAGTCCGGTCATCCCATGCTTCACCACGACCTAGCCTCAAAGTCCTGCAGCCATCACAAACAAGAAAACATCACATAGCTCCGCTCAAAACAATATAATCATACATTAGCATTAGTGAAAGGTACTCAAGCATGAAATACCTAAAATAAACTCAAACTCTCTAACTCAAGCATCAATTACACATCATAAGCATGGGGATACCTTTCACTAAAGTTGACGCTGCCGAAGTTTGAGACCGCCCCCCTTTAAGTTTCTTCAGCTAGCAGTGTGCATCATAGAGAAAAGCGAATAGGGTCGCGCTGGGCCAAGTACCTTCTGTCCACATTGCGCAGCTATAGACAACCAGGCGAACTATCACATTCGACGTTAGCTATGTCAACTCCAGCCCATAATTCCACAGGACATCGCGGACGAAGGTCGTCGCTGGTATCCAGAGCCCGACCTCGAAGTACGTGACGAAGACGATCACCTCCGCAGCCTCCGAGTGTGGCTCCGTCTCGTCGCTAGCTGGCAGGCGAACCCATCACGGTCCGCCAGCCTCTTCTCCTGAACATGAGACTAGATCGCCTCCTCCGTCACAAGACTTGGCCCTTGATGTGACCACGCCACCAACACATACGACCATAGCAGCCAATATCTAGATTGAACTAAAGGTGAAATCGTTTCTTCAACTTCAACACATTTTAAATGAGAATATGATGCTACCTAATAATGAAAAAATATATATTTATAGCACCACAACACTTTGGAACCAATTGAAGCAAGTGTTCAAGTTGGATAGGTTTTGGAATCCAATTCGGCCTCTAGATCAATTCGGATTCAGCTTGACAGGCCAACTTCAAACGGCCATAACTTTTGATCCAGAAGGCTTCTCGGGGACCGTGAGTACTTGTTGGAAAGCTCTTGGAGTCTAATTTCAGATGGATCTAGTCTCACCTCCAAACTCTATCCGAGCAGATCAAAAACTGTAAAATAAGTCACGTCACTTTTCCAGTCCGAGTCAAAGTGGGCCGAGGGCCTTGTAACTTAGGCTATTTGGGCCGGTACTGTTCGCATGAACAGTAACCATGAATAGTACCACACTCCTTTTCATTAGATAACTGCGGCTTCCCCCTCCTCTATTTAAGGAGGTCGCACCCCTTTAGTTTTCCTTGGGTTTTTCTTAAGAGATTATTCTGCTTAGCAGTTTCACCGCATGTTCGGTTGAGAAACCCCAACTTGTGAATTTAATCTTTATTCGCAATACAATTTCAGATTGCATCTTGAACTCTCTTGCTTGTGTTCTCGATTCGCTTGCAGGAGATAGCCTTCTTGGCGTGGTCAACCGTGTTCGGCACAATTGATAACCAACGGAGCAGTGATGTAGTGATTGCAAGGGGTTCGATCTGTTTTGGTCAGAGCCTTTGGATCATCAACGTCGAGTTCTCCACAATCGACTTATCAGTACCTCTCGGAAGATGGGGCCATCGTCACATTAGTTGGTATCAGAGCAACGGTTGCCCATGAGGTAATTCATTCCTTTAATATTAGTTTATATTCATCATATCGTCCCAAAACTCCAGATAAAATTGCCCCACAAAAAGAGTTAATTTTTGCTATCCAAACCCCATTGTGCCTTTCAATCTGTTAGTTTTGGTTTCCTAAATTGAATTTGTGTTCATCTTAGCATTGTCTTAGTTTTGATTCTGAGATTAATTTTGCGTCAGACCACCACCATTAGATTGAAAAATTCATTATCCATCCATCTGTAAAATTTCACATCATTCCAGCAAGGCAGTTAAGAGATACATGCGGTGAAAATTGACCCAATTATTTATTTTGAATCTGCAATAGTCAGCAGTTGTGATTTTTGTGCGAATTTCTGTGTTGAGTTTACGAAGTTGGCCCCAAAAGAAAATCTGTAGAAAAAGCCATCAGGAAACAGAAAAAAAATAATCAGTGAAAAAGAAGCAACTGACGAAAAGTTACGGCCAAAATACCGACTTGCTATCCAGTGGACAGAAATCTTCAGTTTTCAGTTTTGGGTCAATCCTTGTGTTCTTCAATTCCAGATTACATTGGATTGAATTATCTTTTGTTTACCACTCCTACACATTGCCATACACTTTTTTTTAGCCTTCTTCCATTCTTGGTTGATCAGCAACATAGGCTAAATGCTAGATACGAACTATAATTCAATTCTATGCAATTTCTAAAATTAACTGATTGTTCTCCATTGCTACTTATTGTGCCTTCTGATAGGAACAGGGTCCTGATCTTCCAATAGGTTCTGGATATGTTCGATTTGGTGGAGGCGCGACACAATTCGATCCGGCTTCCGAACAACACGTTCGAACCCGCAATCGCAGCACCATGTCTCTCAGGTTATCAACCGTGCGCAGCCGGTTGACCTCATAAGAAGGCTAATCCTCACCTGTGAATCGAAGAACACAAGCAAGAACAAGGAAGAACATAAATGAATTGCAGATGTATTGATTTAGCACTCAAAGTTGGGGTCTTACAAACCGATCAACACTTAAACTGTTCAAAGACAGAATAATCTAAGCAAAACCCAAACCCTAATGGTGGGGGTGGTGGCTGGATATAGAGGAGTGAGGCGTGCAAAACCCTGGATGCGCCTAATGGGCTCCAACACGATACAAAGCCGAGCGGCCCAAAGACGGTGGCACACACCTGACAGATTCTGAACGCCCACTTGTTTCAATGATTCCTATTGACTCAGAAGGAATTTTGACATGGGACCAGAGCTACTAGAAAGGTCGCCTTCTAAGCTTTCCATCCATATGTAGAACGTCCAAAACAGAGCCCAGATACGATCTGGGCATCGTTTTAGTGCGGCCTGGTCTTGGACTCCGAATTGGATTCGAAGTCGGCTTGAGTTGGGCCTCCAACATGATTCGACCACCCTTGCTGGACTTGTGCACCTCGTAGCCCTTCTCCAAGTACTTCCAGGTCCTCTCCATGGTTCCTAATCATAATTAAATCATTAGATAGCAATCGATTCTCAAATGAACAAAAAGAAGTACTTAGGAACGAGCTCACCTGTAAATTCAATTGTCGGGCGTGAGCTCTAGTGATTGGTCCTTGAATGTCAAGTGGAGGAGTGTTGTGTGTATCCGAAGAAGTGATGTCCTCATCATCCTCCCCCTCTTGAAGTGGAGTTGTCCTCAACTCATCCTTATCTTCTTCTCCCAAGCATGCCTTTAAATCTGAAATGTTAAAGGTGGGACTAACCCTAAACTCAGGAGTCAACTCAAGTTTATATGCATTATCATTTATCTTCTCAACTATCTTAAAAGGACCAGCAGCTCTAGGCATCAATTTTGACTTTCTCAAGTGCAACCAAACAAAATCACCCGGTTCAAGTTTAACTTTCTACCATTACTACCAGTAATCCTATATTTTTCATTCATCTTTGCAATGTTTGCCTTAGTAGTCTCATGCATTTTGACCATAAAATCAGCATGCTCTTTAGCATCATTATGAACTCTCTCACTAATAGGCAAAGGTAAAATATCAATAGGGGCACGGGGATTGAATCCATACACTACCTGAAAAGGACTTACCTTGGTGGTGGAGTGTTCCGCTCGATTATATGCGAACTCAATATGCGGCAAACACTCTTCCCACAGCTTCAAATTATTCTTCAAAACAGCTCTCAACATGGTAGACAATGTGCGGTTCACCACCTCGGTTTGGCCATCAGTTTGTGGGTGACATGTTGTAGAGAACAACAACTTTGTACCCAACTTGTTTCATAGAGTACGCCAAAAGTGACTCAGGAACTTGGCATCACGATCTAAAACAATAGTAGAAGGCATACCATGCAAACGAACTATCTCTTTGAAAAAGAGGTCAGCAATATGAATGGCATCATCGGTTTTATGACATGGTATAAAGTGAGCCATCTTAGAAAAGCGATCCACAATAACAAAAATGCTATCCCTCCCCCTCTTAGTCCTGGGCAATCCTAAAACAAAGTCCATAGAAATATCTGCCCACGGAATAGAAGGAACAGGAAGAGGCATATATAAACCATGTGGATTCAAGCGAGACTTAGCTTTTTGACATGTAGTGTAGCGAGCCACAAACCACTCAACATCTCACCTCATCTTTGGCCAAAAGAAGTGTGTGGCCAGAATGTCCTCCGTCTTCTTAGCACCAAAATGTCCCATCAAACCGCCTCCATGCGCCTCCTGCAACAACAAAAGACGAACGGATCCAACCTGGAATGCATAGGCGGTTAGCTCTAAACAAAACCCATCATTGATCACGAATTTATTCCATGCTTGTCCCTCTTTACAATGCAACAACACATCCTTAAAATTAGCATCAAAAGCATATTGTGCTTTAATAGGTTCAAGACCAAAAATGCGATAATCAAGTTGAGACAACATGCTATAGCGTCGAGACAAAGCATCAGCAATCACATTATTCTTCCCTTTCTTGTGTTTAATGACATAAGGAAAAGATTCAATAAATTCAACGCACTTAGCATGTCTACGATTCAAATTGGTTTGACTACGAATATGCTTAAGTGATTCATGATCGGAATGAATGATAAATTCTTTAGGCCATAAATAGTGTTGCCACATCTCTAAAGAACGAACAAGAGCATACAATTCTTTATCATACGTGGAATAATTAAGAGTAGGACCATTCAATTTTTGACTAAAGTAGGCAACAGGTTTGCCTTCTTGCATCAAAACACCACCAATACCAATTCCGCTAGCATCACATTCCAGCTCAAAAGTCTTACTAAAATCCGGAAGTTGGAGCAATGGTGCATGTGTAAGCTTGTCCTTCAAAAGATTAAAGGACTCCTCTTGTGATGGCCCCCAATGGAACACGGCAAAGGATACCTGGAGAGTGTGATCCGACGATTGCAAGGGTTAAAAATTGTGCTATCCGGAAGTAGGTATATGGAGCTTGGCAGGCCAAATATGTTAGTGGAACACAAATCAATAATAGATAGTAATGCTGAATAAATGTCCAAAGCACTGGTCCTAGTTGCTGGTCTAAATGTGTCCTATATCAGTGTTAGGATATGATGAACAAGGAGTCAGGACCAGAATAGTAAAGCAAAGACAGCAACAAAGATGGCCTGGCAATGAGAAACTTATTTCAGCATAAGCACAAAACAAATGAAGCTCTGTCACCTAAAACTGTGCTCTGTCACGTTTTTTTTGGGACGGATAGCACTCTCAACACTATAACCCCAGGTGCCGAAATGTTTCTTTTTTTTCTTTTTTTTCACAAAGCAAAGCACAAAAATAGGAATCACACAAAGTTTCACCTCAATCTGATGTAAGGTGTGGCCTACAGAAAATGATGAATGTGCTGTAAATTCTGTGATGAAATTTCGAAGCTCGAGTACTGCACTTTCCAGGCCGAATTTGGGCATAATAAATTCGCCCAACCCAGCAAAGCTGGGGAGTTTTGGATGCACAATTCAATTTCACCCAATTTGAAAAAAAAAATTGCCTGATTTTGAGTCCGTATGAGAAAGTTACGGCCGTTTGAAGGAGGGCCTCTGAGGTATGGTTGCTGTGGAGGCCGAAACGAAATCGAGTGGAGGAAATTGGTGGAAATTGGGGGCGGAAGCTCGGGGAAAGGTGGGGGATGGTGCTGGGTGATCACGAGATGCAATGGATGACTCAAAAATAGAGGGTGGGATATGGGTGGGAAAACAAAAGTTGACGGCTAGGGTTTGTATGAGAGGTAGCGGAAGCAAGACAAACCGAAACAAAACACGATCTAAACCAGCAACACAACTCGACTAAGGACACAAACTCAACACTACGGACTCTGAAATCAAATTGTGCAAAAGGCTAAATGAGATCTGGGACAGGAAACGACCTATGACTACAAATTTTTTGTAGGGCTTTTTCTTGGACTCTAGGATGAAACCGAAAACAACAAAGGTAGGGTAAACTCGAACATGAAGGAACACCTGAAGCTCTGATACCACTTGATAGGAGTGGGGTCCCGATCTTCCAACAGGTGTTGGATATGTTCGATTTGGTGGAGGCGCGACACAATTCGATTCGGCTTCCGAACAACACGTTCCGAACCCCGCAATCGCAGCACCACGTCTCCTCAGGTTATCAACCGTGCGCAGCCCGGTTGACCTCACCAAGAAGGCTAATCCTCGCCTGCAAATCGAAGAACACAAGCAAGAACAAGGAAGAACACAACTGAATTGCAGATGTATTGATTTAGCACTCGAAATTTGGGGTCTCACAAACCGATGAACGGCGAAACTGTTCAAAGACAGAATAATCTAAGCAAAACCCAAACCCTAATGGTGGGGGTGGTGGCTGGATATAGAGGAGTGAGGGGCATGCAAAACCCCTGGATGCGCCCTAATGGGCTCCAACACGATACAAAGCCGAACGACCCAAAAGACGGTGGCACAGCACCCTGACAGATTCTGAATGCCCACTTGTTTCGATGATTCCTATTGACTCACAAGGAATTTTGACATGGGACTAGAGCCATTGGAAAGGTCGCCTTCTAAGATTTCCATCCATATGTAGAACGTCCAAAACAGAGCCCGGATGCGATCTGGGCGTCCGTTTTAGTGCGGCCTGGTCCTGGACTCCGAATTGGATTTGAAGTCGGCTTAAGTTGGGCCTCCAACATGATTCGACCGCCCTTGCTGGACTTGTGTGCCTCGTAGCCCTTCTCCAAGTACTTCCTGGTCCTCTCCATGGTTCCTAATTATAATTAAATCATTAGGTAGCAATCGATTCTCAAATAAACAAAAAGAAGTACTTAGGAACGAGCTCACCTGTAAATTCAATTGTCGGGCGCCAGCTCTAGTGATTGGTCCTTGAATGTCAAGTGGAGGAGTATTGTGTGTATCCGAAGAAGTGATGTCCTCATCACCTTCCAAGCTCCACATACTCTTTATCAGAACAGGTTCCCTCTTGCAATCGTACCCACGCTCGACATGGTATCACGAACCAGCCACTGGTTGTACCACCTGCTGCATTGGTAAGAACACTTGTAAGTGTGTGGTAAGACGCTTGAGAATGTGTGATTCCACCTTCCACCACCTAGTAGTTGACAGGGATAATACCTTTGTGTTGTCTTTTGTTTTCTACTAACCATGACAGGTGGGTCGTCTGATGATCAAGAGTGTGTTTTAAAGGGAGAGCTCATGACGCTCTTGGATGAACAACGTGCTACCATTAATGAGGACGTTGATAGGAAGCTGGACACATTGCAGCGTTCCATCATTGAGAGTATTGCGGCACTCACTGCACGCTTTGAAAGAATGGTGAATCGGCCACCAAACAATGGACGCGAGTATGATCACGATGCAGGCCAAGATTGTGAGGGGGAAGATGATAATGAGAGACAAAACCGCGACGCCGGTGCTGCATTTGCTGCCCAAGATGCACGCTAACGACACTGCCTACATCAAAACCGTTACGGTATGGGAGGTAATAATTTTCAGCACTACAATGCTCATGCTAATGATGACCCATTTGCTAAAGTTAAATTTACCATACCATCTTTTGCGAGTACTTATGATGCTGAAACTTATCTAGATTGGGAGATGACAGTTGAACAAAAATTTAATGCCCATCTAGTTCCTGAAGCGCATAGAGTTGGACAAGCTACTAGTGAATTTAAAGATTTTGCTATCATTTGGTGGACTCAAGTAGTTAATTCTGGTTTAACACCTGATACATGGGATAGATTGAAAATAGCTATGCGTGCTAGATTTGTTCCTCCTGCTTTTAAACATGAAATGCGTAAGAAATTGCAGCGCTTAGACCAAGGTAATAAATCTGTCGAGGAATATTATCAAGAACTACAAATAGGCATGTTGCATTGTAATGTTGTAGAAGATGAGGAGGATAAGATGGCTCATTTTTATGGGGGCTTAAGGCGTGAAATTCAGGACATAATTGATTACAAAGAGTATAACGATATCAATAGATTGTTCCAGCTTGCTTGTTTAGCAGAAAAGGAATTGCAGGGTAGGAAACAAAGGGCAATGAGCAACTTTGGAAATACGTCTACATCGAGATCGATGTCTGGGCAAGCCAAGATAGCCCCACCTCCTGTTTTTCGAGCTGCTGCCCCCTCTGTGAGTAGGGCGCGTTCAGCAGCACCGCCGCCACCATCACGCGCACCTGAGACGAGCAAATCTATTAGTGTGCAAGAACCAGCACAGAGCTCTTCATCAGTTGCTTCCACGGGTCGTACGATGGGTATTGTGTGCCACCGTTGTAAAGGGATGGGCCACGTCATGAGAGATTGCCCAAGTCAGCGGGCGTACATTGCGATAGAAGATGGTGGTTATGTAAGTGTTAGTGATGTTGAGGATGAATATGCTCTTGCAGCTAACCTTGCAAGCAATGGTGATGATCATGAGAGCAAACCTGTGTTTGTGCCCTTTTCTATGACTAATAACTTGCAGATAGTTGAGAACCATGCCAAAGAGGAGCATGAGCTGATTGAATCACTGACCCCATTGGTTGAGAATGAAGATAAGGAGATGGATGCACTTACATCATCTGAGGAGAGCCAAAAAGGTAAAGACCATGGTGCTATCATCGCTCACGGTACTGATTTGGTGCTACAACAAGACATAGAGCAACCTTGTGAGTACATACCTGCTGTAGTGCAATCTTTTGATGTTTCTTGTGTTGACTTAAATGAACCATGTGCTGATCTAAATTCTCATAATTTTGCACATGTTGAATTAATAACACATAAAGAAGTTTTGACTAAAATTTCTCCTGCTAATTCATTGTGTTACATCATGTTGGAACTATCTATGAAATTGTCACATGCTATGGAGAAAGTTTCTGAACTTGCATGCTCAAAATTCTTGTTTAGTGCCAACACCCCTGGATATAAGTTTAATTTGATTGTAGATTATGGTGTGGAAAATCAATTTCTTGTATATCGAATATGCATAACTTGCGATCACATGGATGAATTGAAACTTGCTGTTTGGGACAACAATTCTTGTATGCTGAATCATGTTCAATGTGAGAGGGAAGTAAAATTTAGTACTCATCCAATGCCTATATGAGAGACCATGTGGAGGTGACCACATGTGTATGATGAGTAATTGACAAGTATGTTGCAAAGATTAAGTTTGGTTTGAGTGCTCTGTGCCAGGTCGGCATTTGGCGCAGTCGGGTATGGTTGGACGGTCTTATTGCATATTCGTCTTCCCGATTGGTCGTTTGGGCGATTTTATGCTTCATTGATGCTATTTATGCCATCATGTATCGAGCGGTGCTATTTGATATGTTTCTTGTCTGTGATGGCTACAGGACGTCGAGGAAGAGTCGTGGCGAGACACGAGGTGACCGGACTAGGCGCAGATGGCGCGGAGGTCAGAACGGTCGGGATGTGTCGAAGACGGCGGAGACTCGAGGTGGTTGCGAGGCTTGGACGACAAGGAACGCGGAAGCTTCCCGGAAGGTGCAGGAGGGGCATTTTGGTAAAAACACAAAGCTGCATAGGTGAAGGCGGTTCCGTTCGGGATTTTGCGGGCGTAACGGGTTGGAGACCCGTTAGCCAAAGGCTATATAAGGAGGAGGTGCCTCCTTGTGGTTGCATTGATTCAATGTCTTTGGGAGAGAGTTAGGGTTTGCTAGAGTCAAAAGAAGCTTTGAGAGTTTGTTTTGGCTTTAGGCTTTAGTTGTTGGAGAGTAGTTGAGGGCAGCAGGAAGTGTCTCCTTCATTCATCCCCTCTCTCTATGTGTGTGTTTCTCCCAAGCAAGCATGTAGTGTGTGTTCTTGAGGCTTAGGGAGTGGGAGAGGTTGAGTTGAGACTTCATGTAATCAACCCTTGTTCTAATGTCCATGCGTATAGGGACTCATATGTAATTCTTGTTTGATTAGAATAAAATTTCTGAAGTTTTCTCTCGTACTGCCTCTCTGTTCTTCATTCTTCATTTGGGTGATTTTCTTCTTTTCGTGATTTGGGTTTGTTTCTTACTGAGAAGGCCCAAAATGGATTGCTCTATGTTGGGATAGTGCCTCAAGATCATTTGATCAGTTAAAATTCCAAGAGCCCATCCTTGATTCCAGATTTTGGTTTTTGGTGTCCTCTGTTCTTCTTTTTCCTTCTAGGGTTTTGGTGCAAATCATGATTCCCTTCATGAGATGGCACGAAACTTGGCATGTTGAGTCCTGATGCTATTAAGAAGCTATCCTCAAAGTTTCATGGCCAAAGGTTCAAGGATTGGAGAGGAATTTAGATTTTGGTGCTGCCTCTGTTGGTTTTCAGGTTTTTATCCCAATCTTGTTTTCTTGCTTTTTAGTTGAAATTTCTTGGTTCCAAGGGTCGCTCTGGTTATTTGGGGTATAATCCTTTTATTCTGGGCAGAGAAATCCAAAAGGGAGCTTCAAATTTCTCTGTAGTTTGAAGTTCTCAGTTTTGCCTAAAAAATTAAGCAGCTGCCTATTCTGAATCCCGAGGAGCAGTCAGACTGCCATTGAACCGGCGGTCAGACTGGGATTTGAAGGGCGGTCAGACCGGCCTCAGTAGGGCGGTTAGACCGGCGCCTACTGGGCGGTCAGACCGGCCTCAGTCGGGTGGTCAAACTGGCCCTAGAAGGGCGGTCAGACCGGCCCCCCTGGTTTTTGAAGCAGTCTTCCCTGTCATTACTTGATGCTGCTCTGTTCCTTCTAGTTGGTTTTCAGTTGTTTCTCCAGAGAGTATGAAGCTATCTTTTCTTCATAGATTTCATATCTCTCGGAAAAAAGAAAGTTCGATATCTTTGGGGGTTGATTCTAAAAGTCGACATTCACCCCCCTCTGTCACCATTTCGGTCCAACAATTGGTATCAGAGCCAGTTAGCTCTTGTCTATAGATCTTAACCGGTCTGAGAGCTATGGCGACAGACAAGTACTCGACCAAGCCCCGATTTTTGATGGGATTGATTATCCCTTCTGGAAGAGCCGAATGGAGACGTACATCCAGGCTTAGGGGTATGCCATCTGGCGTAAGGTCAAGGTCCGATTTGTTGTTCCTGCCGATGAGAACATCAACGCTGGAAATATGCATGATGTTGAGGCAAACGCTAAGGCAAGGAACATCATAATCCAGGGCCTGAGTCATAGCGAGTTTGACCGCATTTCTCATCTTTCGTCCGCCTTCGGTATTTGGGAGACCCTCGATGCTTACCATGAGGGCACCACCCAAATAAAGACGGTGCGACAGGACCAGTTTAAGCGATATTACAACAAGTTTGAAATGCTCGCTGGCGAGTCCCTTGATGAGTGCTTTGCGCATTTTCACAAGATTCTAAGCAACCTCCGAGCGGTCGGTCTCACATACCTCGACTCGGATAACGCTCGACAGATGCTCGCTGCTCTCGACTTGGGTGTTTGGGAGATGAAGGTGACTACCATCAAGGACACCACCGACCTCTCGACTTTGACTCTTGACGCATTGTACTCACGCCTCAAGACTCACGAGATTGACATTGTCTCTCGTAAGTCGAAGTCGCAGTCGATGGCCCTAGTCATCGATCCCAGTCTAGCTTCTGGTTCTTTGTCTGATTCGCTCTGTGGTTTCTCTCTTGCTGCTCACTGTGACGTCACTGATGATCAGTTAGAGTAGCTTGGAGATGAGCAGTTGGCCCTCCTAGCCAGAAAATTTTCTCATGCTTACAAGAGGAGGAGGGATAGAAAGAGAGGAGGACCCGTGATTTGCTTTGAGTGTGGTGGCCCCAACCACACTCGGGCAAACTGCCCCAAGCTGGAGAAGGGCAAGAACGACTACGGCGGTTCGGGCAAGAATGACTACACCGACAAGAACCGCAACAAGAAGCCTCTAGTCCATGCCCAAGGGAAGAAGAAGTTCCGCGACCTTGGCAAAGCCAAGAAGCTCTTCCACCGCATCCTCACCACCTTCGACGACCTCGACCTCAGCGAGGTGGAGGGATGGAGCGACAACGACGGGACGGGTGACCAAGAACCCAAGGGCGGCGACGACTTCTCTGGGATGTGCTTCATGACCCTTGAGGGCGAACTGAGCGACAGTGAGCTGTACTCTGACTCCGATGAGGTATACCCTTCCTACGACCAGCTTAATGATGCTTTTCTTAAGCTAGGCAAATTCCATGCTAGATCTAGAGCTAGGGTTAGCGAGTTGGAGAAGGAAGTAGAGAGCTTGTCACGGGAGCTTACTTCACTTAGATCTGCTCCCTTTCATGACGATTGTGATGTATGTTCTGCTTTGCTGGATGACATGGAGAAGCTAAGGACCTTGCATGATAGTGTGTCCTTCGAGCTTGACATGATTAAGGTGGAGAACATTAGTCTTCTTGCTAAGCTTGAGATGAGTAGGGTAGTTCCTGTTTCATCTGCTACTATTGAGACTATATCTTGCACCTCATGTGAGGATAAGGACAATGCATTTAGAGGTCTGTATACCATGCTTCTCGATCTGCCGAGACTTGTGAAAATTGCAATAATTTGAAGATGAACCTAAAACGGGCAGATCATAAAATTGCTGAACTGCAACCTTCACTACTTGAGCCCATTGCTTCATGTTTGAACTGTCCTAAGCTAACTGCTGAACTTGTATCTGTCTCAAAACAGTTTCAAGAAATGATTGACACTAATAAAAAATGGCTCAGTTCGCGACTAAGGACCCTGTTAGCTCACCATGCATTAGTTGTGATAAACTAAAACTTGAACTCGTTGCTTTGAATGAAAAATGTGTGAAGCTAACTAAGGATCAACTAGTGAAGCCATCAACTGATTGTGAGGTGATTGCTGGTGTGGGGGAGAAGCCCAAGGGTAAGGTTGAGATGCTTAGCGACGTGAACCAAACTGCTAGCAGTAGGACTGTCCCTTCCGAGTCGGCTGTGCGTGCACAAGCCATTCACTCTTCTGTTATTGGTTCTTCATCTGCTCCCTTACCTCCTGCTGTCTCTTCTTCTCCCTGTTCTTCTTGCATCTCTCTTTTTTGGGAGTGTCAGTATCTTATGAATACTCTCGAGAGATTTGTAGGCGGCAAGAAGAAGCTTAATCTTATTCTAGACCAATCCAAGATTTGCAGATTTAATCAGGGTCTAGGATACGATTTCTATGAGGACATGAGGAAGCATCCACCTGTCATGCTTAGACCCATAGCCGCAGGTGTGATCGAGGTTGAGCCCAGGACCGAGAAAGTTCAATTTAAGTCAGCGGGCTTTGTCCAAGGGATTTCTGACAGCAAGGTGAGTCCACCTGCTACTTCGGCCTCTCAGAAGGTGAAGCCTCACCGTGTTACTTCTACCTCTCAGAAGGTGAAGTACCACTGCACCTTCTGTCAGAAGGATGGACACTCGATCGAGCGATGCTTCAGGCGCGCCAAGATCGCGCGGAGAGATCGTGCTGAGGCTCTTAGGTGTATTTAGAGTCAACCCCAGACCTTGAGTGCCCCTAAGACCCACACGAGGTCTAGGATTGTTCAGCTGGATGGGTTTGGGCATCATCGAGGACTTGGATTTTCTAAGTTTTCTGGCTTTCGTTCTCGATATGCTCCTGGTCGTGACTTCTGCCGTCCTGAGGGTAGCTCTCGTTTCCCCCATCGAGATAGCTACTCATGGCGTGATCGACATGTTGTTGGTGTCTTGACTCGCTTCTCAGTGTGATCAAGCCCAACAATGCCTTCAGTCTACGAGACCGACTGCATTTCTTTGAGTGAGAGAGCCTAGGGTAGATAGAGGTCATCGTGTTTGACTACTTCATCCGCTCGGCGTGTTACTCAAGATTGGGTGCCAAAATCACTCTTGATTTACCCCGAGATCGAGACTTTACTCTCTTGTTGACTCAGTTCATTTGGCGAGGAAGGAAAGGTTTGGCTAGTAGACTCACGGTGTTCACGACACATTACCGGAGACTCCAGTTGGCTTTCTTCCCTTGCTCGTGCTTCAGGTGATGAGACGATCACCTTCGGAGATGCTTCATCTGGGCGCGTCATCGCCAAAGGTACAGTGCGCGTTAATGATTCCTTCATTTTGAAAGATGTTGCCTTGGTTAGTAAGCTGCAGTACAATTTGCTTTCAGTCTCTCAGCTTACCGATGACGGTTTCGAGGTGAGCTTTAAGAAAAACGCTTGCAAATTCTTAATTCTTCGGGTATTCTGGTTTGCGGGATTTCTCGTTATGGGAGGATCTTTCGTGCTGATTTTTCTGAGTCTTCTGGTGATCCTCTCAGGTGTTTAGTTGCTTCTGCGTCCCGCGACCTTTCTTTCTGGCATAGGAGACTTGATCATATTGGATTTGACCATTTGACCCGAGTTAGCGGCCACGACCTCATTCGTGGTTTGCTGAAACTCAAGATGGTCAAAGATCTTGTTTGCGCTCCATGCCGGCATGGCAAGATGGTTGCCGCTTCTCACCCTCCGGTCACAGTGACCATGACCGATGCACCGGGATAGCTGCTCCATATGGACACAGTTGGACCAGCTCAAGTGCAGTTAGCAGGAGGGAAGTGGTATGTCCTTGTCATGGTCGATGACTTCTCGAGGTTTTCTTGGGTGTTTTTCTTAGCCTCGAAGGATGAGACGTTTACACATTTCCGAGGTCTTTTCAGTAGGCTTTCTATTGAGCTCCTGGGTGCCTTACGAGCCATCCGCAGTGAAAATGGCACGGAGTTCAAGAATTCCTACTTTGAGAGGTTCTGTGATGAGACAGGTGTAGAACACCAGTTCTCTTCTCCGCACGTCCCACAGCAGAATGGCGTCGTGGAGAGGAAGAATCGTACCTTAGTCGAGATGGCCAGGACGATGCTCGATGAGTACTCTACACCACGAAAGTTTTGGGCTGAGGCTATAGCTATCGCATGCCATGTTTCAAATTGAGTTTTTCTTCGGGCACACTTGCACTGCACTTCTTATGAGTTGAGATATGGGCAAAAGCCCAGTGTATCTCATTTTCGTGTGTTTGGTTGCAAGTGCTTTATTCTGAAGTTCGGGAACCTAGACAAGTTTGAGTCACGTTCTTGTGATGGTATCTTTCTAGGTTACTTGACTTCTTCGTGGGCTTATCGGGTTTGGAACTACAAGTCTAGTAAAATGGTAGAGACCTATGAGGTGACCTTCGACGAGGCCCGTCCGGGGACTAGGCCTGATATCTCAGGTTCTTTAGAGCAGTCCAAGTCCATCTTTGTGGATGATGAGGACGATGGAGATGAGGGTTGTCTACCCGAACCAGAAGGATTATCGCAGCATGATTGGCTCCCTCTTGTACCTCACTGCCTCGAGACCAGACATACACTTTGCTGTGTGTCTATGTGCTCGTTTTTAGGCTTCTCCTCGCGTATCTCACCGCTAGGCGGTGAAGCGCATCCTTCGGTACCTTCGAGCTACCATAGACTATGGTATCTGGTACTCTTCCTCATCCTGTCTTCCTCTTAGAGCCTACTCAGATGCAGACTTTGCTAGCTGTAGGATAGATAGGAAGAGCACTTCTGGCACTTGCCAATTTATTGGCACTTCTCTCGTTTCTTGGTCTTTGAGGAAGCAGTCCGGTGTTGCTCAGTCCACCGCAGAGGCCGAGTACGTTGTTGTAGCCAGTTGCTGTAGCCAGGTGCTTTGGATGGTCTCGACCTTGCGGGACTTTGGTTTAGTTATCGACAGTGTTCCACTCTTTTGTGATAACACTTCTGCGATTAACATTGCTAAGAACCCCGTGCAGCATTCTCGGACCAAGCACATTGATATCCGATATCACTTCCTTCGAGACCATGTGGAGAAGGGTGACATAGTGCTCCAATTTGTGGAGAGTGACAACCAGTTAGCCGATCTCTTCACCAAGCCTTTGGATAGCTCTAGGTTTTCAGCTCTGCGGGGAGAGCTTGGGGTGGTTTGTCCTTACAGACTGTTGTGAGGGGGAGTTTTGTGCTTCATGTTTTATCTTGTATATTATGCTCATGCTCCTTTCTGTTGCACTGCATATGGGTGCATTTGGGGTTAGTCCTTCTAGCATAGGTTAGAGTTGTTCTCTTGCCTAGCTGCTTAGACTTCTTGCTCTTATCTTGTGATTCTAGGATGCTACTTATTAGCTGTTTCTCTTCTCACTAGGTTGAGCTCACTCACTGCTTATAGGTTCTAGCGAAGGTCGGGCCACCCTCAGGTAGACAGGGTACGTGTTTGCTCCTTAGCGTGTTAGATGATCAGTTGATAGTCCTAGAGTCTCATGGGGTAGATGAGAGTCAGTCTGAGCCATAGTTTTCTCTATATCTTGTCTATGCTTTAAGGACTGCCCTTTTTGTTTTTATTGCCAGCTTCTCGTATTTATTGCTTTGGTTCAGGGGGAGTTCATTTGGGAGCTTCTGGAGCTTAATATTGACTTAACTCAACTTGAACTAAAGTTACATTTCATGTTGAGGGGGAGCTGGATTTTCTTGTATGTCTTTCTGCATTGTAATATAACTACGTTGAGCCTTGATTATTATCCATTTATGACATGTTTACAATGCATTATATCTTGCCATAACTTGTGCTTATTTGCTAGATTTATCATGACTTCATATGTGTAGACTAGCTTTTGCCATGATAAGTTGATTAAGATTGCTTAACTTGAATAAAAACTTGTCATGTTAGTACTCGGGACTAGTCTTTGTTTAGTTATCCTCTTATGATTCATGCCATGTCAAATAGGCTGAGTTGAGTCTTGAATCTTTGTTGAGCGTTAGATTGAGCTATGCTAGGTTCTTGATGTAGCATGAGTTAGTACAATCATTTAAGAAAGCAAAAAGATCTCTTTTGTGTGAAAAAACTTATCTCACCAATACTTTCTCATGAGACGGCTTGCCATTGCACTAGGCATGAACTCAAGAGAAGTTTTGGATGACCAAGACTATCTTCTTAAGCTCATTGCTTGGAGTGGTCGCATAAGGCTTGAGATCTAGCACATGACCTAACAAAAATCTTGGTTGGAAACAATCATGAGTTTCTCAAAGTGAAAATATGTCAATTGTGCTCAATTTGCTAAAATTTCAAAGGTTACAAGTACTTAAACAAATGTTTCACTCTTGAGCTTGTAGCACTCTAATTTGACTCAATACTAGCTTCTTGGTTCCGCTTAGCTTATTGACATGGTTTGCATCATCCTTGGATACCTCTAGCTAGACTATGATCATGGATGACTTGACATGCTAAGAATTTGCACTAAAATTTCAGATTGTGACTTAATTGGTTTAGCTGGCTTATACATGTCTTGTCATGATCTAGGTAGCATGTTTATGTGTTATGGCTTGGTGTAATACTCGATGGTCATCTTGGATAATTCTCATGGCTCTACATGCTTAAAATAATCAAACTTCAGCCATTTCATCCAATTCCATGCCTTATTCTCTCTTTTGCATCCTTGATGTGTTTATTGCCAAAAGGGGGAGAATAGTGGAGAAAAAGCCTTATTCTTGGTTTTCTTGGAGCGTTTGAGGAAAACTTGCTTTTTCTGTCTTTGCTCCTGGTCGACATGGTCATTAGCTTCATTGCCTTCTTTTGGACTATGTTGGACTTTTCAAAACAAACTCAACTTTGTGTTTTTTCTGGGTTTGTCAATATACTCATCAAGGGGGAGATTGAGAGACCATGTGGAGGTGACCACATATGTATGATGAGTAATTGACAAGTATGTTGCAAAGATTGAGTTTGGTTTGAGTGTTCTGTGCCAGGTCGGCATTTGGCGCAGTCGGGTATGGCTGGACGGTCTTATTGCATATTCGTCTTCCCAATTGGTTGTTTGGGCGATTTTATGCTTCATTGATGCTATTTATGCCTTCATGTATCGAGTGGTGCTATTTGATGTGTTTCTTGTCTGTGATGGCTGCAGGACGTCGAGGCAGAGTCGTGGCGAGACACGAGGTGACCAGACTAGGCGCAGATGGCGCTGAGGTCAGAACGGTCGGGATGTGTCGAAGACGGTGGAGACTCGAGGTGGTTGCGAGGCTTGGACGACAAGGAACGCGGAAGCTTCCCGGAAGGTGCAGGAGGGGCGTTTCGGTTAAAACGCAAAGCTGCACGGGTGGAGGCGGTTCCGTTCAGGATTTCGTGGGCGTAACGGGTTGGAGACCCGTTAGCCAAAGGCTATATAAGGAGGAGGTGCCTCCTTGTGGATGCATTGATTCAATGGCTTTGGGAGAGAGTTAGGGTTTGCTAGAGTCAAAAGAAGCTTTGAGAGTTTGTTTTGGCTTTAGGCTTTAGTTGTTGGAGAGTAGTTGAGGGCGGCAGGTTGTGTCTCCTTCGTTCATCCCCTCTCTCTATGTGTGTGTTCCTCCCAAGCAAGCATGTAGTGTGTGTTCTTGAGGCTTAGGGAGTGGGAGAGGATGAGTTGAGACTTCATGTAATCAACCGTTGTTCTAATGTCCATGCGTATGGGGACTCATATGTAATCCTTGTTTGATTAGAATGAAATTTCTGAAGTTTTCTCTCGTACTGCCTCTCTATTCTTTGTTCTTCATTTGGGTGATTTTCTTCTTTTCATGATTTGGGTTTGTTTCTTGCTGAGAAGGTCCAAAATGGATTGCTCTATGTTGGGATAGTGCCTCAAGATCATTTGATCAGTTAAAATCCCAAGAGCCCATCCTTGATTCCGGATTTTGGTTTTTGGTCTCCTCTGTTCTTCTTTTGCCTTCTAGGGTTTTGGTGCAAATCGTGATTCCCTTCATGAGATGGCACGAAACTTGGCATGTTGAGTCCTGATGCTATTAAGAAGCTATCCTCAAAGTTTCGTGGCCAAAGGTTCAAGGATTGGAGAGGAATTTAGATTTTGGTGCTGCCTCTGTTGGTTTTCAGGTTTTTATCCCAAATCTTGATTTCTTGCTTTTTAGTTGAAATTTCTTGGTTCCAATGGTCCCTCTGGTTGTTTGGGATATAATCCTTTTATTCTGGGCAGAGAAATCCAAAAGGGAGCTTCAAATTTCTTTGTAGTTTGAAGTTCTCAGTTTTGCCTGAAAAATTCAGCAGCTGCCTATTCTGAATCCCGAGGAGCGGTCAGACCGCCATTGAACCGGCGGTTAGACCGGGATTTGAAGGGCGATCAGACCGGCCTCGATGAGGGCTGGTCGACCGCCCCGGTTTTTGGCAGATCTTCCTGTCATTACTTGATGCTGCTCTGTTCCTTCTAGTTGGTTTTCAGTTGTTTCTCCAGAGAGTATAAAGCTATCTTTTCTTCATAGATTTCATATCTCTCAGAGAAAAGAAAGTTCGATATCTTTGGGGGTTGATTCTAAAAGTCGACATTCACCCCCCTCTGTCGCCATTTCAGTCCAACACTATGTGTTCATCTCTTTTTACACCATCTCGTTTGGACAATCTGAATAAAGATGATGAATTATGGCAGAACATACAAATCTCTTCACCCTTGTTAGATGAATTTGATATGGTTCGATTGAGATATGATTATATGGATGAACTTTGCTTGATTTCAAAAGTTATAGTTTTGCCCACATGTGCCACCACTACAAGTTTACAACGTCAAAGATTTGAATGTCATAAATGCTTCACTTACATTTGCAAAACAAGTTGCAATAATTACTGTGTGAGAAATTTTGAATTGCTCATTAACATATATGATTACTCTTGGGTTAATAATACAATGAGCTTTTATGATCGCTGCTGTTTTATAAAATTAATTGTGCAACAACGAAGAACTGTTAAAACGGATGACATATACATATACCATGCATACACCTTGGCTTCTTTGTTACCATATTTTCAGCTTATCAAAAGCCGAGGACGGCTTTGTTTGCAAGAAGGGGAGGATGATAAGAACATGCACCCTATGATACAACCATATTCCGATTTTTTTCTATTTTAGCCCTTTTTTTGAAAAATATTCACATTTAGACCCCTGATAGTTTTAATTCCGATTTTGGACCCAGGGGGTTGGAGCCGTGACCCACGGCACCGAGGTAACACATCTCGGCGCCAGGCCCGCACTAGCATGGCGGCCTGCGTGGCGCCGTGGTTAGTGGCGCCGACCTCGGCGCCGTGGGCAGTGGCTCCGAGCTCGGCGCCGTGACTGGTGGCTCCGAGCTCGGAGCCGTGACTAGTGGCGCCGAGGTGTGGAACATTCAGAAATTGTATATGCCCCGTGACTGGTGGCGCTCCAGCTCGGCGCCTTGAAAATAATCCCTAGCTTTTGGAAACATTCGGGTGTCGTGTGTCGTGTTCAATCAATTATGTGAAACATAATTTTCTATTAATTTTTTGGTGTTGTCGTGTTCAATCTGAAAATTTCGGGTGCTAGTATGGTAATAATGTTTGTAACTTTTTTCCTAAGCAGGGAACTCCGATGGTCAAACACTAATTGTTAGAGAAGGGGATAATGGTGTTGCTTATTCATGGAATTCAAAAGAGCTAAAATGGGACAAGGTAAGAACCTATGTGCCTTAGACTTTTCTAAAATGATACAGCTAGGCAAACACAATAGAGTGCATAATAATAGGATTACATAGACCGTAGATAACATAAAGAAATGCAACGTGGGTGTTTAATTCTCGACTTGCATGGCTTCTCCCTAATTCAGCAGAACGTTCTAAGCACGTGGCATGTGGAACTCTGTACTTGTAATGTTCAGAACTCGACCACTAGTCCTAACATGCCTTAGGGAATATAATTTGCTGGGTCTATTACATTTTGTCTACTGGGTGTAGCGTGGTTGTTTCCCCTTTTTCTCGCGCCTTGAAGATGGCTCCGCTGCATCCTTCGTCCTGTTACGCTTGGTCTTGAGAGCTGCCTCACGAGCTTGAAGCTCTTCTTCCTGACGCTTGATGGCTGCTTCACGCAGTCTTAACTGCTCCCGCCTCCTTTGCAGCTCATCCTCCTTGCCCTTTAGACGGATTTGGTCCACCCTCATGCAGCGCTCTTGCTCAAGCCACATCTGTCGTTCCACCTCGCGAGCCTGAGTCATCTTGACAAAGTATTGTCCTTTGTTTTCCACCTCCATTGGCCGGTTGCGTGGCCATGCGGCGGCACCGATCCACCCATTCGATGAACCGCAAGCCTATGTGTGGCGTGGTAGATGTCACGGATCAAGTTGAAAACGATAACAAGAAACAAAGGATTTAGTTGTCGTCGTTACCATGAAGTCGTCATCAGTGCCGACACTTGAAAACCTACGGCCGTAGTTGGCTCGTTATGCGGATCCGTGCAGACGCACAACATCGTCCTAAAGCCGCAATGGCACTTCGGGCGCTCATGCCACTCCGGCACTCCAAATGGGTCGGACCTCCAGGAAGACATTGTTGTGTAGTAGTATTGTGATGGCTAGAGGAGGAGATGTGGTATGGAAGACATAGGAGTCCTTTATGTAGACAGGTTATCTGGTGCAGTGGGCATAGTCCATGGAGAGGACATATTCGCTTTTTCAAGATTCCAGTGTAGCAATAAATGTTCCTATGTAGGCTTTTCAGAGCCTGTAGTCTCGTAATAAATTCATAGTTCGTAGCCTTTTCAGTTGATTGTAGGAAACAGTTCGTTGGCTTTTTCAGGATTCCAGTGTAGCAATAAATGTTCCTATGTAGGCTTTTCAGAGCCTGTAGTCTCGTAATAAATTCATAGTTCGTAGCCTTTTCAGTCGATTGCAGGAAACAGTTCGTAGGCTTTTTCAGGATTCCAGTGTAGCAATAAATGTTCCTATGTAGGCTTTTCAGAGCCTGTAGTCTCGTAATAAATTCATAGTTCGTAGCCTTTGCAGTCGTTTGCAGGAAACATAAATTCATTGCAGGAATTATAGAACCACAAAGTACAGACTACGGATTCGTACACAAATATCACATGAATATAACATATACACATATATACAACAAGTAGCTCATTATAACGTGCCTCCTAGCTCATTACAACATATATACAACGACTTTTAAGCCCAACCACAAGCCTACACATAAGTATCACTGCCTCCTAGCCTTACCCTTACCCTTACCAAGGGCGTCGGTGCCTGGAGTGTAACGGCTAGGCTCGCGGCGGCGTCTGCGTGGTAGAGGCTGTGAAGGCTGAGTCGAAGGAGCCTCTACGAGCTGAGATGGGCCTATCTCATCGTAAGTCTGCTGCTCCGCCTCATCCTCATCCTCACCTCCCTCGTCAGGGAAAGTGTCGCTCCTCGTGGGGGATGAGCTCTGCCCCGTGTATGACCCTCGCCGCGTCGGGTCTGCAAGTCGTGTTGAAGGCATGTCTACGTCCCTCGCCGCGCCTGTGCTGCAACCACAACGACCAGCCGCACGACGTAGCCGACCTACTAGCCTCTGTCATCCAACATTTTGTTAACCAACAAGATACGAAGATATTAGGTACTAATTTTGTGAGTGGCTTTGTCGAAGCTTACCTCTAGGAAGCTACGCGTCCTGACATCGCCGACTGTCCTGGAGAAATGCTCTATGTCCTGTACGGATTGCTTCAGAGTGTTGCCCTGCAAACAAGCAAAAGAATGGATAATTTGCTATATGTAGTGGTATTTATGTCTATTGGAAAATAAGCTATGAGATTGAACATTACCACACGGTTCAGGACTGGTGCTATCTCCACCTGCGTCCCAAGTCGAGTAGACTGGTCGTAGGGCATGTCTTCGTCGTCGGAGGACTCAATGTCGGCATAGTCATCTTGAGTCCATTGTCCCTTAAGCTTGGACCGCGTCGCATGCTGGTACCAAACTTGGTACCGCGGAAGTGCTCGTTGGTTGTGCGGCTCGTCGCTTTGGCCCACGTGGTCCGAAAGTGTCCCCACTCCTCAACGCGTACGCGTGGTGGTCTTTGCTCCAAGTCTGTGACCTTCTTCGTCGCCGGCGATCAAATCGCATGTCACATAAACCAAACGTTGAAATTAGAAAAAGCTCGTGCAATTGGAATCCAAGGTTAGAATTGAAATTGCATGCCACTTACTTGTGCAAGGCCACGCAGCGTGGAGAACGGCGCTACTGGCCACAGCCGCCTCATACCAAACTGGCGTGCAACTCTATGTGGCAGGTGATACTCAACAGCATTGAAACAGATTAGGGGGCACCTCATCCTGTAGAGGGCCTCGTCTATGCTGCACACTACGCTGAACTGAATAGCCTCCACCTCTTGCTCGGCGTACGGCTCCCACTTAACCTGCATAGCAACAATTTACTTGTAAGGTCATATACTAACAAATGAAAATCACGATACCAAATGGAATTAACTTACATTGGAGGCCGTGAGCGCATCTATCTCGTTCGTGTACTCTAGGTAGGCCCTCTTCGTCCTAGCGTAGGGAACTGAGACCTGGTCCCAAAGATATGCAAGTGTCGGACGTCGACGAAGAGGAACCTCTGCAAACCATGGACGAGGAGGCAAACTCGTGGGATGACCAACTGGTAGATGACACCACATCCACAGCTGGAGGAGGTAGCGGCAACCACCTACTGTCGAGTTCGCCGAACTCCGACGACACGCCTCGCAGAGGTGGCGGTAAAGGAACGCCAACACCCCGGAAGCCCAGCTGTACTGCCCCGCCGTGTCCCAGTCAGTGAGGCAGTGGATGTACATCCACGACGCGCTGTCCCCCGTTCCGTCGGGGAAGAGAACGCAGCCAAACAAGTGCAGGATCCATGCTCTGCAATTATATGTAAAATGATATTAAATCAAACTATGTCAATTTTAGAAAAAAGCTCGATTAGACGACGAGTTGGCTCGATATCCACCCCTACCTGCAATAGTAGGCAACTGTCTGCTCGTCCTCACCTGCAGGACACACTGCGAAAGTATGCCGGAGCCAAGTGATTGGAACTCCAGAAGTGCGATGGCCTGCCTCAGGAGGAAGCTCTCTCCCGAGGAAGGCCTCTATTCGGGCTCTCCAACCAGCAGGTACGCACGGTCCGATCATTGGACGGCCGTGAATGGCGACACCAAGTATCTTCTGAGTGTCCTCGAGCGTAATAGTCATCTCCCCGAAAGGGAGGTGGAAGCTGTGAGTCTCTGGCCTCCACCTACATGATACAAAAAAGAGGACTACATGTCAGAGAATTTGAGGCGCACATAGCCGATAAACAATGAACATGCAAGTGGAGCAATGGTTTAGGAGAATACCATCAACTTGATGCGGTGATGGCGAGAGGTTGAAGGTGGGCAACCCACGGCGAACTGGTAAGAGATGGCGTCTAGGCCAGCCCTCTCCAGGAAGGGAGTGTACCTCTCGTCGTACCGCATGTCCAGGAACCTGTCATGGGTTCGAGGACGAAGGATGGGCAACTCCTGTATAGAATACACCAATTTTTTTAGTTAATGCATCAACATAAATAATTAATTGTACAAGTAGTGATGAAGGAAGTACCCTCCCCTCGCGGTGAGCCGTCCTCGGTGGTTCTCCTCAGAGTGCGGTGTAGCAGTGCAATTGCGCCATCCTACAAAAAAATTGAATTTGTCACCCAACATAGAAGTAAACAAAAATTTGAACATGCATAAAATATGGAAATAATAAGAAATTAAACAAGAAACATAGCAAATTGCATACGGGAAAACAACTAGACAAACTATGAAACATAACGAACAACAAGCACTCGCACCTGACTAAGTGGCCAATGGCATGTGCGTGATTTGTGGCCAAGTATACCACATTTGCTACATTGGTTCTGCTCGGGGTCAGTAAGAAAGAGGGTTGCTCTCCCTCGCCTCGTTCTTCCTGGAAGCTGATCCATAACCATCTTGTGTCTCGTCCTCTTCCTGGTTCCACGTTTGTTCCAACGGCTACCCGGATCCGCAATGTATTTGGGCCCGGTGTATGGTGGCCACTCTCCCTCATCCCAGTAAGGCTCGAAACGGGGAGACCACGTAAGCACAAGGTTGTCAACACTGAACTCCTGAGGTATCTTGCTCTCGTAGTCAAAGTTGCGATGCCTTGCTGCTGCCACATAATGAGAACAAGGAAAGTGGTACTGCCTCGGTTTACCACATGTGCATGAGAAATCAATAAGGACAACCTTATGCCTCCTCGTTGGCCGGTGTCGGGACCCAGGATTGCCAAACCCGGACCCTCTGTGTATTACAGCACTAGTCCCAGATCAAAGCTAGTGCACACAGCTAAACAGAATGGAAAACATCACCATCAACGATTTATTACAATAATTAAGAGTACTGACCACAAGGTCGCATTATTACAATAGAGGTTTAAGACCTCGCACACAAGAAACACAGCGGAAGCAAAAGATAACTCGATGACGACCCATCAATACGCCACAGGCAATTGACTGGGGAAACGCAACCTAGTTCTCCGGGAAGAATCCATCACATCCACAAGCGAAGCAGTAGTCGTAGTCACCTTCTTGAGCTTCAACTTCTTCTGAGATTTATTTTTGAGTGTAGCATGTGAGTACATAAAGTACTCCGCAAGTCTTGGGAAAAATGCATAGATGCAAGGCTTGACAAAGGAAGGCTATATGGCTCTTTTGCACAAAGCAATATTTTAATTTCGATTGCTACTAATTATTTTCGAAGGCATCAATTTAATAAGGTAAATGATTTTAACAGAACTAACAATTATACTCTAGTGAAGGTTCCATCCACCAACACTAGCTTAATCACTTCCAATCGAACAGTTAATATTGCGGGTTACATCCACCCTCTCTGCTCCAAGCGCCAGATTCCCTTCCGAGAGTTCCTCCACTCTCGGAGTACAAATTTTTATTTTTAAACCAAAACCAGAAATCTACCATGTGAATGCATTCCTTGCCGCCCTTGACCGTGGGCACGGCTATTCGAATAGTTTTACACTGCAGAGGTTGTACAACTTTACCCACAAGAGATAAATTATCCTAAAAGTCAACACGCTTCCTTTGGCATGAGACCGGATAAAATATCACAAAGCCTTTACCTTACTCTAATCTAGCTAGATACCACCCGCTGAGGTTTCACCGCAGGTAGGCTAACTGCCCGAACCGAAGCCCCCTCTTGCGCCATATGAGTACAGTAAATCCCTGTCCCTCACTGTGAATAACCAGTCCATCCCTGGCACCCACTTTCCACTGGTGGCACCTAAACTAGACTATCATAAGTTATTCAGCTAGGTCGTACCCATATAGACTTGTGGTTGTACGGTTAATGCTCAGTCTGGACAAACACAAGCGTCGGTCCTTATTTGACTAGGGTGGAACATACACTTAACAAGTTCTCGTGCTAACTGCACCAAGCCAAACCAACCATCCACCCTAATCTAAACCAACTTCCACATTTTATTTTATTTTAAAAGAACAGTGGCAACTCCAATTACCACAAATTTTCATAAACACAGGGGTTCTATAAATCATAAATTCCCATTTTCAAGATTTCTAAAGTATTGAATTGCAGGTTTAAGCATTATACTACCATACTAACATCAACAAGTAATTAAATTCTCTCATTAATGAGACAAAGGGAATTCTATGGTGACAAGAGTACATGGCATTCAATTTCAATGGAGGGCATAGCAAGTTGGAATAACTAGTTCCTAATGATTTGAACTAATACTTTATGTAAATAGCAATGCACATAATTTAAAATAATTTGAAAACATTTCAAATCATGGGTTCAAGATGATCAAAGGAGACTTGCCTTCTTGCAGATTCTCTGGGTCTTCTTGCTGTTGGGTGGAGAGGTCTTCTTCAACGTTGGATTCTACGCACGAGAGAAAAGCAACAAAACAAATAAATTCAAATAAAAATACAACTAAACTCAAAAATTCAAATGGAGGCCATGGCTGGAGAGATCATGATTTTAGATGAATTTAGAAATTTGAATGGCTGAATTTGGAGTTAAAATGAGAAAGTTATGCTCATTTGAAAATCTCAGATTTGAATAAATCTAGAAATTCCCAAATTTCTAACAGGTGGGGCCCATGGGATATTAGATTTTAATTTCTATTTTTATTCGAGAGATCGCAGGTGGGGCCTTTGAACAGTAACCATGCAGCGGTCAGCGACATGTGGGACCCATCGACGATGAGCCCATCGACTCAACCTTTGACACGTGGGACCCATCTGGACTCGGGCCCACTTGTCGAGACCAAGACCGAGAGGTGGGGCCCGGGCGATGGCAGCGCAGACGAGACGCGGCGACATGTGGGCCCACTTGTCGCGCGAGATTTAAAAGAATGGCTCGACCTAGCGTGCGGGCGGGGCTCGAGCAGCGCGCAGAGGGAACCGAGTTAGAAAGAGTAACTGATCGGGCGCAGGAGGCGTTGCCTACCCAATATGGGTAGGTAACCCTCTTGAGTACTACCGCCGAGGGACAGGCGGCCGTGGAGCCGGAAGCGATGGCGCGGCGAGGAGGCGGAGAGGTTCAGCGTGCGTGATATGTAACCACAGTGCGGAGGGTCCGGTTTGAGGGGTCGGCGAGGCTCGGGACAAATGGTGGTGGCGCGGCGAAGAAGTGGCGGAGGTGGTTCGGGAGCTCCGGTGCGGAGGCGCTCCGACGACGGGAAGAGGTGGCCGAGGAGTCGGGTAGGTTCGCGTGGGCGCGGTGATGCTCGGAGTGGCGACAGTGGCCTCTGGGGTTCACCGAGGCGACGGCGATTGCTCGCCGGAGCTCTTACCTGGCGCGCACGGGGAAACTCGCGATGCGGCGCTCGGGCTCGGGAAATCGAGAGGGGAAGAGCGGAGGAGGTGAGGCGGTGAGAGAGGAGGCCGATAGGGGTATTTATAGGGCTCGGGGAGGGATGAGGCGGCGGGAATTCCTCGCCGAAGTCGACGGCCGGTGCTCGGTTTGAATTGGGGATAAGCCGACGGAGGCGACGCGGAGTCCGGGCTTTTAGGGGATAAGCAGCGTATCTCCCCGGGAATTCAAATCCCTGAACGAATTGAAGATTGAGGCAGAGTTCGGGAGAGAGAGAGAAAGGAGGGAGAGTCCGGCGTCCACGCGGGGACGAAGGACCTGACCGGCGGGGCCCGCGGTCAGTGAGAGGAGAGATACGGGGTGCGAGCGGTGCGGATGGGAGCCGCGTGGCTTGGAAGGAAAATCGAGCGGTGGATGGCTTAAGTGGGAGGGGCGGTGGATCGAGGTCGGCGCCAAGACGCGACTCATCCGAGCCGTCCACGCGTCGCGAGGAGGGGAAGGCGGGTGCCGGTGACAGCCAGGCCCGCAGCGGCGAGGAAGGGAAGGGGCGGCCGGGATTAGCAGAGCGGCGACGTGGGCGGTCTGGGCCGTCCACGTGTCGCCGAGAGGAAGGGAGGAATTTTATTTTGATTTTGATTTTATATTTTTCAAAAATGCTAGGAAACTATTTAGGCCTCGAAAAATATGAAAATACCCCAAAATTCAGAAAAATTCACGAAGCTTCTCGGACATATTTTGGACTAAGCAAAATTATTTCCAGCTCTGTTGGTATTTTATTTTATATTTTTAATTACTTTTAAATTCTAAAAATAGGTTTTTAAATTCTAAAAAATCCAGAAAGGCAAATAAAAGCCAAGTAAAATCCAACTACTTTAAAATAATTAATTTGAATTTAAATTTTTCCAGAAAGCAAATTTTGGGATGTGACAGCCGGAGCTCTCCATCGGTCGTTGTACCACCCCTTTCTACAACCTCGTAAGTGCCCGTGGCATTGTCAAAATAATGTGCCTCATGTGCCTCAACCCTCGCCTTTGCCTTTTCAAGGTGGCGCTTCGGTTTTGGCGCCCATCTCACTTGTTTACTCTGTAGCACCATTGCATGTGCGTGTCTTTCGTTGAACCAGGCAACAAGCTTGTAAAAGGTGAAGGATACGATAGCATTGACGGGCATACCACGTATACCCCTAAGCAAATTATTGAAGGATTCGGCCATGTTGCTTGTCTGAAACTCGTACCTCCAGCCACCATCGTCATGAGCCCTTGTCCATTTGTCGACATCTCTCATCAATCCCGTCAACCACTGTCTACCTTCTGCGTTTGTTGCAGTACTAAGCTGCTCCAACTTCTCCTGGAAGAACTTGACCTCAAGCATTCGAGCGACCTCCTCGAACAGATGAAAGTTATCCTTCGTACCATCCTTACGGAGTAGATTCTCGGCAAGATGCCGAGTGCACCAACGGTGGTGCAAAGCTGGATACCCGGTATCCGCTCTGTCACGGCATAAGTATGCCCTGGTGTCTATCAGATATGACACCAACCTCCCTACCAGGGCCAACCACGTGCCTCGAGCGAGCCGCAAGAACCATCCCCGGTGTCTTTGTTCTCCTCTCAGCAAAGCAAATGCCAAAGGAACCAACGCGTTGTCTGCCGTCACGAAATGGCTATCAGTGTGCCCGGTACTTGCCAAGAAGAAACGCACCGTCAATGGAGAAGACGGGACGACAATGCCAAAAGGCCTCGATGGAGTGAGCAAAGCACCAGAAAGCACAAAAGAATATCTGCATCCCATCTTGTGTCCATTCGTTCAGTTTTGGGACGAACTCATAATGCATGCCTGGATTAACTGCTTTGATTGCATTGAAGAGTGCTGGCAACTGCAAGTACCCATCTTCCCAGTCCCCATATATCATCTTCCAGATGCGTTGCTTTGCCCTCCATGCTTTCCCATACCTTATCTCGTATCCAAATTTCTCCTTAACAATCCCAGCAAGTGTCTTCACCTTCCTATTGTGTTCTCCCATTACTATGTGCCACAATGACTTGGCAATAATGGTAGAGGTCAACTGTCGATGCTTCTGTTTGAGCTCTGCTTCGGCACAAGTGTGTGGGCCAACGATTCTTGTGATCTTGAACTTTCCGTGTCCTTACATTTCCTAGCACAAACCCTCCATTCATATGTTTCCTTCTCGCACACAACTGTACCTCCGCTCCACATAAGAATGCCTCACCTTGAATGGCCTTTACGAATCATCGAATACTCCTGCAGACCACCTTTTCAATGCTGAAAAGTCCTCAAACACCATGCCCTTCTCAATTGTCATGCTTGACCTGGCCTCAGGAGCATCTAGCAACACGTCATCCCTTCCTTCTGCATAAGCCTCATGGGAATGCCTAAGATCGCTGAATTCATGAACTGATGGATCCCGGCCAGGAGAAGAAGCTAAATCTTATTCTAGACCAGTCCAAGATTTGCAAGTTCAATCAAGGTCTAGGATATAATTTTCTTGAGGATGTTAGGAAGCATCCACGTGTTGTTCTCAGACCCATAGTATTAGGTGTGATAGAGGTCAAGCCAGAACCAAGAAAGTTGAGTTCAAATCTACTGGCTTTGTCCAAGAGATCTCTGACAGTAAGGTGGTAACACCTGTTGCTTCGACCTCTCAGAAGGCGAAGTCCCATCATGCTACTTCTACCTCTCAGAAGGTGAAGTGTCATTGTACCTTCTGTCAGAAGGATGGACATATGATTGAGAGATGCTTCAGGCGCGCCAAGATCATGCGGAGAGACCGTGTTCAGGCTCTTAGATGTATTCAGGGTCAACCCCAGACCTTGAGTGCACCTAAGACCAACATGAGATCTAGAGTTGATCATGTTGATGTGTTTGGGTAGCATCAAGGACTTGGTTTTTCTGAGTTTTATGATTTTTGTCCTCGACATGCCTCTGGACGTGGCATCCGCCGTCCTGAGGGTAGATCTCCTTTCCCCCGTCGAGATAGCTACCCGCGGCAGGATGAGCATGTTGCTGGTGCTTTGACTCGCTACTCCATAGCAGTCAAGCCCAACAACAGCTTCAGGTCTGCTCATAGACCTTTTGGCTTTCTGAGCGACGGAGAGCGTAGGGCAATTAGAGGTCAGTCATGTGTGACTACTTCTTCTGCTCGTCGTGTGACTTAGTATTGGGTGCCAAAATCTCTTCTGATTTATCCCTGTACTGAGCCATCCCTCCCTTGTTGACTCAGGTTCGCCGGGCAGAGAAGGGAGAGGTTTGGCTTGTAGACTCCGGCTGTTCTCGACACATGACTAGAGACTCCCATTGGTTCTCTTCCCTAGTCCGAGCTCCAGGTGATAAGACGATCACCTTCGGAGATGCCTCTTCTTGGCACGTCATCGCTAAAGATACTGTGCGTGTTAATGATTCTTTCATTTTAAAATATGTTGCCTTAGTGAGTAAGCTGCAGTATAATTTGCTTTTGGTTTCCCAGCTTACCGATGATAGTTTCGAGGTGGGCTTTAAGAAAAATGCTTACAAAATTCTTGATTCTTCGGGAAGTCTAGTTTGCGGGATTTCTAGATATGGGAGGATCTTTCGTGCTGATTTTGTTGAGTCTTCTGGTGATCGTCTCAGGTATTTAGTTGCTTATGAGTCCCATGATCGTACTTTCTGGTATAGGAGACTTGGTCATATTTGATTTGACAATTTCCACGATCTCATTTGTGGTCTGCCTAAACTTGAGATGGTCAAAGATCTAGTTTGCGCTCCTTGTCGGCATGGCAAGATGGTTGCCGCTTCTCATCCTCCAGTCACAGTGACTATGACTGATGAACCAGGATAGCTGCTCCACATGTACATAGTTGGACCATCTAGAGTGCAGTCGGCAGGAGGGAAGTTGTACGTTCTTGTTGTGGTTGATAACTTCTCGAGGTACTCTTAGGTATTTTTCTTAGCCTCGAAGGATGAGACATTTACCTATTTTCGGGGTCTTTTTAGTAGGCTTTCTATTGAGCTCCTGGGTGCATTACGAGCGATTCGCCATGACAATGGCACGGAGTTCAAGAATTCTTACTTTGAGAGGTTTTGCGATGAGACAAGTGTAGAGCACCAATTCTCTTCTCCGCACGTCCCACAGCAAAATGGCGCCGCGGAGAGGAAGAACCGTACCTTGGTCGAGATGGGCAGGACGATGTTTGATGAGTACTCTACACCTAGGAAGTTTTAGGTTGAGGCGATAGCCACCGCGTGCCATGTTTCCAACAGAGTTTTTCTGAGGGCACACTTGCATCGCACTTCTTATGAGTTGAATTATGGGCGAAAGACCAGTGTCTCTCATTTTCGCGTGTTTGGTTGCAAGTGTTTTATTCTGAAGTTTGGGAACCTAGATAAGTTCAAGTCACGATCCTGTGATGGGATTTTTCTAGGTTACTCGACTTCTTCGTGGGCGTATAGGGTCTGGAACTGCGAGTCTAGCAAAATAGTAGAGACCTGTGAAGTGACTTTTGATGAGGCCAGTCTGGGGACTAGGCCCGATATCTCAGGTTTTGTAGAGCAGTCTAAGATCATCTTTGTGGACGATGAGGAGGATGGAGATGAGGGTTGTCTACCCTATCCAGTTCTTCCTCCCCTTGTTGTGCATGCTTCTTCCACTGCACCTCGAGGATATCCGCCCATGCCTTCCACATCTTCTGGAGTTAGTGGCTCTGTTCCTACCTCGTCAACTCATGAGGTAGAGGCCACTTCTTCCTCTCATCTAGGACCTCCCCGTCATATCCAAAAAGATCATCCTTCAGAGTAGATGATTGGAGATCACTTTCAGCGAGTCACACGCTCAAAGTCTGGCATGTCTCACTTCTGTCTCCACTCTTCCTTTGTTGCCTCTTTCGAGCCCAAGGATGTTAATCATGCTCTTTCTGATGAGTCTTGGGTCAATGCCATGCATGAGGAGTTAGAGAACTTTGAGAGGAACAAGGTCAGGTCGCTTGTTGAGCCGCCTAGAGGTCATAATGTCATAGGTTGTTGGATCGAAGTTGGCAACAGAGGGGGTGAATGTCGGCTTCTTTAAAAAACGACCCCTCAAAAGTACCCTTGAAAGAATCTCCAATCCAATAGCTATGAAAGCTATGAAATGAAGCTCAAAAGTCTTACTGGAACCTCAAGCTAACTGAAAGAAAAACAGAGCAAAAAGACTAAAACAAAGCATGAAGCGTAAACCAAAAAACCAGAATAAACCAGTGCTCAAACATCTCTGGCCGGTCTAACCGCCCTGGCTGGGCCGGTCTGACCGCCTGGCCAGGGGCGGTCTGACTGGAATGATTGGGCCGGTCTGACCAGGATTGTGCGGCCGATCTGACCGCTTTGAGAGTGCCGGTTTGACCACCTCACATATTCCGGTCTGACCGTCAAAAGTAAACCAGTCTGACCGGCTAGCTGATAACAGGGCAGGCAGAGAGCAAATTGTTGAACCCGACTGGACAGAGATTACAGAAAATGGAGACTTTGGCCAAGAAGAAGAATTGCAGTTGTTTCCCTCTGGCCAAAGAAGCACTAGCCTATTCTAAATAGTTGAATGACCTCTGGAAATGAAATTGCACATCTGAGAGACAAGAATTCAAAGATTTAGCTAAAACCTGAAAATGAGTACAGGATGAAGCTATTTTCAGATTACTCAACATCCCCTAACTCTTTGCCCAAGAAACTTTGCAACCAGCTTAGCAAGGCTCTTAAGACTTGAAAGACCAAATTTCATGCCAACTCATGAGGGGAATCAAGAGATTCCATCTTCCCCTGCATGGAAACCCTAGAAAAATATGAACAGAGGAAATGCGTAAAAAGGAATCTTTAAAACTCCTGTTGTGCTCTTGGGAGTTTGTTTGATCAAATAATCTTGATGCATCATCCCAACATAGAGCAACCCATTTTGCACCTTCTAGGCAAGAGACAACTTCAAATCACAAAAACACAGAAATCAGGCAGAGTAGTAGCACGAAGAAGAAAACTGGAGACAAGCAAACCAAGTCAAATTGATTCATCCCCATGAATGATTGAGTACAGAGGAATGATTACAGCAGAGAATCAACACTCCATCCCCATACAAGCTTTGAGAATCAAGAACACTACATGCTTGTCCTGGAAAAACACACACACGCAGGAGACAAGAACCACCAGAGCCCTGCTCTCTCCTACCAACTCTCAACCACTTAAAGCACAAAGCATAACAGCCCACACAAAGCAAAACCAACCCCCAAAAGACTTGAAGACCATGCAGGAGACACCCTCCTTTTATAGCCTCCCACTAATGGATTTGCCTCTCTCTTTACCTGCTAAGCCTCAACAATTCTAGTGCTTTAACCATAATTCGCTTCCCTTAGTGAAGCTTTGCGTATTCCCCAAAACGCCCCTCCTGCACCTTCCGGGAAGCTTCCTCCTTTCTTGCCTTGCAAGCCTCGCAGCTACCTCGAGCCCTCACCATCTTCGGCACACCTCGACCGTTTTGACCTCGACACCACCCGCGCCTAGTCCAGTCATCCCATGCCTCGCCATGACTCCACCTCGACGTCCTGCAGCCATCATAGACAAGAAACACATCACATAGCACCGCTCGACACATATAAACACAATTAGCATCAATGAATCGATCTCAAGCATAAAATGACCCAAGCAACCAATCGGGAAGAATAATACGCCTCAAGCTCGAACAATCAAACCTGACTGAGGCAAATGCTATCATGGCATGAAACGCACAAACCAAACTCAATCTTTTCAACATACTCATCAATTACTCATCACAAGCATGGGGTCATAACCACATGGTCTCTCAATCTCCCCCTTGATGAGTATATTGACAAACCCAGAAAAAGCATAAAGTTGAGTTTGTTTTGAAAATGAAAAGAGAGTCAAACATGGTCCAAAGGAAGAAAATGATGCGAATGACCATGTTGACACAAGGAGCAAAAGAAAGGGCAAGTTTTCCTCAAAGCTCCCAAAGCTCCCATGAAAGCGAGCACACAGACATACAGAGAAGTGTATGTCCGGTCTCGAGGCAGTGAGGTACAAGAGGGAGACAATCATGCTACGATACTCCTTCTAATCAACAGGCTCACCGTCCACATCTGGGTCAAGAGAAGCTGTGAACACCATGGGAGTTGACACAGGCTTACCATCACTCATGTCAAAGCGTCTCAGGAGGTCACGAGTGTACTTGCCCTGATGCAAGAAAGTACCCTCCTGAGTCTGCTTGATTTGGAAGCCAAGGAAGAAAGTCAACTCGCCCATCATGCTCATCTCAACTCGGTGCTCATGACATCCGAGAACTGTGAAACGAGAGCATGGGAACAGCCGCCAAAGATGATGTCATCCACATAAATCTGGACAAGCAGGTGGTCAGTGCCATGCCGGCGAATAAACAAGGTCTTATCTACCTTACCCACCTCAAAACCATGACTCAACAAATAGGACTTAAGCCTCTCATACCAAGCTCTGGGGCCTGCTTAAGTCCATACAAGGCTTTGGAAAGCTTGTAGACATGGTTTGGGTATTTGGGGTTCTCAAAACCTGGAGGCTGTCTCACATAGACTTCTTCCTCAATAAACCCATTAAGGAAGGCACTCTTGACATCCATTTGGTATAGCTTGAAACCCTTAGAAGCTACGAAAGCAAGCAGGATTCTAATGGCCTCAAGTCTAGCTACTAGGGCAAAGGTCTCCTCAAAATCTAGACCCTCAACCTGGGAGAAGCCCTGAGCTACCAGTCTAGCCTTGTTTCGAATAACCACCCCATCCTCACTCTGCTTGTTCTTGAACACCCACTTAGTCCCAATGACATTGTGACCTCGAGGGGGCTCAACAAGCAAACATGAGTCAAACAGAGAGTAAAGGCTCAGTACTGGGATAAATCAAGAGTGATTTTGGCACCCAATACTGAGTAACACGTCGAGCAGCAGAAGTAGTCAAACACGACTGTCCTCTAACTACCCTACACTCTTTGTCGCTCAAAGAAGCAGAAGGTCTGTGAGCAGACCTTAAGCTGTTGCTGGGTCCGACTGCTACAGGAGAGCGAGTCGGAGCACCGGCAACATGCTGATCATGCTGCGGGTAGCTATCTCAATGGGGAAACGAGATCTACCCTCAGGACGGCGGAAGTCACGAGCAAAGGCAAAACGAGGACAAAAATCAGAAACACCGGAAAAATCAAGTCCTCGATACTGCCTAAAACCCTCAGAGTGATCAACCCTAGACTTCGCGTTGGTCTTAGGTGCACTCAAGGTCTGGGGCTGACCCTGAATATGCCTAAGAGTTGCAACACGGTCTCCCTGCGCGATCTTGGCACGCCTGAAGCATCGCTCGATCGAGTGTCCATCCTTCTGACAGAAGGTGCAATGATACTTTACCTTTTGAGAGGTAGAAGTAGCACGATGAGGCTTCGCCTTCTGAGAGGCCGAAGCAGCAGGTGGAGTCACCTTGTTGTCAGAAATCCCTTGGACAAAGCCCGCCGACTTGAATTGAACTTTTCGCCTGGCTTGACCTCGATCACACTCGCGGCTATAGGTCCGAGCACGGCGGTGGATGCTTCTAACATCTGCGTAAAATCATATCCTAGACATTGATTGAATTTACAGATCTTGGACTGGTCTAGAATAAGATTTAGCTTCTTCTTGCCTCCTACAAACCTCTTGAGAGTGTTCATAAGATACTGACACTCCCGAAAAGAGAGGTGCAAGAAGAGCGAGGGGAAGAAGAGGCAGAAGGTAAGGGAGCAGAAGAATAACCAATAGCAGAAGAGTGAATGGCTTGTGCATGCCGGTAGGACTCGGAATGGACAAATCCTCTCGCTAGTCAAGTGGTTCACGTCGCTAGGCGTCTCTACCTTACCCTTGGGCTTCGCCCACAAAGAAGACACACATTACAAGGTATGTGGCTTCTCTAGAAGATCCTTAGTTAGCTTCACACATTTTTCATCTAATTCAATCAAGTCAGATTTTAGTTTGCTACAATTAATGCATGGTGAGCTAACAGGATCCTTAGAAGCATATTGAGCCAATCTATTGTTATCATCAACCAATTCTTGAAACTGTTTGGAGACAGATTCAAGTTCAGCAGTAAGCTTGGGACAATTCACACATGAAGCAATAGGCTCAAGTAGAAAAGCTTGTAATTCAGCAATTTTATGATCTGCCTGTTTTAAGTTCATCTTCAAATTATTACAACTTTCACAAGTCTCGGGCAGATCGAGCAATATGGTATAAAGACCTCTAAACGCATTGTCCTTATCTTCACATGAGGTGCAAGATGTAGTCTCAACAACAGTAGATGCAGGAGTAACAATCCTACTCATCTCTAGTTCAGCCAAAAGACTAACATTCTCCACCTTAAGCATGTCAAGCTCAGAAGACAAACTATCATGAGAGGTCCTTAATTTCTCCATGTCACCAAGCAGAGCAGTACATACATCACAATCGTCACGGGAGGGAGCAGATCTAAGTGAAGTAAGCTCCTGTGACAAGCTCTCTACTTCCTTCTCCAACTCGGTAACCCTAGCTCTAGATCTAGCATGGAATTTTCCTAGCTTAAGAAAAGCATCATTAAGCTGGCCGTAGAAAGGTTATACCTCATCGGAGTCAGAATAGAGCTCGCTGTCGCTGATCTCGCCCTCAAGGGCCATGAAGCACATGCCGGAGAATTCGTTAAAGGAATGCGCGTAGGCTACGAAAGCAGAAAACAAAACTTTTCTGCCGTGCACACAAGGATACCATGCTAAGGAGGGATCATGGATCGTTACTGTTGTAGGGGTGGCCCCCACCTAAGCCCAGCTTGCCTGTTAGGGGAATGTAAGGCCCGAAATGGGACATGTATAATGACACAAGTACCCTTGAGGGGAATCCTCGGGTGTAAGGGCATAATTGTAAAAGCAATCCCCATGTGGACATATATATACAACACAGGCCATGGGGAGAAACCCCTAAGCCATTACTCACCTAACTCTCCACTACCATACTCTCTTCCTGTCTGGTCCTGTCGTTGGCGCCGTCCGTGGGGAGGACAGGAGCAAGCCGCAAAATCCGGCGGCAAAGAGGAAGGCGGACACGGCGAAGCATCGCGTCGGTACCCGGGCTTCGGCATCGGTAGTTGTAGGCATGGATGGCGACGCGAGTGTGGCGGTCGATGGCAGCAGTGTTCATAACGCAAGGACCGACCCCGCCAACATCGCCGCGACGGTCGACCCCGTCACCGTCGCCGCAACGACCGACCCCGCCACCGTCGTCGCAAGGGCCAACCCCATCACCGTCGCCGCAACGATTGACCCCGCCACCATTGCCACGACGGTTAACCCTGCCACCATCACCGCGACGACCATCGAAACTGCCACACACATCGCTGGTAACCCCATCACAGGTACCGCGGTGGCCGCCGGCAGCGCCGCCCAGGCGTTCGGAGCTGGCAATGCCGGCGCGCACGCTGGCGCGGCATCTGCCCTCCCACCTAGTACAGGAATGGCGAGCGGCTCCGGTGGTAACGGGGGCTTCGTCACCGGTTTCGGACCCCTCCACGCCAGCGCAGCAAGCAATCCGGGAACGCAGCACGTAGTTGCCATCGCTCCGACTGTACCACCAGGAGTGCCGGCAGTCCCACCCGCGTCCGCAGCGGAAAACGCCCTGCTGGCGGCCCTCAACGCATTCCAGCGGGAGCCAACAGATCTCCGCAGGGCCGTGCAGGACATGCAGGAGGCTCGAAGCCAACAGACCTCGCCAGTGGTCGCGGTGGAGCCCACGCCAGAGAGGGCGGACAGCCGCGACGCCCCCACATCCAGGCGCATCCCGCTACGACGTGTGGATCCGGAGTCCCCACTCTCCGCGGGCCTGCAGCAGGCAGCATGGCCGGAAGACTTCAAGTTCCCCAGCGCTATCGAATCGTACAAGGGCGACACGGATCCGCGAGAATTCGTGCGCATGTACGAAACTGCCATCGAAGCCACTAGCGGAGACGACACCACGAAGGCGAATGGACTCCCCCTCGCGTTGCAAGGCGTGGCGCTCTCTTGGTTTTTTTACCAATGAGCCAAACTCCATCTATGCGTGGGAGCAGATCCGCGACCGCCTCTATAACAACTTCCAGGGGAACTACGTCGAGCGAGTCAACGCCGATCAACTCTTCGCAGTGAAGCAAAAACCTTCAGAGAAGCTTCGGGATTACTTCAAACGCTTTGCGAAGGTACGCTGCCAAGTCAAGGATGTTAACGAAACAACCATTATCAATGCAGCCATACAGGGCCTTCGCCCCGGCCCGATGGTCGAATACAACGCGCGAAAGCCAATCAAGACAGTGGCGAAGCTCTTTGACAAAATGGAGGAATACGCCAGGGCAGAAGAGGACGCGCGTCGAAGACAAGGTGATGACTCCGACACCAATCAGGAAGGCCTGGCCAAGAGCGAAGATCCGTCGAAAGACGGCTCCTCGAAAGGCAAGCACAAGCCGGAGCCGTTTAAGGATGCCTCCAAACGCAAGGACGCCCAGCACAAGGAGTCGTCCGCCGACAAGCCCAAACGCGGCCAGCAGAAGTCACGGATGCCCCGATACGTCTTCGACATCGAGGGAGGCTCCGAGGACAATGCCCTTGCTAGCCGTGGCGGTAGAGGGCACCGGGGGCGAGGACGGGGCCGCGGCCAGGGTCGCGACGATAGAAGCTGCGGGGAATACGAAGACCACCACCACGGGTAGTGGTGCGAGGTCCACGGTCGAGGCACCCATGACATGCGGGCGTGCATCTCTATTGCAGCACTCCGGTAAAGCGTCGCGAGGGACAAGAACGCGGAAGCACGTCCACCCGTCGTGGCCCACATTCAGCAGCCCTTGGAAGCCCCCATGCAGATCTAAGATCAGGGACCACAGCCCCAGGAGGGCCTCCTGCGGATTCAAGCTCATATACAGCAGCCTCGGGCAGGCCTCTTGCAGTTGCAAGCCCCAGAGGGGGCCCAGCGCAAGGTCATCAATGTCATCTCCGGAGGTTCCTCGTTGGAGTTTGCCTTGGCACGGCAGCGGAAAGCCTATGTAAGGAGGCTACACCACATGGCGGCGTACCCGGCGCAGGCACCCCCAGATTGGGCGCAACATGAGATTACTTTCACGCCCGCCGACGCCCAGGGTGTGGAATTCCCCCATCAAGATACCCTCGTCATCCGGGCCGCCATCGCGGGGTGCGACATTGGCCGCATTCTGGTGGACGGCGGCAGCTCCGCAAACATCTTGTTCGCGTAGCCTTCGACCAGATGGGGATCCCCGAGCCGATCGGGCTCTCGGGAATCCCCGCAAGGCTTCGAGGTCAACCTCACGGCACGTGCTAGATATGCCTACAAGTCTCCTTCGGCCAGGACGACAATGTACGGAGCGAAGACGCCATCTTCGACGTTGTCAATATCCTGTACCCCTACAATGCCATTCTGGGGCGACCAATCCTCACCACAGATTCCTATGCATGAAGCTCCCCGGACCGCGGGCCATTATCACTATCCGCGGCAACTAGGACATGGCCTGGCGTATCGAGCTCGACACTAAAGGTCTGCACCATGAGGCTCAACGGAACACCTAGGATGGGAACCGTAATGCGAGGATCCACGACGTCCTAGGGAACCAGCTTGGCAAACCCTCGCGCAGATCGCCCCGTTACTGTGAGGCTCCGCCGCGCTTAGCAATGAGTGGTTAGTGCCTCCGTCTTTGTAATCGCTCACCCACGCAAACGGGAATTTAATAAAGTTCACCGCTTGCCATACTCTCTCATCGCCTACAGAATACACGGCAGAACGCGCGAGGCCCGCCCGCGCTGCATCCCTGCATACAAACAAAGACATGCGTTCGCGCACGCACTCTCCGTCAAAGACACGGGTATGAGTTTAAACAAAGACACGCGTTCGCGCGCGCACTCTCTGTCAAAGACACGGGTATGAGTATAAACAAAGACACACGTTCACGCGCGCACTCTCCGTCAAAGACATGGGAATGAGTATAAACAAAGACACGCGTTCGCGCGTTCACTCTCCGTCAAAGACACGGGTATGAGTATAAACAAAGACACGCGTTCGCGTGCGCACTCTCCGTCAAAAACACGGGAATGAGTATAAACAAAGACACGCGTTCGCACGCACGCTCTCCATCAAAGACACGGGTATGAGTGTAAACAAAGACACGCGTTCGCGCGCGCACTCTCCGTCAAAGACACGGGCATGAGTATAAACAAAGACGAGCGGGGGGACGCCTCTGCACGCATTCTATAGAGTATAAACAAGACATAGCGTTGAGGTACGCCTCCGCACGCACTCTACGAAGTATAAACAAGATGTAGCATTGAGGTCCGCCTCCACACGCACTCTACAGAGTATAAACAAGATGTAGCGTTGAGGTCCGCCTTCGCACGCACCTCACCGCCCGCAACGCGTAGAGGTTTGCCTCCGCCCGCAGTCCACGGACTCTAAATAAGATGTAGCGTTGAGGCTTGCCTCCGCACGCACTCTACGGAGTATAAACAAGACGTAGCATTGAGGTACGCCTCCGCACGCACTCTACAGAGTATAAACAAGATGTAGCGTTGAGGTCCGCCTCCGCACGCACTCTACGGAGTATAAACAAGACGTAGCGTTGAGGTCCGCCTCCGCACGCACCTCACCGCCCGCAACGTGCAGAAGCTTGCCTCCGCGCACAGTCCACAGACTCTAAATAAGACGTAGCGCTGAGCCTTGCCTCCGCACGCACTCCACAGAGCATAAAAAAGTCGCGGATGCTATCCCCGCGCACTCTACGGAGTATAAACAAGACGCGAACCCCGCGCACGCATGGGTGTTGCTCCTGTGCGTACTCTTCGGAGTATAAATAAGATGTGGATGTCGATCCTGAAGGATTGTGTGTAGGCTACGAGAGCAGAAAACAAAACTTTTCTACCGCGCACACAACGACATCATGCTTAAGGAGGGATCATGGATCGTTACCACTAGACACGCAGCGCAGCGGAAGAAGAGTTGGAGAAGCCGATCCAACCACGCGCGTCGAGGTAGTAGTGGAATTAGCCGATCGTCCCGAACAGGTCGTCTCCTCCACGCGATTAACCACACCACGAGCAGATCCAATCTCTAGGTTGTTGATGCCGATCAACACCGCAACGAGTTGCGCCTCCACCGGTATCCACACGTCCGGGGCTGGAACGCCGATCGCGAGTGTATAGCACTCGTGAGCGGCTAGGGTTTGGCTCGGGAGGTGGCGGCTAGGGTTTTCTAGAGGTTAACAGAAGCGTGTACCCCTCAGCCCCTCGCCTCCATATATATAGGCCTCACTTGGGCCTATACCTCCTCACTTGGACCTTGTGGACCGAGCCCCAATAGGAGTCTATTCGGATCTCTATCCGAATTGAGCCCATGTTCGAATCATATACGAATTAGTGTTCCAACCCGTTAAGTGTGCGACCAGAGGTTCACGTATACTTGGTCGCGACCCGAAACGCCTTCCGGTCACCACGTTAATAGCGGCCTCTAGTAAGACATATTAACCCCAAAGTATACGTAAAGATCATATCGGCTGATCCTGTAATGTTCTCATATACGAATCCCTTTGCCTCACAATATAGATTGAGCTCAAGGCGAGACTCAGATCATCCTCTTAATAGCTCAATCACTCTCTCGATTCGTGATGGATTATAAACTTGTGATTGACTCCTTAATCACCTTGGCATGGCCATGCACTTTCATAATCCATTACATCGAGGCCCAGAGATATCTCTCCCATAAGGAGGGGCAAATTCTATCTTGATCATTCACATCCCACTACATGTTTCATGGCAAACCCAAAGACTACTTTTATGACTACCCATTCACGAGTAGTGTTTAGTAGTCCCAAAATAAGCTACTACGCATGTTGGGAACCATGAAGATCTCAAGTCTAAGGATTCTACATAAACACCGCTTGAGACCAACCGATGACACATGGAATCTCCGCAGTTGTCTCATGGCGGGTCTATCCAACATATGTTCACTAACACATGTCCATATTATTGATTTGGTATCGCCATACCATGATCCATGAGACATGATCATCAATCAATACGTATGCTGATCTTTGAATCATATTTGTTCCTTCACCGATCTCGATCGTATCTACTCGTAGCACTTAAAGCATACGAGACATCCGGACGATGTACAAAGCATGACATACATAATGGACCCAATAGCCAAGCATATGGAATCGCATTCATTTTATCCCGCCATCGTGTGTACTAGGACACCGATTCTTGCTATGATTTATACCATGTGACATAGGTAGAAAGCCTTTCTTGGAATCCTGCATGTTGAACCTTTTCAACAACTTGTCAATGTACGTATCTTGGCTTAATCCAATTAGCCTTTTTGATCTATCTCTATAGATCTTGATGCCCAGAATATATGCCACCTCTCCTAAGTCTTTCATAGAGAAACTATTTTTCAATGAAGACTTAACAGATTCGAGCATAGGAATGTCATTTCCGATCAATAATATGTCATCCACTTATAAGTCCAAAAATACGAGTGCGCTTCCACTAGCCTTTTTGTAAACACAAGGCTCTTCTTCATTCTTGATGAAACCAAACCCTTTGATTACTTCATCAAAACGAATATTCCAACTCTGAGATGCCTGCTTTAATCCATAAATGGATCTTTGCAACTTGCATATCTTTCCAACTGATTGCGGATCGACAAAACCCGTGGGGTGTGTCATGTACACATCCTCACTCAGATTTTCATTAAGGAAAGCTGTTTTGACATCCATTTGCCATATTTCATAGTAAAATTTGCAGCAATTGCTAGAATGATCCGAATAGACTTTAGCATTGCGACGGGTGAAAAAGTTTCATCATAATCAACACCTTGAATTTGTTTGAAACCTTTGGTCACCAATCGCGCTTTATGGATGTGAACATTTCCATCTATGTCTATCTTTTTCTTGCAAACCCATTTGCACTCAATGGTTTTAACACCATCAGGTGGATCAACCAAGTTCCAAACTTGATTACTGTGCATGGATTCAATTTGGATCTCATGGCTTCAAGCCATTTCTCGAGTCCGTCCCACCATCGCTTCTTCATAGGTCTTAGGCTCATTGTTGTTTAACAACAATATGTCCCGCTCTTGAGTAGTCAAGAACATGTACCTCTTAGGTGCACGACATGACCTCTCCGACCTACGTGGTGCCGTGTGTCCACAACAGTTCTTCAACAGTTTGTTCATCCCGCTGTGGTTTCAGAGGAGCTGAAACGCTGTGTGTTTCTCGAATTTCTTCAAGTTGCACCGTGCTCCCACTATCCCTTCTTGAGAGAAACTCTTTTCTAAGAAGACACCATGCCAAGCGACAAACACTTTGCCTTCTTCTTGATTATAAAAGTAATATCCTTTTGTTTCCTTAGGATACCCGATAAAGAAGCATTTATCAGATTTAGGAGTGAGCTTATCATATTGTAAACATTTTACATAAGCCTCACATCCCCAAGTCTTAAGAAAAGACAAGCTAGGATGTTGTCCACCCACATCTCATATGGTGTCTTTTCTATCGATTTTGATGGAACTCGCTTAGTGTGAACGCTGGCTGTTTCAAGAGCGCACTTCAAAAAGACAACGGAAGATTACTTTGGCTCATCATGGAGCGTACCATATCTAATAAGGTGCGATTTCTCCGTTCAGATACGCCATTCCATTGAGGTGTTCCTGGCGGAGTCAATTGTGGAACAATTCCACAATCCTTCAGATGATTACCAAACTCATGGCTCAAATACTCGCCTCCATGATCAGATCGTAGAAACTTGATTGTCTTGCCTAAATGATTTTGCACTTCATTTTGGAATTCTTTGAACTTTTCAAAGGATTCAGACTTATTCTTCATCAAGTAGATATACCCATATCTACTAAAGTCATCAGTAAAAGTTATGAAGTACTGAAAACCACCTCTGGCTGTTGAGCTCATTGGTCCACATACATCAAAATGTACGAGTGCCAACAAGTCACTTGCCCGTTCACCTTGACCGGTGAAAGGTGCCTTTGTCATCTTGCCAAGTAAACAAGATTCGCATGTCTCAAATGATTCAAAATCAAATGAGTGCAGAATACCATCTCTATGGAGCTTCTCCATGCGTTTCTCATTTATGTGACCTAAGCGACAGTGCCAAATAAACATGGGATTCAAATCATTCGGACGTTGCCTCTTTGCATTAATGTTATAGACCAGTGATCCTTCAAGATTAAGAACGTATAACCCATTCACCAATGGAGTATGAAAATAGAACATATCTTTGAAATAAAGAGAACAACCATTGTCCACAGATCTAAAGTCATAACCTTCTGCTTGCAAACATGAAGTAGAAATAATGTTCTTGGAAAGAGATGGAACACAATAACAATTATTCAAGTCCAAAACTAATCCTGAAGGTAAAGATAATGGCATGGTGCCAACAGCCACCGCAGTAACTTTTGCTCCATTGCCAACGCGAAGATCCACTTCGCTCTTCCTCAAACGTCTACTTCTTCTTAGCCCCTGCAACGATTTGCAAATGTGAACAACCGATCCGGTATCAAATACCCAAGAATCAGTAGATGAAGTAGCAAGATTGATCTCTATAACATTTATACCGGAGTGGAAGTCGATTTCCTTCTTCTTCTCAAGATCCTCCAAATACTTTGGCGGTTCCTTTCCAATGCCCTAATTGCTTACAGAGTAACAATCGCATCAGAGCAGCGCTCTTCTTGACTTGCTTGGCCTTAGAACTGCCGCGATCTCATCGGAGCTAACTTTCTTTGACCGCGCTTTCTTGATATTGGGCTTGCCCTTGCCTTTCTGCATCATCATCACATGATTGCTGCTTTTTTAATGCTTGCCTCGGTAGCTTTTAGCATCCTATGCAACTCACCAAGGTCTTGTCCATGTTGTTCATGTGATAGTTCAGATGAATGGCTCAAAGCTTGGGGAAGCGATCGAGAATCACATCGTGAGCCAACTCTTGGCTAAGGAAAACCAAGCTTTTCCAGACTTTCAATGTAGCCAATCATCTTAATCACATGAGGGTGACGGGATTCCCTTCTCGCAAGCTCGCACGCAAACAAGGACTTTGAAGCGTTGAACCTCCCAAATTTCTTGCTTGGTTCTCAAACATACCATGCAACCCCACAATGATATTGTAGGCATCTATGTTCTCATATTGCTTTTGAAGCTCAGAGGACAATGTGGCTAGCATGAGACAGCTCACATCAAGGTAATCATTCGTTTGCTTCTCATAAGCTCTCCGTGCAGCCGCAGTAGCATCATCAGGCAACTCTTCGGGGTAAGGAGACTCAAGGACATACTCCTTGCGCTCTTGCTTGAGAACAATTCTCAAGTTGCAATACCAATCTATAAAGTTTGTTCCATTGAGTTTTTCTTTCTCAAGAATAGATGGCAAATTAAAAGAACTGGATGCGGCATTAGCTGACATGATCTACAACAAAAGAATATGCAAAGTTTAGCACTATGTTTATGTTCATCTTTTATTAAACTATTTAACAAAAGACTTACTATGTGTTTTGCAACAAAACTCCTCTAAGTTACATAGTGGGTCAAGATCCTCATTTCACTAATTCCTAGTGAGCTTTGGCATCACGGCTAGAAAACTAGTGACATGGGTAAGCAACACCTTGCTAATCACATCCCTATGTGACTCCTGTTTGTTGGGTGACATCAGTATGCCCCGGTCCAAAACTACTTTGATAACCTTGTTAAGTAAACCAAATGCTTCTGCATGTAGATGTCCGACATCTACCCCAAATAATGATGATGACCGACGACACTCTACTTTGGTAGACCTACCATACGGTGATCATTATCTTTTGGTGCAACATATGGAAGGGCATTAACACCTAATTTTTATGAGGGATTCTATCCTACCAAAGCAACATATCACATATATCATTGCAGAAGAACAAGATAGATAACATCATAGATAAACATATTTAACTGTGAAGTAGTATGGCCCAAAAAATGGTGATATCCATCTCCAAGTAGGTGTAGACGATCTCCATCCTCCACATCACTCCTTTAGGCCACCATGCTTGAAAGCTTGTAACCTCAAAACTAGGCTACTACCTATAATAGCTAGAAATTGAAGATTACAAAGATAGATTCAAGGATTAAGGTCGACACGCAAGTCGTTAAATACAATATAGACAGCTGACAATAGCTGAAATAATCATGACACGCAGGCCATGAACGAATGTTACATGCATCACATACATCTCATACATTCCAATAAGCTATAGTGCCATACTATTCACACCATTCCCTACAAAAACAAGTTAGACGTAGAATCGCATTCTACCTAATGATGTGAACCCATGACGCTATACAAGGTTGGTATGCACGGCGGTCCCGCTATACACCCTACGAAATTTACAGATCGAATCTATGAAATCGCTATGGAAAAACCATTCGGCACAACCACCTTATGCCGATCCGAGACATTCTCTAGGACGCTAGTTTTTCCACTTGGCCGAGGCTATCAGATCCATAACCTACTAGTATTCGACATAACCACCTTATGCCGATCCGAGACATTCTCTAGGACACTAGTTTTTCCATTGGCCTGAGGCTATCAGATTCATATCCTACTAGTATTCTACATAACCACCTTATGCTGATCCGAAACAATCTCTAGGGCACTAGTAGTGATACAATCTGCACCTCTTCTAACCCCCTATCCACCGATTGATCTCATCAACCCGTGCTACCACCGATTCATCACATGAACCAACTAATCTAGACTGTAATAGATCCAATCTACTACTACCGCATATCAACATATGCGCTGATCCAGATCGCAAACTAAGCAAGATGGCTCTGATACCATCAAGGATTGCGCAGAGGCTACGCAGAGCGTAAAACAAAACTTTTCTACGTGCACACAAGGACATCATGCTTAAGGAGGATCATGGATCGTTACCACTAGACGCAGCAGCGTGAAGAAGAGTTGGAGAAGCCGATCCAACCACGCGCGTCGAGGTAGTAGTGGAATTAGCCGATCGTCCCGAACAGGTCGTCTCCTCCACGCGATTAACCACACCACGAGCAGATCCAATCTGTAGGTTGTTGATGCCGATCAACACCGCAACGAGCAGCGCCTCCACCGGTATCCACACGTCCGGGGCTGGAACGCCGATCGCGAGTGTACTAGCACTCGTGAGCGGCTAGGGTTTGGCTCGGGAGGTGGCGGCTAGGGTTTTCTAGAGGTTAACAGAAGCGTGTACCCCACAGCCCCTCGCCTCCATATGTATAGGCCTCACTTGGGCCTATACCTCCTCACTTGGGCCTTGTGGACCGAGCCCCAATAGGAGTCTATTCGGATCTCTATCCGAATTGAGCCCATATCCGAATCATATTCGAATTAGTGTTCCAACCCGTTAAGTGTGCGACCCTGTAGGTTCACGTATACTTGGTCGTGACCCGGAAATGCCTTTCTGGTCACCCTGTTAATAGCGGCCTCTAGTAAGACATATTAACTCCAAAGTATACGTAAAGATCATATCGGCTGAACCTGTAATGTTCTCATGTACGAATCCCTTTGCCTTACGATATAGATTGAGCTCAAGGCGAGACCTGTATCATCCTCTTAATAGCTCAATCACTCTCTCGATTCCGTGATGGATTATAAACTTGTGATTGACTCCTCAATCACCTTGGCATAGCCATGCACTTTCATAATCCATTACATCGAGGGGCCCAGAGATATCTCTCCCATAAGGAGGGGCAAATTGTATCTTGATCATTCACATCCCACTACATGTTTCATGGCAAACCCGAAGACTACTTTTATGACTACCCAGTTACGGAGTAGTGTTTAGTAGTCCCAAAATAAGCTACTACGCATGTCGGGAACCATGATGATCTCGAGTCTAAGGATTCTATATAAACACTACTTGAGACCAACTGATGACACATGGAATCTCTGCAGTGTCTCATGGCGGGTCTATCCAACATATGTTCACTAACACATGTCCATTTTATTGATTTGGTATCACCATACCATGATCCATGAGACATGATCATCAATCAATACATATGCTGATCTTTGAATCATATTTGTTCCTCATATGATATATGATTAGGGATCATTTAGAAATAGCAACATTTTAGCATTAAGAGTCTCATGAATAAGTCACATACTCATTGATCAGTAATGATAATGTCTATTTCAAGGAACAAAGTAATGTATCATAAACTTAGTATGTGATATATATAACATCTCCATGTTGCCCCTAGGGCATATCACTAACAGATCCCACGCACTCCATGGAGTATAAAAAAGACGTGGAGGCTATCCCTGCGCACTCTACAGAGTATAAGCAAGATGCGAACCCCGCGCACGCATAGGCGTTGCTCCTGTGCGTACTCTTCGGAGTATAAATAAAACGTGGATGTCGATCCCGTGCCCTTTCCGGAGTGTAAAAAAGACGTGGGGGCTATCCCGGCGTACTCTACGGAGTGCAAACAAGATGCGAACCCCACGCGCGCACGGACGTTGTACCTGTGCGTACTCTTCGGAGTATAGATGAGGCGTGGGTGTTAGTTTCGCGCAGTCTACGGACATAAGCACGGCGCCCCGCGGGGGCCCACTCCTATGCGCATCCCGCGAAGTACCAAGGTGACGCACTAGAGGCTAGCTCCCACGCGAGCACATGCGTGGGCGAAAGGCACCAGAGGCTGTCCTCACACAATCCTGAGGGACGGAGCGCTCGCGCATCTACTTCGACTAAGGCGCCAGCTCCGCTACCCCCATTTCGGCGGGTAAGGGACGAGCACTCGCGCGCTCATTCGACTAAGGCGCCAGCCCGCTGCCCCATTTCGAAGGGTAAGGACGGAGCGCTCGCTGCTCGCCGACTAAGGCGCCACCCACCGCCCCATTTCGGCGTAAGGGGCGGGAGCGCCACGCGTCTCATTTCGACCAGGCGCGCGCCCGCTGCCCCATTTCGGCGGTAGGGATGGAGCGCCGCGCCTCATTTCGACTAAGGCGCCAGCCCACGCCCCACTACGGCGGTAAGGACGGAGCGCCGCGCCTCTTTCGACTAAGGCGGCTCCACCGCCCCACGAAGGGGTAAGGGACGGAGCGCCCAGGCGGTTACTTCGACTATGCGCCCACCTCGACCACCCTACCCTCCCGAGTGTAAACCACCGTGCACGGCGAGTGCCGTAACCTCCGACTTCACCATATGACAACAGAGCTGGAGGGGCGAGACGCACTTCACAAGTTCCAAACAAGATTATTCTTTGCATTCGCATGGACGCTATAAAGCCGAATTACAAAGGCGTACAAACACCTCCGGCGCACGAGGCCGCTACTCGGCAAACTCATCCTTAACACGCATCCGTGCCGAGGCTCCGCTCGAAGACGCCCGACCCACCCAAAAATCCAGCGCTTCCTCGGCCCTTCGCCAGCATCGAAGACGCCGTCGGGTCGCAAGGTCAGAAATTAGTAGCCGGCCCCGGCTGTGTGGCTGCTCGGAACAAGAGGGCAAAGATCAGAACAACGACGAAGCAACTTCATACTTTATTCAAAAAAGAAACGGCATCGGTTAAAATGCACGCCAACACGTGACAACCTACCGTCACACCTGTGGGTTCGCAGCGCTCTCCGGGGCCGCAGTGGCACCCTCGTCACGCCGCGGGACCTCGTCCAGAAACTGGCCAAGGTTTCTCTCACCGTGAAGGTTATTCCACAGCTCGACTATGGCTGCAGCCTCCCCGCAGTACTCCCATATCCGCTCATGGAAGAACTTCACGGTGCGGCGAGCGGCGCACACGGCACCGGACATTACCCGCCCCCGACGGGCATCTCCAGTTGAGAATCGGCTAGCCCGGCAACATGTTCACAGCCACGGAGTCGCAGGAGTGCGCATATCAGACACGACGCCACATAGGCGCAGTGGTTGCCAAAGGTCGTCGTGGCACCGCGTGCAATGTCGGCCGCGTCTCCGATCCACTGAAGCGATCGCGATAGGTCCTCGGGCCCGAAGGAGCGTGCCGGCACTTCGGCGATAAGCCCCTTAAGGGTGTCTTCCAGGGCCAACATAGCGTCCCAAGCAGCTACCGAAGCGTCGCCCAAGGCTTGATCCCGCTCCGACAGAGAGGCGGCAAGCTCGCCGTTCTCCCTCTCCAGCGCAGCGACTTGTTGTAGTAAACCGTCTCGCTCCACTGTAATTTCCTGCCGTGTCGCCTCTGCGGCTGATGCCTGGGCCGCAGCGACAAATTCCTCGGCGTGCGACTTCAGACACGCGCACTCAGCTTCCAAGTAGTGGATACAACCATCTTGGGCGATCGCGCTCAGAAGCCGCGCAGCAGCACGCTTCGACGGTCTCGCACTTTACCAGTAGCGCCTTTCTTCACGGGCGTAAACCATTTTCAACGCCTGGGCCAGCACGAGGGTCTGCGCGGCAAAGGGGGTCAGCAAATTTTCATGCGGCCGTAAGTGGTCCTAAGGTCGCACTTACCTCACCCCGATACCTCCGCAGGCCCCAAGACACCTCGCCGTAGGTCGCCAACGCTTGCCGCCAATGCCGTGGTCAGTGTCATCCGCAATCCCACGCCACGCCCTCAGCACCTCCAATGGAGGAACGAAGTCTGCTCGGATATGTATCGCTACAAGAAAAGATACCGGTCTAAGTCTCATAAGAAGCACTGCCAAGGTAGGCCAAGGTAGCTTACCCTCGGTGGTGGACGGTGGGCTTCGCGCAAGCGCCTCCTCAGCCTCGGGCGGGTTGGCAACAGCGCCAACCCCCGCGGCAGCGTCGGCTCCTGGGTTGGCGGAGCCTTTGCACTGCAACCTGAAGCCGGCGGTCCCCGTGCCACGATCACCACGACTTGAGGAGCTGGAGAAACGCGAGACACAGGGACTTCGGTGCGTGAGTCGGGGTCCCATAGGCTCCTAATGCCGGTCGCTACGGCAAAACCCCTCGAAGTCTGGTGAAGGGGTTATCACAGGCATGGCCGCTGCGCTTGAGGAGGAGAGGGTCCCGCCCCGGTAACCACCGTAGAAGGGGCCTCCATAGCAGCAATGCTCGCAGACGAGGCCCCCGCAGCCGCAACGCTTGCGGGCGGAGGCTCCACCCTCATAAGCTCTGCGGGAGACATCTCAGCCTCGGTCGCTACCGTCGGCGGAGGCCCCGCCGCACTTACCCCCGCAGAGGGCAACCCCAGCACCGTCGTGGCCGCGGACAAGGGCTCCACCCTGGTGTCGCTGGCCAACACCGATCCTGCCTCGGCGACCGTCATGGGCGTCGGGACCTCCCCCTCCTGGTAGCCCACAGAGCGCTCTCTGCCCCTGGCGCCGCCCAAGGACTCTTCGCCCCTGGCGCCTGTCCCTCCTCCAGATCTGAGTTCGCATACTTCGCTGAATCCGATTCTGCATTCGCTGCATCGACAGAGGCGACGGCAGCCGTCGCACCGAGCGCGGTCGCAGTAGTTCGGGCCCTCCTGCGGGACGGCGCTTTCGTTCCTATGGCACCTTCATCTTGGTGTTGCGGGGCTGGAGGGGCGTGTTCCGACACGCGAAGGCCCATGGCCTCGCACGCGCGGTTCTGGTGCTCCTTGGTGGTGTATGGCCCAAGGAACACGCGCGCTGCTCGCTCCGCGTCCTCCAGGCGAACTTCTACGCAGGTCGGGGGCACGATTAGACGCAACACAGTACACGTGAAGGAAAGGAAGCGCATTGTCCAGGCTTACAAGGACCAGAGGGCACCGGCAGTGAGCAAATGGATGGGAGGACGTTGTCGTCCCGAGGTTCCCCGGCGGTGAGGCGCCACTCATGGGCGAGCGGCGCCATGCTGTACATTATGTACTGCTCGGCGAGGTCATGCATGTTGAAGCGGGCGGTGATCCCCAAGAGTTTTCACGCCCTTCGCCGATCTTCGGCGTCGAGCATTAGGCCAGGCGAGGTCTTGAAGGCAATCGGCCAGCCCGTACACTCGAGACCGCTACCACTTGTTACACGGTGATAAAACCACCGTCTCATCCAGCCGGACTCCCATTTTCCTCGAGTCGAGTTCGCTGCGAAGAGCTGCCCGCATGACGAACGCAGAATGAAGTTCACGCTGTCGAAGTTCGACAACACCCCGCCCTTTCGCTCCTTTGGCTGGCATCGTGCTTCGTGCAGATATGCGAACATCGACACGCTGCCAACACGCTTCCGAATGCAAGGCCCAGCTATATACGGCGAGGCGAGCCACCGCGTTCACAGTTAGTTGCACCAGCTCTAGCTTGAAGGTTCGCAGCACATCGCAAATGATCGCCGCGGTCGGGATGCGGAGGCCAGCTTCGATGTAGGCGACGAAGACGAGCGCCTCTGACTTCCCAGGCTATGGTTCCGTCTCACCAGCAGCGGGCAGCCGCACCGCCTAGCGGTCCGATAGCTTCCCCGCGTGCGGCAATGCCTGGATCGTTTCCTCCATCACGAGCGTGCGGCCCAAGTCGCCCGAGTGCGGGCCCTCCTTCCTCTCGGCCGCCAACCACCATTTGTCATCGCCGTTGATCGCGTTCTTTGAGCGCCGTAGTCCACCTCGCGGCGAGGGCCGCCAACAATGGCAAAGCCGCCGGCCACCGAGAACGCTTGTCGCGGGCGCCATCGCCGCTATGGCGGTGGAAGTGCGAGTGCAAGAAAGCAATGAAGTGCGTGGAGGCGCGCGCGAGGGAGAGTGCGTCGAACAAGCACGTATGTGGCACCACGGGGAGTATTTAAAGAACCCTTGCCTCCCAATGGCTGAAGCCGAAGCATTGCGACGGCAAACCACTCACCTCCCAATGGCTGAAGACGAAGCGTCGCGACAACACACGCGTGCCAAATGCGGCCGCGGCCATACAGAAGCCTATCAGCAAATGATGCCCCAATAGCGCCCCACCGCGCGTCGACCCTAGCATGGAATAAATGCAGGTAGTACGATCCGGTGCAGCTGCTGGCGCGTGTCGGCGCGGGTTTTTGGGCCAATTGACTACAGCAATCCCCGCTCCGCCGGCGAAGCCTTGAATTCGACTTCCACTGCATCTACGCGGATTCGGCTAGGCGCCAGCTACACTGCCACCCCTTCGAACGGTAGGGGACGGAGCGGTCGCGCGTCTACTTCGGCTAGGCACCAGATCCGCTGCCACCCCTTCCAACGGTAGGGGACGGAGCGCTCGCGCGCCTACTTCCACTAGGCGCCAGCTCCGCTGCCACCCCTTCGAACGGTAGGGGACAGAGCGCTCATGCATCTACTTCAGCTAGGCGCCAGCTCCGCTGCCACCCCTTCGAACGGTAGGGGACCCCTTGGACAGAGCGCGCTCGTTAAGCACAGATGAACAGCGAAAAGCCTCTTCACGAAGGAATAACAGCATGGTCAGCGTGGTTCTTGGGGCCCATCAACCGCAACAGTCCAAACGGGGTCTCTGCCCTAGTAGCGAGGCCCTGACCCTGACTCTGGTCACGCCCACGTGAAGGGACACCGTTATGAAAGTACCGGAAGCCACTCTGACTCCCAGAAGTGACACCCCGCCACCTGCTCGCGCCCGCGAGAATAAGGGCAGGCAGCGGAGCGCGGCACACCTCCCGGGGGGATGGTGCTTCCCGATAGGAGGGCGCCATACAAAGACCCCGGCCTACACCCTGACCTATCAGGGCAACCAACCAGCAGGCCTCTTCGGCCTGCGCAACCCCGGATAGGCAGGCCCCCGCTCTAGCGGGGAGACTCCAGCTACTTAACCCAATCTCGCCCGGAGGCAGCTCCACGAGTCAATCAACCCCAGCGGCAACGACATCAAGATCTCCGCTCCAGAGGAGATACTTCGACTTCGACTTCGTGGAGCGGACTCGTACGCAAGGACTCGCCTGTCGGCATTCCCCGTACATGGTAAAGGCGGAGGCCATGTCACATCAAGTTTTGGCTTGTTCTCATAAATAGGCCACCTTTGGTGCACCAACATTCTTGGAAAAGTAATGTTGAGGGGCCCAATCAGAAAACCCGACTGAAGGTGTGCCTATCTATGAGAACTGGGCAAACCTTGTCGCTATATGCACAAACGCAGCATGAAAGCAGAAAGTGCGACCAGCTGCCGGTAATAGACGCTAACCGAGCTCCCAAGAAAAATAGGCCTCCATTAGTACATCAACATCCCCTATGCCGCGTAACGTTGCTGCGGAATGTGGATGCACTGAAGGGGCCCATTTTAGGGGAGCAGCACCTATCCGAGCGTACAATGTAGGTACAATGCTGCACCAGCATGATATATATACCCCATCAGCGGGGAAGCCCAACCGGCAGAAGTCCAATCGGCGGGAGCCCAAGCGATAGGAGTCCAATCGACGAAAGGAAAATCCAACTGGCGTGGAGCGTCGCAGCATCGTACGGCCTCAATGCTTCAAGACCCGTGCCGCGCCAAGCACGTCCCGCCACGGGGTCGGCCAGAGGAAGGCACGTTACAACGTGATGCGACAATGATGACTCAAGTCTCGCGCCGCGTCAACCAGGCCTCACCAGGCAGGCCAGCAATCACTTTCCATCAAGAGCGCTCGACGCCGGAGTCCGCCGACGTTTGGCGTTCGCGCGACGACTAAGGGCCCGCTCCGCCTACGCGTGCCTCGGCATCCGACTCCGCCAACACCTCCGATTCAGCTAGGGCAACCGACGACCCCACCGAACCGAAGGCGGCCTCGACCTCGGTTCCAACCCCTACGTCGATGTTGGCTCTCGGTGTCGATGTCAACCCCGACCCCGCTGCAGCAGGACCGGGTGGACAACGAAGGCTTCGCCAAGCCGCCCGGCGCCATACCTTCGCAACAGGGCAAACGCTACACCAAGCAGCAAGGCTTCGATGGACGTTGGAAAAGCTCACAGGCCGCAGGGACGGAGGGGGCCAAAGGGCTCGGCAACATGGCTTCAGCCCGTGAAGCCCTTCACCATGAGAGGCTCCTGTTGTAGGGGTGGCCCCACCTAAGCCAAAGAGCTCGTTAGGGGAATGTAAGGACCGAAATGGGACATGTATACTGACACAAGTACCCTTGAGGGGAATCCTCGGATGTAAGGGTATAATTGTAAAAGCACTCCCCATGTGGATATATATATACAACACAGGCCATGGGGAGAAACCCCTAAGCCATTACTCACCTAACTCTCCACTACCAACCTTTCTTCCTGTCTGGTCCATAGCCACGACAGTTACCACTAGCCGTGCAGCGCAGCGGCAGAACAGTTGGAGAAACCAATCCAACCACGCGCGTCGAGGTAGTAGTGGAATTAGCCAATCGTCCCGAACAGATCGTCTCCTCCACGCGATCAACCACACCACAAGCAGATCCAATCTGTAGGTTGTTGATGCCAATCAACACCGCAACGAGTAGCGCCTACACCGGTATCCACACGTCCGAGGCTGGAACGCCGATCGCGAGTGTACTAGCAATCGTGAGCGGCTAGGGTTTGGCTCGAGAGGTGGCGGCTAGGGTTATGCTAGAGATTTTTTAGAAGCGTATCCCCTCAGCCCCTCGCCACCATATATATAGACCTCCTCACTTGGGACTTGTGGACCGAGGCCCAATAATAGTCTATTCGGATCTCTATCCGAAATGAGCCCATATCCAAATCATATTCAAAATAGTGTTCCAACTCGTTAAGCGTGCGACCCTTTAGGTTCACGTATACTTGGTCGTGACCCGGAAACGCCTTTCCGGTCACCCTGTTAATAGCGGCCTCTAGTAAGACATATTAACCCCAAAGTATACGTAAAGATCATATCACTGAACTCGTAATGTTCTCATGTATGAATCCCTTTGCCTCACGATATAGATTGAGCTCAAGGCGAGACCGTGTCATCCTCTTAATAGCTCAATCACTCTCTCGATTCCGTGATGGATTATAAACTTGTGATTGACGCTCAATCACCTTGGCATGGCCATGCACTTTCATAATCCATTACATCGAGGCCCAGAGATATCTCTCCCATAAGGAGGGGCAAATTCTATCTTGATCATTCACATCCCACTACATGTTTCATGGCAAACCCAAAGACTACTTTTATGACTACCCATTCATGAGTAGTGTTTAGTAGTCCCAAAATAAGCTACTATGCATGTTGGGAACCATGATGATCTCAAGTCTAAGGATTCTACATAAACACCGCTTGAGACCAAGCGATGACACATGGAATCTCTGCGCAGTGTCTCATGGCGGGTCTATCCAACATATGTTCACTAACACATGTCCTTATTATTGATTTGGTATCACCATACCATGATCCATGAGGCATAATCATCAATCAATACATATGTTGATCTTTGAATCATATTTGTTCCTCATATGATGTATGATCAGGGATCATTTAGAAATAGCAACATTTTAGCATTAAGAGTCTCATGAATAAGTCACATACTCATTGATCAATAATGATAATGTCTATTTCAAGGAACAAAGTAATGTATCATAAACATCGTATGTGATATATACAACATCTCCATGTTGCCTCTAGGGCATATCACTATGATCTCCCACTTGCACTAGAGTCAACCATGCAGTATCTAATACCCATTGCCCTAGTGTGAGCCTCATGCTTTGGTGGGAAGTGGCTTTGTCAACGGATCTGCAATGTTCAAACCGCTTGTACTTTGCATATCTTCACATCGCCTCTCCACTATCTCGCGGATGAGATGAAATCGTAGAAATGTACTTGGACTTAGTGCGATCTAGGCTCCTTGGCTTGCGCAATGGCCTCACTATTGTCACAAGAGAGGTCCATTGGGCCGAGGCACTAGTCATCACACCAAGCTTAGAAACAAATTTCTTGATCCAAACAACCTCTTAAGCTGCTATGTACTCACTTACTTTGTAGAATCAGAACCGTCTCCCGCTTGGAACTCTTCCACCACCGCACCGCCATTCAGCAGAACACAAATCCAGATTATGCGATCTAAAATCGTCTTTGTCGGTTTGGAAGCTAGCATCGGTGTAACCATTTACAACGAGCTCTTCCTCACCCAGAGACAAGGAACACATCTTTAGTTCTTCTCAAGTACTTCAAGATGTTCTTTACGCAATCCAATGACCTTCACCTGAATCGATCGTATCTACTGTAGCACTTAAAGCATACGAGACATCCGACGGTACAAAGCATGGCATACATAATGGACCCAATAGCCGAAGCATATGGAATCGCATTCATTTTATCCCGCTCATCCGTGTACTAGGGCACCGATTCTTGCTAAGATTTATACCATGTGACATAGGTAGAAAGCCTTTCTTGGAATCCTGCATGTTGAACCTTTTCAACACCTTGTCAATGTATGTATCTTGGCTTAATCCAATTAGCCTTTTGATCTATCTCTATAGATCTTGATACCTGAATATATGCGCCTCTCCTAAGTCTTTCATAGAGAATCTATTTTTCAATGAAGACTTAATAGATTCGAGCATAGGAATGGCATTTTCGATCAAGAATATGTCATCCACATATAAGACCGTAAATATGAGTGCGCTCCCACTAGCCTTTTGTAAACACAAGGCTCTTCTTCGCTCTTGATGAAACCAAACCCTTTGATTACTTCATCAAAACGAATGTTCCAACTCCGAGATGCCCGCTTTAATCCATAAATGGATCTTTGCACTTGCATATCTTTCCAATCGACATGGATCGACAAAACTCGTGGGCTGTGTCATGTACACATCCTCACTTAGATTTCCATTAAGGAAAGCTGTTTTGACATCCATTTGCCATATTTCATAGTCGAAATATGCAGAATCGCTAGAATGATCCGAATAGACTTTAGCATTGCGACGCTAAAAGTTTCATCATAACCAACACCTTGAATATGTTTGAAACCTTTGGCCACTAATCGCGCTTTATAGATGTGAACATTTCCATCTATGTCTATCTTTTCTTGAAAACCCATTGGCACTCAATGGTTTTAACACCATCAGTGGATCAACCAAGTTCCAAACTTGATTATGTGCATGGATTCAATTTCAATCTCTTGGCTTCAAGCCATTTCTCGTAGTCCGTCCCACCATCGCTTCTTCATGGGTCTTAGTCTCATCGTTGTCTAACAACAATATGTCCTATTGTTGAGTAGTCAAGAACATGTACCTCTCAGGTGCACGATGTAACATCCCAAAAATTTTATTTGCATTTTATTGATTTTCTGGAGTTTATTTGGATTTATCTAGATTTTATTTCAAAGTCTAAAGCAAGAAAATGTATTTTAAATATTTTAGTAAAGCCAACAAGAGTTTATTTTATTTTTCCTAGCCTTCCCTAAATTTTTATTTAATTTTTGAGAATTTTCTGGAATTAAAAATCAATTTTAAAGGTTAAAAGGTATTTTATAAAATTATTAAATGAAAATCTGAAATTAAAAATATTTTTCCTAAGTTTAAAAGAGCTCCAGGAATATTCTATAATTTTTCTGGAATTGTTAGACATTAAATATTGTTTTTTCTAAGTATTTATAAAGTTTCTAGTATTTTCTGAAATTTTATTCCGAAAATAAAAATCAAATTAATCCAAGCCCGCCATGTGTCGCTCTCAGATTGAATCACTCTCTCTCCACGATTTAATCCTAGCCATACAAAGTCACTTACCCCTTCATAACCATCTAAAAGCCATGAAACATCCACTTGCCACGTGTCGCAAATCCGACGACCCGTACCCCTTCACTTCCTCTCTCTCCCTATGGCATATTGACCCCACATGTCATATGTTTCTTCAACCTCTCCTTCTTCCTCCTCCCACTCTCTCTCTCTCCTCCACCATTAGAGCCGAATGAAGCTTTTAATTGACGGCCGTTTCTTCCTCTTAACTCCCGATTAAAGCGTGGAAACGGATGCTCTAATCACCCCCATCAATCTCCCGGCCGTTTCCCGTCCTTTAACCCTCTCAAAACCGAAATCCTCTCATCTCCCCTCTCTTTCTATAAAATGGCCCCCACCACCATTATCTCCCATTTCCCCCTCCTATTCGGCCGGCTCTCACCTCCCTCCTCTCCCGCCGCCGTGCTCCGCCAACCGGCCGCCTCCGCCACCGCCCGCCACCTCCTCGGCCGCCCTATCCCAACCGCGCCGCCGCCGCCCGGCATCTCTCGCCGCCGTAAGCAGCGCCACCGCCCGCCCACCCGGGCCGTTGGCCGCCGGTGAGCTCGCCGCGCGCGCGCGCCCGTGTGTCCCCTCCATGTTTCCTTCTCTAACCATGTTCATCCCTATTTATTTTGTCTTGTTGTTATTCTTTTGTCAAGAAATATCAATTGCCCACTTGGCTAGGGGAGTCAAGCTAGTGCATGCATGCATGAGGTTGTGAGTTCAATTCCTGGGCAAAGCAATTTTCGGTTGGGGCTTTGGCCAAAATTTTTGTTAGTCAATGACAAGCGGGACCCACTTGTCATAAATTAATAAAATAAAATTCTACACCCAATGACAACCGGGCCCCACGTGTCATACACTCCAATATACCCCAAAAATCAGCCAAAAATAAGATTCCAGAGAATATTCTCTCGTTTTGCATTTTCTGGAATTTCCAATCCATCCAAACTTCCAATTACTCGTTCTCGGTCGTCCGAACTCCGAATCCAGTGATTCAAATTTCTAAATTTTTCTAAAATCATGAACTATCCATTTCTCCACTCTTTTTACTTTTTTGAATTTTATTTGAAATTTCTTTTGGTTCTTCGCGTGTAGATTACGACGAATCAGGAGAGTATTTCTTCGACGAATCGCAGCAAGACTTTGAGCAAGGCAAGTTACACCTTTGACCCTGTTAATCCCAGTAATTTAAATTATTTATGTTGTTATTAAATTTATATGCATGCGTACTTTTATTCAAATTAGTTCAAATGTGCTTAAAACTTCAGTTACACCCAATGTCCTTTGTATGGCCAATCTTGATATTGAACGAACATACCTTGTCACCATAGATGAAAACCTAGTTGGTACATTAGTATTAACTAGAACATTTTATGGAATTTCTTAGCCATGCTTAGAATAATTCGGGTGGGAAGAATTGTTTCACATAAAATGATAAAGCTTTCGAATGTATTCTTGACTTTGGTGAGTCAAGAATGATTATGAGATGTTTTCAAACAAATTATAAAACATGTTCTTAGACTTAGGCATTGGTATGGTGGTGGGTGCTTGCTGGCATGCATCGTAGTTTGTTGACTCATTGTTGACTGCCAGGCACAAGGGGTATGCGGGTAGGCCTAAGTCAAATTAAGGACCGGTCTGTGAACTACTAATACAAAGTCACACCGTCCTACCACAAGTCTAGTATGGGATAGACCTGGCTAAGTAATTTGTGAAGTTCCATCTTAGTTTTCGCTATAGGCTGAATGTGAGCGTGGCGTAGGCCATGGGAAGTCTAACATGGCACAAGAGGGGGCTCCAACATGTGGATTCATGTTGTGGTGAAACCTTAGTGGCAGCGTAACTAATTTGGCAATGGAACATTGGAACAGCCTTGTCATGAACTCTCAGCCGCACACCTAAGGCAGTGTGTAAATCACGTGGCAAAACGAGAGGACATGTCTTGTGGGTAAATTTGTACACCTCTGCAGAGTAACAAACTATCCTGGATAGCCGTGTGCACAGTCAAGGGCATGCTTAGTATGGTTTTTCATAGATTAGACTTTAGTTTTAATAAAATTTGGTTTATGGACACTTGTGAAATCTTTTGGAAAGATGGTCCGGGTGGGATACCCGTGGATAGGTTAGTGTTAGGTTGTTGCCTGCACTAACGTTATTATTTTAATTAAAGGAATGTTTTACATATTGTATCAAATTCAGCTTTTGCACTTACTTTACTGTATTTATTTCAATGATGTTGTTTATGCAAACAAACCATAATATGCCTTCCTTTGTAACCCCTTATGCATGCATTAAATCTGTTATATCTCCTGGTGTAACTTGTGGAGTACTTTATGTGCTCACCTTGCTTAAACACTGTTGCCAGAGGAAGACGACGTCGACTATGTTAAGGATTGCGACGAATAGGCCACGTCTTATAGTCATGCGCCTGTGGGCAGGTAGGATGGGCAGCTCCCTTATTTATCTTCCACTATTTACTTTTATGTTTGGCCATGAAGCCACCTTATTGTAAACTTGGCCATAAGGCCCGTACTTTTGTCTTATAATAAAGTTTGGTTATCATGCATGATATGTATCACTGTTCAACCTGTGTGCACTAGCTTTTCCTGGGATAGTGCGATTTACACAGTGGGTTCTGGAGTTGTTGCTCCGGGTCCCGACACACGACGTGACCACTCAGACCTACGTGGTGCCGGTGTGTCCTGATAAGAGCATGTACCCTATGGATACAACCATATTTGCTATACTTGTTATTCCAATTACAAGAGCTCCTACGCATCACTTAAATTATCAGGTGAGCTCATTTCAAAGAGATTCTACTTTATTTGATAAAGAACTTATGATATTACATAATGAGAGTTTGTTGCGTTTGCTATCATGTACCAAGATTTATGATCAAGATCATGCAATACGTCACACTACGTATATGTTAAAATCGAGGACGATTTTCTGTCAAGAAGGGAAGGATGATGTGACCATGCCACCAATACGCATTTAATCAGAGCGCCAATATCAAGATTGAATTAAAGGTGAATTCGTTTCCTCAACTTCAACACATTTTAAATGAGAATATGATGCTACCTAATGATGAAAATATATATATTTGTAGCACCACATCACATTGGAACCAATTGAAGCAAGGGTTCAAGTTGATAGGTTTTGAATCCACCCGCCTCCAGATCAATTCGATTCAGCCTGACAGCCAACTTCAAACGGCCATAATTTTTGATCTAGAAGGCTTCTTGGGGCCCGTGAATACTCGTGGGAAAGATCTTGGAGTCTACATTCAGATGAATCTAGTCTCACCTCCAAAATCCACGCGAGCAGATCAGAAACTGTGAAACAATCCACGTTACTTTTTCAGTCCGAGTCAAAGTGGGCCGAGGGCCTTGTAACTTGGGCTATTTGGAACAGTAACTAGGAATAGTACCACATCTCTTTTCATTAGATAAGTGTGGCTTCCCCCTCCCCTATTTAAGGAGGCCGCACCCCTTTGGTTTTTCTCGGGTTTTGCTTAGATTAATCTGTCTTTGAACAGTTTCGCCGTTCATCGGTTTGTGAGACCCCAAGTTGTGAACTTAATATTTATTCGCAATTTCAGATTGCATCTTGTACTCTCTTGCTTGTGTTCTTGATTCGCTTGCAGGAGATAGCCTTCTTGGCGAGGTCAATCGTGTTCGGCACGGTTGATAACCAATGGAGCAGTGGTGTAGTAATTGCGAGGGTTCGACTGCTTTGGTCTGAGCCTTTGGATCATCAACGCCGAGATCTCCACAATCGACTTATCAGCACTCGGAAGATCGGGCCATCGTCACATCAGTTGGTATTAGAGCAACGGTTGCCCGTGAGGTAATTCTTGTATCCCTAGTTAGTAGATTGGTTTTTATTTCCTATAGTCCAGAAAAAAAATTGCCCCACAAAAAGAATTAATTCCGCTGTCCAAACCCCGTTGTGCCTTTCAATCTGTTAGTTTTGGTTTGCTAAATTGAATTTGTGTCCATATTAGCATTTTCTAGTTGCTGGTCATATCTTTGTTCCATTAAAAATCCAAACAAAAGAAAAATTCCCCACCCCAAACCCTAATTTCCAAATTCGGCTGAATTTTCCTTTCTCTGTAGCCGCCACCAAAAACATCATAACTTTTGATTCCGAGATTATTTTTGAGTGGGACCACCGCCATTAGATTCCAAAATCCCTTATCCATCTATCTGTAAAATTTCACGTCATTCCAGCAAGGCAGTTAAGAGATATCTGCGGTGGAATTTGACCTAAAATTCCAGATTGAATCTGCAACAGTCGGCACTTGTGAATTTTGTGCGAATTTTTCGGTCGGTTTGCAGAACTTGGTCCCAAAACAACAATTGTAGAAAAAGCCGTCAGGAAACGGAGAAAAAAAATAATCATTGAAAAAAGCAACTGACAAAAAGTTATGGCCAAAATACCGAAGTACTGTCCAGTGGACAGAAATCTTCAGTTTTCAGTTTTGGGTCAATCCTTGTGTTCTTCAATTCCAGATTGCATTGGATTGAATTATCTTCTATTTACCACTCCCACACATTGCCATACACTTGTTTTTAGCCTTCTTCCATTCTTGGTTTATCAGCAACATAGGCTAAGTGCTAGATACGGACTATAATTCAATTCTATGCAATTCTGAAATTAACTGATTGTTCTCCATTGCTACCATATTGTGCCTTCCAAGCTCCACATACTCTTGATCGAACAGGTCCCTCTTGCAATCGTATCCACGCCGACACGGTGTCACGAACCAGCCACCGGTTGTACCACCTGCTGCATTGGTAAGAACACTTGTAAGGGTGTGGTAAGACGCTTGAGAATGTGTGATTCCACCTTCCACCACCTAGTAGTTGATAGGGATAATACCTTTGTGTTATCTTTTGTTTTCTACTAACCATCACAGTGGGTCGTCGATGATCAAGAGTGTGTTTTAAAGGAGAGCTCATGACGCTCTTCGATAAACAACGCACTACCATTATTGAGGACTTTGACAGAAGTTTCAATCACGACAGATACATTGCAAGGCGCCATCAATGAGAGTATTGCACACCTTGAAAGAATGCTGAATCGCCACCAAACATTGGATGCGAGAATGATCACGATGCGGACCACGATCGTGAGGAGGAGATGATAATGAGAGACAAACCGCGACGCTAGTGCTTCATTTGCTGCCCAAGATGCACGCCACGACACCGCCTACATCAAAACCGTCACGGTATGGGAGGTAATAATTTTCAGCACCACAATGATCATTCTAATCATGACCCCTTTGCTAAAGTCAAGTTTACCATTCTATCTTTTTCTGGTCTTTATGATGCTGAAATATATCTTGATTGGGAGATGATGGTAGAGCAGAAGTTTAATTCTCATTTTTTTCCTGAGCAACATAGAGTTAGACAAGCTACTAGTGAGTTTAAGGACTTTGCTATTACCGTGGAATGATCTGGGTACCATGCGCTACAACCCGATACATGGGAGCGGTTAAAAGAAGCTATGCGTGCTAGATTTGTTCCTCCCGCTTTTAAACATGAAATGCATAAGAAATTGCAGTGCTTAGACCAAGGTAATAAATCTGTCGAGGAATATTATCAAGAACTACAAGTAGGCATGTTGCGTTGTAATGTTGTAGAAGATGAGGAGGATAAGATTTGTCGCTTTTACGGGGTTACGGCGTGAAATTCAGGACATTGTTTATTATAAAGATTTTAGTACTCACAACCGCTTGTTCCACTTGCTATGCTTGCGTAAAAGAATTGCAGTGGTAGGCAACAAAGGACAAGGAGCAACTTTGGAGGTACGCCTACATCGAGATCAACGTCTGGGCAAGCCAAGATAGCCCCACCTCCTATTTGTCGAGCTGCTGCCCTCTCGTGAGTAGGGCGCGCTCAGCAGCACCGCCGCCACCATCACGCGCACCGAGATGAGCAAATCTACTAGTGTGCAAGCACCAGCACGAGCTCTTCATCGGTTGCTTCCACGGGCCGCATAACGGGCATTGTGTGCCACCGTTGTAAAGGGATGGGTCACGCCATGAGCGATTGCACAAGTCGCGGGCGTACATTGCGGCGTGTAAGATGGTGGTTATGTAAGTGCTAGTGATGTTGAGGATGAATATGCTCTTGCAGCTAACCTTGTGTAATGGTGATGATCATGAGAACAAACCTGTGTTTGTGCCATTTTCTGTGACTAACAACTTGCAGGTAGTTGAGAACCATGCCAAAGAAGAGTATGAGCTGATTGAATCATTGACCCCATTGGTTGAGAATGAAGATAAAGAGATGGATGCACTTACATCATCTGAGGAGAGCCAAAAAGGTAAAGAACATGGTGCTATTATTGCTCACGGTACTGATTTGGTGCTACAACAAGACATAGAGCAACCTTGTGAGTATATACCTGCTGTAGTGCAATCTTTTGATATTCCTTGTGTTGACTTAAATGAACCATGTGCTGATCTAAATTCTCATAATTTTGCACATGTCGAATTAATAACACATAAAGAAGTTTTGACTAGAATTTCTCCTGCTAATTCATTGTGTTACATCATGTTGGATCTACCTATTAAATTGTCACATGCTATGGAGAAAGTTTCTGAACTTGCATGTTCAAAATTCTTATTTAGTGCCTACACCCCTGGATATAAGTTTAATTTGATTGGAGATTATGGTGTGGAAAATCAATTTCTTGTATATCGAATATGCATAACTTGTGATCACATGGATGAATTGAAACTTGCTATTTGGAACAACAATTCTTGTATGCTGAATCATGTTCAATGTGAGAGGGTAGTAAAATTTAGTACTCATCCAATGCCTCTGTGTTCATCTCTTTTTGCATCATCTAGTATGGACAATCTGAATAAAGATGATGAATTATGGCAGAACATACAAATCTCTTCACCCTGGCTAGATAAATTTACTATTATTCGATTGAGATACGATTATATGGATGAACTTTGCTTGATTCCAAAGGTTGTAGTTTTGTCCATATATGCCACCACTACAAGTTTACAAAATCAAAGATTTGAATTGCATAAATGCTTCACTTATATTTGCAAAACAAGTTGCAATAATTACTGTGTAAGAAATTTTGAATTGCTCATTAACATATATGATTACTCTTGGGTTAATAATACAATGAGCTTTTATGATCATTGTTGTTTTATAACATTAATTGTGCAACAACGAAAAACTGTTAAAACGGATGACATATACCATGCATACACCTTGGCTTCTTTGTTACCATATTTTCAGCTTATCAAAAGCCGAGGACGGCTTTGTTTGCAAGAAGGGAAGGATGATAAGAACATGTACCCTATGGATACAACCATATTTGCTATACTTGTTATTCCAATTACAAGAGCTCCTACGCATCACTTAAATTATGAGGTGAGCTCGTTTCAAAGAGATTCTACTTTATTTGATAAAGAACTTATGATATTACATAATGAGAGTTTGTTGCGTTTGCTATCATGTACCAAGATTTATGATCAAGATCATGCAATACGTGACACTACGTATATGTTAAAACCGAGGACGGTTTTCTGTCAAGAAGGGGAGGATGATGTGACCATGCCACCAATACGTACGACCGTAGCGGCCAATATCAAGATTGAATTAAAGGTGAATTCGTTTCCTCAACTTCAACACATTTTAAATGAGAATATGATGCTACCTAATGATGAAAATATATATATTTGTAGCACCACATCACATTGGAACCAATTGAAGCAAGGGTTCAAGTTGGACATGTTTTGGAATCCAATACGGCCTCCAGATCAATTCGGATTCAGCCTGACAGGCCAACTTCAAACGGCCATAATTTTTGATCTAGAAGGCTTCTTGGGGCCCGTGTGTACTCGTTGGAAAGATCTTGGAGTCTACTTTCAGATGAATCTGGTCTCACCTCCAAAATCCACCTGAGCAGATCAGAAACTGTGAAACAAGCCACGTTACTTTTTCAGTCCGAGTCAAAGTGGGCCGAGGGCCTTGTAACTTGGGCTATTTGGAACAGTAACTAGGAATAGTACCACATCCCTTTTCATTAGATAAGTGTGGCTTCCCCCTCCCCTATTTAAGGAGGCCGCACCCCTTTGGTTTTCCTCACATTTTGCTTAGATTAATCTGTCTTTGAACAGTTTCGCCGTTCATCGGTTTGTGAGACCCCAAGTTGTGAACTTAATATTTATTCGCAATTTCAGATTGCATCTTGTACTCTCTTGCTTGTGTTCTCGATTCGCTTGCAGGAGATAGCCTTCTTGGCGAGGTCAATCGTGTTCGGCACGGTTGATAACCAACGGAGCAGTGGTGTAGTGATTGCGAGGGGTTCGATCTGTTTTGGTCGGAGCCTTTGGATCATCAACGTCGAGATCTCCACAATCGACTTATCAGTACCTCTCGGAAGATCGGGCCATCGTCACATCATGTCCACAATAGGTTCTTCAACAGTTTGTTCATCCTGTTGTGGTTCTATAGGAGCTAAAACGGTTTCAGGTGTTTCTCGAATTTCTTCAAGTTGCACCGTGCTCCCACTATCCCTTCTTGAGAGAAACTCTTTCTCTAAGAAGACACCATGCCGGGCGACAATCACTTTGCCTTCTTCTTGATTATAGAAGTAATATCCTTTTGTTTCCTTAGGATACTCTATAAAGAAGCATTTATCAGATTTAGGAGTGAGCTTATCAGATTGTAAACGTTTTACATAAGCCTCACATCCCCAAATCTTAAGAAAAGACAAGCTAGGATGTTGTCCTGTCCACATCTCATATGGTGTCTTTTCTACTGATTTTGATGGAACCCTGTTTAGTGTGAACGCGGTTCTTTCAAGAGCGTACCCCCAAAAAGACAATGGAAGATCACTTTGGCTCATCATGGAGCGCACCATATCTAATAAGGTGCGATTTCTCCGTTCAGATACCCCATTCCATTGAGGTGTTCTGGCGGAGTCAATTGTGGAACAATTCCACAATCCTTCGATGATTGCCAAACTCATGGCTCAAATACTCGCCTCCACGATCAGATCGTAGAAACTTGATTGTCTTACCTAAATGATTTTGCACTTCATTTTGGAATTCTTTGAACTTTTCAAAGGATTCAGACTTATGCTTCATCAGGTAGATATACCCATATCTACTAAAGTCATCAATAAAAGTTATGAAGTACTGAAAACCACCTCTGGCTGTGGAGCTCATTGGTCCACATACATCAGTATGTACGAGTGCCAATAAGTCACTTGCCCGTTCACCTTGACCGGTGAAAGGTGCCTTTGTCATCTTGCCAAGTAAACAAGATTCGCATGTCTCAAATGATTCAAAATCAAATGAGTGCAGAATACCATCTCTATGGAGCTTCTCCATGCGTTTCTCATTTATGTGACCTAAGCGACAATGCCAAATAAACGTGGGATTCAAATCATTCGGACGTTGCCTCTTTGCATTAATGTTATAGACCGGTGACCCTTCAAGAGTAAGAACGTATAACCCATTCACCAATGGAGTATGACAATAGAACATATCCTTGAAATAAAGAGAACAACCATTGTCCACAGATCTAAAGTCATAACCTTCTGCTTGCAAACATGAAGCAGAAATAATGTTCTTGGAAAGAGATGGAACACAACAACAGTTATTCAATTCCAAAATTAATCCTGAAGGTAAAGACAATGGCATGGTGCCAACAGCTACCACAACAACTTTTGCTCCATTGCCAACGCGAAGATCCACTTCGCTCCTCCTCAAACTTCTACTTCTTCTTAGCCCCTGCAACGATTTGCATATGTGAGCAACCGATCCGGTATCAAATACCCAAGAATCAGTGGATGAAGTAGCAAGATTGATCTCTATAACATTTATACCGGAGTGGAAGTCGACTTCCTTCTTCTCAAGATCCTCCAAATACTTTGGGGTTCCTTTTCAATGCCCCGATTGCTTCTGAGAGTAACAATCGCATCGAGCAGCGCCCTTCTTGTCTTGCTTGGCCTTAGAACCGCCGCGATCTCATTAGGAGCTAACTTTCTTTTGACCGCCTTTCTTGACATTGGGCTTGCCTTGCCTTTCTCGCATCATCATCACATGATTGCTGCTTTTCTTAATGCTTTCTCGGCAGCTTTTAGCATCCCATGCAACTCACCAAGGTCTTGTCCATGTTGTTCATGTGATAGTTCAGATGAATGGCTCAAAGCTCTGGGAAGCGACTGGGAATCACATCAGTAGCCAACTCTTGGCTAAGGGGAAAACCAAGCATTTCCGCACTCTCAATGTAGCTAATCATCTTAATCACATGAGGGTGACGAGATTCCTTCGCAAGCCTCGCACGCAAACAAGGACTTTGAAGCGTTGAACCTCTCAAACCCTTGCTTGGTTCTCAAACATACCATGCAACCCCACAATGATATTGTAGGCATCTGTGTTCTCATATTGCTTCAAGCTCAGAGGACATTGTGGCTAGCATGAGACACTCACATCAAGGTAATCATTCGCTTGCTTCTCATAAGCTCTCCGTGCACCAGCAGAGCATTATCGTGCAAGTCTTCGGGGTAAGGAGACTCAAGGACATACTCTTTGCGCTCTTGCTTGAGAACAATTCTCAAGTTGCAATGCCAATCTATAAAGTTTGTTCCATTGAGTTTTTCTTTCTCAAGAATAGATCGCAAATTAAAAGAACTGGATGCGGCATTAGCTGACATGATCTACAACAAAAGAATATGTAAAGTTTAGCACTATGTTTATGTTCATCTTTTATTAAACTATTTAACAAAAGACTCCCACTATGTGTTTTGCAACAAAACTCCCTCTAAGTTACATAGTGGGTCAAGATCCTCATTTCACTAATTCCTAGTGAGCTTTGGCATCACGGCTAGAACTAGTGACATGGGTAAGCAACACCTTGCTAATCACATATGTTGTAGGGGTGGCCCCCACCTAAACCCAGCAGGCCTGTTAGAAGACTGTAAGGGCCAGAGTAGAACACGTGTAATGACTCAAATATCCCTAGTAGGGATATTTGGATGTAAGGGCATAAGTGTAAAACCGCTCCTCATGTATATATATGATGCACTGGCCACGAAGAGGCCAGAGGGCCATTTTTACACGCTACATCCTCACTCTCCCCACTACCATCTCTCTCTCTGTTTGGTCTGTAACCACAACAGTTGGCGCCGTCCGTGGGGTGAACAAGGACAAGCCTGAAGATCGAAGGAGAAGACGGCAACAAAAAAAAAAGCTTCATCGACGCCGGCGAAGGGAAGGAAGGCGGTCGGCTCGGAGCGGCGCGCGAACGCCAGGGCCTTGGTGTCGGCTGTCGCAGCCGGGGGCGTCGCCGCTCGCACGACGGCGACAACCAACCCTGCCGCCGAAACGACGACATCTACTCCGGCCACCTTCGTTGCGACGCCCACCGGCCGTGCGGACCGGCGGATGGCACGAAGACGCGACGGGGCGACCGACACGGCGGGATCTGGCGAGGCGACCACCCCCCGCTGATGGCCCCGATGGCACCCACGACCGAAGGCGCTCTCCTGGCAACCCTCCGCGCATTCCAGCGGGAGCTAGGGGATCTCCGCGAAGTCGTCCGACATATGCTAGAGGCTTGGAACCCGCGAGCCACGCCCGAGGTCGCGCCAGAACTCACCCCTGGAAGCGTGGATAGCCGTGACGCCCCCGCATCGGGCCACCCATCGTCGCGGCGTGCTGATCTGGAGTCTCCGCTTTCAGCAAGGCTACGGCCGGCGGACTGGCCCGAAGACTTCAAGTTACCCAGTGTCACTGAGCCAGGCGAAGGCGGGACGGACCTTGGTGGCTTCGCGCGCGTGCATGAAGCGGCAACCGAGGAGCTCTTCGACGCAGGGGAGGGCTATGCACGGGCCGAGGAAGAGGCGCGGAGATGCAGTACCCCCGCGCCCGCCCCCGCCAAGGCCCCGCCGCTCGAGGAAGGTGGCAGCTCCCTAGAGCGGGCCCGTGGTCGACAGCCTAGGGAGGACACTCCCGGAAGTGGGGGGGGCAAGCACAAGCCTCAGCGTCACCAGCGCAGGCAGCAAAGCGCCCACCACGGCCTCGGCATCAGGCGCATCCCTCGAGGGCGACGCGGGATGGTCGAAGCGCAGGCCTCGATCTCCCAACCCCGTGCCGAAGTTCAGGAGCATCCTCCGGGGGGTAACCCCACGCAAGCGCCCGCCGGAGAGGGCACACGGGGTCGCGCCATAAGCGTCATCATCGGAGGGTCCCTGCCCCGGGCCCCCTTGGAGCAGCCGCACTTGTGGATGCCGCCCTGTGGCATCACCTTCGACCCGAATGATGCCAGGGGAGTGGAGTACCCCCACCAAGACCCTCTGGTCATCCAGGCCCACATAGCACGCTGCGAGGTCAGGCGCGTCCTGGTTGACGGGGGAAGCTCCGCGAATATCCTGATCGCAGAGGCCCTCGACCGCATGGGAATCCCTCGCAGCCGGGGGCTCCACTTCAAGGCTTCGGAGGCCAACCGCTGCAGGCATTGGGGCACGTCTCCCTCCCGGTCACGTTCCGCCAGGAGGGCAACAAGGGCAACATCCGGACCGAGCACATCATCTTCGACGTTGTGGACATCCCGTACCCATACAACGTCATCCTGGGGCGACCTGCCATCAACTCGTTCGAGGCGATCTCGCACCCCGCGTTTCTGTGTGTGAAGCTCCCGGGTCCGGAGGGCGCTATCATCGTCTTCGGCGACCAAGACTGCCAGCGCGCGAGGTCGGGCAGCCGAGTCCCCATCGCCGGCACGCCGCCGGCACTCGGCGACGGGCCCTCCGCTCCCGGGTGGACACCAAAGCCCCGGCCCGAGGGCGGAGTTAAGAAGGTGCCACTTCAGGCGGAGGGGCAATTTGTGTCCATCGGAGAGGGGCTCCCCCCGGAGGTTGAACGAGACCTGCTCCAGGTACTTCAAAACAACGCCGACGTCTTCGCATGGTCTCCTGAGGACCTCAAAGGCGTTAATCGAGCGGTAATCAAACACCGCCTGGCGGTCCGCCCCGACGCCAAGCCGGTCAAGCAAAAGCTCCGGCGCATGTCAATGGACCGGCAGCAGGCGGCCAAGGCAGAGGTGGCGAAGCTTCTCCGGGCCGGGGTCATTCGCGAAGTCCACCATCCAGAATGGCTTGCTAACCCAGTATTAGTTAAGAAGGCCAGCGGGGCCTGGTGTATGTGCATCGACTTCACGGCACTCAACAAGGCGTGTCCAAAGGACAATTACCCTTTGCCGCGCATCGATCAGCTAGTCGATGCCACCGCCGGATGCGAGCTGATGAGTTTCCTGGACGCCTATTCAGGCTACCACCAGGTTTACATGGCCAAGGACGACGAGGAGAAGACCAGTTTCATCACACCGATTGGGACCTTCTGTTTTGTCAGAATGCCTTTCGGCTTGAAGAACGCGGGCGCTACCTTCACGCGCCTCGTTGCGCTCGCTCTGGCCGTCCAGCTCGGGAGGAATGTGGAGGCCTACATCGACGACGTGGTAGTCAAAACTCGGCACCTCGCGCTGCACGGCCGGGACCTCCAGGAGACTTTCGACAACCTGAGAAAGGCCGGCATCAAGCTCAACCCGACAAATGCGTCTTGGCGCATAAGCGGCAAACTCCGGGCTTCCTCGTGTCCGGCCGGGGTATCCAGGCGAATCCTGACAAGGTCGATGCTATTTTGGGCATGGAGCCACCCAAGACAACGAGGGAGGTCCAGAGGCTGGCGAGCCGCATGGCAGCCCTAAGTCGCTTCCTATCTAGGGCGGCGGAGCGGGGCTTGCCGTTCTTCAAGACGCTCTGTGGATGTGACGGATTCCGCTGGGACAACGAGTGCGAGGAGGCCTTCGGCGAGCTCAAGAAGCATCCGCAAGCCTCCCACTCGTCGCCCGCACCGAGGCTCCCTTCGCTCTACCTCGCGCGTCGATGCTGGCCGGCCGCCGTCTTGGTCTTAGAAGAAGGCGCCATGCAGCAACCCGTGTACTTCATCTCTGAAGCCCTCCAGGGTGCCAAGACAGGGTACACAGAGCTCGAGAAGCTCGCGTACGCGCTGGTCATGGCCTCCAGGAAGCTCCGGCACTATTTTCTGGCCCATCCGATCACGGTGCCTTCTTCCTTTCCCCTGGCGGAGATGTGTCGGGACCCGGAGCAGCAACTCCAGAACCCTCTGTGTTAATCGCACTATCCCAGGAAAAGCTAGTGCACACAGTATCACAAAGACAATTATCATGCGTAATGATAAACTTTATTTAGCTAATATGAGCCTGATGGCCAAAGTTTACAATAATAGCAAAAGAAGACAGCGGAAGAAATACATAAAGCGGCAGCCCATCCAGCCTTCCCACAAGGCGAATGACTGTAAGACGTGGCCTAGTCGCAATCCTCACCGGTCGCCGAAAGCTTCCTCTCGAAAGAGTTAGATATAGCAACATGAGTACAAAAGTACTCCACAAGTTACACCGTGAGGTTTAATGTAATAGATGCATGCATATGGAATATCAAAGGAAGGCATAATATGGTTTATTTGCATAAAAGGCGACATTGGAGTAAATATCATAAGTAAGTGCAAAAGCTGAATTTGATACATTAAGTAAAACAATGTTGTAAACAAAATAGATACCGTTAGTGCAGGTCCATCCCCCACACTAACCTAACCACGGGCATCCCACCCGGACCATCTTTTCCAAAAGCTCACGTATGGATTCCATCCATCCACACGCTTTCACTGCGCAACTCTGATGAATTCCATCCATTCACCAGATTTCAATCTCTCACGGATTCCATCCATCCGCAAGGTTTTCGCAAACCATTTTGAAAACCAAAGTCTAATCCGTGAAAAACTTTACTCAGCTTGCCCATGACCGTGGGCACGGCTATCCAGGATAGGTTATACACTCTGCAGAGGTTGTACGGCTTTACCCACAAGACACGATCATCCTGTTTACCACTAGATTACACACTTCCTTAGGTGTGCGGTTAGGAGTCGTGACAAGGCCTTTACAATGCAAAGCCTTCAACCTGGCCAAGCCAACTCTAAGGTTTCACCCGGTAAGGAATCCACAGCATCGGACCCCTCTTGAGCCGAGTGAGACTACTCATGGCCTACGCCACGCTCACTTTCATCCTACGAAATGGCTCGGTTGGGACCCGCAAATTATTCAGCCAGGGCTGTCCCATACCGACCTTGTGGTAGTACGATAGGGCTTTGCAACAAGAGCTCACTGCACCGGTCCTTAACCCGACTTAGGCCCAACCACAAACCCCGTGCACGACAATCAACCATCTGCGGCTCCAACCAATGTGGCATGCCCGCACTCCACCACTCTAACCAATTGCCTAAGTCTAAACCAGTTTTATATTTGTTTTCAAAATAATTCATAAACCTTCTTGACTCACCGAAGTCAAGAATACAGTTCAAAAGCTTATCATTTTATGTGAAACAATTCTTCCCACCCGAATTATTCTAAGCATGGCTAAGCAATTCCATAAATTGTTCTAGTTAATACTAATGTACCAACTAGGTTTTCATCTAAGGTGACAAGGTATGATTGTTCAATATCAAGATTGGCCATACAAAGGAAATTGGGTGTAACTAAAGTTTTAAGCACATTTGAACTAATTTGAATAAAAGTACGCATGCAATAATAATTTTAAAAACAACATAAATAATTTAAATTAGTGGGAGCAACATGATCAAAGGTGTAACTTGCCTTGCTCAAAGACTTGATGCTACGAATCGTCGAAATCGAACTCTCCGGATTCGTCGTAGTCTACACGCGAAGAACCAAACAAAATAAACTCAAATAAAATCTGAAAATTATAAAATATATACTGGGAGATAGATATAATGATCTTAGATGAATTTAGGAGAAAGAATCAACGGATTCGGAGTTTGTATAAGGGAGAACGAATATCTGGAGGTTTTGGACATCACATGAAATGATAACGACATCTGAGAATTACTTTTTGAACATATGGTGTCGGTAGGCTGCGAGGTGGCTAGCGAATGGGCAAAATGGAATCCTGGCGATGAGATGAAGGTGGTGACATGGATACGGCGACGAGAAACGGAGACGATACTATTGACGTTTGAACGGCGACGTAGAGAGAAAGGAAAACTTAATATCTTAGTGCTCGGTGAAGCGAATCTAAAACCATTTGGAAGGTAGCTAAATGGGATGGTTTGGCACGATATGACGCGAACGGATTGGGAAAACACCAATGGATAGATGGGGACACAAGATGTCATTGGCGCCATGGCAAGGTGTCTGAGGCGAAAATTTGTGGAGGCTTTTGGGGAAAAGGAAGGAAGCATGGCGAAACGATCGAGGTAAGTCCACGAAAAATTACGGCATGGGCTAAGGCTTACCGGAGGCGACGAATCGACGCCGAGTCAAACGCCATTTTCGCGAAAGCTCAATTCGACAATTGGCTCCACGAAAAATTAAACAAAATGGTAGAAAAATTTCTTAGAGACTAGGACACAATATGACGTGAACAAAAATTAAAGCGCTCACCGAAAAAGTGGGTACGCGCGAAGGTACAGTTTTAGTGTCTGGGCCTGACAAGGTCGACGAGGACTCGGGGAATCTTTAGGCGATGGCGATGGAAGCACGATGTAGAACGCGTCGAGACAAACTCAACGGTGAAAACGGCTCAGCCAAAGGACATCGGATGGTGGCGGAACACGGTGGAGAAGACATTTTGCGACCGTCGGGTTGACATCGGCGCTCCGCAAACGGAGAGGAGTTAGCATGTGGGGTTTGCGCGAAACGAAGAAGAGAACACAAGGAACGCAGTGCTCACCTCGTTATGATGGAACATTCATGGTAGGCTCGCAGCGAGAGAGATGCGACGGTGCGGTTTGGCCACGGTGGTCCGCGATGCCCGGCGAAGCTCGTGAAGGCGATGCAAGCATCACGTAGAACGCGCGGAGACAAAGCCGATGGTATGGTCAAAAGTGGTGGAACTCCATCAGAAGGCGCAAGCGGCCGATGAACGCCGCTCGTTAACAAAACAAAAATAGCGATTGCGGAGAAAAGAAAGGAAGAGAGGAATTGAGATTTTTAGGGATGACGAGGGTGAGGAGGGCACTGGTGCTCCTTTATACGGGCGGAGGTGGACGGGAGAGGGAGATCGAACGACGATGTCTTTAAAGCAACGGTTTCATTTTCGTGTAAATGAGCATAAAGGTGGAGGGAAACGGTTGGGAATAAAGGAGTCTTGAAGAGAGCAAGTGAATGCACTTGATTTCATGAAAACGGTGGAGAAATTCAAGAGGAATGGAAGCTCAAAGAAATGGCCATGGCGGCCACGTTCTGAGACGAACGAGACGCACGCACTGGAATGGAGAAGAAAGCAGAGAGAGAAAAAAATTTAAAATAATATATTTTTTCCCAAAAATAAAATAAAATAAATTCGAAAAAATTCAAGAAAATTCTACAAATATCCTTGGAACCCAAAATATCAAATAAAAATTTCGGATTTAATTGAGGTATATTTTAACCATTTAAACATTTTTACTTTCTAAGCTTTAATTTAATCCAATAAATTCAAAAACTCCAAAAATTCAAGCAACCAAAGCACACTTGATTTTATTTTAAATTAAAATAACTTTTAAATTTTTTTTTACTAAACATTTTGAAATAAGCAGTGGTCATATCTGACTACTCTTTAAGCAGTAATCTCGTCCCCGAGATTCGCACGGGTTAGCAAAGAAATAGGTTTGGATCTTACTCTTTGTGGCTTGAGCGGAGATCTGGTTCAAACGTCCCTTTGCAAACTTCTGTGACCTTCTGTTGGCGGTTGGCGCTTCAGCTTGATGCTTTCAAAGATTAGGAGAGAGGAGACTCAAGGCAAAGGAGGGACAACGGATGTTTTGCGCAACCCAAAACAAAACAACTAGCAAAACCTTTACTAAGCAAATAACAAGCAATAGTTACGGCTGCCGAGAAAAGAGGAAACTGACAGCGCATACCTCGTCTACTGTCTAGCTTAACAACTTAACCTAAAAGGGTAAGGGTTGTCTTGGAGTGATCTTTCGCAGCTCTTGACGTACGAAGCACGATCCTTTGGTGCAAAGATTGAGGTTGCGGTAGAGTCGATGAATCCGGACTACTGACCATCTATAGTTGTTTTGAGCAAGGAAAGATTTAGAAATGGGCTTTCAAGTAATGACATAAAGATAAGCGAGAATTGGAAGACGAGAGCAAGCAAAGATTAAGAGATAAGGGTAGCATAGATTGAGAGGTAAGAATAAGCAGAACTTTTTGAAATTACTGAGTAGTAAAATAAATCCTTAAGGTCCAACCATTCTATTCTATCTACGGACACGCCTAGAGTCATTATTGCTCGATACCATCTCTGTCGGGACCCGAGCAAGAACTCCGTAACCCTCGTGTTAATCGCACTATCCTGTGAAAAGCTAGTGCACACAAGATCACAAAGACAATTATCATGCGTAATGATAAACTTTATTTAGCTAATATGAGCTCGATGGCCAAAGTTTACAATAATAGCAAAAGAAGACAGCGGAAGAAATACATAAAGCGGCAGCCCATCCAGCCTCTCCCACAAGGCGAATGACTGAAGACGGGCCTAGTCGCAATCCTCACCGAAGTCGTCGAAAGCTTCCTCTGGAAAGAGTTAGATATAGCAACATGAGTACAAAAAGTACTCCACAAGTTACACCAGGAGGTTTAACAGAATAGATGCATGCATATGGAATATCAAAGGAAGGCATAATATGGTTTATTTGCATAAAAGGCGACATTGGAGTAAATATCATAAGTAAGTGCAAAAGCTGAATTTGATACATTAAGTAAAACAATGTTGTAAACAAAATAGATACCGTTAGTGCAGGTCCATCCCCCACACTAACCTAACCACGGGCATCCCACCCGGACCATCTTTTCCAAAAGCTCACGATGGATTCCATCCATCCACACGCCATCTGCGCAACTCGATGAATTCCATCCATTCACCGATTTCAATCTCTCACGGATTCCATCCATCCGCAAGGTTTTCGCAAACCATTTTGAAAACCAAAGTCTAATCCGTGAAAACTTTACTCAACTTGCCCATGACCGTAGGCACGGCTATCCGTGATAGGTTATACACTCGCAGAGGTTGTACAGACTTTACCCACAAGACACGATCATCCCGCTTTACCACTAGATTACACACTTCCTTAGGTGTGTGGTTAGGAGTCGTGACAAGGCCTTTACAATGCAAAGCCTTCAACCTCGCCAAGCCAACTCTAAGGTTTCACCCTGTAAGGAATCCACTGCATCGGGACCCTCTTGAGCCGAGTGAGACTACTCATGGCCTACGCCACGCTCACTTTCATCCTACGAAATGGCTCAAAGTTGGGACCCGCAAATTATTCAGCTGTGGCTGTCCCATACCAGCCTTGTGGTAGTACGATAGGGCTTTGCAACAAGAGCTCACTGCACCGGTCCTTAACTCCGACTTAGGCCCAACCACAAACCCTCGTGCACGACAATCAACCATCATGCTCCAACCAACGTGGCATGCCTGCACCCACCACTCTAACCAATTGCCTAAGTCTAAACCAGTTTTATATTTGTTTTCAAAATAATTATAAACCTTCTTGACTCACCGAAGTCAAGAATACGCTCAAAAGCTTATCATTTTATGTGAAACAATTCTTCCCACCCGAATTATTCTAAGCATGGCTAAGCAATTCCATAAATTGTTCTAGTTAATACTAATGTACCAACTAGGTTTTCATCTAAGGTGACAAGGTATGATTGTTCAATATCAAGATTGGCCATACAAAGGAAATTGGGTGTAACTAAAGTTTTAAGCACATTTGAACTAATTTGAATAAAAGTACGCATGCAATAATAATTTTAAAAACAACATAAATAATTTAAATTAGTGGGAGCAACATGATCAAAGGTGTAACTTGCCTTGCTCAAAGACTTGATGCTACGAATCGTCGAAATCGAACTCTCCGGATTCGTCGTAGTCTACACGCGAAGAACCAAACAAAATAAACTCAAATAAAATCTGAAAATTATAAAATATATTGGGAGATAGATATAATGATCTTAGATGAATTTAGGAGAAAGAATCAACGGATTCGGAGTTTGTATAAGGGAGAACGAATATCTGGAGGTTTTGGACATCACATGAAATGATAACGACATCTGAGAATTACTTTTTGAACATATGGTGTCGGTAGGCTGCGAGGTGGCTAGCGAATGGGCAAAATGGAATCCTGGCGATGAGATGAAGGTGGTGACATGGATACGGCGACGAGAAACGGAGACGATACTATTGACGTTTGAACGGCGACGGTAGAGAGAAAGGAAAACTTAATATCTTAGTGCTCGTGAAGCGAATCTAAAACCATTTGGAAGGTAGCTAAATGGGATGGTTTGGCACGATATGACGCGAACGGATTGGGGAAAACACCAATGGATAGATGGGGACACAAGATGTCATTGGCGGCCATGGCAAGGTGTCGGAGGCGAAAATTTGTGGAGGCTTTTTGGGAAAAGGAAGGAAGCATGGCGTAAAACGTGCTGAGGTAAGTCTCACGAAAAATTACGGCATGGGCTAAGGCTTACGGAGGCGACTTAATCGACGTCGGAGTCAAAACGGCCATTTTCGCGAAAGCTCAATTCGACAATTGGCTCCACGAAAAATTAAACAAAATGGTAGAAAAATTTCTTAGAGACTAGGACACAATATGACGTGAACAAAAATTAAAGCGCTCACCGAAAAAGTGGGTACGCGCGAAGGTACAGTTTTAGTGTCTGGGCCTGACAAGGTCGACGAGGACTCGGGGAATCTTTAGGCGATGGCGATGGAAGCACGATGTAGAACGCGTCGAGACAAACTCAACGGTGAAAACGGCTCAGCCAAAGGACATCGGATGGTGGCGGAACACGGTGGAGAAGACATTTTGCGACCGTCGGGTTGACATCGGCGTTCCGGGCAAACGGAGAGGAGTTAGCATGTGGGGTTTGCGGCGAAACGAAGAAGAGAACACAAGGAACGCAGTGCTCACCTCGGTTATGATGGAACATTCATGGTAGGCTCGCAGCGAGGAGAGATGCGACGGTGCGGTTTGGCCACGGTGGTCCGGCGATGCTCCGGCGAAGCTCTGGTGAAGGCGATGCAAGCATCACGTAGAACGCGCGGAGACAAAGCCGATGGTATGGTCAAAAGTGGTGGAACTCCACTGTAGAAGGCGCAAACGGCCGATGAACGCCGTTCGGTTAACAAAACAAAAATAGCGATTGCGGAGAAAAGAAAGGAAGAGAGGAATTGAGATTTTTAGGGATGACTGAGGGTGAGGAGGGGCACCTGGTGCTCCCTTTTATACGGGCGGAGGTGGACGGGAGAGGGAGATCGAACGACGATGTCTTTTAAAGCAACGGTTTCATTTTCGTGTAAATGAGCATAAAGGTGGAGGGAAACGGTTGGGAATAAAGGAGTCTTGAAGAGAGCAAGTGAATGCACTTGATTTCATGAAAAACGGTGGAGAAATTCAAGAGGAATGGAAGCTCAAAGAAATGGCCATGGCGGCCACGTTCTGGAGACGAACGAGACGCACGCACTGGAATGGAGAAGAAAGCAGGAGAGAGAAAAAAATTTAAAATAATATATTTTTTCCCAAAAAAATAAAATAAAATAAATTCGAAAAAAAATTCAAGAAAATTCTACAAATATCCTTGGAACCCGAAAATATCAAATAAAAAATTTCGGATTTAATTGAGGTATATTTTAACCATTTAAACATTTTTACTTTCTAAGCTTTAATTTAATCCAATAAATTCAAAAACTCCAAAAATTCAAGCAACCAAAGCACACTTGATTTTATTTTAAATTAAAATAACTTTTAAATTTTTTTTTACTAAACATTTTGAAATAAACAAATTGGTCATATAAGATGTTACACAACAAGGAGTCCACGGCGATCGGCAAATGGGCGCGAGCTTGCCCTGCTTCTCCTCAAATGACGCCCGCGACGGTGATAAAATCCCAAGTCTCGCCGAATTCCTCGCCGAATGGACCCGTCGGCTCGGCTCGCCCGTAAAAACGCGCACCGGCCCGACGCCACCATCGACGAGCCTACGGCGTGGCAGCGCGGTGTGGCGCGTAATTGTCACACCCGAAGGGCAGCGCCTACTCTATTCGCGCGCCTTGCTTTCCCGCTACCAACAACACACCGAGTATGAGGCGCCGCTCTTCGCCGACAAAGCTCAAAGCAATAGGGCGCGGCGCGTGCTTGTCCGCACGGACTCGCGCTGATGGCGGGCCATGTCGACAAATCTTACCAAGCCAAGGACCCGAGCCCAAGCACTGCAGCGGTTAGGCAAGGGAACGGCACTTCGGGCGCCACGGTCAAGGCCATCCTCGAGCGGAGAACGAACAAGCCGACGCCGCGCAAGGCCGCCAACAAGAATGTTACCCCGATGGGCGTTTCTACGGCGTCGCCGCAGCGCCATCGCGCAAGATAGCCGGGACGCGGCCGTTGTACACCACATCATCCCACAGGGCGACTGGCGGGAGCCCATCTTTAACTTCCTACAGGGCATCGCCGAGCCGGAGGATCCCGCCGAGTTGCGTCGTCTACAACACCGTGCCAGGTCCTTCCAGGTGTTCGAAGAGACACTTTACAAGAAGGGGTTTGCGCACCACTTTGCGATGCCTCTCGCCGAGGAAGGGAGAGATCTCCTCGCGAACATTCACGCGGTATGTGCGGGTCTCACCTAGCACCAAGGTCTCTCGGTGGCAAGGCGTTCAGCGGGGCTTTATCGCCAATCGCCATCGTCGACGCCCAGGACCTCGTGCGCCGGTGTCAGGGATGCCAGTGGATGGGACGCATCATCCGCAGGCCCCCGACGCACCTCAATCCTATCCCCCCGGTGTGGCCGTTGGCACGCTGGGGCCTCGACATAGTAGGACCGCTTCCCCGAGCCCCAGGGGACCTGCGATTCGTGGTGGTTGCGCTAGAGTACTTTTCCAGATGGCCGGAGGCGGTGGCCCTGGCCAAAATAACATCGGCGGCCATGCAACGCTTCCTCTGGCAGAGCATCATATGCCGCTTCGGCGTGCCCAGGGAGCTCACCGTCGACAACGGCCTGCAGTTCGACGCCGCCCTGTTTAAAGAATATTGCGATGACATGGGCATCACGCCGCTTCACATCGCTGGGCACCCGACCCAACGGAGCGGTCGAAGGGCGAACGGCGCTATCTCGGCGCCGCCAAGAAACGTTTAGTCGGGTGCCCGCGGAAGCGGTGGCCGAGCGAAGCTTCACGGCGTCCTTGGTCCTCCGCACAACGGCAATGCGCGCGACGGATTCACGCCTTTAAGCTCCTCTTCGCGACGGCGTTGACGCCCAAGAAATCAAGGCCGGTTCGCGGAGGGTCTCGCCCAGCGCCGGACGAAGAGCGCCGTGTGTCCTGGACCTCTCGACGGACACGAGCGAGTGCGGCTCAACATGCTTTGAAATACGCACGGCGCATAAGACGCACTGGGACCGCTCTTGTATCCACGAACGCTCAAGCCCGCGACCTCGCCCTCGGTGGCACTTCACGCGAGACCGTGGGCAAGCCGGAATCAAGTGGGAGGGTCCCTTTATTGTCCAAGAAGTGTTACAGAAGGGGGCATACCATCTTGCCTCGCTCGAGGGACAGCCCCTTCGCCATACATGGAACGCTGACAAATTGCGGCGATATTACGCCTAGCAATAGCACGGCAAGTGTAGCGGCACCAGCCATTTGTTGCACGATGCTCACCCGCGGAAACGGGAAGTCAATAAAGCTGACCGTTCCTCGAGCTGCTTGCCCCCGCAGTCCACGGACTCTAAATAAGACGTAGCGTCGAGGTTCACCTCCGCACGCGAGAGTCTCCGGACTATAAAGAAGTCGTAGCGTCGAGGTTCGCCTCCGCACGCGCCAGTCCACGGACTCTAAATAAGACGTAACGTCGAGGTTCACCTCCGTACGCGAGAGTCTCCGGACTATAAAGAAGTCGTAGCGTCGAGGTTCGCCTCCGCACGCGCTAGTCCATGGACTCTAAATAAGACGTAACATCGAGGTTCACCTCCGTACGCGAGAGTCTCCGGACTATAAAGAAGTCGTAGCGCCGAGGTTCGCCTCGCACGCGCCGACCACGGACTCTAAATAAGACGCAGCTGGGACGCCCTAAATGCGCACCGCCACGGACTCTAAAAGAAGTCGTAGCGCCGAGGTTCACCTCCGACGCCGCCATCCACGGACTCTAAATAAGACGTAGCGCCGAGCTTCACCTCCGCACGCGCGAGTCTCCGCACTATAAAGAAGTTGTAGCGCCGAGGTTCGCCTCCGCGCGCCGATCCACGGACTCTAAATAAGACGAAGCGCCGAGGTTCACCTCCGACGCGAGTCTCGGACTATAAAGAAGTCGTAGCGCCGAGGTTCGCCTCGACGCCGCCATCCACGGACTCTAAATAAGACGTAGCGCCGAGGTTCACCTCCGTCGCGAGTCTCCGGACTATAAAGAAGTCGTAGCGCCGAGGTTCGCCTCGCACGCGCCGATCCACTGACTCTAAATAAGACGTAGCGCCGAGGTTCACCTCCGACGCGAGTCTCCTGACTATAAAGAAGTCGTAGCGCCGAGGTTCGCCTCGCACGCGCCGACCGCGGACTCTAAATAAGAGGTAGCGCCGAGGTTCACCTCCGACGCGAGAGTCTCCGGACTATAAACAAGTCGAAGCGCCGAGGTTCGCCTCGCGACGCGCCATCCACGGACTCTAAATAAGACGTAGCGCCGAGGTTCACCCAGACGCGAGTCTTCGACTATAAAGAAGTCGAAGCCGAGGTTCGCCTCGCACGCGCCGATCATGGACTTAAATAAGACGCAGCAGGGGGACGCCCCCGCGCGCACATAAGACGCGGATGTTCTCCCTGCGCACTCTACAGAGTATAAATAAGACACGAATCTCGTGCACGCACCGGTGTTGCCCCCGTGCGTACACGTTGGAGTATAAACAAGACGTGGACGTCAATCCCACACATCCGTCGGAGAATAACTATTGCAGGAAGCCCGCAACACACGAAGCTCATAAATGAAGTCCTGCTTTGATTCATCGTAAACATAAGGGGGTTCCCCCGCTTACAAGCATGCGCAGCAGCGCACCCCCCGACGGACCGTTCAACCCTGGCGCGGTCCCGACGAGCCTGCACCGCCGTCGTGGCCTCGGAAAATCACCTCAAGCCAGCGGAGAGGGTCCTCTTCTCCATGCAGCGTCTGCCACACGGCAGCCTTCACCGCATCCTCCCCAAAGCGGTCCCAAATCCGCCGATGGAAGTTCTGCAGGCTGGGCCCGATGAAGCGCACAGCGTCCACCATCACCTCCGGCTGGCCTGGAAGATCCAGCTGCGGGTTCACCAGAGCATGGGTGTGTCGGCACCCATGAGTATGCAGCATGGCAAGCGCAAGGCATGCGCCAACGTAGCCGCAGTGTTCGCCGAAGGTTCTGGCGCCATGGAGGACAACGCTCGCCCCCTCTTGGACCAACTCGAGTGTCTCCCTCAAGTCCTCCGGACAGTGCGTAGTGTCCGGCACATTAACGCACAAGTCTCGGAGGGCCTGGTTCAGAGCCTCCATGGCCCGCCATGCGGATGTCGACGCATTATTTAAGGCGTCGGTCTTCACTGCAACAGACTCAGCCAGTTGGGTTTTCTCCCCTTCTAGGGCGGCAATCTGTTGCAGAAAGGACTCGCGCTCTGCACGTGCGGCGCGCTTCACCTCCTCGGTCTCGATCGCGCTTCCTCGGCCTCCAGCAATGCCATGCCTCCCTGGCCTCAGCCAGCGCGCAGCTCTTCATCCTTTGTGCAACGCGTCCCGCGCGCAAGGCGTCGCTTCCATAGCTCTTCGCTCCCGAACGCGGGCCTCGTCAAGCGCCCGGCTGATCGCAAGCGTCTGACAGGAATAGCGACTCAGCAAAATGCAAAAGGTACCCTAGCAGCTGAAGCGCGCATAACTTACCCTTATTTCCGAAGCCTGCAGGGCAAGGGCCAGGTGATCTCCCTCGCATGATGACAACGTCTGCCGGTCGAGACCGTTGTTCGCGCGCTCCGCGGCCGCCGTGAGGACACGAAGTATCTCCAAGCGCGGGAGGAAGTCCGAGAGAACGGGCTCAGGACCCGTTGCGTCGGAAGCCGCAGACGCGTCAGCTACCTCAGCGGCAGCAGGCGCCCGGGGGGCACTCCGCACAGGATTTTGCGCTTCGTGCACACCACCGTTGCTCGATCCTTCGCGTCCGGGAGACCTAGTCTCGCTTGAGGTCGATGGAATGAGCAAGAAGATTGGAGAGAGTTTCGCGAAGTCGCGTGAAGGGGAGTCGCACCTACCTGCTGCGCCTCTCGTCGCGACGAGAGGTACTATAGGGTCGACTGTAGAAAGGGGCGCGGCCGCCTCGGCGCTCGGCGTGAGGGCCCCTTCGGCCGCGCCAAGCGTCATCCCGCGGCAGGAGCCCGCCACGCTGTATCGACCCCTTGAGGGCGGCGGGGACTGCGCCCGAGGGCGCTTCGCCCGGGGCAGTTCAGGAGACTCCTCCGCGGTGCTCCCGGGCGCAGTCCCGGTGGCGCCCGCAATACCCGCCGCAGGAGGCACGTCTTGGCCAACCATACCAGGCGACGGCGTACCACTAGCCACGGCCCCCTCGCCGGGAGTGGTGTCTCCCTCCGGGTGGGCAGGCTCCAACCTGGCGGGGGCCGCAGGCACAAGACCGACGGCATCGGTAAGCGCTACTGGAGGAGTCAAGGCGGCGCGCCCTCTCGAGTCGGGCACGGCCGCCGACGCGTCGGGTCGACGAGGCGGCCGCGAACAGGTCCGCAGCCGCAGCGATGGCGCCCCCGCCGATCGCCTCGGCGCGAGGACTTGGAGCATCTGCGGAGGCCCCCGTCGGGGTCGCGTGTTCAGGCACCGCAATGCCCAGAACCTCGCAGGCGCGGTTTACCCGCCCCAGCTTATCCACGACAGTTGCGGCCTCGCGAGCTCGGTGCTCCTTCACGCGGTACGGCCGAGGAGCGCCGCAATCGCTGCTCGCGCCCTCCACCGAGCCATCGCATTGCAGGAGAGCAAGGCAATCAAACAAGGAACACGCAGGATCAAGGCCGTACGTACAGAATCCCGGCGACTTACAAGGCGCAGAGGGCGGACGCAGGCAGGACACGGCTGGGCTAGACCCGTCCTCGCGGTTGGCGCCCCGCCCAGCATACTTCCACTTGGAAAGGGACGCCACCCCGTACATGGTGAACTCCTCGGCCAAGTCGCGCATGCTCATCCGACGGCGATACCAACAATGCTCAGAGCCTTTGCGCATCGCCAAACTCCACCTTGAGCTCGCGAACTGTTGAACACGATCGCTTACCTCGGCATTGCAAAGCCGCCGCGCGCCACGACGTAGTAAAACCATTGCCGCCCGGCCAGATTCCCATTTCCCGAGGTCGGGCGCAGAAGGAAATGGCCGAGCACGACGACCGGAGCACGAAGTCCACGCTGCCGAAATTGGACACCGCCCCCCCTCAACTTTCCGGGGCTGGCACCGCGCGTCGTGCAAAGTGGCGAACAAGCTTGCACTGGGACGCCACCCTTCTGTCCGCGTCGCCCACGCATAAACCGCCAGGCGGATTATTGCGTTGGGCGTTAGTTGGGCTATCTCCAAACCATAGGCCCGTAGGACTTCGCCCATAAACAAGGAGGAGGGCATTCGCAGGCCGGCATCGAAGAAGGCAATGAAAACAATCGCCTCCATCGCCTGGGGCTTCAGCTCCGTCTCATCGCGGCGAGGTAAGCGAGCCCCGCTACGGTCTTCGATCTTCCCTTCCCGCTCAAGCCGTCGCAGTACCTCTTCGGTTACGCGACTCCTCCCCAGCACGCGGGAGCAGCGGCCCCCCGAGTGCTCCATGGCATCCCACCACTTGTTGGCGCGCGAGCTCGCCCGCAGCACCAGCGCATACTCTCTGGGCGGATGGGACTCCTTGTCCAGGTTAGGCAGCGAATCGCCACCAGGGGGGCGAGAAGCGTCGTCACGCTCGGCCATTACTCTCGCCAATCGTGGTGAAAAAAGCAATGCACGAAGCAGATGGCGCTACGGGCAGCACGAGAAGAGGCAGAGCAAGGTGGCAGACGAGGAGGAGCGCTCCCACCTTAACAGCGCACTTTATAAAGCCTGCCCGCCCCCCCCCTTGCGGCTTCAAACGCAAGTACACCAAGCTGGCAACGGTTCGGCTACCCACGATCCGGACAGAAGGATCGCCGGGGCCTGGAGGGGCGTGCCCGGTAGATGGCCAAACAGCGCACCAACGCCACCATGCACTCAACACGCGTCCCATCCCCCTGGGGAGCAGGCGAATGGTTGCAGTCACGCAACCACTCGCATCCCACGACGCGCCAATGGCGAGTTGCCGCATGTCCAGCAACGGCATGCCAGGCTGCACTGCGACCTCTGCCACGACAGGCGTCGGCGCAATTCCAGCCGCCATTAAAAGCGCACTACCCGCATGCATGGTCACGTCAGCCCCCAAGCGGTAAGACCAGCAGCGCGCACCGCCACGTCGACGGAGCGCGCGCGCACCTTTACTTCGACTTAGGCGCCAGCTCCGCTGCCACCCATTCGAAGGGTAGGGGACGGAGCGCGCGCTCTGCCGACTCAGCGCCAGCCCGCCGCCACTGCTCGAAGGGTAGGGGACGGAGCGCGCGCGCCCCATTGACCAGCGCCGGCCCCGCGCCACCCGCTCGAAGGTAGGGGACGGAGCGCGCGCTCACCGACTCGGCGCCGGCTCACCGCCACACGCTCAAGGGTAGGGACGGAGCGCGCGCGCCCTTACTTCGACTCAGCGCCAGCTCGCGCCACCCGCTCGAAGGGTAGGGGACGGAGCGCGCGCCGCCGCCGACTCCAGCGCCGGCTCGCGCCACTGCTCGAAGGGTAGGGGACGAGCGCGCATGCTCCTGCCGACCAGCGCCACCCGCCGCCACCCGCTCGATGGTAGGGACGGAGCGCCGCGCCTCGCCGACTCAGCGCCGCCTCGGCGCCACCCGCTCAAGGGTAGGGGCGAGCGCGCGCGCCTCTTTTGACTTAGGCGCCCGGCTCGCCGCCACTGCTCAAGGGTAGGGGACGAGAGCGCGCGCCTCTACTTCAACTTAGGCGCCACTCGCGCCACCCGCTCAAAGGTAGGGGATGGAGCGCGCGAACCGCTTCGACAACACCGCAGCCGGCCACGACGCCCGGCACGTCAACATTATGCAAAGGCCGAAGGAGTTCACAGGCCGCAGGGACGGAGGGGGCCAAAGGACTCGGCAACATGGCTTCGGCCGGTGAAGCCCTTCACCATGAGAGGCTCTGTAGGGGTGGCCCCACCTAAACCCAGCAGGCTCGTTAGAAGACTGTAAGGGCCAGAGTAGAACACGTGTAATGACTCAAATATCCCTAGTAGGGATATTTGGATGTAAGGGCATAAGTGTAAAACCGCTCCTCATGTATATATATATGATGCACTGGCCACGAAGAGGCCAGAGGGCCATTTTTACACGCTACATCCTCACTCTCCCCACTACCATCTCTCTCTCTGTTTGGTTTGTAACCACAACAACATCCCTATGTGACTCCTGTTTGTTGGGTGACGTCAGTATGCCCCAGCCCCAACCTATGCCCCAAGGTCCAAAACTATTTTGATAACCTTGTTAAGTAAACCAAATGCTTCCGCATGTAGATGTCCGACATCTACCCCAAATAATGATGATGACCGACAACACTCTACTTTGGTAGACCTACCATACGGTGATCATTATCTTTTGGTGCAACATATGGAAGGGCATTAACACCTAATTTTTATGAGGGATTCTATCCTACCAAAGCAACATATCACATATATCATTGCATAAGAATAAGATAGATAACATCACAGATAAACATATTTAACTGTGAAGTAGTATGGCCCAAAAAAATGGTGATATCCATCTCCAATAGGTGTAGACGATCTCCATCCTCCACATCACTCCTTTAGGCCACCATGCTTGAAAGCTTGTAACCTCAAAACTAGGCTACTACCTATAATAGCTAGAAATTGAAGATTACAAAGATAGATTCAAGCATTAAGGTCGACACGAAGGTCGTTAAATACAATATAGACAGCTAACAATAGCTGAAATAATCATGACACACAGGCCGTGAACGAATGTTACATGCATCACATACATCTCATACATTCCAATAAGCTATAGGGCCATACTATTCACATCATTCCCTGCAAAAACAAGTTAGACGTAGAATCGCATTCTACCTAATGATGTGAACCCATGACGCTAAACATTCTCTAGGACGCTAGTTTTTCCACTGGGCCGAGGCTATCAGATCCATAACTTACTAGTATTCGACATAACCTCCTTATGCCGATTCAAGACAATCTCTAGGGCACTAGTAGTGATACAATCTGCGCCTCATCCAACCCCTATTCTCGATTGATCTCATCAACCCGTGCTACCACCGATTCATCACATGAACCAACTGATCTAGACTGTAATAGATCCAATCTACTGCTACCGCATATCAACATATGCATTGATCCAGATCGCAAACTAAGCAAGATGGCTCTGATACCACTAAAGGAATGCGCGTAGGCTACGAAAGCAGAAAACAAAACTTTTCTACTGCGCACACAAAGACATCATGCTAAGGAGAGATCATGGATCGTTACAACTAGACGCGCAGCGCAGCGAAAGAAGAGTTGGAGAAACTGATCCAACCACGTGCATCGAGGTAGTAGTGGAATTAGCCGATCGTCTCCTCCACGCAATAACCACACCACGAGCAGATCCAATCTGTAGGTTGTTGATGCCAATCAACACCGCAACGAGCAGCGCCTCCACCGGTATCCACACGTCCGGGCTGGAACGCCGATCGCGAGTGTACTAGCACTCGTGAGCGGCTAGGGTTTGGCTCGGGAGGTGGCGGCTAGGGTTATGCTAGAGGTTTTTTAGAAGTGTATCTCCTCAGCCCCTCGCCACCATATATATAGACCTCCTCACTTGGGCCTTGTGGACCGAGGCCCAATAGGAGTCTATTCGGATCTCTACCCGAAATGAGCCCACATCCAAATCATATTCGAATTAGTGTTCCAACCCGTTAAGCGTGCAACCCTGTAGGTTCATGTATACTTGGTCGCGACCCGGAGACGCCTTTCCGGTCACCCTGTTAATAGCGGCCTCTAGTAAGACATATTAATCCCAAAGTATACGTAAAGATCATATCGCTGAACTCGTAATGTTCTCATGTACGAATCCCTTTGCCTCATGATATAGATTGAGCTCAAGGCGAGACTCGTGTCATCCTCTTAATAGCTCAATCACTCTCTCGATTTCGTGATGGATTATAAACTTGTGATTGACTCCTCAATCACCTTGGCATGGCCATACACTTTCATAATCCATTACATCGAGGCCCGAGATATCTCTCCCATAAGGAGGGGCAAATTCTATCTTGATCATTCACATCCCACTACATGTTTCATGGCAAACCCAAAGACTACTTTTATGACTACCCAAGCACGGAGTAGTGTTTAGTAGTCCCAAAATAAGGTACTACGATGTTGGGAACCATGATGATCTCAAGTCTAAGGATTCTACATAAACACTACTTGAGACCAACTGATGACACATGGAATCTCTGCAGTGTCTCATGGCGGGTCTATCCAACATATGTTCACTAACACATGTCTGTATTATTGATTTGGTATCACCATACCATGATCCATGAGACATAATCATCAATCAATACATATGCCGATCTTTGAATCATATTTGTTCCTCATATGATATATGATCAGGGATCATTTAGAAATAGCAACATTTTAGCATTAAGAGTCTCATGAATAAGTCACATACTCATTGATCAATAATGACAATGTCTATTTCAAGGAACAAAGTAATGTGTCATAAACATCGTATGTGATATATACAACATCTCCATGTTGCCTCTAGGGCATATCACTAACAATCGTCCCCGCTTGGGGTCTTGCTCGTCCGTCCCATCGTCGTCGCTCCACCCCTCCACCTCGCTGAGGTCGAGGTCATCGAAGGCGGTGAGGATGCAGTGGAAGAGCTTCTTGGCTTTGCCAAGGTCGCGGAACTTCTTCTTGCCTTGGGCATGAGCTGGGGGCTTCTTGTTGCGGTTCTTGTCGATGTAGTCGTTCTTGTTCACACCGCCGTAGTCGCCCTTGCCCTTCCCTAGCTTGGGGCAGTTCACTCGAATGTGGTTGGGGCCACCACACTTGAAGCAGATCACGGGTCTTCCTCTCTTTCTGTCCCTCCTTCTCTTGTAAGCGTGGGAAAATTTTCTAGCTAGGAGGGCTAACTGGTCATCTGCAAGCTGCTCTAATCGATCATCGATTCACGCTGAGAGAGCGAGAAGGGAGAATCCACAAAGCGACTCGGAAGTAGATCCATGAGCTGAAGTGGGATCGGTGACTAAGGCCATCGACTGCGACTTTGACCTACGAGAGACTATGTCAATCTCGTGAGTCTTGAGGCGTGAGTACAATGCATCAAGAGTCAAGGTCGAGAGATCGTGGTGTCCTTGATGGTAGCCACCTTCATCTCCCAAACATGCAAATCAAGAGCTGCGAGCATCTGACGAGCATTATCCGAGTCGGGATATGTGAGACTGACCGCTCAGAGGTTGCTCAAAATCTTGTGACAACGCGCAAAGCACTCATCGAGGGACTCACCAGTGAGCATTTCAAACTTGTTGTAATCTCGCTTGAACAGGTCATGTCGTACCATTTTAATCTGAGTGGTTCCCTCATGGTAAGCATCAAGGGTCACCTAGATGTCATAGGCCGACGTCAGATGAGAGATGCGATCGAACTCGCTTCGGCTCAAACCCTAGATTATGATGTTCCTTGCCTTCGCATTCGCCTCAACATCGGGCATGTTTGCCACATTGATGTTCTCATCGGCAGGAACAACATATCGCACTTTGACCTTACGATAGAGGCGTAGCCCTGAGCCTGGATGTAGGTCTCCATCCGACTCTTCCAGAAGGGATAGTCGATCCCATCGAAGATCGGGGGCTTGGTCGAGCACTTGTCTGTCGCCATGGCTCTAGAGACCAGTTAAGATCTATCGAGAAGAGCTAACCGGCTCTGATACCAGTTAAGATCTATCGAGAAGAGCCTGGAAGAGCTGGTCTGACCACTTTGAGAGCGCCGGTCTGACCGCCTCACAAATTTCGTTCTGACCGCCAAAAGTAAATCGGTCTGACCGGCTAGTTGAAAACAGGGCAGGCAGAGAGCAAATTGCTGAACCCGACTGGACAGAGATTACAGAAAATGGAGACTTTGGCCAAGAAGAAGAATTGCAGCTGTTTCCCTCTGGCCAATGAAGCACTAGCCTATTCTAAATAGTTGAAAGACCTCTGGAAATGAAATTGCACATCTGAGAGACAAGAATTCAAAGATTTAACTAAAACCTGAAAATGAGTACAGTATGAAGCTATTTTCAGATTACTCAACATCCCCTAACTCTTTGCCCAAGAAACTTTGCAACCAGCTTAGCAAGGCTCTTAAAACTTGAATGACCAAATTTCATGCCAACTCATCAGGGGAATGAAGAGATTCCATCTTCCCCTGCATGGAAACCCTAGAAACATATGAACAGAGGAAATGTGTAAAAAGGAATCTTTAAATCTCCTGTTGTGCTCTTGGGAGTTTGTTTGATCAAATGATCTTGAGGCATCATCCCAACATAGAGCAACCCATTTTGCACCTTCTAGGCAAGAGACAACTTGAAATCACAAAAACACAGAAATCAGGCAGAGCAGTAGCACAAAGAAGAAAACTGGAGACAAGCAAACCAAATCAAATTGATTCATCCCCATGAATGATTGAGTACAGAGGAATGATTACAGCAGAGAATCAACACTCCATCCCCATACAAGCTTTGAGAATCAAGAACACTACATGCTTGTCCTAGAGGAACACACACACGCAGGAGACAAGAACCACCAGAGCCCTGCTCTCTCCTACCAACTCTCAACCACTTAAAGCACAAAGCATAACAGCCCACACAAAGCAAAACCAACCCCCAAAAGACTTGAAGACCGTGCAGGAGACACCCTCCTGTTATAGCCTCCCACTAATGGATTTGCCTCTCTCTTTACTCGCTAAGCCTTAACAACTCTAGTGCTTTAACCATAATCCGCAGCTTTGTGTATTCCCCAAAACGCCCCTCCTGCACCTTCCGGGAAGCTTTCTCCTTTCTTGCCTTGCAAGCCTCGCAGCTACCTCGAGCCCTCGCCGTCTTCGGCACACCTCGACCATTCTGACCTCGGCACCACCCGTGCCTTGTCCAGTCATCCCGTGCCTCGCCACGACTCCACCTTAACGTCCTGCAGCCATCATAGACAAGAAACACATCACATATCACCGCTCGACACATATAAACACAATTAGCATCAATGAATCGATCTCAAGCATAAAATGACCCAAACAACCAATTTGGAAGAATAATACGCCTCAAGCTCAAACAATCAAACCCGATTGAGCCAAATGCCATCATGGCACGAAACGCACAAACCAAACTCAATCTTTCCAACATACTCGTCAATTACTCATCACAAGCATGGGGTCATAACCACATGGTCTCTCAATCTCCCCCTTGATGAGTATATTGACAAACCCAGAAAAAGCATAAAGTTGAGTTTGTTTTGTGTTGTTGGGGTGGCCCCCACCTAAGCCCAGCAGGCCTGTTAGGAGGTTATAAGGCCCAAAACGGGACATGTGTAATGACGAAAGTGCCCCCTGAAGGGGATGTACAGACGTAAGGGCATTATTGTAAAAACACTCCCCATGTGGATATATATATGCAATACAAGCCACTGGGGAATGCCCGAGCCATTACTCACCTAACTCTCCACTACCACACTCTCTCTGTTTGGTCTATAACCACAACAGTTGGCGCCGTCCGTGGGGAGGACAAGAGCAAGCCTCCAGATCTGAAGGAGGATGGCACCAAAGAAAGCTTCACCATCGGCGGCGAAGAAGAAGGCGGAAGCGGCGAAATCTCACGTCAATACCAGGTCTTCGGGTTTGGCAGCTGCGGGTACGGGTGGTGGTGCGGGTGTGACAATTGTGAGCACCGGTGTTAACGACGTGATGCCTAACCCCGCCACCACCGCGACGACCAATCCTGCCACCAACGACGCGACACCCGAACCCGCCACCATCGCCGCGCCGCCAGACCCCGCCACCACCGCCCCGACGGCCAACCCTGTGTAACACCATGGAAAATTTAAATCTGAAAATAGGTGGAGTTTTTGAATAGTTTTGCAATGTATTTTATTTGAATTTGGAGTTTATGGGACTTTCTGAAAAATTTGGTGAGTGACTCCACAAGTTAAAAAGGAACAAGAAGAAACCAAACATGTTTAAGCAATAGAGAGTTAAAAATTAAAAATAAGAATATGAAAAGATGATCCAGAAAAGACAAGGAGAGAATTGAGTTTAAAACCTAAGATTTCAATTTTGAAAATAATGTACATGAGAATTTGGACAATAAATACAGAGGTCAAAAGATGTTAAAAGGAGATGTGCACAAAATATATATATATATATATATATATATATATATATATATATATATATATATATATATATATATATATATATATATATATATATATATATATATATATATATATATATATATATATATATATATATATATATATATATATATATATGTATGTATATATAAATATAAACAATATTACTTCTAAGGTTTGGGAATAATAAAGAATTAAAAAGTAATCAAAAGGGAAGGGAATGAATATATATATACACATACGTATATACATATAGACATAATTAAGAAATTTATCAAAATATGTAGGTGCCCAAAAATTTAATGTAGCAGCAAAGGTGAATAAATGGGGGCAAAAAATGCAAGTAAATGTAGATAAATAAATGAATAAAAATAATGGAAGAATTGGTAATAGAATTAGCAATGCAATTAAACAAATAAATAAAAAAGAAAAAGAAGAAGAAGAAAATTAGGCCGGCCAGCCGACCAACCATCCAGCCGGCCCAAGCGACCGCCAGCGCTCGGCCTTCCCTCCTTCTCACCCGCGCCCAGCCCAGCCGGCCCACCCCACGCCCGTTCTCCTCTTCCACCCGAGCGGCGTTCGGAAAGAGGCGAATCCCCGTTTGGACCGCCCGACCAAAGCCCCGACACCGGCGCATCCCGCGGACCATCGGTCGTCGGCGCCACACTGTCCCGTCCCACGCCCCGCCCGTGTCAGCCCTGCCGCCACCAGCTCCCATCCCCTCCTCCTTCGTTGCCCATCACCGCCCATAACCGACGCCAGAGAAGCTGCGCCGGTCAACAGCGTGCGTCGGCCACAGGGCACCCGGACCACGGCCTGACCGTGCCCGCGTCACTCCCATGCCGCTTGCATCACGTCTGGTCGGCTGTCCCATTGGCCCCTACAGCTATGCCGAAGCTCGCCTCGCCGTCGTACCCCCTGGTCAACCGCTCCTCGCCGCGCGCCTTTCTCCCTCTATAAAATCCCCTGCCAAGCTGCCCATTCGCCCCGCCCGAGCCCCCTCATCCTTTCCTAAAGCTTAATTGGACCCCCTTGCCGTCTACCTCGCCGGCGCCCCTTTCTTCCCCACCGCCGGCCGCCGAGCCAAATCCCCTCACCAAGCCACCAAAGTTCGATTCCCCTCGCTCAAAGCATCCTCGGGGCTCGGTAAAGTCAACCAGGTGATCAGCTGAGCCTCCCCGGACCTGTAGCCCGCCGGCGACGATCCTTCCCCGAGAGCTCCGCCACCGCACGCCGCCGCCCTGGTTCCAGTGATCACAGGCCGCCGTCGACGCCTCCATCACCACCCCCGTGACACGCGTAACCCATTTTTCCCCTCGTCGGGACCCCTCCGACAGCCCGCCGCAGACCGCACCGCCGCCCATCCTCGGTCCCGAACTCCTCTGCCCGGCCTCTACTACCGCATACCTTAAGAGGTAATAGCCCCCTCTACAAGTAAGCAACATCTGAGAAGTTCCCCTAGCTAGCAGCGTCGGCGCTAAAACACACCCTAGCAGCGCGCGTTCGAGCCTCGCTCCGCCGGCCGGGTGGGTTTTTGGATGTTTAAGTTTTGCCATTTCACTATGCGCAACTGACCCAGTCAGCAGTGAAGGGAAATGGGAGATAGTGCAATAGGAGTATGTACTAGCTCTTTTGGCATATATAGTTAGCGTGTGCCCTTGAATGTTGTATATATATGTATGTATGTACACATATCCATATGTGTATATATGTTTATATATAAGGGATACCCCTGTTAAATCTTTAGCAAATAAATAGAATGAATAACTAAGTGTATTATAAAATGGCACATGCAATAGCAAGATATGGTATTATAACCTTGTGTATTAATCCCTACAAATTCCAACTAAGGGTATTTAGGGACTTTTGAGCATGGATATTTATCATGTGATAGAAGATAACACTTAGGTATAAGTATAACATGAGTAATTATTTAACCCCTTTTGTCAAGTGAGAGGGTTTAGTGATAGTGAAATTAGGGTGATTGCTCACATAAAATAATGACCATCAAACAAAGGGTGCAGAGACCAACCATCTGATAGATAGACTATAAGACATTATTAGCAACCTAGGATATAACACCCAAATTTAAGTAGAGAATAGAGCATACAAAAATGACTATGGTTGAACTTAAATTAATCAAGGTGGATTACTTTAGCACCAAAGCAAATGAAACTAAAAATTTGATGTTGGAGTTATTTGGACTTTCTGTTAATGTCTATTTGGTTTGCTAATTGCCTTTTTCCTTTTTATCCAAATTTTCGCGCGTGTTAAAAATAGTTTACGAGGCTCAAGAGGACGAAGCGGAGGCAGCAGCTTTAGAAGCTTTAGACAACCCAGAAACAACCCACTGTGACCAAGGCGAGTCAATACTTTGATCATATTGAACCTACATTTTTTGCAAATTACTTTTGTTTAAATTATCAAATTGCATGCTGATATTTTATATGCAAATACATGTTTAATTTAGAATTCTAGTTAAATGCCTAGTATCTAACTTGATTAATATTGCCCTCCTTTGGAATATTTGAACATGACAACCTTGTCGCCCTAGCAAAATTATAATAGTAACCTTTTGAAAATAAGTCCATAATTATATGCCATGCTTAGTTTTGCTAAGATACTTATGGGAGTAAGAACGTCCAGGCATCACTTTAATCATGAGAAAATGTGGTTGGGCAGTCATGGTGGTAATGACTGGTGTATGTTGGATATGGTTATTTTATACTCCCAAAAATCTCAAATTGCTTATTTATCTGGGCGGATGGTTCGGGGGTATGGTGCAGGTGTGCACGAGAGTGTGGTTTGTGGTAGAACCGCCCAGATAACCCTAAGGACTGAATCTTGTCATGACCTCCTGTGTAAGACAAGTACAACCACAAGTCTGTAAAGTACAACTTGGCCTAGTAAATTTACCGGACCCTGAAAATCATCATCATCGGTGGAAGAGTGAAGTGGTGCAAGTGGCGGCCTGTGTAGCAGGCTTGAATGGGACATCCGCGGAGGGTGAGGTTCTGATGTGGCGTGCTAGCAGTGTGGTAGTCAGCTGCTAGGCATTCAGAAGGAGAACATCCCGCACAATGTATGGGACCCACCGCAAGTGGGAACGGCCCATAGGGTGAGATGATGGAAGGGGCGAGGTACTTTGAACGGTTACTGTGATGGTTTGCTCAACCGCATGGCTAAGGAATCGTGTGGGGCAACAAGTGAACTGTCTCTTGTGGGTAAAGTGTGCAAACTCTGCAGAGTCAAAACTATTTGAATAGCTGTGCCCATGGTCAAGGGCGGACATGGGAACTTAACTAGATATAGTTCTATTTCAAAAATCTTGAATCATGGAATGGGAATTGGAGGGCAGAGGGAAGCCCTAGCTGGTGTTGTCCTGGGTGTCGTCCCAGTGTTAATGTAAGCGGTTATAACGTTGAAAGTATGGCATATGGTTTGGATACCATGTAATGGTGGATGGTCTCTAGATCACTGGTATTATAGCATTCTGATACACACTTACACTTTGGTTCTAAATTGCTAGGTCATAGGGATTTTTAAGTAATTGTATTCAAAAGCACTCTATGCAAAACAAAATAACCCCAGCCTTCTCTTGATGAGCCCCGATACTACTTAATTGCATTCTCAGGTGTTGGCTCATGAGCACGGTGGTTTGTGCTCACACTCGCCTACCAAAACCAGATTCTGGAGCCCAGACCACTACGCTTATGAAGATGCTCCCGCGGCTGAGGAAGGAAACAACGTGGAGAATTAGGGTGTCGCTTGCGCATTTTGAGTCCTAGGCTGGTTAGACTAAGGTTTAGTGTGCCTATAATTATTGCCTTCGCTTAGGTAATAATCATACGGCACATTTTTATCCCAGTCGCTGCTTGTGGATTATTGGCTCTACTAGACTTTTGCTTCCGCTGACGTATTCCTGTAATGTAAACATTTGGCCTGATCGGCCCTTATGTAAACTTATTGCCCGACGTGGCTTAATTCAAACCACTGTTATGTAATATTGGTTTGTGTTGTGATGGTCCATGCGATGTATGAAATGATGCAACAATGTACCTGTGAGCACTATCTACTGATCCAGGGAATAGTGCGGTGGTTTCACAGGACATTCTGGATTGAAAATCCGGTCCGACGGCTACTGTATCGAGCATACGACTGTAGGGTAAAAGCCTTAGAATGGTCGTTAGAAGGGTCTAAGGGTTATAATTTTAAAATTTATAAAAAGAACTTCTCAAAATATAGCATATTATTTCTACTCGTATCCTTCCTAGATCTGTTATGCTCTACTTTTTAGTTGTTATTTTCTTAAAAAGTTACTAACGCCAGTATATTAAACTGCAGATGGCAGGAGCCACCGCCGAGGGACACTGGGACTTTTTGGCCCATGGTGTTAGGGAGGGGGAGTTTGCGAGCTTGCTTCGCAAGTTACTCCACTACTTTGGCTACAAGAAGCAGCCCATCTACCGGGGCAAGAGGACTAGGGTTGGAGCAGATGAGTCTTGGCTAGTTGAGGTCTTCGTCTACACCAAGGACGAGAAGGACCCCCCTCTCGTCTTCCCGACCACCCACAGGAGGAGCACTATGACCGCGGCACTCTAGGACGCCGCTCATCTGGCGGTGGCCCACCTCTGCGACCTTCACGAGTCCACGCTTCGACAGACTCCCTTTTGCTACTACCTGCTGCGCCGAGAGGGCGACCGCTACGATGAGACCCTCACCCCCGACATGGAGGACGACCCGATGCTGACGCATCAGGTGGACCTCACCCGGGCTCTGGGGACGATCCACGTTACGGTACAGGAGGAGATCACGGCGCTGCATGAGCGCCTACACGCCCATCACAGCGAGGTGGAGTCGCTTCGTGAGCAGCTTGCCTCGTGTGAGGTGGCCTTGGCGGAGGCCAAGGCGGAGGCAGCTGCTGCACGTGCCCGGGCCCTAGCGAGCCCTGCACCGGTTTCGCCCAAAGACCGCCCCACCAGCTTAGGGGACTACGATCGACTCACCGTCAGAAGAGCGTGTGGCCCCTGAGGCCACAGTCCGCTTTGCGCCATGGAGAGACTCGCGATAGCCGTAGCCGTAGCCGTTCCCGCTCCCACCCCGACACTGACCCGTCAGAGTTTAGCGGCAGTCGCTCCCGCTCCCAGTCGCCGGGCTACAGCCCCTCTAGCCCGGATGTTGGACCTATGGAGGAGTAGTCGGCTTGGTAGGGTGCTTGCTGTTGGTGGGTTAGCAGCAGCAAGTGTAGGTCCCCGGGTATGGTAGTATCAGTTTGTGATCGTTTCCTAGTCCTGTGATGTATAATTATGAACTCTACGTGTGTATGTGTTTGTAAAGTCTAGCTTAACCTAGAAACTTTAAAAGCTGGCTAAGTGATGTGTAATTTATGCTTTATGAACTGGCCTTGTGTTTCAAAGTTGCCTTGCTATTTGTCTTAATTGTTGTTTATTCTGGATTTTCTATGTTGTGCCTTGGGTTGAGGTTTCCTTACATGGTTAGAGCTAGACACTAAACTGTGCCGCAATAATTGCAGATGGCTAGCCACAGAGTCACGCGCGCTCAAACCGGTGCCAACCCCGACATGCAGGCCGAGGTAGAGGCCAACCAAGCGGCGCAAACTGCTGGTAGGGGAAGAGGCGCAAACCAAGGGGCGGACCTCCCACCCGCACCCGTCAACCCGTCTATGGCCCAAGTAATGGCCCAACAGACGCAACTGCTGCAAGCTATCTACGCAGGCCAGCAGCCGGGCGCCCACGCCCACAGCTCAGACCTTGGTGATTTTATAAGAACCCGCCCCCTCACATTCGCGGTGTAGATGAGCCCTGGAGGCGTAAGACCGCCGAGAGACATCAAAGAAAGCTTCGCTTGGCCAAGATTGCAGATAATGATCAAGTCATCTTCGCTACCCACCAGCTGCAAGGAACTGCAGCTGCATCGTGGGAGAATTATCTACAGCTAAGGGTAATGAGGACATCCCCGCCGGAGCAAACCCAGAAGTTATTCCATGGTCTGAATTTAAGACGGCTTTCAAGGCCAATTTCGTTCCAGCAGGAGTTATGCGAATGAAGAAAAATGAGTTTCGTACTTTGAAGCAAGGAAACATGTCAGTCGGCGAGTACCTCACCAAGTTCAATCAGCTAGCCCGCTACGCCCCAAAGGACGTGGCAGATGAAGAAGAGAAAATTAACCGATTCTTTGTGGGGATGAACGAGGAGCTGCGAGTGCAGCTAATTACCCAAGACTTCACCAGCTTTCATCAGCTGGTAAACAAGACCCTGATCCTAGAAAACGAGAGGAGAACCCTGGAAGCAAGCCGCAAGTGCAAGCAAGTGGCACAACGCCCCCAGGGGAGGTTTGTTCAGAGGCTCTTCAATAGTTCTTCCTTCTCAGGATCGACCCAGATCGGGAATACCACTCCTACACCCCACCCAAGTGGCAGCTCGTTCCAAACCCCACGCCCAACAGGCCAGACTCCTAGGGCGAGCTCTATCTCCGGCAGAAGATGCTTCGGATGTGAAGTGGGCCACTTTGTCAGTCAGTGCCCGCAGCAGCAGAATTCTCCAGTAAAGTTCAATCTAGGGTCTACCCCTGCAAGAGGTCAAGCATCAGCACCTAGTAAGGGGAACCAAACCCCTCAAGCCAACAAGTCGACCTCAACCCCCAACCGCGGTCGAGTCAAGTCAACCATATCACCGTGGAAGAGGCAAAGGAGGCTGTCGGAGTTTTGATGGGTACGTTTTCTGTCAACTCCATACCAGCACAAGTTCTTTTTGACTCTGGGGCTTCGCACTCATTTATAGCAAGGAGATTTGTGGATAAGCTAGGGCTACCCACTTACCCTTTAAAGAAACTGTTGGCACTTAGCTCCCCTGCGGGAATTATTAATGCCACCTTAGTGTGCCCTGGGGTAGTGATTACTATGGAAGATGTGACTTCCCAGCAGATTTAATAGTCTTGCCCTCCCAAACCCTAGACATCAAACTAGGGATGGATTGGCTCGCGAGATATGAAGGGATCATAAGTTGTGCCACTAGGAAAGTCAAGCTAACCAAATGTCCTGGGTTAACAATAGAAGTGAAGGTGGACCGCCCGTACCGATGGGGTAGGGCAATCTATTATTGTGAAGATGTACCGTTGGAAGGAATGATAGTGGTACAAGATTACCCCAAAGTATTTCCTGAAGAACTTCCGGGCATGCCACCCGACAGAGATTTGGAATTTGTCATCAACCTTAAGCCCGGTGCTGCCCCTATTTCTAAGAGGCCCTATAGAATGACTGTGGATGAGTTAGAAGAGTTGAAGAAGCAATTGCATGAGCTGCAAGACAAGGGATTCATTAGGCTGAGTTCCTCACCTTGGGGATCCCCGGTCATCTTTGTAAAGAAGAAGGACGGTACCGCACGGATGTGTGTAGATTATTGGGCCTTAAATGAAGTGACCATCAAAAACAAGTACCCCCTGCCTAGAATTGATGACTTATTTGACCAACTTGGAGGAGCCACGGTATTCTCCAAAATCGACTTGAGGTCGGGGTACCATCAATTGAAGATCAGGCCCAAAGATATTCCAAAGACTGCTTTCACCACTAGATTTGGGCTGTATAAATTTACAGTCATGTCTTTTGGATTGACAAATGCCCCAGCCTACTTCATGAATCTTATGAATAAGTTCTTCATGGAATACCTAGAAAAGTTTGTGGTGGTATTCATTGACGATATTCTCATCTTCTCCAAGACTGCAGAAGAGCATGCTGAGCATTTGCGCTTAGTATTAGAGAAGTTGAAGGAGCACCAGCTTTATGCCAAGTTCAGCAAGTGCGAGTTTTGGTTGTCAGATATCAGCTTTCTAGGCCATATAGTGTCCGTTGGGGGAGTATCAGTAGACCCAGCTAAGGTTGCAGCTGTAATGGAATGGCAACAGCCCACTAGTGTCACGGAAGTGCACAGTTTCCTCGGATTGGCAGGATACTACCGAAGATTCATAGAGGGGTTCTCTCGAGTTGCCAGGCCCTTGACCCAGCTACTCAAGAAAGAGCAAAAATTTGAGTGGACCAAGGCTTGTGAGGAAAGTTTTCAAGAACTAAAGAAGAGGTTAACCACCACCCCTGTGTTAGTCCTGCCGGATGTACGCAAGGATTTTGAGGTATACTGTGATGCCTCACATCAAGGCCTTGGATGTGTACTCATGCAAGGGGGCAAGGTGGTAGCTTATGCCTCAAGACAGCTACGCCCTCATGAAGTTAATTACCCAACCCATGATTTGGAACTGGCTTCAGTGGTGCATGCATTAAAGATTTGGAGACACTACTTGATCGAAAACCATTGTGATATATATACGGACCACAAGAGTCTCAAGTATTTCTTCACGCAATCTCATCTCAACCTGAGGCAAAGAAGATGGTTAGAACTAATCAAAGACTACGACTTAAGTGTTCACTACCACCCAGGCAAGGCTAATGTGGTAGCTGACGCCTTGAGTCGTAAGGCATATTGCAACAACCTCATGGTTTTGGAGCAGCAACCAGAGTTGTACAAAGAGATATTGGCACTCAATTTGGAGATCGTGGATCGAGGCACTCTGGCGGCCATGGAAATCAAATCAAGCATAGAAGAGATGATTATGGCTGCGCAGCAAGAGGATCCAACTATTTTGAGAATAAAAAGATTGATGGCAGCAGGGAAGGCTCCCAAGATGACAATTGATGATGAAGGTGCTCTGCGGTGTGGGACACTTATCGTGGTGCCCCATCAAAAGGATCTTAAGGACCTGATACTGAGAGAAGCTCATAGCTCTGCGTACTCCCTCCACCCCGGGAGTACCAAGATGTACCAAGACATGAAGCAGTTCTGCTGGTGGCCCCGCATGAAAAGAGACATCGCTGAGCATGTAGCCTGTTGTGATGTGTGTCAGAGAGTAAAGGCAGAACATCAGAGGCCTGTGGGGGTTACTACAACCGCTGCAAATACCTCAATGGAAATGGGAAGAAGTCGGAATGGATTTTATCACGGGACTTCCCCGAACCAAATCTGGGTATGATTCCATATGGGTGGTAATAGACAGATTGACCAAGGTTGCGCATTTCATCCCTGTTAAGACCACCTACAAAGGAGATAAGCTGGCAGAACTATACATGTCTCGTATCGTGAGTTTGTCACGGTGTGCCCAAAAGGATAGTTTCAGACCGAGGTTCTCAGTTCACCTCGCACTTTTGGGCTAGTCTCCATGAAGCTCTTGGCACCCACCTTGATTTCATCACTGCTTATCATCCATAGACGGATGGTCAAATAGAAAGGGTGAACCAAATACTAGAAGACATGCTTCGAGCCTGTGCCTTAGGTTTCTCCACAGACTGGGATAAGAGTTTGCCATATGCTGAATTCGCATACAACAACAGTTACCAAGCCAGCCTGCAGATGTCTCCGTTTGAAGCTCTATATGGAAGGAAATGTCGAACTCCTCTCCACTAGTCAGAGGTAGGAGAGGGCTATGTCTTTGGGCCAGATACTCTGAAACAGGCTGAGGAAAAAAGTTCGCCTAATTAGAGACAGATTGCAACCAGCCCAGTCAAGACAGAAGAGTTACACCGACAAGAGACGTAGACCGCTAAGTTTTGAAGTTGGGGATTATGTTTACCTGAAGGTGTCACCCTTGCGGGGAGTTAGAAGGTTTAAAGTTAGAGGCAAGCTCGCACCGCGTTATGTTGGATCATTTCCGATCGTGGCCAAGAAAGGAGAAGTAGCCTACCAACTAGAGTTGCCTGCAAATCTAGCAGATGTACACGATGTCTTCCATGTATCCCAACTTAGGAAATGCCTTCGAGTACCAGAAGATCAAGCCCCGTTGGAAGCTGTTGAGCTCGAGAGCGACCTGACTTACAAGGAACGGCCTATCAAGATTTTAGACACCGTAGAAAAGAGGACTAGAAATCAAACCATCCGCTTATGTCGTGTCCAATGGAGCCATCACACTAAGAAAGAGGCCACCTAGGAACGTGAAGACCAGCTGAAGAGAGATTACCTGCACTTGTTCACGGTTTAGGCTGAATCTCAGGGTCGAGATTCTTTTTAAGGGGGGTAGGTTTGTAACACCCTGGAAATTTAAATCTGAAAATAGGTGGATTTTTTGAATTGTTTTGCAATGTATTTTATTTGAATTTGGAGTTTATGGGACTTTCTGAAAAATTTGGTGAGTGACTCCACAAGTTAAAAAGGAACAAGAAGAAACCAAACATGTTTAAGCAATAGAGAGTTAAAAATTAAAAATAAGAATCTGAAAAGATGATCCAGAAAAGACAAGGAGAGAATTGAGTTTAAAACCTAAGATTTCAATTTTGAAAATAATGTACATGAGAATTTGGACAATAAATACATAGGTCAAAAGATGTTAAAAGGTGATGTGCACGATATATATATATATATATATATATATATATATATATATATATATATATATATATATATATATATATATATATATATATATATATATATATATATATATATATATATATATATATGTATATATAAATATAAACAATATTACTTCTAAGGTTTGGGAATAATAAAGAATTAAAAGTAATAAAAGGGAAGGAATGAATATATATCTACACATACATATATACATATAGACATAATTAAGAAATTTATCAAAATATGTAGGTGCCCAAAAATTTAATGTAGCAGCAAAGGTGAATAAATGGGGGCAAAACAATGCAAGTAAATGTAGATAAATAAATGAATAAAAATAATGGAAGAATTGGTAATAGAATTAGCAATGCAATTAAACAAATAAATAAAAAAGAAAAAGAAGAAGAAGAAAATTGGGCCGGCCAGCCGACCAACCAGCCAGCCGGCCCAAGCGACCGCCAGCGCTTGGCCTTCCCTCCTTCTCACCCGCGCCCAGCCCAGCCGGCCCAACCCGCGCCCGTTCGCTTCTCCCCCCCCAAGCGGCGTTCGGACAGGGGCGAATCCCTGTTCGGACTGCCCGACCGAAGCCCCGACACCGGCGCATCCCGCGGACCATCGGTCGCCGGTGCCACTCTGCCCAGTCGCCCTGGCCCCATCGCCGTCCCGTCCCATGCCCCGCCCGCGTCAGCCCTGCCGCCACCAGCTCCCATCCCCTCCTCCTTCATTGGCCATCACCACCCATGATCGACGCCAGAGAAGCCGCACGGCCATCAGCAAGGCGGCGGCCCACAGTCGCCCGGACCACGGCCTGACCGCGCCCGCGTCACTCCCATGCTGCTTGCATCACGTTTGGTCGGCTGTCCCGCTGCCCCTGCAGCCATGCCGGCTCGCTCGCCGCCGCACTCCCTGGGCCAACCGCTCCTCGCGCGCGCTTTTTCCTCTATAAAACCCCGCTAAGCTGCCCATTCGCCCGCCCGAGCTCCTCATCCTTTCCTAAAGCTTAATTGGACCCCCTTGCCGTCTACCTCGCCGGCGCCCCTTTCTTCCCCACCGTCGGCCGCCGAGCCAAATCCCCTCACCAAGCCACCAAAGTTCGATTCCCCTCGCTCAAAGCATCCTCGGGGCTCGGTAAAGTCAACCAGGTGATCAGCCGAGCCTCCCCGGACCTGTGGCCCGTCGGCGATGATCCTTCCCCGAGAGCTCCGCCACCGCACGCCTCCGCCCTGGTTCCGGTGATCACAGGCCGCCGTCGACGCCTCCATCACCACCCCCGTGACGCGCGGAACCCATTTTGCTCCTCGTCGGGACCCCTTCGGCAGCCCGCCGCCGACCGCACCGCCGCCCATCCTTGGTCCCAACTCTCTCGCCCGGCTCGCACGATACCTTAAGAGGTAATAGCCCCCTCTACAAGTAAGCAACATCTGAGAAGTTCTCCTAGCTAGCAGTGTCGGCGCTAAAACACACCCTAGCAGCGCGCGTTCGAGCCTCGCTCCGTCGGCCGAGTGGGTTTTTGGATGTTTAAGTTTTGCCATTTCACTATGCGCAACTGGCCCAGTCAACAGTGAAGGGAAATGGGAGATAGTGCAATAGGAGTATATACTAGCTCTTTTGGCATAGATAGTTACCGTGTGCCCTTGAATGCTGTATATATATGTATGTATGTACACATATCCATATGTGTATATATGTTTATATATAAGGGATACCCCTGTTAAATCTTTAGCAAATAAATAGAATGAATAACTAAGTGTATTATAAAATGGCACATGCAATAGCAAGATATGGTATTAATCCCTAAATTCCAACTAAGGGTATTTAGGGACTTTTGAGAATGGATATTTATCATGTGATAGAAGATAACACTTAGGTATAAGTATAACATGAGTAATTCTTTAACCCCTTTTGTCAAGTGAGAGGGTTTAGTGATAGTGAAATTAGGGTGATTGCTCACATAAATTAATGACCATCAAACAAAGGGTGCAGAGACCAACCATCTGAAAGATAGACTATAAGACATTATTAGCAACCTAGGATATAACACCCAAATTTAAGTAGAGAATAGAGCATACAAAAATGACTATGGTTAAACTTAAATTAATCAAGGTGGGATTACTTTAGCACCAAAGCAAATGAAACTAAAAATTTGATGCTGGAGTTATTTGGACTTTCTGTTAATGTCTATTTGGTTTGCTAATTGCCTTTTTCCTTTTTATCCAAATTTTCGCGCGCGTTAAAAATAGCTTACGAGGCTCAAGAGGACGAAGCAGAGGCAGCAGCTTTAGAAGCTTCAGACAACCCAGAAACAACCCACTGTGACCAAGGCGAGTCAATACTTTGATCATGTTGAACCTACATTTTTTGCAAATTACTTTTGTTTAAATTATCAAATTGCATGCTGATATTTTATATGCAAATACATGTTTAATTTAGAATTCTAGTTAAATGCCTAGTATCTAACTTGATTAATATTGCCCTCCTTTGGGGCACTGGGCCAACACGCTTCCGAGCGCAGGGCCTAGCTGTATACGGCAAGGCGAGCTAAGGCATTCACAGTTAGTTGTGACAACTCCAGCTTGAAGTTCCGCAGCACGTCCCCAACCATCGCCGCAGACGGGATGCGAAGTCTGGCTTTGAAGTAGGTGACGAAGACGATCGCCCCGACTTCTCGTATGCGCGCTCGTCTCATCATCGGCGGCAGCCCGACCGCTGGCGGTCCGATAGCCTCCCCTCGCGCAGCAGTGACCAGATCGTGTCCTCCGTCACGAGCGTGCGGCCTAAGTCGCCGGAATACGGACCCTCCTTCTTCTTCGCCGCCCACCACTTGTCTGCTGCCACCGGATCGCGTTCCTCGAGCGCATATTTCACCTCAAGCGGCAAGGACCGCCGGCGGATGGCGTAGCCACCCACCTGAGCACGCTCCTCGCAAGTCGCCATCGGGGTCCACGGGATACTCGATGATAAAAAGGAGCACACGAGCAAGAAGAGCAAGGATAGGAGGCGGCGTGAACAACCAGAAAGCGTATGGAGGAGGCGCAGGCACAGTACCACGGGGGGTATTTAAAGACCCCTCGCCTCCCACCATCGGTAAGCGCAAACGGCGAATGACAACCGCTCACCTCCCCACGTTCGAAGCCGAAGCGTCGCGATGGCACACGTAGCCCACGTACGACTGTGGTTGTGCAGGGTCCTGTCACCACACGACGCGCCACTAGCCCCCCACCGCGTGTCGGTTAACACAGGGAATAAATGCGGGTTGCATGACCCAACATAGCTTCCGGGTGTCAGCGTGGTTCTTCGGACCAATCAACCGCAACAGTCCAAACGGGGTCTTTGTCCTAGTAACGAGGGCTTAACCCCGACTCTAGCCGCAGCTGTGCGAAGGGACACCACTACGAAGGCGCCGGAAGCCGCTCTGACTCCAAGAAATATCACCTCGCCACATGCTCGCGCCCGCGGGAATAAGGACAGCAACGCACTACCGGACCGCCCGGGACGCGAGGTATACCCCCACTCCGACTTTGACTCTGGCTCCGCCTTTGACCTCCACGCTAATTGGGGCTCCGGCCTTGGCGTCGACCTCGGCTTCGACCTTACGCCCAGGAGGCAACCCCGCCCCTGATACCGTACGGCAAGGAGGACTTCGCCATCCTGTTCGGGGGACAACCGCTGATCTACGCGACAAGCCCGAAGACCTCACCCTTCCGCGCAATACATTTCTGGGATCCAGCCGGGCCCTCGACTCAGCCACATGCGTCGGGGGCCTAGCTTTCGCTTGGTGGGACGTTCGGGGCGAAGCAGAAGGCGAAAGCCAGTGAACGCTGGTCTACCCGCAATGCACCCCACTGCAACCCTCGAGCCGCGGGGCACAGGCTAGCCTTTCGACCCCTACCCCGCGCGAATCAGAATCCACGCGACGTCACAACCCAACCCGGCCGGGATCCAGCCGTCTAGGTTCCCCATAGTTCAGGAACGCGAAGGCTGATTTACAGCAAGTTTCGACATGTTCTCATTAACAGATAAGCTTCAGTGCATCAACATCCCTGATGGTAACGCCGGTTGGCACAAGCAAGGGATGCAGCATGAACTCAAGCATATCTGTCTACGAGAACAGTCAAACCTTGCCATTCCCCGCACGAGGGCACGACACATGAGCAGGGTGCAATATAGCCAACCGTATAATGCAGGTACAATGCAACACCAGCACGGTATATATACCCGAGCAACGGGGGAGCCCAACCGACAGGAGTCCAACCGGCGGGAGGAAAGCTCAACTGGCGCTACGACGCCTCAAGCCCTGCGTCGCACCAAGCATATTTCGCCATGTGGACCGGCAGAAGAAGGAACGTCGCAACACAGTATGGCCACGGCGCATCAAGTCTCGCGCCGTGATAACCAGGCCCCGCCAGGCAGGCCAGCAGTCATGTACTACCGACGGTGCTCGACGCCAGAGTCCGCTGTCACTTGGCGCTTGCGCGGCGACATAAGGGCCCTCTTCGACCCCGATCTTCACGTCGAACTCGATCTCGACCTTCAGCCCGGAGGGCAACCTCGATCTCACTACTGCAGGGCCTGGTGGATGACTAGGACTTCGCCAACCCGCCAACGCCACACCCTTGCATGGGCACCAATACATCAAGCAACAGGCTCGCGAGCGCTGGGAAAGTTCACACCGAGGGACGGAGGGGGCCAAAGGGCTCGGCAACATGGCTTCGACCTGTGAAGACCTTCACCATGAGAGGCTCCTGCTGTAGGGGTGGCCCCCACCTAAGCCCAGCAGGCCTGTTAGGAGGTTATAAGGCCCAAAACGGGACATGTGTAATGACGAAAGTGCCCCCTGAAGGGGATGTACTGATGTAAGGGCATTATTGTAAAAACACTCCCCATGTGGATATATATATGCAATACAGGCCACTGGGGAGGCCCGAGCCATTACTCACCTAACTCTCCAATACCACACTCTATCTGTTTGGTCTGTAACCACAACATTTTGAAAATGAAAAGAGAGTCAAACATGGTCCAAAGGAAGAAAATGATGCTAATGACCATGTTGACACAAGGAGCAAAAGAAAGAGCAAGTTTTCCTTAAAGCTCCCAAAGCTCCCATGAAAGCGAGCACACAAACACACAGAGAAGTGTATGTCCGGTCTCGAGGCAGTGAGGTACAAGAGGGAGCCAATCATGCTATGATACTCCATCCGATCAATCGCCTCGCCGCCCTCATCTCGGGTCAAGAGAAGCCGTGGACGCCACGGAGTTGACACAGCTTACCATCACTCATGTCAAAGCGCCTCAGAGGTCGAGTGTACTTGCCCCGATGCAAGAAAGTACCCTCTTGAGTCTGCTTGATCTGGAAGCCAAGGAAGAAAGTCAACTCGCCCATCATGCTCATCTCAAACTCGGTGCTCATGACATCTGAGAACTGTGAAACGAGAGCATGGGAAGAGCCGCCAAAGATGATGTCATCCACATAAATCTGGACGAGCAGGAGGTCAGTGCCATGCCAGCGAATAAACAAGGTCTAATCTACCTTACCCACCTCAAAACCATGACTCAACAAATAGGACTTAAGCCTCTCATACCAGGCTCTAAGGGCCTACTTAAGTCCATACAAGGCTTTGGAAAGCTTGTAGACATGGTTTGGGTATTTGGGGTTCTCAAAACCTGGAGGCTGTCTCACATAGACTTCTTCCTCAATAAACCCATTAAGGAAGGCACTCTTGACATCCATTTGGTATAGCTTGAAACCCTTAGAAGCTGCGAAAGCAAGCAGGATTCTAATGGCCTCAAGTCTAGCTACTGGGGCAAAGGTCTCCTCAAAATCTAGACCCTCAACCTGGGAGAAGCCCTGAGCTACCAGTCTAACCTTGTTTCGAATAACCACCCCATCCTCACTCTGCTTGTTCTTGAACACCCACTTAGTCCAATGACATTGTGACCTCGAGGGGGCTCAACAAGCGACCAGACCTTGTTTCTCTCAAAATTTTCTAACTCCTCATGCATGGCATTGACCCAAGACTCATCAGATAGTGTATGACTAACATCCTTGGGCTCAAAGGTGGCAACAAAGGCAGAATGGAGACAGAAATGTGACATGCCAGACTTTGAGCGAGTGACGCGCTCAAAGAGATCTCCAATAATCTGCTCTGAAGGATGGTCTTTCTGGATATGTCGGGGAGGTCCTGGATGAGAAGAAGAAGTGGCCTCTACCTCATGAGCTGATGAGGTAGGAACAGAGCCACTAGCTCCAGAGGAAGCAGAAGGCATGGGCTGATCACCTTGAGGTGCGGTGGAAGAAGGCACCTCAAGGGGAGGATGACGAACCAGATCGGGTAGACAACCCTCATCTCCATCGTCCTCATCATCCACAAAGATGGTCTCGGATCGCTCTAAGGAACTCGAGATATCGGGCCTAGTCCCTGACCGCCTCGTCGAAGGTCACCTCACAAAGTCTCTACCATTTTACTAGACTCACGCCTGCACTTATATGCGCGAAGAAGTCGAGTAACCTAGAAAGATGCCATCACAAGATCGTGACTCGAACTTGTCTAGGTTCCCGAACTTCAGAATAAAACACTTGCAACCAAACACATGAAAATGAGAGACACTGGGCTTTCGCCCATATCTCAACTCATAGGAAGTGCGATGCAAGTGTGCTCGAAGAAAAACTCTATTCGAAACATGGCACGCGGTCGCAATAGCCTCAGCCCAAAACTTCTTAGGTGTAGAGTACTCATCGAGCACCGTCCTGGCCATCTCAACCAAGGTACGGTTCTTCCTCTCCATGACGCCATTTTGCTGTGAGACGTGCGGAGAAGAGAACTGGTGCTCTACACCTGTCTCATCACAGAATCTCTTGAAGTAGGAATTCTTGAACTCCGTGCCATTGTCACTACAATCACTCGTAAGGCACCCGGGAGCTCAACAGAAAGCCTACTAAAAAGACCTCAAAAATGTGTAAATGTCTCATCCTTCGAGGCTAAGAAGAACAACCAAGAATACCTCGAGAAGTCATCGACCACGACAAGAACATACCACTTCCCTCCCGCCGATCGCACTCGAGCTGGTCCAAGCGTGTCCATGTGGAGCGGCTATCCGGTGCATCGGTCATAATCATCGTGGACCGGAGGGTGAGAAGCGGCAACCATCTTGCCGTGCTGGCATGGAGCGCAAACAAGATCTTTGACCATCTTGAGTTTCGGCAGACCACGAATGAGATCGTGGCCGCTAACTCAGGTCAAATGGTCAAATCCTATATGACCAAGTCTCCTATGCCAAAAAGTAAGGTCACGGGACTCAGAAGCAACTAAACACCGGAGAGGATCACCAGAAGACTCAGAAAAATCAGCACGAAAGATCCTCCCATAACGAGAAATCCCGCAAACCAGACTACCCGAAGAATCAAGAATTTTGCAATAGTTTTTCTTAAAGCTCACCCCATAACCGTCATCGATAAGCTGAGAAACTGAAAGCAAATTATATCGCAGCTTACTAACCAAGGCAACATCTTTTAAAATAAAACACTCATTAACGTGCACTGTACCTTTGGCGATGATGCTCCCAGACGAAGCATCTCTGAAGGTGATCGTGTCATCACCTGGAGCACAGGCTAAGGAAGAGAACCAACGAGAGTCTCCGGTCATATGGTGAGAACAACTGGAGTCCACAAGCCAAACCTCTCCCTTCCCAGTCCGGCGAACATGAGTCAAACAGAGAGTAAAGGCTCAGTACTGGGATAAATCAAGAGTGATTTTGGCACCCAATACTGAGTAACACGTCGAGCAGCAGAAGTAGTCAAACACGACTGTCCTCTAACTACCCTACGCCTCGCCGCCAAGGAAGCGTAAGGTCCGCGGAGCGCACTGAAGCCGCTGGCCGGGTCCGATCGCTACGGAGAGCGAGTCAGAGCACCGGGAACATGCTGATCACGCTGTGGGTAGCTATCTCGATGGGGGAAATGAGATCTACCCTCAGGATGGCGGAAGTCACGAGCAAAGGCAAAACGAGGATGAAAATTAGAAACACCGGAAAAACCAAGTCCTCGATGCTGCCTAAAACCCTCAGAGTGATCAACCCTAGACCTCGCATTGGTCTTAGGTGCACTCAGGGTCTGGGGCTAACCCTGAATACGCCTAAGAGCTGCACCATGGTCTCTCTGCGTGATCTTGGCGTGCCTGAAGCATCGCTCGATCGAGTGTCCATCCTTCTGATAGAAGGTGCAATGATACTTTACCTTCTGAGAGGTAGAAGTAGCACGATGAGGCTTCGCCTTCTGAGAGGCCGAAGCAGCAGGTGGAGTCACGTTGCTATCATAAATCCCTTGACAAAGCCCGCCGACTTGAATTGAACTTTCTCGCCTGGCTTGACCTCGATCACACTGCGCTATAGGTCTGAGCACAGCAGGTGGATGCTTTCTAACATCTTCCAGAAAATCATATCCTAGACCTTGATTGAATTTGCAGATCATGGACTGGTTTGGAATAAGATTTAGCTTCTTCTTGCCTCCTACAAACCTCTCGAGAGTGTTCATAAGATACTGACACTCCCGAAAGAGACAGGTGCAAGAAGAGCAGGGGGGAAGAAGAGACATCAGAAGGTAAGGGAGCAGAAGAAGAACCAATAGTAGTAGAGTGAATGGCTTGTGCATGCACAGCCGACTCGGAATGGACAATCCTGCTACTAGTCAAGTGGTTCACGTCGCTAGGCGTCTCTACCTTACCCTTGGGCTTCTCCCCCACAGCAGCACACACATTACAAACAGAAGGTGACTTCTCTAGAAGATGCTTAGTTAGCTTCACACATTTTTCATCCAATTCAATCAAGTCAGATTTTAGTTTGCTATAATTAATGCATGGTGAGCTAACAGAATCCTTAGAAGCATATTGAGCCAATCTGTTGTTATCATCAACCAATTCTTGAAACTGTTTGGAGACAGATTCAAGTTCAGCAATAAGCTTGGGACAATTCACACATGAAGCAATAGGCTCAAGTAGAAAAGCTTGTAGTTCAGCAATTTTATGATCTGCCCATTTTAAGTTCATCTTCAAATTATTACAACTTTCACAAGTCTCGGGCAGATTGAGCAACATAGTATAAAGACCTCTAAACACATTGTCTTTATCCTCACATGAGGTGCAAGATGTAGTCTCAACAGCAGTAGATGCAGGAGTAACAATCCTACTCATCTCTAGTTCAGCCAAAAGACTAACATTCTCCACCTTAAGCATGTCAAGCTCAGAAGACAAACTATCATGAGAGGTCCTTAATTTTTCCAAGTCACCAAGCAAAGCAGTACATACATCACAATCGTCACGGGAGGGAGCAGATCTAAGTGAAGTAAGCTCCCGTGACAAGCTCTCTACTTCCTTCTCTAACTCGCTAACCCTAGCTCTAGATCTAGCATGGAATTTTTCTAGCTTAAGAAAAGCATCATTAAGTTGGTCGTAGGAAGGGTATACCTCGTCGAAGTCAGAATAGAGCTCGCTGTCGCTGATCTCGCCCTCAAGGGCCATGAAGCACATGCCGGAGAAGTCGTCGCCGCCTTGGGGTCTTGCTCGTCCGTCCCATCGTCGTCGCTCCACCCATCAACCTCGCTGAGGTCGAGGTCGCCGGCGGTGAGGATGCGGTGGAAGAGCTTCTTGGCTTTGCCAAGGTCGCGAACTTCTTCTTGCCTTGGGCATGAGTCGGGGCTTCTTGTTGCGGTTCTTGTCGATGTAGTCGCTTGCTCACACCGCCGTAGTCGCCTTGCCCTTCCCTCGCTTAGGGCGGTTGCTCGAATGTGGTTGGGGCCACCACACCGGGCAGACACGGTGTTCCTCTCTTTCTATCCCTCCTTCTCTTGTAAGCATGGGAAAACTTTCGGCTAGGAGGGCTAATCGGTCATCTCGCAAGTCGCTCTAATCGATCATCGATTACGCCACACAGAGCAGCAAGGAGAATCCACAAAGCGACTCGGAAGAAGATCCGGAGCTGAAGTGGGATCGGTGACTAAGGCCATCGACTGTGACTTTGACCTACGAGAGACTATGTCAATCTCGTGAGTCTTGAGGCGTGAGTACAATGTGTCAAGAGTCAAGGTCGAGAGATCGTGGTGTCCTTGATGGTAGTCACCTTCATCTCCCAAACATACAAATCAAGAGCTACGAGCATCTGACGAGCATTATCCGAGTCGGGGTATGTGAGACTGACCACTCGGAGGTTGCTCAAAATCTTGTGACAACACGCAAAGCACTCATCGAGGGACTCACCAGTGAGCATTTCAAACTTGTTGTAATCTCACTTGAACTGGTCATGTCGTACCATTTTAATCTGAGTGGTTCCCTCATGGTAAGCATCGAGGGTCACCCAGATGTCATAGGCCGACGTCAGATGAGAGATGCGATCGAACTCGCTTCAGCTCAAACCCTAGATTATGATGTTCCTTGCCTTCGCATTTGTCTCAACATCGGGCATGTTTGCCACATTGATGTTCACATCGGTAGGAACAACATATCGCACTTTGACCTTACGCCAGATGGCGCAGCCCTGAGCCTGGATGTAGGTCTCCATCCAACTCTTCTAGAAGGGATAGTCGATCCCATCGAAGATCGGGGGCTTGGTCAAGTAATTGTCTGTCGCCATGGCTCTAGAGACCAGTTAAGATCTATCGAGAAGAGCTAACCGGCTCTGATACCAATTGTTGCGGGATTGTGCGGCTGGTCTGACCGCTTTGAGAGCGCCGGTCTGACCGCCTCACAAATTCCGGTCTGACTGCCAAAAGTAAACCGGTCTGACCGGCTAGCTGAAAATAGGGCAGGTAGAGAGCAAATTGTTGAACCCAACTGGACAGAGATTACAGAAAATGGAGACTTTGGCCAAGAAGAAGAATTGCAGCTGTTTCCCTCTGGCCAAAGAAGCACTAGCCTATTCTAAATAGTTGAAAGACCTCTGGAAATGAAATTGCACATCTGAGAGACAAGAATTCAAAGATTTAGCTAAAACCTGAAAATGAGTACAGGATGAAGCTATTTTCAGATTACTCAACATCCCCTAACTCTTTGCCCAAGAAACTTAGCAACCAGCTTAGCAAGGCTCTTAAGACTTTAATGACCAAATTTCATGCCAATCATGAGGGGAATCAAGAGATTCCATCTTCCCCTGCATGGAAACCCTAGAAAAATATGAATAGAGGAAATGCGTAAGAAGGAATCTTTACATCTCCTGTTGTGCTCTTGGGAGTTTGTTTGATCAAATGATCTTGAGGCATCATCCCAACATAGAGCAACCCATTTTGCACCTTCTAGGCAAGAGACAACTTCAAATCACAAAAACACAGAAATCAGGCAGAGCAGTAGCACGAAGAAGAAAACTGGAGACAAGCAAACCAAATCAAATTGATTCATCCCCATGAATGATTGAGTACAGAGGAATGATTACAGCAGAGAATCAACACTCCATCCCCATACAAGCTTTGAGAATCAAGAACACTACATGCTTGTCCTGGAGGAACACACACATGCAGGAGACAAGAACCACCAGAGCCCTGCTCTCTCCTACCAACTGTCAACCACTTAAAGCACAAAGCATAACAGCCCACACAAAGCAAAACCAACCCCCAAAAGACTTGAAGACCATGCAGGAGACACCCTCCTTTTATAGCCTCCCGCTAATGGATTTGCCTCTCTCTTTACCCGCTAAGCCTCAACAACTCTAGTGCTTTAACCATAATCCGCTTCCTTTAGTGCAGCTTTGCGTATTCCCCAAAATGCCCCTCCTGCACCTTCCGAGAAGCTTCCTCCTTTCTTGCCTTGCAAGCCTCGCAGCTACCTCGAGCCCTCGCCATCTTCGGCACACCTCGACGGTTCTGACCTCGGCACCACCCGCACCTAGTCGGTCATCCCGTGCCTCGCCACGACTCCACCTCGACGTCCTGCAGCCAACATAGACAAGAAACACATCACATAGCACCACTCGACACATATAAACACAATTAGTATCAATGAATCAATCTCAAGCATAAAATGACCCAAACAACCAACCGGGAAGAATAATACACCTCAAGCTCGAACAATCATACCCGACTGAGCCAAATGCCGTCATGGCATGAAACGCACAAACCAAACTCAATCTTTCCAACATACTCATCAATTACTCATCACAAGCATGGGGTCATAACCACATGGTCTCTCATAGGTACTAAGTGGGTGTTCAAAAACAAGCAGAGTGAGGATGGGGTAGTCGTTCGAAACAAGGCTAGATTGCTAGCTCAGGGTTTCTCCCAGGTTGAGGGTTTAGATTTTGAGAAGACCTTTGCCCCTGTAGCTGGGCTAGAGGCCATTAGGATCTTTCTTGTATTCGCAACGTCTAAGGGCTTCAGGCTTTACCAGATGGATGTCAAGAGTGCCTTCCTCAATGGGTTTATTGAGGAAGAGGTCTATGTTAGGCAGCCTCCAGGTTTTGAGAACCCCAAATACCCAAACCATATCTACAAGATTTCCAAAGCCCTGTATGGACTTAAGCAAGCCCCTAGAGCTTGGTATGAGAGGCTTAAGTCCTATCTGTTGCATCATAGGTTTGAGATGGGTAAGGTAGACAAGACCTTGTTCATTCTTAGGCATGGAAATGACCTTCTACTTGTTCAGATTTATGTGGATAATATCATCTTCAATATTGCTCGTTGAAATTTTGGTTACATTGTCATGTTCAAGTTACTGATTGCTAGTTTAGTCAGAGTCTAGTTCGTCATTGTCTTGTTGCATCTCGTGTTCCTTTGCGTAGCTTCATCTTTGTGTTCTTCCTCCTTGCCACGCCGCCATCCTTGCCGCGTCGCCATCCTTGCCGCGCCGCCATCCTTACTACGGACTCCCATCCGCTGCCAACCCTAGCCGCGACCCCCCAGGCGTTTCCATCCTTTGCCGTGCGTACCACTTGTCTCATCCTTGTGCAAAAAAAATTAGGGTTTCGGACTCAGAAAAAAATAGAGAGAAAAAGAGAGAGAGAGAGAAAAGAGTCCATCTGTGCTGAAATTACTAATGTGATGATGGCCCGATCTTCCGAGAGGTACTGATAAGTCGATTGTGGAGAACTCGACGTTGATGATCCAAAGGCTCTGACCAAAATAGATCGAACCCCTTGCAATCACTACACCACTGCTCCGTTGGTTATTAACCGTGCCGAACACGGTTGACCTCGCCAAGAAGGCTATCTCCTGCAAGCGAATCGAGAACACAAGCAAGAGAGTTCAAGATGCAATCTGAAATTGTATTGCGAATAAAGATTAAGTTCATAAGTTGGGGTTCCTCAACCGAACATGCGGCGAAACTGCTAAGCAGAATAATCTCTTAAGAAAAACCCGAGAAAAACTAAAGGGGTGCGACCTCCTTAAATAGGGGAGGAGGAAGCCGCACTTATCTAATGAAAAGGGATGTGGTACTATTCAAAGTTATTGTTCACGCGGCTGTGGTACTGTTCACATGAACAGTATCAGCCCAAATAGTCTAAGTTACAAGGCCCTCGACCCACTTTGACTCGGACTGAAAAAGTAACATGTCTTCTTTCACAGTTCCTGATCTGTTCGGATAGAGTTTGGAGGTGAGACTAGATCCATCTGAAAGTAGACTTCAAGAGCTTTCCAACGAGTACTCATGGGCCCCGAGAAGCCTTCTGGATCAAAAGTTATGGCCGTTTAAAGTAGACACTGTTGCAAAGGCCGAATCTGAATCGAACTCGCGAACAGGACTTGGATTGCGCTTGACAGTTCCACTTCTACACTTGAGCTCAAGTGGTTCTTCAACATGGTTCCTAATGACAATTAAATCATCACAAGAATTAAGTAGTATGCCATTCTTTGAAATATTTGTATGCAAACTTAGGAACGCATTCACCTGATGGTTAAGTTGACGTGCTTGTGCTCAAGTTATTGGTCCTTGTATCATAGTTTCAGTTTGTGGAGTTGGCACAGTTGTATCTATAGAACAGATGTCCTCATCAGGTCTATCCTTATGGATTGTTGTGATGGGAAGCTATGATCTTTATGTTTTATCATGTTTACATGCTTCTGTCTCTCCTTTGTTGTATTGCATAAGGGTGCATTTGGGTTAGTCCTTCTAGCATAGATTAGAGTGGTTCTCTTGTCTAGTTGCTCAGTCTTCTTCCCCTCATCTTGTGGTTCTAGGATGCTGCTTATTAGCTATCTCTCTTCTCACTAGGTTGAGTTCAGTCACTTCTTATATGTTCTAGGAAGGGTTGGCCCACCCATGGGTAGACAGGGAACGTGTTTATCTTTAGTGTGTTAGATGACCAGCTGATAGTACTAGTGTCATATGGGGTAGATGAGAGTCAGTCTGAGCCATAGTATCCTCTATATCTTATCTATACTTTAAGGATTGCCTTTTCTGATTTTCTTGCCAACTTCTCGCTTTATTCCTTTGGTTCAGGGGGAGTTCATTTGGGATTTGCTAGACCTTAATATTGACATAACTCAACTTGAACTAAAGTTGCATCTCATGTTGAGGGAGAGCTAGATTCTCTTGCATTTCATTCTGCATTGTAATATAATTGCATAGAGCCTTGATTACTATCCTTATATGACATGAATCAACTACTTTACATCTTGCCATGATCTGTGCTAACTTGCTAGATTTATCATGACTTTATATGTGTAGTCAAGTCTTTGCCATGATGAGTTAATTAACACTGCTCAACGTGAATTAAATCATGTCATGTTAGCTCTTGAGACTAGTCTGTCTTTAGTTATCCTTTTATGATTCATGCCATGTCAAATAAGCTGAGTTGAGTCTTGAATCTCTATTGAGCCTTAGATTGAGCTATGCTAGTTCTTTATGAAGCATGAGTTATTCTTAACTTCTTGTTCTTGGTACGAAAGAACTAATCCCACCAATTCTTTCTCATGAGACTGCTTGCCATTGCACTAGGCATGAACTCAGGGGGAGTTTTGGATGACCAATATCACCTTCTTAAGCTTCTAGCTTGGAGTGGCCACATAAGGCTTGAGATCTAGCATATGACTAAATAAAAATCTTGGTTGGAAACAACCATGAGTTTCTCAAAAAGGAAAACAAATCAATTGTGCTAAATTTGCTCAATTACACAAAGACAAAGTAGTACTTGAACAAATGATTCATTCTTGAACTTGTAGCACTCTAAAATGATTCAATACTAGCTTCTTGGTTCCACTTAGATTATTGACATGGCTTGCATCATCTTTGGATACCTTTCGCTAGGCTTTAATCTTGAATGACTTGACATGCTAAGCAATTCATCTAATTTTCTGCTTTTGACTTGTTTGGCTTAACTTGTCTATACATGAATCGTCATGATCTAGATAGCATTCTTATGTATTATGGCTTGGTGTAATACTCTAATGGTCATTTTGGATAATCTTCGTGGCTCCGAATGCTTAAAATAAACAATCTTCAGCCATTCCATCCAACATCATGATCTATTTTCCTCCTTGTATCTTGATGATTTTATTGCTAAAAGGGGGAGAATAATGGAGAAAAAGCCATTTTGGAGCTCTTGAGGAATACTTGCTCCTTTTTTGTCAACATGGTCCTGGTTCCTTCCTTATTATTCTCTTTAGACCATGTGTGACTCTCTTTCTTTTTATTTTAAACAAACTCAACTTTATACTTTTTGTGTTTGTCAATATACTCATCAAGGGGGAGATTGAGAGACCATGTGGAGGTATTCCTATGCTTGTGATGAGTAATGACGCTAGAGTTAGAGAGTTTGAGTTTGTTTTAGGTATTTCATGCTTGAGTACCTTTCACTAATGCTAATGGATGATTATATTGTTTCGAGCGGTGCTATGTGATGTTTTCTTGTCTGTGATGGCTGCAGGACTTTGAGGCTAGCTCGTGGTGAGGCATGGGATGACTGGACTAGGCACGGGCGGTGCTGAGGTCAAAGTGGTCGAGAGATGCCCAAGACGGTGAGGACTCGAAGTGGTTGCGAGGCGTGGACAGCAGGAAAAGAGGAAGCTTCCAGGAAGGTGCATGAGGGGCAATTCAGTAAAATTGACTTAGGCCTGAGGAAGCGTGTTCGGTTGAAGCTGATGGGTGATCTGCTGTAGCTCATGGGTTGAAGACCCGGTAGTAGAAGGAGGAGGTTAGGGTTTGGAGTGTGTGGGCTCAAATCCTGGTTCCCTCCTCCACTCCTACAACTGGAGCCTCTCATGGTGAAGGGCTTCACGGGCCGAAGCCATGTTGTTGAGCCATTTGGCCCCCTCCATCCCTTGTGGCCTGTGACCTTCGGTGATCTTGGGCGGAAATGGATTTGTCGGCGTAGCACGAGCTACTGGCATGGATACAGGGTGAAAGTTATTGGCGAAGGCATCTCCTGGTGGTGAGGTGTGTGCTTCCATCAGGGCCGGTCCGTCAAGACAAAGTCAAGTCGGCACCCGGCTTCGCTCCGCGAACGTATGGGCGGGGTGGGCTGTGGAGTTGTCCCTCGTATGCAACGCCAAATCGGAGGGGCGACTCAACCCGCAGACACGGAGCCAAAGTGGGCTCCAGAGTCATCGTGCGGATTCGAAGTCGGGGTGGGCTCCGGATTTGCAACACCGACCTAGAGTCGAAGCGCAGCCAGGTGGCTCGTGGTTCAACGATGGCGCTTTAATGGTGCCAGGCATGAACAGGGGCTGCACGACATGACGGTACACAGCCGACGTGTCTGGCGGTGTCAGTGGCTGACCGACTATAGCTGCGTGCTTTTTCTCGGTAGGGCAGGATGCGTGGCTGCACATGATTGGCGTGTCGTGCGTGGACATGCGGTCGCACAACCGTGGCAATCTGTTCCTTCCCGAGAGAGCGGGCCACATGGCTGGACATGATTGGCGTGTCATGCACTGTCAGGCGGTCGCACGACTGCACGTCTGCGACCTCCACTGATTGCGCTTCCCAATTGTGGCGAGGAGAATGGTTGGGTTGCCGCTAGTTACACTTCCAGGTCGTGGGGAGAGATAAGAGGGCTTTATATACCCCTTTGCCAGCGCGCGAGCGTTCTTCCCACTTGCTCACTTGCCCCTTTCCTATTTCGCTCTCCTTTTTCTCGCTTGCTGGCACGATTTCCCTCTGCCCCTGTACATTTGACCATGCGGCTTTAGGGGGAATGGCTTGCCACGAAGAACCTGCTCACCGGCCCAGCGGTGACGCCTCGCCTAGATGGCACAGTTCGTCATCGACATCGGTGGAGTACGACCTGGCAGTTCACGACCCATCGCAAGCTGACAAACGATGGACGGCCAGGGAGAAGGTGGGAGGCTGATGCTCCCACATGCTAGGGCCGAGTCTTGTGATGGAGGAGACGATCCAGCCTCTTGTTCGGGAGAAGAGGCTGGCGAACCATGACGGGGTTCGCCTGCCTGCTAGCGAAGAGACGGAGCCGCACCCGGAGACTGCAGAGGCAATCATCTTCGTTGCGTACTTCGAGGCCGGGCTCTGGATACCAGCGATGACCTTCGTCAGCGATGTCCTGCGGACTTACAGGCTAGAGATGACGTAGCTAACGTCGAACGCGATAGTTCGCCTGGCTGTCTATAGCTGGGCAATGTGGACAGAAGGTACCTGGCCCAGCGCGACCCTATTCGCTTTTCTCCATGATGCGCGCTGCTAGCCAAAGAAGCTCAAAGGGGGGTGATCTCAAACTTCGGCAGCGTCAACTTCTTGCTGAGGCCGCAATGCGTGAAGATCTTTCCCGCCAACTCAACGCAAGGGAAATGGGAGTCCAACTAGATGCGGCGGCGGTTCTAGTACTGCGTGACGAGCAGCAGCGGCTTCAGTGCACAGGGTGACCGATATCCTTCAATAGTTCGCCGAGTGTGAAGCCCAAATTCGACGAAGAGCAGCGGGCATGGAGGCTCGTCGGTATTACCCTGAGAGACCATGTAGAGGTATCCCCATGCTTGTGATGTGTAATTGACGCTTGAGTTAGAGAGTTTGTGTTTGTTTTAGGTATTTCATGCTTGAGTACCTTTCACTAATGCTAATGTATGATTATATTGTTTTGAGCGGTGCTATGTGATGTTTTCTTGTCTATGATAGCTACAGGACTTTGAGGCTAGGTCGTGGTGTGGCATGGGATGATCGGACTAGGCACGGGCGGTGCTGAGGTCAAAGTGGTCGAGAGATGCCGAAGATGGCGAGGACTCGAAGTGGTTGCGAGGTGTGGACAACAGGAAAAGAGGAAGCTTCCAGGAAGTTGCGTGAGGGCAATTCGGTAAAGTTGACTCAGGCCTGAGGAAGCGGGTTTGGTTGAAGCTGATGGGTGATCTGCTGTAGCTGATGGGTTGAAGACCCGGTAGTAGAAGGAGGAGGTTAGGCTTTGGAGTGTGTGGGCTCAAATCCTGGTTCCCTCCTCTTTTCTACATGTGAGTGGGTTTTGCCTCATGTGTGTGTGAGTTAGGGAGTGGGTGTAGGCTGCAACTTCTTGAAATTCCATTTGAGTGTGTGAGTGCTGGGTGATAAGATGGAGGCAAGGGTGTTGCCTTCTTCCTAAGATGTGAGCCTGGTAGCAGCGTGTGTGCCCATGTAGGGAGTGGTGTGTGTGTGTGTGTTCTTGTTCCTCTCGTGAGTATGTCTGGTGTTTGTGTGTGTGAGACCATGTGGAGGTGACCCCATATTTGTATGAGTAATTGACACTTGTCTCGAAAACATTGAGTTTGATTTGGGCGTTTCCTGCTAAGTCGTAGCCTTAAAAGTATTCAGAATCATCTTCTTTGCATTGTCGTAGCTCTCTGGTCATGGTCGGAAGCCAGCCGGGTGGTTCACGACCACGTTGTCGAGTGTCGGAACCCAGGCGGGTCATTTACGACCACGTTGAGCATAATCGGAAGTCAACCGGGTCGTCTACGATCACTTTGGCCATGGTCGAAAGCCACTACGACCACTTTGGTCGTGGTCGAAAGGGAGTATGACCACTTTGGCCGTGGTCGGACGCCGCTCCGATCACGTTATCACAAGCTACGGTCGAAGTCGTTGCTCAGACTTACGACCACGTTGAGAAGTCGGAGTCCTTCGACCACGTTGTGTGACAGTCGTACATGGTTGGGTCATGCTCGGACTTGGTTGACGCGGGTGGAAGTGGTTGTATCGCTCTCGAATGCAGTCGGACTTGCTCGGATCCGATCGTAAGCGGTCGTATGCGGTCGGACGGGTTCGGGTAGCGGTCGGATGCGGTTATGACGTGGTGAGACATGGCCGAAAGTCTGTTCGACCACGCTAGGACTCTCTCCCGTGGTCATAACTCGAGTCTAACCGGTTGTATGTAGTATACGACTTTGTGCAGTATGTTTCAAGTTCATTTTTACTGATGTAGATTGTGGTACACAATGTTTTGTGTGGTGCTATGAATGTTTTCTTGTCTGTGATGGTTGCAGGACCTTGAGGCTAGTCGTAGCGAGGCATGGATGACCGGACTAGGCAGGCGGTGCTGAGGTTAGAGTGGTCGAGAGATGCCGACGGTGAGGCCAGCAAGGCAAGAGGAGGAAGCTTCCAGGAAGGTGCGGGGATGGCATTTTGGTGAAATGCGTAAAGCCTGCAAGAGTGGAAGCGGTCTCTCCGGTGGAGATAACGGGTAAAGCACGGGTCTGTTGGAGTTAACAGGCAAAGCAGCAAGAGTTAACGGGTAAACCACTAAGGTGGTTAGTGCTATTGGGCAAAGCAATTGAAAAACCCGGTGTTAGTTGGGGTTTACGGGTTACCCTCTGGTAATGTGTGGCTAAAAATAGAGAGGCAGAGCTCGAGACGTGGGTGAGGTTCCCGATAAGTCACTCAGGTTTTTCTCTCTATTTTAGTGTGCGTTGCTCTGTGATCGAGAGTGTGTATGGAGTGGCTGTAGAAACCTCCTTTGTAATCATTCATCTCTCTGTATCGATCTATCAGAGAAGTGTTTTGTCTGAGATGTCTTGATTACTTGTGTCCTTCTTTCTTTGTTTTCCAAATTCTTCTCAGATGCTCTTGATTGGCTTTCCTTTTTGTCGTAGGGGTGGCCCCCACCTAAGCCCAGCAGACCTGTTAGGAGGTTATAAGAACCAGAGTAACATGTGTAATGGCATAAGTGCCCCTAATGGGGATGTATGGATGTAAGGGCATAACTGTAAAAGTATACCCCACGTGAATATATATATCAAGATGAGGGGGAGGGTGAGACAGCACGCTCCCACCTCTCCACTATCATCTCTCTCTGTTTGGTCTGTAGCCACAACAGTTGGCGCCGTCCGTGGGGAGGACAGGAGCAAGCCTGAAGACCGAAGAAGGAGGATGGCACCGAAAAAAGCTTCGTCGGCGGTGGCGAAGGGAAAGAAGGCGGCCGGGCCGGAGCGTTGTATGAGTACCAGGGCTTCGGCATTGGCAGCGGCAAGTACGGGTGGCGACGCGGGCGCGGTGACGACCAACCTCGTCACCGGCACCGCGACGACCAACCTCGTCATCAGCACCGCGACGACCAACCCCGTCACCAGCACCGCGACGACCAACCTCGTCACCGGCACCACGGCGACCCACCCCGTCGCCGGCGTTGCGGTGGCAAACCCGGCGGTCGAGGACGTCGACGCCGGTGTGGGGACAACCGACCCCGTCGACGCAACAACAGCCGACCTCGCCGCCCCCGCCGCGACCCTCGTCGGCAGCGCGGATCGGGCGGTTCGAGGTAGCCACGACGGAGCAACTGGCAGCTCGGGAGCTCGCGACGCGGTCGTGCCGCGCCGACCTGCCTGTTGAGAGTACCGGCGACCCCGCCCGCACAGGCGGTGGAAAGCGCCCTACTGGCGGCCCTCAACGCGTTCCAGCGGGAGCTAGGGGACCTTCGCGGAGCCGTCCGAGATATGCAAGAGGCTCGGAGCCAGCAGGCCGCGCCAGCAATCGCGACCGAGCCCACGCCGGAGAGGGCGGACAGTCGCGAAGCCCCCACGTCTAGCCGCGTGCCGCTGCGGCGCGTAGATCCGGAGTCCCCGCTTTCGGCGGAGCTGCAGCAGGCGGCATGGCCCGAAGACTTCAAGTTCCCTAGCGCCGTCGACTCGTACAAAGGTGACACGGACCCCCGTGAGTTCGTGCGCGTGTACAAAACCGCGATCGAAGCCGCGGGCGGAGACGACACCACGAAGGCGAAGGGACTCCCCCTCGCGCTGCAGGGAGTGGCGCTCTCTTGGTTCTTTACCATAGAGCCGGGCTCCATCTACGCGTGGGAACAGCTTCGTGTCCGCCTTCACAACAACTTCCAAGGAAACTACGTCGACCGAGTCGACGCGGACCAACTCTTTGCTGTAAAGCAAAAACCCTCGGAGAAGCTCCAGGACTACTTCAAACGCTTCGCCAAGATTCGATGCCAAGTGAAAGATGTTAACAAAAACACCATCGTTAATACAGCCATACAGGGCCTTCGCCCGGGCCCGATGGCCGAGTACAACGCACGAAAGCCAATCAAGACGGTGGCGAAGCTCTTCGACAAAATGGAAGAATATGCCAGGGCGGAGGAAGACGCGCGGCGAAGGCAAGGTGACGACTCCAACACCAACCAGGCCGGAGCCTCGGCAAAAGCTGAAGATCCGCCGAAGGGCGGTTCTTCGAAGGGAAAACGTAAGCAGGAGTCGTCTAGGGACGCCTCGCATAAGGAGTCGTCCGATCAGCCCAAGCGCGGACAGCAGAGGTCGAGGCGAAACCGGTACATCTTCGACATCGAAGGCGGGTCCGACGAGGGTGCTACCGCGGGCCGAGGCGGTCGGGGGCGCCGTGGCCGGGGGCGCGGCCGTGGCAGGGGCCGTGACGATAAGGGTCGTGGAGATTACGACGACCAGCATCAGGGACTGTGGTGCGTAGTCCATGGCCGCGGCAATCATGATACCCGCGCCTGCACCTCCATCGCGGCGCTCCGCGACAGCGTCACTAGGGACAGGAACCCGGAGGCGCGCTTGCCTGCGGTGGCCCACGTCCAATTCCCATTTGAGGCCCCCGTGCAGGTACAGGCGCAAGGGATGCAACCCCAGGAAGGCACCTTACGAATCCAAGCTCACATGCAGCAGCCTCGGGAGGGCCTCCTGTCACTGCAGGCCTCGGACGCAACCCACCGCAGGGTCATTAACGTCATATCCGGAGGCTCTGTGCTGGAATTCACCTCGACACGGCAGCAGAAGGCCTATGCGCGAAGACTCCATCACGTGGCAGCATACCCAGCGCAAGCAACGCCGGATTGGGCGCAACACGAAGTTACATTCACACCCGACGACGCCCAGGGTGTGGACTTCCCTCATCAGACCCCGTCATCCGGGTCATTATCGCGGATGCGGCGTGGGCGCGCCTTGGTGGACGGCGGTAGCTCCGCGAACGTATTGTTTGCGGCGCCTTGACCAGATGGGGATCCTCGGCCGCCTAGGGCCTCGGGAATCCCACCGCAGGCTTGGGGACAGCCTGCGGTATTTGGGCCAAATAGGTCTTCAAGTCTCCTTCGGCCGAGATGACAATGTGCGGGCCAAAGATGCCACCTTCGACGTGGTCGACCTCCCGTACCCCTACAATGCCATATTAGGGCGCCCAATCCTTAACTCCTTTGGTGCGGTACCACATCACGGCTATCTATGCATGAAGATCCCGGGTCCCCGGACCATCATCACCGTCTGAGGCGACCAGGATATGGCCCGGCGCATCGAGCCAGGTACCAGGCGCCCGCGTCGCGAAGCCCAACAGCGCTCCTAGAGCTGGCGTCACGGCACAGAGGTCCGCGGGGCCATTCACAGGCGCCTTGGCGGGCCCTGCGGATGTCTAGCGACTAGAGGCTTCGGCCGCACCAAGGGCAAACGGTTAGTATATCTATCCTTTGTAGTTGCTCACCCGCGCAAACAGGGATGTAATGAAGATCGCCGTTTGTCGCTAATCTTTCTTTATAACGCGCAAGTACACGGTGAAGGCGCGCGCAGGCTTAGCCAACGCGCGTGTTCCCGCAGTACAAACAAAGACGCACGTTCGCGTGTGCACTCGCCGTGAGCGAGTGGGTACGGATCGAGTATAAATCGAAGTCGCGACGTTCGCATGTTCACTCGCCGTAGCCAAAAGGTGACGGGCCTGAGTATAAACAAAGAGCGCACGCTCGTGTGCACTCGTAGTAGCGGGTGCGGATCGAGTATAAATCGAAGTCGACGCTCGCGTGTGCGATCGTCGTAGCTAAAAGGTGACGGGCCTGAGTATAAACAAAGACGACGTTCGCATGTGCACTCGCCGTAGCGAAGTGCGGGATCGAGTATAAATCGAAGTCGCGCGTTCGCGTGTGCACTCGCCGTAGCTAAAAGGTGACGGGCCCGAGTATAACAAAGCGCGACGTTCGTGTGTGCACTCGCCGTAGCGAGTGCGGGATCGAGTATAAATCGAAGTCGCATGTTCGCGTGTGCACTCGCCGTAGCCAAAGGTGACGGGCCTGAGTATAAACAAAAGACGCACCGGGGGGACGCCCTTGCGCGCACCAGTCTACGGACTTTAAATAAGACGTAGTGTCGAGTCTCCGGACTATAAAGAAAGGCAAAGTATGGAGGTTCGCCTCCGCACACGCCAGCCTACGGGCTGTCTGTTCTAAGGAACCCTGGCGCAGCTACTTCGCCAACGGTGGCATCAACACACAGCGCATATCCTAAAATGCCAGGAAGTCTGCATACCGGAAAAGTCACAAGTACAAAGGTCCGGCAACATCCCTGCCGCTCTAAGCCGCTATCCCGCGAGTTCGTCCTTAACACGCGCTAAAGCTGGGGCCTCGCTCGAAGAAGGTCGGCTCGCCCAAAAGTCCAGCGACTCTTCGGCCCTTCGCCGGCGTCGAAGGCGTCGCCGGGTTGAAAGGTCGGCCGCAAGAAGCCGGCCCCAGCAAGGAAGCTGCCCGGGATATAGGCGAAAGTCAGAATGCATGCAGCAAGTGTGTACTTTATTCGCAAAGACAAGGAACAGTACAACGCACACCTACACCTAGGCACCACGGCGTCGGACTGCGGGTTCCGGCGCCGGAGGAGCCAGCGCCGCCATCGTCGCGTCGAGGGACCCCGTCCAGAAATTGGCCGAGGCTCCCCGTCCCGTAGAGCGACTTCTGGAGCTCGATCCGTGCAGCATCCGGCCCGACGTAAGCCCAGATCCGGTCGAAGAAGGGCCCGAGGGCAAGGCGAGCGGAGCGGACGGCGATGGACATCACTCCGGCCCCGCCAGGCATCTCCAGCTGGGGGTCATCCAGCCTGGTGACATAGGCGCCAGCTTCGCTGCCACCCGCCCGATGGGTAGGGGACAGAGCGCGCAGCGTCTGCGCCCGACTAGCGCCCGCCGCCGCCGCGCCACCCGCTCGAAGGGTAGGGACGGGCGCGCGCTCTACGTCGACGTAGGCGCCAGCTTCACTGCCACCCGTTCGAAGGGTAGGGGACGGAGCGCGCGCGTCTACTTCGAGCTAGGCACCAGCCTCCACTGCCACCTGTTCGAAGGGTAGCGGACGGAGCGCGCGTCTGCTGCAAGCAGAGGACGGAGCGCGCACGTCTGCTTCGAGCTAGGCGCCAGTCTTCGCTGCCACCTGTTCGAAGGGTAGGGGACGGAGCGCGCGCGCGCCTCTACGTCGACGTAGGCTCCAGCTTCACTACCACCCGTTCGAAGGGTAGGGGACGGAGCACGCGCGTCTGCCGAGCTAGGTGCGGCCTCGCCGCCACCCGCTCGAAGGGTAGGGGACGGAGCGCGCGTCTGCCGAGCTGGCGCCGGCCTCCACCGCCACCCGTTCGAAGGGTAGCGGACGGAGCGCGATCGCTGCAAGCAGGGACGGAGCGCGACGCGTCGCTTTGAGCTAAGCGCCGATCTTGGCGCCACCCGCTCGTAGGAACCTCCTTGGGATGGCCCGATCTTCACGGCGATGAGGTCGAAGAACCGAGGATAACTTGCTGCGAACAGCGGGGTAACTAGCTTTATACCGCCAAGGTTGGATGCGACCAAGCGACGCGTGAGAGAGACACCGAAACCTTGAGGACTTCGACTCGATCTCCGAACGACCGCAGAACCACAATCCGGGACTAACCCACACAAAAGGCCCGAAAGCCTTAGAGCACGAATTAGGGGATCCCAAAGGAATCTCTTCACGAGTCCAGGAAGAACAAGGAAGAACAATGGTATGAGTAAGACACTTAGCAGCTCGGCTGCAAAACTATGGTTTATCAAATGATTCAAAGCTGCCAATTGTTTAGATACAAGGGGTATTTATACTAGGAACAACCCTCCTAGTTGAGTGTGAAAAGGATTTGGAATTTCTGAAGGTAGGCTAGGTGAAAGGTCTCCACGAGATAAATTCCCTAGGAGGTCTCGCGTGACTGTTAGCCTTCTGAACAGTCTCCACTAATTCGATCATAACTTCTTATTGGAAAGTCCAAATGATGTGGGGTTTGTTGCATTGGAAACTAGACTTTATAAGCTTTCCATCAAGTACTCATGGACCCCCAGATCCTTCGGAAATCAAAAGTTATGGTTGCTTCTTTGTGGCTGTAGGTGCGGTCAGCCAGGTGGTCTGATCGTAGCATTGTATTTGTTCCTCATGCCAAGTAGCTTCCTCCGCTTCATGTGTAAACCTAAGTAACATCAATGTAGAACATTTAGGTAGTATAACATCCTGAGATATGTTGAAATCAAAATCAGCTAGGAATGAATTCACCTGTTCTTGTATTTTCTTGGCACGACTTCGTGTAAGTGGACCTTGATTTGTATCCTTTATGCTTGATGGTGAATGGTTGATATGTGATGGAACATGCTGAGCTGGGATGTCCTCATCATCCTCCCCCTCTTGAAAAGGAGTCGTCCTCGACTCTTCTGGTCCAAAGAATGGAGACAGTTCGGAGACATTGAAGGTTGGGCTTACACCATACGTACTTGGAAGTTCAATTTCATATGCATTGTCATTGATCTTGTGGAGCACTTTGAAGGGACCATCGGCACGTGGCTGCAGCTTGCACTTGCGTTGTTCAGGGAAACGGTCCTTGCGCAAATGCACCCAAACTAAGTCTCCTGGTTCAAATAACATCTTCTTACGCCCCTTGTTGGCACGTTTCATGTACATCTTGATCATCTTTTCTATGTTTTCTTTTGCTCGATCATGAAGCTTCTTGACAAATTCTGCACGTTTGCTTGCATCAAAATTTACACGTTCCTGCATAGGCAAAGGCAAAAGATCGATAGGAGCAGTAGGTTTGAAACCATATACAATCTCAAATGGACAAAACTTAGTGGTCGAGTGTACTGCCCTGTTGTATGCAAACTCCACGTGAGGCAAGCTTTCCTCCCATAATTTCAAATTTTTCTTGAGAACAGCTCGCAGCAGTGTCGACAATGTTCGGTTCACAACTTCAGTTTGACCATCAGTTTGTGGATGGCATGTCGTAGAGAACAGCAATTTTGTCCCAAGTTTTCCCCATAAAGTCTTCCAAAAGTAGCTCAAAAATTTGGTGTCACGATCTGAAACAATGGTTCGCGGCACGCCATGAAGTCTTACAATTTCCCTGAAAAATAATTCAGCAATATATGAAGCATCATCGCTCTTATGGCATGGAATAAAATGAGCCATCTTGCTAAACCTATCAACAACAACAAAGATGGAATCCCTCCCCCTCTTGGTTCGAGGTAAACCAAGAACAAAGTCCATGGAAATGTCTTCCCATGGCACACTAGGGATAGGTAAAGGAGTATATAATCCATGAGGGTTCAAGCGTGACTTAGCTTTGTGGCATGTTACGCAGCGAAGAACATGTCGCTCAACATCTCTTCTCATCTTAGGCCAAAGAAGTGATCAGCTAGGACTTGCTCCGTTTTCTTGGCATCGAAGTGTCCCATAAGTCCACCAAAGATGAGCTTCTGCACAACCATGAGAGGCTCTGTCGAGGGGTGGCCCCCACCTAAGCCCAGCGAGCTGTTAGGAGGTTATAAGAACCAGAGTTACATGTGTAATGGCATAAGTGCCCCTAATGGGGATGTATGGATGTAAGGGCATAACTGTAAAAGTATACCCCACGTGAATATATATATATCAAGATGAGGGGGAGGGTGAGACAGCACGCTCCCACCTCTCCACTATCATCTCTCTCTATTTGGTCTGTAGCCACAACACTTTTTCTTTCTGAGTTGTTACTCACGACTGCCTCGGTCCCTACGCTCGATGCGGGAATCAATCTCAAGGCCATTTGGCCAATTCTTCCCAAGAGCAGCAAGTGGTCAGAGAAGATCTCTTTGCCGAATGGTCATGCGCCCCAAGTCCTCTGCTCTCTGCTCGACCATGTCGTTCTTGGCACCGAAGTGTCCCATAAGTCCACCAGCATGAGCTTCCTGCACAAGCATGAGACGAACAGAACAATCTGGAATGCAGAGTTTATTAGTCCGAAACAAAAACCCATCATGCAAATGGAATTTTTCCCAGCCCTTGCCAACACAACACTTGGAAAATGGTTCAGCAAAATTTGAATCAGTAGTATACAAATCTTTGATACTTTCCAAACCAAGAATTTTAGCATCAAGTTGTGATAGTAAAGCATGACGTCGAGACAAAGCATCTGCTACAATATTATCCTTTCCCTTTTTGTACTTGACAATGTAAGGAAAAGACTCAATGAATTCACTCCATTTTGCATGTCTTCGGTTCAGTTTTAGTTGGCCTTTAAGATGTTTCAAAGATTCATGGTCTGAATGTATTACGAATTCTTTAGGCAAAAGGTAGTGTTGCCATGTTTCCAAACTCCTCACAAGAGCATATAATTCTTTATCATAAACTGAATAATTCAGAGTTGGACCACTTAGCTTTTCACTGAAATATGCAATAGGCCTTCCTTCTTGCATGAGCACACCTCCAATCCCTACACCACTTGCATCACATTCAATTTCAAATGTCTTACCAAAATCCGGAAGTGCAAGGAGTGGGGCTGTTGTCAACTTCATTTTTAACTCTGCAAATGCCTTCTCTTGTGCTTCTCCCCATTTGAAAGGCACTTCTATCTTTGTAAAGTCATTGATTGGGGCAGCAATGGTACTAAAATCTTGTACAAACCGACGATAGAAGCCAGCAAGGCCAAGGAAACTTCGCACTTGGCTCACATTTTGTGGAGTCACCCACTCCACGAACAGCTTTGATCTTTTCCTCATCCACCTCCACACCTTGACCTGAAACAACAAAGCCAAGAAAGACTACCTTGTCGGTGCAAAAGTGCACTTGGCAAGGTTAGCATACAATTGTTCCTCACGCAGACAGCAAGTACACATTGGATGTGTGCAACATGTTCATCAAGTGACTTCTGTAAATCAAGATATCATCAAAGTAAACCACAACAAACTTGCCAATAAAAGTTCTAAGTACATGATTCATCAATCTCATAAAAGTACTAGGTGCATTGGTCAAACCAAAGGCATCACCAACCATTCATACAACCCAAATTTGGTTTTGAAAGCAGTTTTCCACTCATCTCCCTCTCTCATTCGGATTTGGTGATAGCCACTTCTCAAGTCAATTTTTGTGAAAATGATAGCACCACTAAGCTCATCAAGCATGTCATCCAGTCTAGGTATTGGATGTCTATATCTTATTGTTATGTTATTAATAGCTCGGCAATCAACACACATTCTCCATGAGCCATCTTTTTTTGGAACTAAAAGAACAGGGACAACACATTGGGAAAGACTTTCTTTTACATACCCTTTCTCGATCAACTCCTGAACTTGGCGTTGAATTTCCTTTGTTTCCTCTGGGTTGGTGCGATACGGGGCTCGGTTTGGAAGTGGGGCACCAGGGACAAGGTCGATTTGATGCTCGATCCCTCTCTTAGGTGGCAGCCCTGGTGGTACTTCATCTGGGAATACATCCTTACACTACTAATTTTTGGGCCTATTGCAACGGCGCCGAAACATTGCAATAGGCCCAAAATGGTTGCAATAGCACCTGTTGCAATGCTAACTTTTCGTTGGGAGGCGTGGCAAGAAGTTGCGTGGTCTAAAGTTTGGGCCACGATATTTTGGTTCGTTGCAATAACGTTTACCTATTGCAACGCAATAAAGCATTGCAATACATAGTTTATGCAACAATGTATTGCGTGGCAAAAACAACTATTGCCACGTAAAGAATTCGTGGTAATAGGACATAGTGATATTGCCACGCAAAGAATTCGTGGTAATAGATTCAATTGCCATGCACATACTTTGGTTGCAACAGCCTCTATTGCCACGCTTGCTATTTTCGTTGCCATAGCTTCTAATGCCACGCTTGTTCTTTTGTTGCTATAGACTTTTTTGGTACGCTGTTTTTTCGTTGCTATAGCATATATTGCCACGCCAAAAGTTGAAGGGAATAGTGTATATTACAACGTATTGCTTTAGTAGCAACAAGAATTATTGCAACGTCATTAATGTTTGTCACAACAGGAATCAACCGATGTAGTAAAATCATTATATCAAAATAGAATTTGTTGCTACACATATCTGAAATGAAACCAACTTTATTTGTGACAATAATTTGAAGTTGTATTACAAGCATCACTAAAATGTCCCTAGCTATCACTGCATTGAAGCTTGGCTTGACCTCACTGAATAGCTTGAATTGACCTTAGCTTCCCATGGCTTGAGCATCGCACTCAATTTGTTCCTACCTCTGAATAAAATCATTCAAAATGGCATATGCATCGGTTGTTCAGCTCATCACGACAAGAACACATTGTAAATGGAATAAATTTTTATAACATGAATACATATGTTCATTCTGCATCAATGCAATCTGTTTAGAGATATAGACATGATTGTCAAAATATGTAGAGCTCAAGAACCACCGAAAGGTAGATGATGAATAACCCAACCAAAAATCAAGAACATGTATCCTCAGCAATATGTAGAGGTATATATATGCATAAAAGGTAGAATACAGATTATAGCCACAAGATTATTTTGCTGTACAAAAAAATAATGTGAAGTGCACTAACAAGAAACATTTGTATAGAGAATTTGTCATTGAGCATACCATATAGCATGGCCAAACAATTAAACCATCGGCCGAATAGTCATTCCAACTAATCCACATGCCAAAGGATACTTTCAGCTGATCATTTGTGATTTTTAGGTGTGGTGGCGGATCCAGGAATTTCGAATGTGTATTCGAAGTTACAAAAAAAAATTCACGTAATTCATTGAGCCTATGCTGTTTTCTGAACCTCTAGCCCTAGTACATCTGCAAAAGGCTCTAGGAGATTTGCTCACAGCTAGTGTTGATATCTCTTTTATAGTAGATATATCAATCATGTTCTGTCTCCTTCGATGTCTGAATTTTGTTAGAATTCCTTGGTAGCTCATATCACAAATTTACTACCTATGTTTACACTTTACAGATGTGTCCTACACCCTACACTTCTGCCAAAACTTGTTTACTAACATCAATTGTCAGCAGTAGTAAACTGATGCAGAAAATTGAACCAAAAAAAGGCATGATTACAGCTTGAACGGGTCAAATGCTACAGCTTGTTTGAATTAAGAGCTTGTATAAGTTCAGCCTAAGCAAATTAATCATCAAAACACATAAAAAGCTAATTCATCATCTTAACCCCCCAACACTGGAAAAAGAAATAAGTAGTTGATTGCTGAAAATGTCTTCTTGCACCTATTAAATGTTCCGATGATGTTTCTCATCCACAGATGTTCCTTGTGCATACGAGCAGAGGTACATGCTGATGAAACTAAGAATGGGTACTAACATGAAATCAAGCATACCTTTGGCTCCCAGATTCCTTCACTTGTCATCATTCCTTGACTTCTCCGAAGAGTGCATCAATGCTAAACTGTTCATCAAGCAGAAAAATAAGTACTGAAATTAAATGGATTAAAATTTGCAAGTACTAACAATGATCGCAGATAACAATTAAATGACTAACACAAGATCACGGCACCATAGTAGATAACATATAAACACAAATTCTAGAATTAAACTACTGCAACATGAACATTGAGAAAACTGGAAACAATTAACAGAGCATAATTTCGATAACAAACAGAGCACAATAACATACTCACTAATCCCATACATCACAGTTCACACAATCATTGAACACAAGTCCACAAATCCATATATCAAACAACCAGAACACAAATCACATTGCTGCCCTAGCATCCACAATGCATAATTCACCATCACACAGATCACATATTAAAAGTAAACATCCACTGGACAATAGACATTAACAAGCACTAATTGTAGTTCAGTAGCACAGTAATTGAGAATAGCAATTAGAGAAAAGAAGAAGTATTGGATCATGAACCGAGGGGAGTTGAGGCAGACGGGAGGCCGACGAGGTGGTGACGTCGAAGATGATGCCGATGAAATGGTGGACGGCGGCGGCGCTGTCGGTGGAGAGGTCGACCGTGCCGTGGAGTAGCAGGGGCGGCGTAGTGGGTGACCGTCGGGGAGCGGGCAAGAGGTGCACGCCGGATCTGAAGCGGCAAAGGGAGGAAAGCTCGGCGGCGCACAATGCAGAAGGAGGAAGGGAGTAGGAGGGCTGGTGGATCTGGTGGAGGACGGGGGAAATAGAGAGAGGAAGGAGATGTAGAAGAGGAGAGGAAGGGCGGCGGAGAGGAGTGGCGCGCCGGAGAGGAGCGGGAAGATGCCCAGAGTAGAGAGCGGCGACCGGAGAAGAAGGAGAATGGAGGAAGCGCGGGGGAGATAAGCGGCGGCCGGTGGTGGTGATGATGCGGAGAAGGTGGAGAAGGGGAGGCGCGGTAGAAGAAGGAAGAGCGGCGGATGAAGAAGGGGAGCGGAGAGAGAGGTGGCGCGACGGCGAGCACACGACCCGGCGCTGCGCCGGCCGGACTTGGAGGAGAAGGGAGGGGGAGCAAAAGGGAGGCCAAGGGGAGAAGCAAACCGGGCTCAAGGGATTCCCGCAGGTGGCGGCAGCTGTTAAGGGTTTGGGGTTTTTTTTGCCTTTTTTCGATTTAGCCCTCAAATATTTCTAGGGTTTGCAAACAAGTCCCTCCCGAATGTAATTTCTTCTGTTTTGGCCCCTCCGGAGCTCCGTTTCAGCGCGGTTTGATCCCACGCGTTCATGATGACGTGTACAACTGTACGGAGCAGTCCAGATTTGTCGTTTATGCGCCTAGATCGCGCCGGCCTGCGGAAAGGTACAAAAAATGTAAAATGGTCCATTTCGAGCAATTAAATATGGAAAAATGTGTAAATGACGATAAATAGTCCTAAAATGTGAAAAATAATGGGGCAAAATGACAGGTAAAAGTATGTAAATATGACACATGTCATATATATATATACTATACCTAATATATAGCAGATTTTTTGCAAAAAATGTTGGGTATTCAGCTGAATACCCATGAATTACTGTAGATCCGCCCCTGGACCTGACCAACAATTAAATTTCTGGAGTTCGTTGAAAAGCTGGTTGTCTGAAAACTTTCCTGAAGCACTCAAAACTTAGTAAAGGTGTTTCCGAAGCTCAGATAAAATCAGCAGAGGATGATCTTGGTTTCAAGCTCCCTATGCCCACAAAGCTATTGTACCGCTTTTGCAATGGTCAGCTGAACCATTATGACTGGATAGCTAAACAAAAGCCCACGAATCAAAAGAGTTGCAATAGAATACCATATTGCAACGAAACACATTACTCTATAGCAACAAAATTTACACGTGGCAATATAAATATGTTATTGCATCGATTTAGTTTTTCGTTGCAATACGCAACTACCTACTGCAACGCCGTTGAAGATTATCCCAACGAAAAAACATCGTGGCAATAGTATCACCCAATAGCAACGAAATTATATATGGTTGCAATAGGAGCAAATAATTGCAACGAAAATCAACACTAACGCAACAGAATAGTGTCGTGGCAATATATCCAACCTATTGCAACACTTTTTCAAAATGGTTGCGATAACACCTACCTATTGCAACGACGTTCACGAATATCGCAATGCAATATAATAGTGGCAATAACGTCCACCTATTGCCACCGTTTTGGAAAAACGTTGCAATAAATCCTACCTATTACAACCAAATTGGTGGCATTGCAATTTCTTTCGTGGCATTAGGCCAAAAATCTAGTAGTGTTATATTCCTGCAACACATCATAAACAACACTTGGCAATATAGAGGGTAAGTCGTTAGTGGAAAGAGAATTGTCCTTGTACAGGAGTACAAAGAACATGGCATTGGGTTCACTCAATTCTTTTAAATCCCCTTTCCTAGCCATCATGACTAATCCTCTTTTCCCATTGGCTTGGTTCTTTGTAGTGTGGAGTTTTATTTGGCTTTGGATTCACTCCTCACTATGTTTGTGGGTCACTCGTAAGTGGTTCTCACTCTCTCGCTGTTTTCTTTTACATCATCCTTCAATATCTCCTCCGGTGTCAAAGGAAGCAAAGTGATTCGCTCTCCTTTGTACATGAGAGATAACTTGTTGGTTCGACCAAAAATCTGAACATCACGATCATATAACCATGGTCTTCCTAGCAGCAGTTGGCATGCTTGCATAGGCACCACATCACACTCCACATGATCATTATACTTCCCAATAGAGAAAGGAACTGTCACAACATGGTTTACACGTAGCGTTCCACAATCATTAAGCCATTGCATCTTGTATGGAGTAGGATGGCGCCACTATTTTAACCCCATTCGCTCAACCAATTCTTGACTTGCAATATTGTTGCAGCTGCCATTATCAACAATAATTCTGCACAACTTGTCCTTGATCATGCCTCGAGTATGGAAGAGATTGTGTCGCTGTCCACTCTCTTCTTTTACAGCAGTAACACTAAGCACTCGAAGAGAAATAAAGCAATTATTATCACCTTCGTCGGGTTGGATCTCACTCCCATCATTGCCCACTGTTTCTTCTTGTATGCCATCTTCTTCTTGCTCACTTTCAGATTCCCATTCACCTTGTTCATTTATTATCATAGTCCTCCTACTTGGACATTGTGCAGCAACATGTCCACGACCATGGCACTTATGGCACACAATTTCTCGGCTACGTGCATAGGAAGCAGCAGCCGAAGCAACAGAAGGGGCTGCTGTACTTGCAGCAAGGCGTTGTTGAATGGCAGGTGAAGAAGCTATAGAAACCGTCGTCTTTGCAGGAGCAATGGATGGAGAAGTTCTAGGTGCAGCACCTTGGGACCGACCTCCAACAACAGAGGTACCTTGCTGCTGCCTATGCCATGGAGCTGAGATAGGTCGGCTTCCATAAGACCTTCCACGTCCCTCTTGCTGAATTTTTCTCTCGGTGCGCATAGCTTGATCAACAAGGTCTTGCAAATTATTATACGGAAACATCTCAACGAAACCAGAAATTTCTTCATTGAGACCATTCAAAAATCTTGCCATTTTTGATTCAGGATCCTCTCTAATTCCAGTTCGCACTAACAGCAACTCCATCTCCTTATAATAATCATCAACCGATTTGGATCCTTGCTTCAAAGTTTGCAACCTATTACGAAGGTCACGCTGATAGCTTGATGGCACAAAACGCCTCCTCATCACTTGCTTCATCTCTTCCCATGTGTTGATATATTCACGCCCCAACACAAGCTGATTCTCCTGTATTTGATTCCACCAAGTGAGAGCATAACCAGAGAACTCAACTGAAGCAAGATTTACACGCCTCTGATCAAAGAGGTTATGTACTCTAAAAATTTGATCACACTGCTCAGCCCACTCAAGATATGCATCTGCATCTTCTTGTCCAGTAAATTTTGGGATACTCAACTTGACACGAGCAATGCTGTCCGGATCATCCCTATTGTGACGACCACGGTGATGTCTTCTATCTCTATGGATAGCACGTCGACGATGAGCTTGATGTTCATATCGTCCATCATCAGCAAATGGATTCTCACTATCATCAAATTCCTCATCAAAATCATTATTATTATGGTCTTCTTCATCATCAAAGCGCACACGGTGGCCAAAAGCCCAACCGTGAGCACCTCCCCCATGCTGCAGAATATGTGCAGCTGCGCCTCAGCCACGATGGGCACCGCCCCCTCGTCCATCACCCCGACCAAGATCTTGTTGGTTGTGGAAGTCGTCATTAGCAACAGCTCCCACTGAGTTCTCATCAGCGGCTTCACCATGTTCAGCAGCAGGGTTAGGTTGATGTAGACCCCCACCACCAGCGACGGGAAGGCGTTCATTGAGCATCTGTCCCATGGCCTGAACCAGTTCACGTAATTGTTGCATCTCGGCTCGTGTGACTGGTTGTTCATCTCCTTCATGATTTTCCCCATGTACACTTGAGTTGGAACGTGCCATGTTAGCAAAGAGAAAGTGGAATAGATAATATTTGTGGAATCACACAACCTCACCTCTTACTTACCAAAGCTCTTGCTCGTTCTCAAGGACTGTGAGTGCGCAAAAAGTGATAGTAACCCAGCTGTGGTTAAGCGGTTGAAAGGTTTACGAGTCGAGAGGTCCGGTTTTCAGTTTTTTGTGGAGCTATAGGTGGCTTTTCAAGGAAGGCTGCGGTACTGTAACCAAGTGGCGTAAACCGTTCAAAAGATATGTAAACGTTGCTGTTAAGAACACCACAAACTTGAGTATGCAGAACTGAAATTTTCAGTTTTGTAATCCGCAACACAACCCCTACTTTTCACTTCTCTTTTTTTTTTACTCTTTCTTTCTTCTCTTTTTTTTGTTTTTTTTTACACTAACAGGGGTGAGGATAACAAATAAACAAAACACTATATAAGTAAAGATGGTGACTAGCAACTTGATGAACACAACGACACAAAGGTATGATGCTGTTAAACGGCTATGGATTTTTTTGTGGCTTTTTAGTGGACTCTAGGAGATGAACAAAACAATAACATATGATGGTAAGACCTACCGTGACAACCTTGCTCGATACCAAATGGTAGGAACCTCCTTGGGATGGCCCGATCTTCACGACGGTAGGTCGAAGAACCGAGGATAACTGCTGCGAACAGTGGGGTAACTAGCTTTATACCGCCAAGGTTGGATGCGACCAAGCGACGGGAGAGAGACACCGAAACCTTGAGGACTTGACTCGATCTCCGAACGACCGCAGAACCACAATCCGGGACTAACCCACACAAAAGGCCCGAAAGCCTTAGAGCACGAATTAGGGGATCCCAAAGGGATCTCTTCACGAGTCCAGGAAGAACAAGGAAGAACAATGGTATGAGTAAGACACTTAGCAGCTCGGCTGCAAAACTATGGTTTATCAAATGATTCAAAGCTGCCAATTGTTTAGATACAAGGGGTATTTATACTAGGAACAACCCTCCTAGTTGAGTGTGAAAAGGATTTGGAATTTCTGAAGGTAGGCTAGGTGAAAGGTCTCCACGAGATAAATTCCCGAGGAGGTCTCGCGTGACTGTTAGCCTTCTAAATAGTCTCCACTAATTCGATCATAACTTCTTATTGGAAAGTCCAAATGATGTGGGGTTTGTTGCATTGGAAACTAGACTTTATAAGCTTTCCATCAAGTACTCATGGACCCCCAGATCCTTCGGAAATCAAAAGTTATGGTTGCTTCTTTGTGGCTGTAGGTGCGGTCAGCCAGGTGGTCTGATCGTAGCATTGTATTTGTTCCTCATGCCAAGTAGCTTCCTCCGCTTCATGTGTAAACCTAAGTAACATCAATGTAGAACATTTAGGTAGTATAACATCCTGAGATATGTTGAAATCAAAATCAGCTAGGAATGAATTCACCTGTTCTTGTATTTTCTTGGCACGACTTCGTGTAAGTGGACCTTGATTTGTATCCTTTATGCTTGATGGTGAATGGTTGATATGTGATGGAACATGCTGAGCTGGGATGTCCTCATCATCCTCCCCCTCTTGAAAAGGAGTCGTCCTCGACTCTTCTGGTCCAAAGAATGGAGACAAATCGGAGACATTGAAGGTTGGGCTTACACCATACGTACTTGGAAGTTCAATTTCATATGCATTGTCATTGATCTTGTGGAGCACTTTGAAGGGACCATCGACACGTGGCTGCAGCTTGCACTTGCGTTGTTCAGGGAAACGGTCCTTGCGCAAATGCACCCAAACTAAGTCTCCTGGTTCAAATAACATCTTCTTACGCCCCTTGTTGGCACGTTTCATGTACATCTTGGTCATCTTTTCTATGTTTTCTTTTGCTCGATCATGAAGCTTCTTGACAAATTCTGCACGTTTGCTTGCATCAAAATTTACACGTTCCTGCATAGGCAAAGGCAAAAGATCGATAGGAGCAGTAGGTTTGAAACCATATACAATCTCAAATGGACAAAACTTAGTGGTCGAGTGTACTGCCCTGTTGTATGCAAACTCCACGTGAGGCAAGCTTTCCTCCCATAATTTGAATTTTCTTGAGAACAGCTCGCAGCAGTGTCGACAATGTTCGGTTCACAACTTCTGTTTGACCATCAGTTTGTGGATGGCATGTCGTAGAGAACAGCAATTTTGTCCCAAGTTTTCCCCATAAAGTCTTCCAAAAGTAGCTCAAAAATTTGGTGTCACGATCTGAAACAATGGTCCGCGGCACGCCATGAAGTCTTACAATTTCCCTGAAAAATAATTCAGCAATATATGAAGCATCATCGCTCTTATGGCATGGAATAAAATGAGCCATCTTGCTAAACCTATCAACAACAACAAAGATGGAATCCCTCTCCCTCTTGGTTCGAGGTAAACCAAGAACAAAGTCCATGGAAATGTCTTCCCATGGCACACTAGGGATAGGTAAAGGAGTATATAATCCATGAGGGTTCAAGCGTGACTTAGCTTTGTGGCATGTTACGCAGCGAAGAACATGTCGCTCAACATCTCTTCTCATCTTAGGCCAAAAGAAGTGATCAGCTAGGACTTGCTCCGTTTTCTTGGCATCGAAGTGTCCCATAAGTCCACCAGCATGAGCTTCCTGCACAACCATGAGAGGCTCCTGTCGTAGGGGTGGCCCCCACCTAAGCCCAGCAGGCCTGTTAGGAGGTTATAAGAACCAGAGTTACATGTGTAATGGCATAAGTGCCCCTAATGGGGATGTATGGATGTAAGGGCATAACTGTAAAAGTATACCCCACGTGAATATATATATCAAGATGAGGGGGAGGGTGAGACAGCACGCTCCCACCTCTCCACTATCATCTCTCTCTATTTGGTCTGTAGCCACAACACTTTTTCTTTCTGAGTTGTTACTCACGACTGCCTCGGTCCCTTCTGCTCTGATCTGGGGAATCAATCTCAAGGCCATTTGGCCAATTCTTCCCAAGAGCAGCAAGTGGTCAGAGAAGATCTCTTTGCCGAATGGTCATGCGCCCCAAGTCCTCTGCTCTCTGCTCGACCATGTCGTTCTATCTGACCATAGCAAAGATTTCTAATTTTCTTGGTAATTTCTCTTTCAGAGGATGTTGACTCTTTGTGGTTAAAACCTCTCATTCATCCGAACCGCGAGTCAAAAGTTGTTGAAACTCGATTGCTCTGTGGTCGTGCCCTCTTCTCGGCCTCTCTGTGCGATATTGACCACGTAGTCTATTCCCGATTTCCTCTGCTCTAGTTTTGACATTGGTTTTCTTCTTGGTCTACGCAGAAAGGTTTTGTTTTCTTTGCAATTCATCTTTCGGAGGATGAGTTCTTGAATCGTTCAAAGTCTTGTGACCAAAAGATTTATGAGTCAACAGTTACTCAAAAATTAGATATTGCGATCAAACTCTGGATGCTTCATCTGTTTTTAGTTCGACCACGTTCAAAACCCTGTTCTGTTTTCGGTCGTGGTTGTCCTTCTGCTGTTTTCCTGTCTCAGTTTGAGTAGATCGATCGACCATGAGTTGGCGATAGATCTCTCTATCTCCGACAGTTGTTTTCTCGGTTAACTTGGCCTTTGGAGAGAGTTTTCGCCAGTGCTCTCTGTTGTCGGTCGTTTGATCTTTCTGCTATTGGTCTTTCTGTTTTCGGCCGATTGCTCCTCGTTTCTATGGTCGTGCACTCTCTTCTCTGATCCTTCTGACTTCAGCTTGGCGCATACTTCCTCTACTTCATAGCTTCCATAACTATTGGACTAAAAGGATTGTAAGAATACAGGGGGAGGATTTAAGGCACCATTCACCCCCCTCTATTGCCATTTCGGTCCTTCAGTGTGAATCCTCCTCAGGATGAGAGGGTGTTGAGATGTGTAGGGACCCAAATTTTACAATCCGGATTCCTCTGTGATTCCACCGCACTATTCCCTGGATCAGTAGATAGTGCTCACAGTTTACAGTTCTGATTATCAAAATACATATCATGCAGAAGCATAAATATAATAGTAGACTTACTCATGGGCCGATTAGGTCGAAATCAGTAAATTGCAGCAACAGAAGAACGAAGCACACAGATAGAACCTTCAGGACATGCCGACAGGCAGCCAACTGGAGGATCGCGACCTAGCCCTTGATGACTTCATCTTCTTCTCGATCATGGCCAAATATATTGCTGAAGCGTATTGATCGGATTCCTGATTCTGGATTTGTTATGAGAGCGAGTGTGAGCACAAACCACCGTGCTCCATGAGCCAATACACAGGATGCAAATAATTAGCATGCATGGCTTATTGAAGGAGAGGCTCGGGTTTATTTTATTTCCCCAAAATTGCTTTTAGTAGCATTATTATTATTTATTGATAGTGTTACTGTTGCTGCCTAAAACTCCTCACAGCGATTGCCATAATTGACTTGATCCACCGAAGATACACTTTCTTTATTGATTGCTATCTAGACTCCAAACAGCGAGTATCATCGTTTACTTAATCCACCAAACACACACTTTCTATATTGAGTGCTGTCTAAAACTCCAAACAGCGATTGACATCATTTAATTTATGATCCACCAATATATTTTGTATTCTAAATTCCTAACAATCCAATCTTGTGGTTGCTATTCATCAACTCTTCACTTCTGACTCTAACAATTATCCATCATAATTATTTTTAAATCCACCAATATCATTTATATTAGGACTTTCTAACAATTCAATCCTTTTTGTTATTGATCCAAAAACATTATTTGCTCTTCCAATAATCAACCTTATTTTCCATTATCTATCTCTAACTAATTCACTAGTATACCTCCACCAAGAATATCATTGATCAAGTTTACGATTCACTAGTATACATCCACCAAGAATATCATTGATCAAGTTCATACTCCAAAAATTGCTATCATACCTCCAATTTCCCAAAAATTCAATTCATCCTTTTAGTATTTGATCAATTCCTATTAATCCTATTATCGCCAACATCTCCCAAGAATTTATATTAGTTATCAGAGTTGTAATCTAGCAATTACCTTTGCACCCCCTAATTCTCCAAAAAATCATTTAGATCATCTATCTAGCCTATCTATTCATTTAGACTCCACCAATTTATTTCTCTCCGAATCCACACTATCGTTTCCTTTTTATGATCGACATGAATCCACCAACGACTTTGTGTGTTTACCACCAACTGCCATCTTCTTTTCTTATGACTCTATTTATTCTTCCTGACATTTTGTTTTGTAAGGATAAAAGTGTTATTATTTGGAATATGATACATAAAAATTCCTGAGACCTAGCAGTTTTAAACAAAAACATAATGTGTAAGGGAATGCAATAATAATAGCGATCCAGATTCCATCCACCATTACATGGTCTCTGCACCATATGCTAGACCTTCAGCGTTATAGCCACTTACATTATCACTGCGACGACACCCAGGGCAACACAAATCAGGGCTTTCCACTGCCCTCCACTTTTCGATTCCCACCCACAAAGTTTTTGAAATAGAACTATATCTGCTTAAGTTCCCATGTCTGCCCTTGACCGTGGGCACGGCTATTCGAATAGTTTTGACTCTGCAGAGTTTGTACACTTTCACCACAAGAGACAATCCGCTCGTTGCCCTGCATGATTCCTTAGTCGTGCGATTGAGCAGACCATCACAGTAACCGTTCAAAGTACCTCGCCCTTTCCATCATTTCAACCTATGGGTCACTCCCACTTGCGGTGGGTCCCATATGTTGTGCGGGATGTCCTCCTTCTGAACGTCTAGCAACTGGCTACCCAGACTGCTAGCACGCCACATCAGAACTTCACCCTCTATGAGTGTCCCATTCAAGCCATCACACAGATAGCCACTTGCACTGCCTCACCTCCTCCTCCTGTGAGGATGACTTTCAGGGTCCGGTAAATCTACTAAGCCAAGTTGTACTTTACAGACTTGTGGTTGTACTGTTTTACACAGGAGGTCATGACAAGATTCAGTCCTTACTGCTATCTGGGCGATTCTAAAACTACCCACTTTGTGCTTCCATTGCAGCACTAAGCATGGTGTATAATTAGGGACTTATTTTAGAAATGTTACTATTATAATTTTGCTAGGGAGACAAGGTTCACACATTCAAATATTCCAAAGGAGATGTAATATTAATCAAATTAAATAATGGGCATATAACTAGAATCTTGAATTAACCATGTATTTGCATATAAAATAACATCATGCAATTTGATAATTTAAACAAAAATAATTTGCAGAAAATGTAGGATCAACATGATGAAAGTATTGACTAGCATTGGTCACAGGGGTCTTGGTCTTGAGTGTCGGGGTTTGCTTCAGCTTCGGCCTCCTCTTCCTGAGCTTCGTACGCTATTTTTACGTGCGCAAAAATTTGGATAAAAATCAGCAAATCAAACAAAATATCACCAGAATTTCAAATGAACTCTAAAAATCATGGTTTTAGTTCCATTGGATAGATCTTGAATTTAGATTAATTTAGAAGTTTGTTTCATTCAATTTGGAGTTAAAATGAAGAAGTTATGCCCATTTGAAGTTCTCAATCCAATTTAAATCCAGAAAATATTGAATTTTTGACAGGTGGGTCCTACTTCCTATTTTTAATTCATTCATTAAATTTGACATGGCCCACATGTCAGTGAGGATGTCTTGTGTTAATCCCTCATTAGCATTTATGAATGTCATTAATCCCTAATTACTTGTCGTTAGCATTAACTAACAATGTCAGAATAGTAATTACATCCTTACTAATTGTACATTAACTACCGGCTAAACTGTGATTTTCTTTTCTTAATTATGCCTTAATCCTTAATCCCTCTTACTGTTACTATTGGCAAAAATATTGGAAATTCCAAACTACGCACTTCTGCCAGCCGGGTTCGAACGCGGGCGGGTCGATTGAATACGGGCGGCGCTAGCCACTCAGCTCTGGGGTCTTACCTGACCGAGTGGGGTGAGGTTATATAGTTGAGTGGAGCGTGGGGATGGGCTGAAGCAATGGAACTCGGGCGGTGGTCGGGCGGCAATGCCGGCGGTGAGGGTGGCTGGAGAGGATCGAGTGATGGCTAAAATGGGTTGCCATAGTGGAGGGGGTGCCGAAGGTGGTGGTGTCGGGGACCGATGAGACCCGAGGTGAACCGGCTGCGAGCGGCGACGATGAGCTCGGGGAGGACTCCGGTGCCGGCGGTGTACAGCCCACGGGAGTCGCGGGGGAGACCAGGATTAGGACCGCGAGGCTCCGGGGATGGCGTGAGAGTTTTGAATCGGAGTGTGGTGGTGGAATTTGGTGGGGAGGCCGATGGCGGGAGTTGGTGAAGGAGGATGGCGCCGGTGAGCTACGGGCGAGGGGAGCCCAATCGAACACTGTAGGAGGTTGTGGGGAGCGTGGGGAAGAGGTTGGTGGCTTCGGTGGCTTTTATAGATGCACGGGTAGGGCTGTCCTCGGGAGGCCTGCTCGCTTGGTCTTGTCGACGAGCGGCAGAAGATCTTGCGCATGGATACAACATGATGCCCTGGCGCCGCGCGTGGAGTGGTAGCAGAAGCTAGAGCCGTGCACGTGATGCGACGGAGCGGTGCAGGCAAGAAAAAGAGGCAGGCGGCAGGTCCGGCGGTCGGAAGCGGCAATGTCCAGCGGTTTGGGCATGGCCGACTGATGGTCCGAAGGTGAGCGCCGCGCGAACCGGGCTGCGGGGTGGGGCGAGCGCAGAGCCGGGTTGCGGCCTGGGAAGGGAAGAGGAAGTGAGGGGATTGGGGGAGAAGAAGAACAGTGGCGTGGGAGGTGTCGCTCGGGCGGGGGAAACGAAGGAGTGGGCCGGCCGGTGGGAGGAGCGGGTATGGGGTTGGGCTGTTTGGCCGAATTGGGGTTGGGGCGGAAAAAGGGTGGGGGTTGGGCCGGGCCAGTTGGCCGGCCTAACCTCCACTAATTCTTTTTTATCATTTATTTATTTATTTACTATTACTATTATTATGATTATTATTATACATATGTGTATATATATATATATATATATATTTATATCTTGCTCCTATTTAATTGTGTATCTATGTGTATATATTTCCTTCATGTCCAATTGTTATACATATACATTTTTATGTTTTTGCCCCCTTTTGATAAGCCTTTTGTATACTATTTTAGCACACGATTTATTTATATATTTTTGCTGCTCCATTGTAATACTTTGTCAATGTCAAAATTTTTATATTGTAATTCAAGTTTCTCCCTCCTTTTATGTATCATCTTTTCAGATTCAATTTTTTTCTTTAAATTTTCATCCTCCATTATTTGAACATGTTTGTTCCTTTCTTGATCTTCTTAATTTTTGGAATCTCAACCAAATTTTCAGAAGTACATCATAAATACCAAATTCAAATAAATATATTGCAAAAATAATTCAAAAGCTTCACATTTTTGAATTCAAATTTTCAGGATGTTACAAGATGGCTGTAATGAAACCTTCCATGTAATCATTCATATCTCTGATTCACTATGAGAAGGATTGAGTTTGAGCTATCCCTTTTCTTGTGCCTTTCTGTGCTTTGCCTGTGTTCTTTTGTTGTTCTCAGTTCTTCCCTGCTTATTCTTTTTATGGGTTGAATCTTTCTTCAAGAAGTTGCAAAATGAGTTGCTTTGAACTGGGAATAGTCTCAAGGCCACTTGGCTAGCACCTGAAGGCATTCATTTTATCTCTGCCAATTTCTTCCCAAGAAATGAGTTGAAGCACTTCCTCTGTTTGCAAAGTTTTACGGTTTGGAGGCAGAGCATGTTGGTGTTCTTTTTTCTTTTAAAAAGAGTTGTCTTCATATTTATGTCTTATTGTCCTGAGGCTATTCTCTGCCATAACCCAAAGACTCATGATCAATGAATACAAGAATCACAAGTAATTTGGGTTTTGGACCTCCTGCAGACTTCTCTTTGGCAAAATTCAGTGTTTACTGTTTTGTATGATCCTTGTCTGCATTTTCTTTTCCCTGGGAACTAGCTGCTATTTAGATCAAAGTCTTGCTCATTTGGCCTGAGAAGAATAGCAGTAATTTTTCAAATTTACCTGTGCTCTACCGTTTTCAGTATTTACTATGTAGCAATTTTCAGTAGGTCGCTCGCTGTTTGCTCTGTTTCCCAGCCTTAGGTCAGGCCGCTAGGGTTTGCTGTGGTCAAACCGGTCTATGGCTGGCGGTCAGACTGGCCATTACATGGCGGTCAGACTGGCGGCAGCCTGGCGATCAGACTGGCTTTAGCTTGGCGGTCTGACCGGCCGAGGCTATGCGGTCAGACCGGCCTCCAGTTTTTTCGGTCCGGACTGCTCTGTTGTTATGTGTCTCTTTTCCTTGCTTGATCTGTGTGGATTTCCAGTAGGCATGAATCCTCTTCATAGTTATTATAGCTATCGGAGAAGAAGTTTGTGGATACTTGGGGGCGATTTTTGAAGGCACCATTCACCCCCTCTGTTGCCGTTTCCGATCCTACATACCCTCTGGTTCAACATGCGTGACCTCGCCGAGGTGTTCGTATGTACGGGGTGGCACCGCTTGCCGGCAGGTGGAAGCTTCAGCGAGGTTCCATCCGACAAGATAGTGTTCAGCCGACGGTGTCTTCACTTTTGAAGCCCTCCGATCCTAGTGAGCTCTTTAGCCGTAGGCTATGCGCGCTCAGTAGTTGTGTTCCTTGGGCCATACACGGCCAAGGAGTACGAGCTGCGTGAATCCGCAATCGCCCCGGCAATGGTGGGGCAGATAAACCGAGTATGCGAAGCTCTCGGTATCCTTGTGCTGGAGCGCACAGCGCCGACGTCGGGTTGGGCCCGCCGCCATGACGACGATGGCAAGGTAGGGACGTCTCCCCCTCGATGAAGGGCCCGGTTGGACGCCACTACGTCCAGCTAGGGATGAAAACGGAACGGAAATATCCCGTACCGAACCGCATCGTTTTCTACATTTGACCCGATCGAATTCGTATTTTCAGACAAATTCGAATTTGGTTCGAAATACGGAATACCAAATTCGAAAACGGAACGGAAACGGTTTAGACATTTTCCAACCGTTTTCTACTTTTCTACATTATATTCGAATATACCGTATTGTAAATTCGGTTGGAACGTGATTTGGCCCAGTGCCCAGTGTCTCGGCCAGTCAGCCATGACCAGCGCCGCGCTCTCTGGCTGTCTCCTCCCTAAATCCCTAATCCCCTTCGCTAGTTCCGCCAAGACGCCCGCACCGCACACCCGCACGCGACGCCTGCGCGGCCAGCAAGCCGCTAAACCATCTAGTTGTGTCTTCGTTGGCGTAATCGAACCAATTAATCTTTTCCGGTTTTTTTGCCGCTATCCCTTTCAAGATCTGTTTGGATTGTGAGGAGGTAATTGATGCATAATCCAACACTTGATCCGCAGCTCGATCGTCCATATGATGTACACCCATCTTTGCATCTGAATCCATCACGGATTAGCCCTTTTCTTTTTCTTTTTGATTTGGTTTATGGATTTTTGTAGTATCGGGGATGAAACCTTCAAACAATCCTAGGACACCTTCCGACAGTGCTTTTACCTGCTGCTGTGAATGAGAATGCATTTCTTTTCGATGATACTACACGAGTCCCATCGTATTCTTCTTATGTTTGGGCTTTTAGTGTTCCTTTGGTTTCATACAACGTATTGAGGCAGTTTCTATTCATCACATCGGTACTCTCTTCTACCTTTAATTCTTGTGCCTCCTAAATTCTATGCAATGCAATATTAAGCCTATGATGATTAGCTATACATGTTGGAATTACAGTGATTTTTAAGTGACGAAACATAGTCCGGCTTTTCGAGGCTTATTCCAAGCATAGTGTTGTGCAATGTGCCATGTTCCTGCATTCTTCCATGTTAATTCTGGTTGTCTATGTAAGTTTTTGTTATCGTCCGCTCCACCCGTGAAGAGCTCAAGACCTACCGATAGGAAGTGCCGTTTGACATCTGAAATGTGAGGCTGCTGCTCTCATTGCAAGTGTCCATCCTTCGACCATAACCTTTGTGGTTTGGGCTTGGATGGAGATACATTTGCACTGGTTTGATTCAGCTGTGTGCGTGATTTTAAATGGGTCTCGAGGGATTACGTAAAGCTTTCTTCTGTCGATTGTAGTACCTAAATTCTGTTTACTTATATAATGTAGTTTAGGCCTAATGGCACGTCTCCAGTAGCTCGGCGTTGACCGGTGATGCTATGATTAGGCCAAAACAGAGTTGGTCTTCGACGTTTCACATGTTGATAGGAACACAGGGTCGCTTTCAATCGCTCCACAGAGCGGTTTACGTGATTACATTTTTTGTTCTCATGTCCAACCATTTAGTTGTGTTTTATATGCACTTGAACTTGATCATGCACTTGATAATTGTTATGTACTTGGTCGCTTGTTAATTGTTATGCACTTGGTCCTACAAGTCGGTATTCCGTATTGAATTTTCGTATACCGACCGTGTTAGACATAATTCCGCTCGAATTGGTTCGTTTTCGAAATTCTCGATATTCTGTAAGTTCGCGTTCGTTTTCGTGTCCGGCTTTACCACTTTCGCTTTCGTTTTCGTATTCAAATGTAGAAGTAGAAAATGGTTGAGGAGTTTTTCGACCGTTTCCGACCGTTTTCATCCCTACGTCCAGCCCATCGGCCACATCCCCGGTGATTGCTGCCAAAGCCGAGGGCACGACCGTCACTGGGTCCGACATGGCGGAATACGCCAACTCGAACATGGAGGAGAAGGCGGAGCACGCTGTCCCCGGTGAGGGGGCCCTGGGCGGCGCTGAGGAAGCAAGCTACGACGCTGACACAAGAGGGCGAGGTCTCATCGCCTGCTCCGGCCATCGAGCCCTTATTGCCCGTGTCAGCCGCCGAGGCCGAGGAAGCATTACCCCAGTCTTCGAGGGCGAAGCGCCCCCAGATACAATCACCCTCTGGGCTGAAGGAGGGGTTCGCTGTGGCGGTCGGGGTCGTAGAGGATCCGAGGTCGACGGGGAGGTCATCTGGCCCGAGGGGGAACTCGCGGCCCCTGACGTAGACGAAGCCCCCAAGGTCCGGACTGAGGCGGAGTGAACGCCTCCCCGTGCCTCACCTAAGCGTATCAAAGGTAGGTGCAACTCTTTCTTCCCCTGCGACTTCGTGAAGCTTTCTTCGATCTGCTCGCTCATTTCGTCATCAACATCTGGCAAGACAAGGTCTCCCAGACGTGGCCAAGGTTCGAGCAACGGAGATGGCCGCGATGTCCCCGGTCTTCCCGCCCAGGACGTGATGTCAACATCTGGTGCTCTTGAAGCCGTTGGCACAGAGGCTCAGCGGCCGAGTGTCTCCGACTTTATTCCTCGGCCGGAGATACTGCGGGCTCTCCAAGGGACCGCGGAGTGCACCGACTCCTTCGTGGATCGACAGGTGCTATCGTCGTGTGGGCCAGAGCTGCTGGAAGGTGCGTTGGAGGCCTCGGAGATGAGGGTAAGTGCTTGACTTCGCGATTTATGCCTTTGTCTAGGATTTTGCTAACAGCCGCACTACGCAGACCCTTGCTCTCAGCTGAGCCCTACAGGAGGCGCGTGTCCGCGAGCGAAGAGTGCTAGAGGGTCGGCTTCGAGCTTCTGAAGAGGCCCACGCTGCCAGGGACGAGCGCATCTATCTACTGGAGATGGAGTTTGCGAAGGCGATCTCTGATGCACAGATACTTGCTGCGGAGGCACAGTACTCAACGGTAGAGGTGCAACGTGCAGCGGCGAAGACCTAGCGTGTGGCGGCCAAAGAGCGCGACGGCTTACTCTAGCAGACTGCAATGCTAGAGGAGGAGAAGGCCCAACTCGCCGCGTCCCTTGGAGAAAGGGACCGGACTCTGGGTGACGCCTCTGTGGCGGCATGGGACGCCATGTAGTCTCTGGAAGATGCCCTCAAGGACCTCTCCATCGATGTGCCACCCCTGACGTTCGATCCCGAGGACCTACGCAGATGCTTCGGTGAATCGGAGAAGGTTCCGACCTTGCCCTCCGCACCGCCAAGTCCTTCGGTGACCACTGCTCCTTCATTACCTCCCACATCGCCTTCGCCCTGCTCCACCACCGAGGATGCCAGCGCATCGACGAGTTGGCCGACCCTCGGCTGGAGATGCCAGCCGGAGCCGGGGTGATGTCAAGTGCCGTGCACGCCATCCACCTCGTCGTCTGGGCCTTCCACGACCGCATCTGAGACTACGTCCGGGAGGCCGTGGCAAAGGTAGCATTGCGGCGGACTCTGCATAGCGAGGGGAACTTCGGCCAATAGCTCGATGAAGTTCTGCGGCAACGAAGACGGTGTCGCCATTCTGGAGCATGGCGTGGGCTCATAGGTGTGATGCCGGAGTCTAGTGTGTAGGCGTGCATTGCAGCGTATCCGCTCTTTTTGTAAGCTGGCGCCCTACAGCCCCAGCGCCTTTGTATGAATAAAGTGAGATTGAACGAAGTGTTCTGATAACGTGTGCTATTTTTGCTCCAGGCAGAAACTTGATAGGGGCCGATTACTACTTTTGGACCGCATGGTTCGACGGCGTCTTCGGCATTGGGCATGGGCAGAAGAAGGCTGAAACTTCTGGGCGACCCGAACTTCGGCGGGTGATACTTCGATAAGGAGGTACATTAAGGTGGAGCCAAACGAGTAGCGACCTTAGGCACTCGAAGGCACTTGTACACATTAGCCCTTCGCAAATGTAATGCCAAATCTCTGTAACCATCCTTTTATGAATGCAATGACAGCTTTGGTTGGAGTACATGTCCCTGTCATTTTTCATGATTGTGCCTGTCTCCGATCAACCCGTAGGACTTAGTGCCCGTAGGACCATCCCCTACCCTTTGAAGTGGTGGCAGCGGAGCTGGCGCCTAGGTGAAGTAGACGCTCGAGCGCTCCATCCCCTACCCTTCGAAGTGGTGATAGCGGAGCTGGGGCCAAGGCGAAGTAGGTGCTCCAGCGCTCCGTCCCCTACCCTTCGAAGTGGTGGCAGCAGAGCTAGTGCCTAGGCGAAGTAGACGCTCGAGCGCTCTGTCCCCTACCCTTCGAAGTGGTGGCCGAGGAGCTGGCGCCTAGGCGAAGTAGGCGCTTGAGCACTCCGTCCCCCACTCTTCGAAGTGGTGGCAGCGGAGATAGCGTCTAGGCAAAGTAGACACTTGAGCACTCTGTATACTCCATAGAGTGCACGCGGCTTGCTCCTGCATCTTATTTATACTCCATAGAGTGCACGCAGAGGCTTGCCCCCGCACGTCTTATTTATACTCCGTAGAGTTTGTGCGGAGGCGTGCCTCCGTGCGTCCTATTTATACTCCGTAGAGTGTACGCGGAGGCGTGCCTCCGCATGTCCTATTTATAGCCCGTAGAGTGCGCACAGAGGCTTGCCTCCGCGCATCTTATTTATACTTCGTAGAGTGCGAGCAGAGGCTTGCCTCCACATGTCCTGTTTATACTCTGTAGAGTACACGCGGAGGCTTCCCTCCGCTCGTCCTGTTTATACTCCATAGAGTGCACGTGGAGGCGTGCCTCCGCGCCTTATTTATACTCCGTAGAGTGCGCGTGGAGGCGTGCCTCCGCGCGTCCTATTTCATTTAGCTTCAATAGCCGAGATCACGTCCTCGACATGTGTCCTTCATCTGGACGTCCGCCCCTTCCTCTCTCCTCCTCTCTCACTGATGCGTGGGCCCCACCTGTCATCTTTGTCTTCTACCTTCCCCTTCGTCAACCTCCGGCCATGCGCCATTAATGCTGCCGAAGCGCCGTCTTCGCGGTCGGACTCGCCTCCCTAGACGCCGCCTCGGGTTCCCCCCTTGCCGCCGCACCCCACCGGCCAGTAATGGTCCCTCCCCAGCTCGTGTTCGCACCCTGAACCGGCTTCCTTCCCGGGATGTCCAGCGAGCCGTGCCGCCCTCCTTCCCCTATACAACCCCACCCCTGAGCGCCTTCTTCCGCACCGTCTCTCTTCGCTCTCTCTTCTCTCCTCCTCGGCCGAGCCTCAAAACCGCTCAAGCGCCACCACCCCCGAGAGCAGCCACCGCCGCCGCATCTCTCCCACCACCGACCGTCCTCTAGCCATCCCCGAATCTGGCGCCGAGTAGGAACCGAACCATCACCGCCTCCTTTCCGACAAGCTCATGGGTTTCGTGAGCTGTCGCACCGGCCCGGCCACGTCAGCGCCCCCGAGCCACGTGGTAGCCACGTGGCAGCCTAGTGGCATGCCACGCGGCCACATCAGCCGGCTTGCCACCTCAGCATTTCTTTTACCAAAATAATTCCATCAAAAATTAATTTCCCTACTGACATCATAAATATCCCTTTTCATTATAAAAATAATTCCACAAAATCAGCCTTTTCCATTTTCTCTCTTTTTGAAATTCAAGAAGCTTGTATTTCTTTATTTTAACTCCGATTTGACCCATTGAAATTTCCAAATTCTTCTAAAATCCTCACCAACCAATTTCTAGAGTTTTTTTTGAAATTTTGAACTTTATTTGATTTTTGTTGAATTGATTTGTTTGGTTCTTCACGCGTAGATTACGACGATCTCGGAGAGCACGACTTCGACGAGTCGCACCAGGACCCTGAGCAAGGCACGTTACACCCTTGACCATATTGATCCCCATAATTTAAATTATTTATGTTGTTTTTAAAATATTATGCATGCGTACTTTTATTCAAATTTAGTTTAAATTCAGTTTAAATTCTAGTTATGCCTAAATCCTTTGTACGGCCAATTTGACATTGAACACAATTATGCCTTGTCACCCTAGATGAAAACCTAGTTAGTACATTAGTATTAATTGGAAATTTTATAGAATTGCTTAGCCATGCTTAGAATAATTATGGGCTGGGATACTCTTTCACATAAAATGATAAATTTTTAAAGTGCTTTCTTGACTTTGGTGAGTCAAGAATGCTTATGAGATATTTTGCAAACAAAATATAAAACTTGGTTTAGACTTAGGCTTTCATATGGTGGTGGGTGCTTGCTAGCATGCATTGTTAACTCAATGTCGATTGCCAGGCATAAGGGTATGTGGTTAGGCCTAAGTCAAGTTAAGGACTAGTCTGTGAGCTACTTTTACAAAGTCACACCGTACTACCACAAGTCTGGTATGGGACAGACCTAGCCGAATAATTTGTAAACTTCCAACTTGATCTCGCTATAGGTTGAATGTGAGCATGGCAAAGGCCATGAGAAGTCTCACATGGCACAAGAGGGGGCTCCAACATGTGGATTCATGTTGTGGTGAAACCCTAGTGGTGGCGTGATCTAGTTGACAACGGAACATTCTAAAGTCTTTGTCACGAACTCTCAGTCGCACACCTAATGCAGTGTGCTAACCATGTGGCAATACGAGAGAACATGTCTTGCAGAGTAACAAACTAACCTGGACAGCCTTATCCACGGTGAAGGACATGCTGGGTCTAGTTTTTCACAGATTGGACTTTGGTTTCAAAAAATCTAGTTTATGGAAAATTTGGATATCTTTTGGAAAGATGTTGCAGGTGGGATACCCGTGGATAGGTTAGTGCTTGGTTTGAGCCTGCACTAACGGTATTATTTTGTTATAACCTTGTTTCTATTTATTATATTAAATGTAGTTGTTGAATCTACATACATTATTTACTTCAATTTCGCTTTATGCTCAGCTAACCATATTAAGCCCTCCTCTGTCAATCCTTATGCATGCATTATGTAACATCCCAAAAATTTTATTTGCATTTTATTGATTTTCTGGAGTTTATTTGGATTTATCTGAATTTTATTTCAAAGTCTAAATCAAGAAAATGCATTTTAAATATTTTAGTAATGCCAAAAAGAGTTTATTTTATTTTTCCTAGCCTTCCCTAAATTTTTATTTAATTTTTGAGAATTTTTTGGAAATAAAAATCAATTTTAAAGGTTAAAAAGTATTTTATAAAATTATTAAATGAAAATCTGAAATTAAAAATATTTTTCCTAAGTCTAAAAGAGCTCCAACAATATTCTATAATTTTTCTGGAATTTTTAGACATTAAATATTATTTTTTTCTAAGTATTTATAAAGTTTTTAGTATTTTCTGAAATTTTATTCCGAAAATAAAAATCAAATTCATCCAAGCCCGCCACGTGTCGCTCTCAGATTGAATCACTCTCTCTCCACGATTTAATCCTAGCCATACAAAGTCACTTACCCCTTCATAACCATCCAAGAGCCATGAAACATCAACTTGCCACGTGTCGCAAATCCGACGGCCCGTACCCCTTCACTTCCTCTCTCTCCCTATGACATATGGACCCCACATGTCAAATGTTTCTTCAACCTCTCCTTCTTCCTCCCCTAACTCTCTCTCTCCTCCACCATGAGAGCCAAATTAAAGCTTTGAAATCCCGCCGTTTCTCCCTCTTAACTCCCGATTAAAGCGTAACCGAAGCCCTAATCACCCCCATCAATCTCCCGGCCGTTTCCCATCCTTTAAACCTCTCAAAACCGAAATCCCTTCCTCTCCCTTCTCTTTCTATAAAGGGCCTCCCACCACCATTCTCTCCCCTCCCCCTCCTTTGGTGGCTCCGCCTCCCACCTCGCCCGCCGTGCGCGCCGCCAACCGCCTCTGCGCGCCGCGCCACCTCCTCCGCCGCCCCATCCCAACCGCCGCCACCACCGCCTCCGCCGCCCATGCCGCCGCCGCCCGCCCACCCGCGCCGCCCAGCCTTGCGGCCATGCGCCCCGCCTCTGTCCCTCCATGTTTCCTCCTCTAACCATGTTCATCCCTATTTATTTTGTCTTGTTGTTATTCTTTTGTCAAGAAATATCAAATGCCCACTTAGCTAGGGGAGTCAAGCTAGTGCATGCATGCATGAGGTTGTGAGTTCAATTCCTGGGCAAAGCAATTTTCGGTTGGGGCATTGGCCAAAATTTTTGTTAGTCAATGACAAGTGGGACCCACTTGTCATAAATTAATAAAATAAAATTTGGCACCCAATGACAGCCGGGCCCCACACGTCATACCCTCAAATATACCCCACAAATCAGCCAAAAATAAGATTCCAGAGAATATTCTCTCGTTTTGCATTTTCTGGAATTTCCAATCCATCCAAACTTCCAATTACTCGTTCTCCGTCGTCCGAACTCCGAATCCAGTGATTCAAATTTCTACATTTTTCTAAAATCATGAACTATCCATTTCTTGACTCTTTTTGATTTTTTGAATTTTATTTGAATTTTTTTTGAAATTTCTTTTGGTTCTTCGCGTGTAGATTACGACGAATCCGGAGAGTATTTCTTCGACGAATCGGAGCAAGACTTCGAGCAAGGCAAGTTACACATTTGACCATGTTGATCCCTGTAATTTAAATTATTTATGTTGTTTTTAAATTTATATGCATGCGTACTTTTATTCAAATTAGTTGAAATGTTCTTAAAACTTTAGTTACACCCAATGTCCTTTGTATGGCCAATCTTGATATTGAACGAACATACCTTGTCACCATAGAGGAAAACCCTAGTTGGTACATTAGTATTAACTAGAACATTTTATGGAATTGCTTAGCCATGCTTAGAATAATTCGGGTGGGAAGAATTGTTTCACATAAAATGATAAAGCTTTCTAATGTATTCTTGACTTTGGTGAGTCAAGAATGATTATGAGATGTTTTCAAACAAATTATAAAACCTGTCCTTAGACTCAGGCATTGGTATGGTGGTGGGTGCTTGCTGGCATACATCGTAGTTTGTTGACTCGTTGTTGACTGCCAGGCACAAGGGGTATGCGGGTAGGCCTAAGTCAAATTAAGGACCGGTCTGTGAACTACTAATACAAAGTCACACCGTACAACCACAAGTCTGGTATGGGACAGACCTGGCTAAGTAATTTGTGAAGTTCCATCTTAGTATTCGCTATAGGCTGAATGTGAGCGTGGCGTAGGCCATGGGAAGGCTCACATGGCACAAGAGGGGGCTCCAACATATGGATTCATGTTGTGGTGAAACCTTAGTGGCGGCGTAACTAATTTGGTAATGGAACATTGGACCAGCCTTGTCATGAACTCTCAGCCGCACACCTAAGACAGTGTGTAAATCATGTGGCAAAACGAGAGGACATGTCTTGTGGGCAAAGTTGTACACCTCTGCAGAGTAACAAACTATCCTGGATAGCCGTGTCCACGGTCAAGGACATGCTTAGTATGGTTTTTCACGGATTAGACTTTGGTTTAATAAAATTTGGTTTATGGACACTTGTGAAATCTTTTGGAAAGATGGTCCGGGTGGGATACCCGTGGATAGGTTAGTGTTAGGTTGTTGCCTGCACTAACGTTATTATTTTAATTAAAGGAATGTTTTACATATTGTATCAAATTTAGCTTTTGCACTTACTTTACTGTATTTATTTCAATGATGTTGTTTATGCAAACAAACCATAATATTCCTTCCTTTGTAACCCCTTCAGCATGCCTCAAATCTGTTATATCTCCTGGTGTAACTTGCGGAGTACTTTATGTGCTCACCTTGCTTAAACACTACTGCCAGAGGACGACGACATCGACTATGTTGAGGATTGCGATGAATAGGCCACGTCTTACAGTCATTCGCCTGTGGGCAGGCAGGATGGGCTGCTCCCTTATTTATCTTCCGCTATTCACTTTTATGTTTGGCCATGAAGCCACCTTATTGTAAACTTGGCCATAAGGCCCGTACTTTTGTCTTATAATAAAGTTTGGTTATCATGCATGATATGTATCACTGTTCAACCTGTGTGCACTAGCTTTTCCTGGGATAGTGCGATTTACACGGTGGGTTCTGGAGTTGTTGCTCCGAGTCCCGACAGAGATGGTATCAGAGCATGTTGGCCCTAAGACGTGACCGTAGGTAGAATAGAATGGACAACCTTGAGGATTTATTTTTAAAATAAAAAAATAATAAAAGGAATATTTTGAAAATTCTTCTACATCTTACCTCCTTCGTTCCTTCACTCGTCTATTCTTTTTAAAATATAAATATGCACAATTGATGACTAACTCCGTTCCTTTTTCAAAATTGTAGATGGCTGAACGTCCTACCAAAGTCACCCATGGAATCCTAGCCGGACACCTAGCCGACTGCCTTTGGGATCTTCTTCAAGAGTTGGGTGTTACGGCACGCCCTGTGAAGCCATTATTGGGCGGCTGGGTGCAGCGACAAGGGGGAACCTGAGGTGGCATCTAGGGAGGCGAGTCCGGCCGACAAGACGGAGCTTCAGTGGCATTTATGGCGCACGGTCGGATGTTGAAGAAGGGGAAGGTAGAAAACAAAGATAACAAGTAGGGCCTACGCGTCGGTGAGAGAGGAGTAGAGAGGATGGGGCGGACAACCGGATGAAGGACACATTGCGAGCAGGTGATCTCAGCCGTTGAAGCTAAATTAAAGGGTAAGTGGTGGCGGACGGCCAGTATTAGATCAAGGGGCGAGTGGATTTAATTTGGGAGTGACACATGTCAGCCTGATATTGAATTGGATTTAAATTTTGTTTTAGCTTTTGAGAAATACCAAAAAATTTCTAAAATACTTAGAAAATAGTAAATAATGTCTAAAAATTCCAACAAAATTATAAAAATTTCCTAGAGCCATTTTAGACTTAGGAAAAATATTTCTGACTTAAATTTGGCCTTTAAATTTTTACAAAAAAACCGCAACCGCTTCTCTCCCGCCGCGGACCGTCCTCCGGCCTTTCCCGAGTTCGGCGCTGGGTAGGAGTCGAAATCCCATCGCCTCCTCTCCCTCCTCTGCCTCTCGCCGGCTGCCACCGAGCGCCAGAGCTGCGATGAGCTCACAGGCTCTGTGCGTCGCCGCATCGGCACGGCCACGTCAGCACCCCAAAGCCACGTGGCAACCCAGTGCCATGCCATGGTGGCCACGTCAGCCAGCCTGCCACGTTAGCATTTATTTTACAAAAATATTTCTGCCAGAAATTAATTTCCCTGCTGACATCATATATATCCGTTTTTAGTATAAAAATAATTCCAAAAATCAACCTTTTCCATTTTCACCCTTTTTAAACTTCTGGAAGCCCGTATTTCTTCATTCTAACTCTAATTTGGCCCATTCAAATTTTTAAATTTTTCTAAAGTCCTAAAGTTCAACTTAGGTTACACCATTGAAGTTTTGAATTTTGTTGAATTTATGTGTATGGTTCTTCGCGCGTAGATTACGATGATCTCGGAGAGCACGACTTCGACGACTCACACTAGGACCCTGAGCAAGGCAAATTACACCCTTGACCATATTGATCCCAATAATTTAAATTATTTATGTTGTTTTTCAAAATATTATGCATGCGTACTTTTATTTAAATTTAGTTTAAATTCAGTTTAAGTTCTAGTTATGCTGAAATCCTTTGTATAACCAATTCGACATTGAACACAATTATGCCTTGTCACCCAAGATGAAAACCTAGTTAGTACATTAGTATTAACTGAAAATTTTGTAGAATTGCTTAGCCATGCTTAGAATAATTATGGGTTGGGATACTCTTTCACATAAATGGTAAACTTTTAAAGTGTATTATTGACTCTGGTGAGTCAAGAATGCTTATGAGACATTTTTCAAACAAAATATAAAACATGCTTTAGACCTAGGCAATTGTATGGTGGTGGGTGCTTGCTGGCATGCATTGTTAACTCAATGTCGATTGCCAGGCACAAGGGGTATGTGGTTAGGCCTAAGTCAAGTTAAGGACCGGTCTGTGAGCTACTTTTACAAAGTCACATCGTACTACTAGAAGTCTGGTATGGGACAGACCTGGTCAAATAATTTGTGAAGTTCTAACTTGATCTCGCTATAGGTTGAATGTGAGCATGGCGAAGCCATGAGAAGTCTCACATGGCACAAGAGAGGGCTCCAACATGTGGATTCATGTTGTGGTGAAACCTTAGTGGTGACGTGATCTCGTTGACAACGGAACATTGTAAAGGCTTTGTCATGAACTCGCAACCTCATACCTAAGGCAGTGTGCTAATCGCGTGGCAATATGAGAGAACATGTCTTGTAGGTAAAGTTGTACACCTCTGCAGAGTAACAAACTATCCTGGATAGCCGCATCCACAGTCAAGGACATGTTGGTTAAAGTTTTGCACATATTAGACTTTGGTTTAATAAAATCTGGTTTATGGAAAATTTGGATATCTTTTGGAAAGATGGTGTAGTTGGGATACCCGTGGATAAGTTAGTGCTTGGTTGGAGCCTGCACTAACGGTATTATTTTGTTATAACCTTGTTTCTATTGATTGTATCAAATGCAGTTGTTGAATCTACTTACATTATTTACTTCAATTTTGCTTTATGCTCAACTAACCATAGCATGCATTAATCCTGTTAAATTCCTAGTGTAACTTGTGGAGTACTTTATGTGCTCGCGTTGCTCATTTTATCATCTTTCATTGTCTACTTTATGCTGTTATTGTAAACTTTGGCCGTAAGGCCCATACCTTGCTAAATAATAAAGTGTGGTTGTTATGTGAGATATGCATCCATGTGTGCACTAGCTTTTCCTGGGATATTGCGATTTACACAGAGGGTCCTAGAGTTGCTGCTCCGAGATCTGACATGTATCCCACTAAAGGTCGCAGGTAGCTCCAACTAATAAGTGACCTCTTCCCAGTGCTCTATTATCTTCAATGGCCCCACATATATTGGTGTAAGCTTTCCTTTTATTTGAAACCTCTTAACACCTTTGAATGGTGTAACCTAAGGTACATGTAATCTTCTGACTCAAAACTCAACTCTCTACGATGAGTATCCGCATAACTTTTCTATCTTGCCTGAGCAGTTCGTAACCTTTCTCAGATCAACTGAACCTTTTCCTCAGCTTCCTTTAAACAATCTAGCCCAAAGACTTGACTTTTCCCCCATCTCTTTCCAATTGAGAGGGGTTCTGCATTTTCTGCAATACAACGCTTCAAATGGCAACATTTGCAAACTGGTCTAGTAACTGTTGTTAAATGAGAACTCTGCAAATAGTGAATAACTATCCCACTTGGCTCAATGGTCCAACACACAAGCTCTTAGCATATCCTCAAGAATCTGATTCACACACTCAGTCTGACCATCGGTCTGGGGATGATATGCTGTACTGAAATTTAAATGAGTACCCATTGCTTCGTGAAAACTTCTATAAAATCATGAAGTGAACTGCGATCCATGATTTGATATTATTTTCTTAGGCACTCCATGAAGACTCACAATCCTCGACATGTATAGCTCTGCTAGCTTGTCGCCTGCATAGGTTGTCTTGACCAGAATTACCCAAATTACCCAAATTGAATCCACAGTTACCCAAATTGAATCAAAACCATCATTTCTCTTGGGCAATCCCATAATAAAGTCCACGCGTACTTCTGCCCACTTCCACTCGGGAATATTTTGTTGTTGTAGCTAACATGAAGGTCTTTGATGCTCAGTTTTCACCCTTTGGCATACATCACAAAGTGCTACATACTTTGCTATCTCACACTTCGTACTTGGCCACCAATATTTATCTTTGATATCTTGATACATCTTGGTACTACTTGGATGGATCAAGTACAACAACTCATGAGCTGCCTTAAGCAATAACTCTTTCAATGCCTCTTTGTTTGGCACATACAACCGTTCTTTAAACCACAAGATGCCCTTATCATCCTCTGTAAACCTGGATACTTACTTTACCTTTACTCTTGCTAGTCTTGATCTGCTAGATATTTTCACCGTCTTCCTGTGCTTGACAAATCTGACTACCCAAAGTCAGCTGCAACTCCATTGTGGCTAAGAATCCTTCCTCCACCAACTCCAAGCTAAGCTTTTGAAATTACTCGTGTAAGGCTGGTTGACTTTTCTTAATCATCATCGTATTGCAATATACCTTTCTACTCAATGCATCTGCTACCACATTGGCCTTCCTAGGATGATAATGAATTCCAACATTATAGTCCTTTATCAACTGTAACCACCTTCTTTGCTTGAGATTAAGATCGGCTTGAGTGAAGATATATTTCAAGCTCTTGTTATCCGTGTAGATTTCACAACAATTACCCATGAGACAGTGGCACCAGATTTTCAAAGCATGCACTATGGCTACTAACTCCAAATCATGTTGGGATAATTCTCTTCATATGGCCTCAACTGACGTGAAGCATAGGCTACCACTCTTTTTCTTGCATCAATACACATCCCAAACCTTTGCGGGAAGCATCGCAATAGATCTCGAAAGCCTTGTTAATATCTGGCAATACTAGCACTGGGGCTGTATTTAGACACTCCTGCAACTTTTGGAAACACCTCTTGCACTCTAGCATCCAAACAAATTTCTTTTCTTTCTTTAGCAATTATGTAATCGGCCTCACTACACTGGACAATCCTTCGATGAAACGATGGTAATAACTAGCCATTCCAAGAAAACTTCAGACTTGTGTTACTAACATTGGCGCTTTCCAATTAAGCACATCCTTCACTTTCCTAGGGTCAACTACAACTGCTTCCGCCGACATGATGTGGCCAAAAAATGCAACTTCCTTTGTCCAGAATTCACATTTGCTGAACTTGGCATACAACTTATGCTCTCTTAGCTTTTGCAACACTAACCTCAAATGCTCTTTATGCTCCTTCTCATCCTTTGAGTAAATCAAAATGTCATCAATGAACACAATGATGAACTTGTCCAAATACTCCATGAACATATTGTTCATCAGGTACATAAAATAAGCTGGGGCATTGGTCAAACCAAAGGACATCACTGTAAAGACCATAACAAGATGAGAATGTTGTCTTAGGTATATCCTCTTATCAAATTTTCATGTGATGGTACTCTGACCTCAAATCAATCTTGGAAAACACTCCGACTCCTCTTAAGCTGATCAAACAAATCATTGATCCTATGTAAAGGACACTTGTTCTTGGTAGTAACTTCATTGAGAGCTCAGCAATCCACACACATACGCTGACTACCATCTTTCTTTTTGATGAACAACACTGCCGCTCTCCACGGGGATGTAACCTTTATCCAACAACTCCTATATTTGTTTCTTTAATTCTGCCAACTCATTAGCTGGCATCCAATATGGTCTCTTTGAAATCAGCGAAGTACTAGGTACTAGCTCAATCGTGAACTCCACTTCCCTGTTAGGTGGCATTCTAGGAACATCATCTGGAAACACATCGTGATACTCTCTGACAATTGGCACATCCTCTAACATGATCCCTTTACTCTGGCAAACCAAAACCTTCTTTGGCTGACTCATGCTGGCTTCAAATTTCACTTTACCCCTATCCGAACTAGTTAAGGTAACAGCTCCGCTTCCACAATCCAACACCACCTGGTGTTTCTTAAGTTAATCCATTCCTAAAATTACATCCAATGATTGGATATCCAACAAGACAAGGTCGGCAAAGAACTCCACTCCCTAAATGGAAATCTTGACTTTAGGACAACCTAGGTTTGTACTTAACTCAGAGCTTGGGGATCGAACCAAAAGAACAGATCCAAGAACGATAGTTTTCAACCATTGCTTTAAGGCAAAACTCCAAGAAAGAAATGAATATGAAGCTCTAGAATCAAACAAAACTGTGACACGAACAAAATTTACTTGGAACTTACCGATCACAACATCTGGTGCTGCTTGAGCCTCCTCCGTGGTGACATGGTTCACTTGTCCTCGCACAATTGATTGCGGTGCTCGACTGGTTTGACTGAACACTTCAGGCGCTTTGCGTCTTGATCCTGAGGCAGGGGTCCGATCTGGCGTGGCTCCCAGATTGAAGCGAACTGGCGTCAGAGCTTGATTCTGTGGACATTTGTTGGCATAGTTGTAACATCCTAAAAATTTAAATTTGAAATATGAAGCTCTTGAATTATTTTGCAATATATTTTATTGGAATTTGGATTTTATGGTGTTTTCCTGAATTTGGTTGAGGTTCCAAAATTTGAAGAAATTCGTAAAAGACAAAGATAAACATTAGTAATGCCAAAAAGGAAATATGCAAATAATAGTTAACTAAAATTTTAAATACCAATCTGAAAAGATGATCCAGTATAAGGAGGGAGAAATCTGAGTTAAAATATAAAGTCTTACTTTGGAAATAATAGCATAATTAGTAATAGAAGTAAAAGAATAAAACATAAACATACATACACACACACACACGCACACACACACACACACACGCCCACTTCCTCCCTCTCTCCTGCTCTCTGTCCAGGGGGCCCGCCCACCCCCGCACTCTTTCTTCTCCTTCCTCCCTGTCTCACTCTCCTCTCTGCCCCGCGCTCGCTCTCACTCCCTGTGGCACCCATGCGTTCGCCGGCTATCTCCCCGAGCTGTCCCATTGCCAGTCGCTGCACCAACAGAAACCGCCAATGCCCCCGGTTTTCACCCTCGTTGCCCAAAGCTTTGCGCCACTGATCCTGGCCTCCTTCCCTGCTCCGTCGCACCCATCAGCCACCCGGCACAAAAGTGCTGTCACCCGGTGCGCATGCGGAGCAAAGCTGCAGAGCGGGTAGAGTGAAGTCACGCGCAAGGATTCGCAAGATCACACCGCAGCTGCTCTGTTGCCGCCGCCGCTTGCTCAACGTGACCGCGCGGGCAGTCGCCCGTTGCCAGCACCGCCCAGTCGCCTATAAGAACCGCCGAAGACCCCAATGGACTCCCCACACTCCACTCTTCCTCCTCCTGTGAGCAATCAAGCCCTCGTGCCCTCTCCTTCACCGGTGCCACCCTTCTTTCCCACGGCCGGCCACCGAGCTCCTCGACGAATCCCACTAAGACAGCTCAATTCCCCTCTCCCGAACCACCCTTGGAACGCCGCGAAGCTACTCCCTTCCCCGCTCACCACCACCGCACGCCGCTGGCCCGCTCTGAAGCTTGTCGGGCCTCGTCGGCACTACCCTCGGCATCCTCTCGGCACTAGCAACGCATTTTGATAGTCACCTACCCCTCTCCGGTCACCCCTCGCTGGCGACGCCCTCCGGCCGTAGCTACCCGAGCTTCCTCCAAGCTACCGACCTTAGCTCTTCTGCATTCCCTGCCTCCATTCGTTAGGTAACATCGCTTGTTCGAATGGTTAGACGCATGCCCTCTCAGCCCCGCAGCCGACCGATTCCACCCGGTACGATGGTCAGAGGTTTTAATAATTTTGCCAACGCCCGCAGTAAAGGAAAAATTAGAGAAAATTCAGAAAATAAATTACAAAAGATGCAAAATTTATTAGGAGATAATTGAGCTTATATAATATTCTGACATGGGTTAATTGATGCTAATGATACTTAATTAATGGTTAATGACTACCATAAATGCTGATGTTGGATTATTACATCAAACCTCACACTGACATGTGGGCCACACCATTAAATGAGCACAGTAGCTAGCCCACATGTCACTGGCACAGAGAAATGAGTATAAAAATAAAAGCAAAATTTAAAAACATAAGGTGGGTCCCACCTGTCAGAGTTTTATTATTTTCCAGATTTATTTGAACTGAGATTTTTTAATAGGCATAACTTATTCATTTTAACTCCAAATTGAATGAAACAAATTTCTAAATTCATCTCAATTCAAGATCTGTCCAATGGAACTGAAACCATGATTTTTGAAGCTCATTCGAATTTTTGGTGAAACTTTGTTTGACTTGTTAATTTTTATCCAAATTTTCGCACATCGGAAAATAGCGTACGAAGCTTAGGAGGAAGAAGCCGAAGTAGAAGCCAACCTCGACACTCAAGACCAAGACACTTGTGACCAAGGCGAGTCAACACTTTGATCATATTGAACCCATGATTTATGCAAATTATTTTATTTTAAATTACCAACATGCATGCTATTATTTCATGTGTTATTATATGTTTGATTTCAACCTGTTAGCTATACGCCCAGTATTACATTGATGAATATTACTTCCTTTGACAACTATGGATAAGTGAGCCTTGTTGCCCTAAAAAAGCCATAATATTATAGCTTTTGAAATTAAGTCTAATGTTATACGCTTGCTTAGCAATTGCTTAGGTAGTCGGGGCACCAAAAATGCCCTAAGTAACATTTTAATCATGAGTAATCAATTTGGGAAGTCATGGTGTAAACGACTGGTGAATGTTAATGTGATTATTTTATGCTCCTAAAATCCCCAACTTGCTTGAATATCTGGGCGGATGGTATGTGGGCTAGAATGTGGTGCAGTGGTAGCATAGAGTAGGAAATGTGGTAGAACCGCCCAGGTAAACCTAAGGACCGAATCTTGGCATGAAACCTTATGTAAAATAGTACAGCTACAAGTCTGTAAAATACAACCTGGCTAAGTAGACTTGTCAAAACTCCTGGACTTATCTCACTGGTAGTGGATAGAAGTGGATAATGCTAGGGCAAGGGGAGGCCTAAAGGGACACCGAGTGGAGGGTGAAGTTTGCCAGTTGTACTAGTGTTGCGGGGAGTGGAGCCCGATGCACTAGCAGCCGTGGTAAACATCCTGTGCAACGTATGGGACCCACCACAAGTGGAAGTAGCCCATAGGGTGAGATGACAAAGGGAACTAGATATTTTGAAAAGTCACTGTAATGATCTACTCAACCACATGACTAAGAATCGTGTGGGGCAACGAGCTGTTGTCTCTTGTGGTGAAAGTGTACAAGCTCTGTAGAGTCAAAACTATTCGAATAGCCATGCTCGCAGTCAAGGGCAGACATGGGGGACCTAACTAGATATAGTTCTGTTTCAAAATGTTTTATGGGAAGGGTTGAAAAGTAAGGGTGACGGAAAGCCCTAGTTCGATTTGTCCTGGGTGTCGTCCCAGTGTTATGATAAGTGGCTATAACACTAAAAGCTAGAGTAAGGTGCGGATGCCATGAAATGGTGGATGGAATCCGTACCGCTACTATTGTGGTCTTGCCTCACAAACTTTATGTCAAGTTTTCAAAATGCTAGGTATTAGTAATCATTTAAGTAATTGTATTCAAAAGCACTCTACGCAAAACAAAAATGAACCTAAGCCTTCCCTTGATAAGCTGTGCATGGTAACTATTGCATATTGTGTGCTAGCTCACTGAGCACGGTGGATTTGTGCTCATACTCGCATTACCATACCAGAAACAGGAACTCAAGATCATTATGCACACGAGGAAGCCCCTGCCAATGCTGGAAAAAGCAACGATGAAAATTAGGGCGCTTCTTGCGTATTTTGGTCATAGACAAGAAGGCTTGATGGAGATTGTGTGCATATATATATATATAATCTAAGCTTAGATAGTATATGTAGCACATATCTACCCCCAATCGCTTGCCTGTGGCAATGGTTTCACTTCTGCTTTCAAATACGCTGTTATTTTGTGATGTAAACATTTGGCCGATGTGGGCCCTATTGAAAACTACCACCCGACGCGGTATAATTTAACTTTGTTTTATTAAATCGTGACTTTATGCGATGTATGAGTTGATACAGCAATATACCTGTGTGCGCTATCTACTGATCCAAGGAATAGTGCAGTGAAACACAATGAATTTTGGATTGAAAAATGCGGGTCCGACAATAGTGTCCCAGTTTGTGGCACTTGAAATAGGTGACTGTTATTGCAGGATTGGCCTTCCTTTGTTGCTAATTGCTATAACTAATAGGGTGAGGTTCAGATAGGAAATGATGAGATGTTGGTGCTGGGGTTTTGAATCCTGACTGTGGTGGCACGAGCTGGCTGATATGCACTAAAATGAGCCCTGTGGGACTAATGCATATGAGATTCTTGCTGCATCATTCTTATTTTATGAGACTCCTCTAGCTCACGATGACTTTCTTCAATGAGCTTTGTTTTGTCCACTATGTTTTGAAAACAAGCATAGTCATTGCCCACAACTTGAACATTCAAACTTGGGTTTAATCCTTTCTTGAACCTCTTCTAATGAGCATCATTTATGGCAACGTCTTCCAGTGCATAGCGAGCAAGCTGAGTGAACTTGTTGAGATACTCACTCACTAACATGTTCTTTTGCTGCAACTCTCGGAATTCATCCATTTCGATTACCCCATCCAAGATATGGGCATGAAAAAATGTTGCTATGAACTCAGCCTAAGTGATGCTATCTTGGACTTCATGAGTGACACAGTAGTTCTCCCACCACTCTGCGGTGGCTCCCTCTAGCTAGTGGGCAGCACTTTCTCACAATCAGTACACTGAGAGAGATTTAGCTTCTTTTCTACTGAACGAATCCAATCATCTGCCTCCAAGGGCTCAGAAGACTATGACTAGGTGGGCGGCCTTGTCCTCAAGAATTCTGCAAACTTTAACTGCTGGTGAGCTGGTTGAGATACGACTGCTTCCTGATTCTACCTGTTCATCACTGCATTCATGTTTTGCATCATGGTGTTGAGTTTACGCTATCATGAACTGACTTAGTATTGGATCTAGTCCCATTGAGGTTGCCTGTGGTCCCTGAGTTGATGGATTTGCATTGCTGCCCTCTGGATCTTGGTTCATCTAACTGCATCTAGCTGAGTTCCGGGTGTCAACTATTTTTTCGCTACTCTAAAAGAGAAAGACAACGTGTTGAGAACTGGCTCCACTGGGTTCCCCAAAAAGTGAGTGGGAAAAGCAAAGGTAAATGGTAAACTCATCTAGGGGGATAACTAAGGGCAAACCTAAACTAAGTAAACACTTAGCTGAAAAGCTAACAAAAGAAATGATTAAATTACTACAATAAAGGGTTTTGACATGACTGCAGTATAATGCTTTTAAGGGCAAAACTATAGCTCATATCACAATTGCAAATAAGAAACAAAATGCTCTATTCACTCTTCCTAAACTTATACAAGGGTCTACTCTAGTGGCTCCCACTTGGGTCCTGTCAGATAACGCTCGCTGGACTCCTCTGACTTGCTGTAAAACACCCACGAATTGCAGACTTGAGGTGACTGGTCTTCTACTATGGCTGGAATGAAGTGCCGAAGGTACACCCGATGGTTGCCTGCTATACATCGTCTGTCCTCCTGACTAGGTGGCGTAGGCAAAGGTAGAGATACTGGCAGCTATAGTTGAGGTTCCTCATGTTCTGCTACAATGGAAGTGTGTACATATTGCTCCTTGCACTTGGATGTACTGATCTTTTATATCTTGCAGAGACATCGAACGGCCTAATTCGCGGCTCCTTTCACTGACCACTGCCCACAAGGACCAGTGCACTTGAAAGTATGGTGTAGAACTTGGTTGCCAATCCTTGTGGTGAAGTATAATCTAGTGATGCACCCAATACGTTGGCCTTTTGACTTTTCATCCTTGGTGAAGTAAACTAGTGACCTCTTTAATCCAAGACTCCACAATAAAACTAGGAGAAGTCCCCGCCATCCTCCAGTCTGGCTATAGGAAACTTGAGATATCTATAGTATTATAAGGGAGAGAAGTCAGATTAAGGGTTTGACAATGACTCTGTTAGAATAAGGCGAAGAGTAAAAACCTTAAGAAAGGGGGAAAGAAAAGAGAGTTTACTAAATATCCAATTTGGTTAGTTTGATTTAAAAAATAGATTTTGAAATTTTGCTAAGGTGACCATTCTAACTAGGGCTTTGTTCTAAAGTGGAACCAGGCTCTTATACCACCTCTGTTGTGACCCTAATATGCAAATCCGAACTTTGTGTATATCGCACTAGTCCAGGATCACGCTAGTGCATATAGTGTAAACATAGATGAAATATCAAACATATGCACGACAAATAAAGGAAAAGACTCATATATTTAATAAATGTCAGAGTACAACCTTATGGACAAGCTTACAATTAATTAGCCTAAAAGCTTAAAGAAACTAGTAGCAAAAAACAAAGGTAAGCATGGTAGCCATTCGACATGCCCATAGACAATCCACTCGGAACCGATATCCTACTCCACAAAGTCGTCAAAGTATCCTTCCTCTGATACCTCCTGCTGATATGGCTCTTCTTCTTCAACTGAGTAAATGTGGATATAGCCGTGAGTACATAGAGTACTCAGCATGTCGTTTGTAACAAAGAATGCGATATAGTATGCAAGGCTTACCAACGGATGGCTGAAAGGTTACTTTGTAGAAAGCGATAATCTAAAGTAAATACAATGAAATAGATTGAAAGAGAACGTTGAAAATTATTAATAAGTAAATAATCAAAGGAATTAAGAATAACCATAAGTGAACTGACCATTCACTCCAATAAACCACCCGTCAACTAACTATTCATGTAATGAACCACTAGTGAACTAACCATTTTCTTCCCAACTTAACCCAACCATGTTTTTATGAAAACTCTACCCTTCATGTGAAATCACCAAGCATTGTCCATAACTGGGGACACAGCCATTTGAATAATTTTACACTCTATAGAGGTTAGACAACTTTACCCACACGATATGATTATCCCCACGTTCGACAATATCACAACAAGGATTTTTGCAAAGCTCAACCTCAGCCTGATCTCGCCCGCTAAGGTTTCACCGTCGACTAGGCTAACCACCTAATCGATAATTGCCCCCTCTTGTGCCAACACAACATCAGTGGAAAAATCATAGTTGAAACTTCACAAATTATTATGCCGGTCTATCCTATAATAGACATGTGGCTTGTACAATAAAGCTCAAATCAATGGCGCACAAAGTTAAGTTCTTAGATATTACCCAAGTGAAACATTGTCGGGACCCCGGATTTCCGAACCCGGACCCTCTGTGTATTACTGCACTAGTCCCAGATCAAAGCTAGTGCACACAGTTAAACAGAAATGAATACATAACCAGCAACGCTTTATTACAATATTAAAGAGTACAGACCGAGAGGTCTCATTATTACAATTGAGGTTTCAAGACCTCACACACACGAAACACAGCGGAAGCAACAGATAAACTCGGTGAAGACCCATCAATACGCCACAGGCAATTGACTGGGGAAGCGCGACCTAGAACTCCTGGAATCCTTCGTCGTATCCGTCAGCGAAGTAGTCGTAGTCTGCCTCCGAGCTTCGTATTCTTCTGAGATTTATTTTTGAGAGCAACGCGTGAGTACATAAAGTACTCCGCAAGTCTTGGGAAAAATGCATAGATGCAAGGCTTGACAAAGGAAGGCTATATGGTTCTTTTGCACAAAGCAATATTTTAAATTCAATTACTACTAATTATTTTCGAAGGCAACCATTTAATAAAGTAAATGATTTTAACAGAACTAACAATTATTCTCTAGTGAAGGTTCTATCCACCAACACTAGCTTAATCTTTTCCAACTGAACCAGTTAATATTGCGGGTTACATCCACCCTCTCTGGCTCCAACCGCCAGGATTCCCTTCCGAGAGTTCCCTCCACTCTCGGAATACAAAACTTTTGATTTTAAAACAAAACCAGAAATCTACCATGTGAATGCATTCCTTGCCCGCCCTTGACCGTGGGCACGGCTATTCGAATAGTTTTACACTCTGCAGAGGTTGTACAACTTTACCCACAAGAGATAAATTATCCTAAAAGTGAACACGCTTCCTTTGGCATGAGACCCAGATAAAATATCACAAAGCTTTTACCTTACTCTAATCTAGCTAGATACCACCACGAGGTTTCACGCAGTAGGCTAACCGCCCGAACCGAAGCCCCTCTTGCGCCATATGAGTACAATAAATCCCTGTCCCTCACCTGTGAATAACCAGTCCATCCCTGGCATCCACTTTCCACTGGTGGCACCTAAACTAGACTATTGTAAGTTAGTCGGTTAGGTCGCACCCATATAGACTTGTGGTTGTACGGTTAATGCTCATGCGGACAAACACAAGCGTCGGTCCTTAATTGACTAGGTGGAACATACACATTACAAGATCTCGTGCTTCTGCACCAATCCAAACTAACCATCCACCCTAATCTAAATAAATTTTCACATTTTAGTTTATTTTAACGACAGTGGCAACTCCAATTACCACTAAATTTCATAAACACAGGGGTATTACAATAAATCATAATTTCCCATTTTCAAGATTTCAAAGGTATTAAATAGCGAGACTAAGCATTATACTACCATTCCACTATTCACAAAGATTCAGTAATAATCTCATTATTGAGACAAATGAAATTCTAGGGTGACAAAGGTACATGGCATTCAATTTCAATAGAGGGTATAACAAGGTTGGTTTAACTAACCCTTAAGATTTGAACTAATATTTTATATAAATAGCAATGCACATAATTTAAAATAATTAAAACATTTCAAAATCATAGGTTCAAGATGATCAAAGGAGACTTGCCTTCTTGAGTGTTGTTTGGGTCTTCTTGCTGCGACTCGACGAGTTCCTCGGCGACGGCGGAATCTACGCGCGAAAAGACAGACAAACAAAACAAATAAAATCAAACAAAGTTTATGATTTTAGAAAAATTTAGAAATTTGAACGGATCAAATCGGAGTTAAAACGAGAAAGTTATGGCTTCCGAAAGATTTAAATAGGAGGGAAAAAGGAAAAACCGGATTTCGGGAATTATTTTTGTCTTGGAAAATGCCATTTATGACGTCAGCAAATTTCGAATTTCTTGAGCGGAAAGTTATTTGATTGACGGGTGGGTCCGGTCTCACCGTGGACCGGATCCACGGACCATGGGCCTTGCCGGCGTGGCGCGCGGCCACATGGCGCCACGCGGCGCGAGTGGCGGCCACGCGGCCGCCCACGCTGGCACAACCGCAGCCACGCAGCGCGCGCGCGCCGCCGACGGAGGTGGCCGGCGGCGGCTTGCCGGTGGCGGCGGCGCATCGGCGGGAGGGCGCGCGGCGGCGGCGGGTGAAGGAGGCGGCGGATGAGTGCGGGCGGCGGTGGCGGCGCTAGAGGCGGCGGCGTGAGGCCGGTTGGAGGCGGCGGTGAAGCCACGGGAGGCGGCCGGCGGGAGGAAGAGGAGGCGGTGGGAGGTGGTGTCGAGGAGGCCGGGAGGGGGTATTTATAGGGCAATGGGAGGAGGAGGCCGGCCATTTGGAGCTCATTGGATTAATTGCAACCCGCGATTTAGGGGCTTAATTTGAGATGAAAGCAGTGGGAGGAATGGAGGATTGATGGGGCTTAGTTACCATACTTCAATTGGGAATTAATGCGAAGATAATGGCGAATTCAAAGCTCTATTTTCGGGTTAATGGAGGTGGAGAGAGAGGGTGGGAGGAGGAAGAAAGGAAGGTAGAAGAAGGATATGACAAGTAGGCCCCATGTGTCATAGAGAGGGTGAATTAGTGAAGGGGTGCGGTCGTCGGATTTGCGACACATGGCAAGTGGGTGTATGAGAGGCTTTGGATTTTTATGAAGGGGTAAGTTGTGGTGGATGGCTAGGATTAAAACGTGGAGAGAGGTGGATTTAATCTGAGAGCGACACGTGGCAGGCTAGGATTTATTTGATTTTTATTTTCGGAATAAATTTCAGAAATTACTAGAAACTTTATAAAAGCTTGAAAATTAATATTTAATGTCTAAAAATTCCAGAAAAATCATAGAATATTCCTGGAAGCATTTTAGACTTAATAAAAATATTTTAATTTCAGATTTGAATCTTATAATTTTATAAAATACTTTTTAACTTTGAAAATTGATTTTAAATTCTAGAAAATTCTCAAAATTACTTAAAAATTTTAGGAAGGCTAGGAAAATAAAATAAACTCTTTTGGCTTTACTAAAATATTTTAAATACCTTTTGTTGCTTTAAAATTTTAAATAAACTCCGAATAAATCCGAATAAATCCAAATAAGACTCAAATACATTAAAATAATTAATTTAAAATTAAATTTTTCAGAAAGAGAATTTTTGGGATGTGACAAACATCTACAACCCTAAAGTGCTAACCGTACTTCCCCCTTTACTGCACAATCATTTGCCCAAGTGAAAACCATTTTGTATAACCATAACTAATGACACTACCCATGCCAAGGTGCATAAGTTTTATAACTATGTCTAACCACCACAGTTCAATATCTTGTTAAGTCAAAATTAATTAATTAATCACATGTGATGACGAACCCAACATGACTATAAGCATGGCTAAGCAATTTAAACGTACAACTCATGTGACAACTAGTATTGCATCACTAGATAATTACCCATCCTATGGTGACAATGGAATCATGGCATTCAAATTATCAAGGAGGAATTAATCAATTTGGACAATAGCTACCAGATACAAAGGTTTGTAATAAAATAGCAATGCACAATAATTTCAAACAAAATGACTTGCCTTGGCCTTCATTAGTTATGAATCCCTAATCTCCTGGTGGTGCTCCAGCTCCTTCGAAGACATTATCTAATGGGAGGGAAAATAAATGAGGCACAAATAAAATCAAATAATATTCAAATGAACTCCAAAAACTTCAAAATTAGAACCAAATGGTAGAGCCCAAATTTAGATGAATTTAGGAAGAAGAATCGGCTCAATCGGAGCTAGGATGGAGAAGATCGGGCTCTTCAAAAATCTAATCTAAAGAAAACGCTGAAAATTAAAAAAGTTACTATGTTGTAGACTTGGCTCATGGAACAGCCAGTCTATGGTGGACCCAGTGCATGGAATAGTGCTTGGCTGACTCGACCTGCTGACATGGCAGACAGGGCTAATATGGCGGATGTGTGGCTGACATGTGGTTGGTAGGTAACAAGGTAGGGCTGATGTGGCATTGACACATGGCAAGGTGATGTGTCAAGCTGACATGGCACAAGGGACAGATCGTGTGCTATTGTGACTGACACATGGATGGACACGTGGGCCTAGGGCTTGCATGGCTATTGGCGTGGCAGCTGACTCAGCTCGCTAGCTCACGGGTCTATGGAATAGGGCACGCTAACATGTGTGTCCTGGTTGTCACTGGCTCGGCGCACCGTGGGCTAGGTCCACCGAGAAGTCAAAGGGACGCGTGGGCATAGGTGTGGTTGGCAACGCAGACAAGCCGAGATGACAGGGTTGGCGAGATGGCGGAGTAGCAACGAGTTTGGCCGACAACTAGACGGCAGCGGGACTAGCCGACAGTGAGGTGAAACGGTGGGACAAGGTGAAGACGCTCACCGGCATAGATGATGGTGAAGGTTGATGATGACACACAATGGCTCAGGCTCAACGGCGATGAAGACGACGACGCACAAGCTCGGCATGATGGTGATGGGAGCTACAGCAGCGGTGGCTTGTGATGGCTCAAAACACAAGGGGGCACGAACACTGAGTCTGGGGTGGAGTCATGCAGATGCCGAGATGTATGACTCGGGGATGGCGGTGGAGTCTAACTCGGGCACAAACTCCGAGAAATCCCAATTGGAGATGCAGAGCGATGGTGGGAAGAAGATGAATAGTGCTTGGTGACGTGCATGGCTAACATGTGTCACCATGAGGGTCGGACGGTTGAGGGTTGAGTGGCCAAAGTGAACTGTAGAGGGCCCGACCTATTACTATTTGAGGGTTTTTTTCTATTTTCAGAAAGTAGCAAATAAATCCAAAAAAATCCAAGAAAATTCTAGAACACTCCTTGAGATAAAGGAACCCAAATAAAATATTTTCACCAAATATTAATGCTTAATTTACTCATACTAAATCCTTATAATTAATAACAATTCATTTCAAGCTTGAATTAATTCCGCAGAAATCCAAATGGTGAATTTTATTTTTAAAGGCTTCAAATAACTCTGAAAAATAGGATGTTACATAGAGATTGCATGCATGGTATATGGAACATACCAACAAGATGAATAGACAATGGCGCTCGGGCGTCAACGGCAAGTTTAGTACGCATCATCTTTAGCAAGAGGCTCAAGGCTATGTCTTCACAGTTAGCTTCGATGACTAGTTCTTTCTCTTCAACCTTGATACTCTTGATACCTCACTCATTCAATGCTGGATAGTGTAAGTGTGTACAATCATGATCTACATTCATGTAATACTAATAAATGTCATATATAACTCCTTAATTTTGTGTGTATACATAGGTAAACTACATAAGGCAAACCATATATACATGGTGAGTGAAGCCAAATCAAGGAAATCACTGGTAGATTTCCTCGACCCACACTTGGTCTCCATGCAAACCATGCAGGAGGATACATCCTTCATAAATGATTACATGATGATGTCATTGGTGGCTCACTACAAAAAGGATATCATACTTTTGCCCTACAACTAGGGTTAAGTGCTGCACTAGTGCCTATACTTGTTAATTTGTACTTTATAAGCAACATGAACTTAGGTTTAATTGCCATGGCGACATACCTATGTAGATTCTACTGGATTCTAATTGTAATTATACCAAAATGGAATAAGGTAATATACCTTGATTCCCTAAGGAGATCAAAAAAATGACTACACAGTTGTCCAATAATTAATTAACATGCAAACACATTTCATCCATAGATAACTCAATTGTAGTCTTTCCTTCCTTCTCAACGGCTAAGGCTAACTTTTTGGAATAACGTAGGTCCTTCGTCGAGTACATTGCTATTGTATGAGAATTCAAGGGAGGGATCAGCGCCCTACGACATGATCTAGATTTTCTGGTATTCGCTAGTAGACATTAATCCTGTATAGCACTTCATAGTAATGCCTCTTGAACTAACAAATTCTACTTTTATAGTGCCACTGGGCAATATATATGGATACTATGTTTGAAACAACATAGAACTACAACTCAGTTTCATCTATAAACATCCAAAATTTGTAAATATCACATATGGTTTCATCAACAAACCATTTGCGATACATTATATATCACAAATGGTTTTAACTAACTATCACAGATGGTTTGTAGTTAAAAACATCTGTGATACATCAGCTATCACAGATGGTTTCTACAACAAACCGTCTATGATAGTCTACTATCACATATGGTTATGAGTCAATAACCACCTGTGATAGTCTATATCACAGACAATTCGAAATCATTGGTGATGACCTCATGTTATTACTAACCCATAAACTTAGACAGCTCACGAAACCATCTATGATGATATTTTTGAACTGTCTGTCTGTCTATGATGACATTTTCTATAGTAATGGAATTCAGTACCATCTGCCAGGAATATGAAGTCTTCCATAGTAATTTCCATCCCAGAGCTTACTAATGTGGTAGTTATAATCCCCCGGTGTGCTAAGTGTCATGGGTTTCTTTGACTTATATGTTGGCAGCTTAAGTTTCTCAATATACTTCCTTACTATAAAAGAATGAGAAGCCCCAAAATTAAAAAGAGCATGCGCAGGTACTAAATTGGTAGATAATGGATCCATTAAAATGTTTGCAGCTTCCTAGGCCTCTTCAATTGTGATATGATTCACATGGCCTTGATTTGGTGTCGAGGTCGCTCGAGCTGCCTGAGGGGTTTGATACCCTTTGTTAGGCATTGAAGTCTGACCGTGGCCTGGAGTGGTTCCTAGGTTAAACTTCATAGGTGCCATCTGATGGTGTGGCTAGCGGTAGGCAAAAATGTCCCTTCTCCCTGTAGCTATAGCAATAGAGATTGGCGGTAGAGTTTATTCCAATATGCTGGCTTGCAGGGCATGGAGATTGGAATATATTGCCACTTGGACATGGTGCTGGAGTTGGGACTTTCGGGGGCTAAACAACAGCAAAACTTTGAATGGAAGGGTTGTTGAAAAACCTTTGAATGAAGCTTCCCTATGGCCTTTGGACAGCTAGCTTGCGCTCGTGACTAACTTCAGATTTCTCCTTTCATTTTCAAGAATGAGAGTCTTGTTGACAAGGTGATCGAAACTAGGGAAGTCTTGAATGATCAACTATTCACATAGATCCTCATGCATACCTTCCAAGAAGCGGTCAATCTTTTTCTCTTTATCCACTACATCTCTTGGTGAGATATTCATTGATTAACATGTTCCCCTACTTTAGTGCATCGAACTCATTCTTCTCCATTCGCATGTTTTTGTGGGCACAAAGTTGGTCCTAAAAGCGATATTGAATTCTCTCCATGGTATAGCCTAGCCCGCTTGGTTGGTTTCTTCTCCTTCTTCTCCAGCTTCTACGGCGTCTTTGGTTCCTTCTTGCTCTTCTGCTTCTTCCTCTTCCTCTTCAGAGGTTTCCTCTACCATGGGGCTTTCTCCATTGTAGGTAGCTAGATAATTTTCCCACCAAGTAGGGGTATTCCTTTGAGTTGGTGGATGGCGAAAACTATCTTGTCCTCCTCATCGCATCTAGCAAGTAAAACTTTTTCTCAGTGTTGCAAAGCCAATCTTCAGCCTCAAGTGGCTCATCAACAAAAGAGAAAGTTAAGGGCTGGGTCCTTAGAAAATTAGCCAACTTGGAGCTGCAGCTACCAGCACTCGCTTGTTGACCATTATAAATAGCTTGCAAGATTTTAGTTTGTTGTGCCATAACTTGTGCCATGGTAGGGTTGACCGGCGGGGGAGGAAGATTCGCTCCTCATCCACGGCCTCTCCCACATCCTGCTAGTGGTGCCTCCTGGTTAGCATCTTGGTCTGTGTTAGCATGCACCCTAGTAACTCTTTTTGGGACCATCTATAGAGATCAATCTTATTCAGCACTAAGATCTAGGCAGGTGGGTCCTTCAACCCTTGAAAACATACAAACCATGCAAATAAGACAAATGACAAAAATGAAATATAATAAAGGCCTTGGTGGCTACATGCCATTTATAAAAAGTGGTTACAGGACACTAGCACATAACACATGAGCTATGCTTAATCATGATGTTTATAATACAATACCTTATTTCACAATGTCTACAACTTGTACAAACACAATACCCTATATGTTACAGACTCATTACTAATACAAGGGTTAGTACTTACTACCAAAACACTGGTCTTAGTAGGCACTTTATTAGCCTAATTGATTTACTCCTCCATGAAACTAACTCCGAGGTAGGTGGGACTGTCACTCAGGGAGTGGGAGAGAGATGACTGCCATTGAAGCTAGGTGAGTGAGAGAGAGAATGGGAGCAACTGCATCTATGTCCTCAGCTAGAACCCCAAGAGTGACAACCACCGATGGGCTAGGACGCTATACACAATTGCGTGTAGTGATCCCCAACTGGAGTCCTCTAGTTTAGGGCCAAATTAGGGTAGGATCGGTAGGGATGATGGTAGGTACGTTAGGTGCTGGAGCATGAGTCATGGCTGCCAGTGTTATCTACTAAAGCTTGTTGAGGGTAGCAGCGTTCTCTTTCTCCACCGTAGTGAGGGCCTTTTCGCAATTAGCGAGCTACTCACAGAGGGTCTCTACCTGGATGTTGTGGTGATCAGGAGCTGGCGAAGGTCGGTGATCTTGTCCAACGCCTCAGTGTATGTGGCCCCTATAGCTTGTGTGAGCTAGACCTCATGATTCAATAGTGGATCATCCTCAGCTATTGGACAAACGTCTTGCTATGATGTGCTCCCTCCTAACAGGATGGATAGAAGCATAATGGAGATGGTAGCAAGGTAGCCTCATGGATCTTGCACAAGTGAGCTAAAGCTAAGGGAGCGGCATCCTAGAGAGCATTGGTGGCAGTACTCCTCCTATGAAAGCTCTGAAAAGTGTGAGGCTAGTGCTCACCATCTGTGACATATAAGAAGACCTCCATGATTCATGACTCTCTGACTCTTTTTGAAGTCTTGCAGCCTCAGAAGATAGGCTGGTAATTGTAGCCAAAGTACTACATCAGCTTGCACAAGATGTTAGTGAAGTCACCTTCATCCTGGCCATGAGAAAAGTAATCCCATGATCCGGCTATCTGCAGTTTGAAGCACCAAAGTGTAAGTGACCATTTTAAAACATTAAGAAAGGGAGGCAAACTTGGAACTAAGAGTGGTAAGTTGAATCGGTAGTTTGCTATATTTTTGGCAAATTTTTTTCTAGTGATCAATAAAAGGCAAGGCAATATCCTTCCATAGGAAGGCAACCGGGGATAGAAACTATAATTCTAGCGATCACCCTAGTTTCTTCCATCCTCCTCTCCATTAGAACATGGCGCATCATGATACATGTAGGGGTCTTGCTCCACCACTTCTGAATTGACTGAGTAAGTGAGTGTGAGCACAAACAACCATGTTCCACGAGCCAACACACACAATGCATTTATATAGATGCAAGGCTAAACAAGGTTGGCTAGGGTTCTTTTGCTAAATGCATTAATTGGAATTACAATAAATATAAATATATGATACATGGAAATTTTAACTAAGATTGATTTTCTAAAGTAAGTGAAAGATTGCAATATTAATAATAATGCATGTTCCATCACTAGGTTACATCTGCCCATTTATCATCACTAGGTTCGACCACCCAGGGCAACTCAAACTAGTTTTTATTCCACCCATAATGTTTTTAGAAATAGACACTAACTCCCAGGTTTTTAGAAATAGACACTAACTCCCATAGGTTCCTAATGCCCGCCCATGACCGTGGACATAGCTATTCGAATAGTTTGCACTATGCAGAGGTCACACTATCAGATCTTGGAGCAACAACTCTAGAACCCTATATATAAATCACACTATCCCAGGCAAAGCTCGTGCACATAGGGTTAATAGGGATACATATCATACATAACAACTAAACTTTTTTAATTAAAAGAGTACGGCCTTATGGCCTCAGTTTACAATAGCACAACTCAAGGCCAAAAATAAAGATAAACCAGTAGAAGATAAATAATAAGGAGCAACCCATCCTGCCTGCCCATAGGTGAATGACTATAAGACATGGCCTACTCATCGCAATCCTCGCCGTAGTTGACGAAGTCATCCTCTAGCAACATATTTAAGCAAGGTGAGCACATAAAGTACTCCACAAGTTACACCAGGAGGTTTAACAGAGTTAATGCATGCATGAGGATTGACAAAGGAAGGCATAATAAGGTTATTTGTGTGAACAAGCAGAATTGAAGTAAATATAGTAAATTAAGTACAAAAGGTGTGTTTAGTATAATATGTAGAAACCACATTTTAGCTTAAATAATATTGCTAGTGTAGGCACCAACCTAACACTAAGCTAACCACGGGCACCCCACCCAGACCATTCTTTCCCAATAGATTCCACATTTACCATACACTAAATTTTATAAAACCAAAGTCCAATCTGTAATAAACCATACTCAACATGTCCTTGGCCATGGACACGACTATCCAGGATAGTTTGTTACTCTGCAAAGGTGTACAACTTTAATCACAAGACATAATCTCTTATTTTGCCACTCGATTAGCACACTACCTTTTGTGTGCGGCTGAGAGTTCATGACAAGGCCTTTATAATGTTCCGTTGTGAACTTGATCACGCCGCTAGTAAGGTTTGACCACAACATGAATCCACATGTTGGAGCCCCCTCTTATGCCATGGGAGACTTCTCGCAGCCTACGCCACATTCACATTCAGCCTATAGCGAAACCAAGTTGGAACTTCACAAATTACTTAGCCAAGTCTATCCCATACCAGACTTGTAGTAGTACAGTGTAACTTTGTAATAGTAGCTCATAGACCGGTCCTTAACTTGACTTGGGCGCTACCTACGTACCCGTTGTGCCTGGCACCCTCATTGTGTCACCGAATGCAATGAATACCAACATGCACCCACCGCCATACAAATGCCCATGTCTAAACCAAGTTTTATAATTTTATTTTACCAAACTTCCATGGACCTTCTTGACTCACCGAATTCAAAAATAGACTTTTGACCATCTTCATGAACAAATATTCCTGCCTAAAATTCTAAGCATGGCTAAGCAATTCTACAAAATTTTTAGTTAATACTAATGTACTAACTAGCTTTTTATCTAGGGTGACAAGGCACCTTTGTATTCAAGGTTAAGTTTGGCCATATACAAAGGACATGGGTATAGCCAGAATTTAAATCAGATTTAAACTAAGTTTGAATAAATGCAGGCATGCATAATGATTTAAAAACAACATAAATAATTTAAATTACTAGGAGCATCATGATTAAAGGTGTAACTTGCCTTGCTCGAAGTCTTGGTGCTGTGAATCATCGAAGTCGTACTCTCTAGAATCGTCGTAGTCTACACGCGAAGAACCAAAGCAACAAATTCAAACAAAAATTAAAATAAACTCAAAATTCAAAAAGAGTCTATGAATGGATAGTTTAGGATTTTAAAAGAATTTAGAAATTTGAATTGATTCATTCAGTGCTAGGATGAAGGAATACGGGCTCCTGGAAGTTTAAAACTAAAGAAAACAAAGAAAAAAAAGAAAAAGGAGATGTTTGAACCAGTCCGATCAGTAAGACGTTTGTAATGGTTGGAAAGCTATATAGTGGTCGATAGGCTTTGGGTGGTCAAGCAGCTATGGTCAGATGGCTGGAGTGGTCGATCAGGCAGCTGTGGTCGTGCACTACCGTAGTCAGAGGCAATATGTGGTCGAAAGATATATGTGGTTGGAAGTTAGAGAGTGGTCGGAAATGGCAGTGTGGTCAAGGCTTAGCAGTTAGAAGTGGCAAGGGTCAAAAGCAACTACGGTCGAAAGCAACTATGGTCATGAGCAAATGTGGTTGTAAAGTTTTTTATGGTCGAAGTGGCTGTTTGGGGCAACACACCTTATCCCAACAGCTAAAGAGTTGCACCGAACATGTAAATCTTTAGAACCTCTCCGAGGACAATGCTATCGAGCTCTATCAATGTGGTTGATGACCTTTTTTGGTAGCTTCAGAAGACACATATAATAAATGGGCTGCAGTAAAAATACTGCATTAACAAGTGTTAATCGGCCACCATATGACAGAAAGGCAGCAGAACTCAATAACTGGCGCTCCACTCAATCAAAGAGGGAAGAAAAATCCTTTACCGCCAGGCGAGTTGTACCCAAAGGTAGCCCAAGATAAGTAAAAGGCATAGCTCTAACTTTACAACCAAACATCCGAGCCAAATGATAAGCTTTATCTGTATGAACATTCAGGGGAATCAATTGCGACTTATGAAAATTCACTTTAAGACGAGTACAAGTAGAGAAGGTGTGTAAAAAGTCCTTTTAAAATGAATAGTTGTTGTCCACAAGCCGGCATAATGATCAAAGTGTCGTCTGTGTACTAGACCACTAGATAATCAAGGTTAGCCAAATTTGGGATGGGTTGTGTGAAAATCCCTCTATTTGCTGATTCATTGATCACCGACTGTAATAGGTCAGCTCCTAGCACAAACAACAATGGAGACAAGGGATCTCCTTGTCTAACCCCCTTTTACATTGAAAAGTACTCCTTGACACCTCATTCAACAACACGGATGAGTATCCCGTCTGAAAAATATGACCAATCTAAAAAATCCAATTATCAAGGAATCCTTTGCTACACATGACTTCAAGGATTGCAGAATGCTCAATTGTATCAATAGCTTTTTCAAAATCAAGTTTTAGAATAATGATTTCCCTTTTGCTTTTGCTTTGTTGGTGAATAGACCATTGAATCCATCCGGCCCAGGGGCTTTATCAGAAGGAAGCAAATGAACCATGGCATCAATTTTCGTATGAGTCCAAAGTTCACCTAGGCCAGCTAAAGATGGCCCTGGGGGAATAAGTAAGCTGAAATCAAAATTCATACAAGGTGTAGAGCACACACCAATCCATTTTTTGAATGCCATCTATAAAGCTGATGCTTTTACTTCGTGCGAATGGAGTAACGTACCATCTCCAGAAACTAAACTGGATTAGTGTTGTGATGATATCACTCCGTAGATATTGCATGGAAATATTTGGTATTTTCATCACCTAACTTTGCCCAATGAATGGTTCAACACTTCTTCCAATAGATCTCTGTTGATACCTTAACAACCGGAGAAGGTGACACTTGATAATAGTCCGAAACGCATGTTCCTCAAGAAAAGGGGCCTTTGCTACTCCTAAGTATCGAAAAAGAGGATCACCATGTTGCAATTGTGAACAAGAATTTTAAGCTACAAGAAACTCTTGGCCCATAGCTTAGGACCCCAGTGCAATCTCTTGAAGCAAGCAGAGACTTTGTTTGAACTATTATGAGCATGATCTGGCAAGTGACAATAGAACTTAGCAACATGCAAAAACACATGGGCTTTAGGAATCACTCTATCTATTTGTACCACACAAGCGGCATGATCTAAGATGTTCTCAAAAAGGACTGTAACTATCATATTAGGATAACTTGTGAAGGTTTGGAGTCCACATATCAGGGAAGCGGAAGGACTACCATGAGTTGATTGCTTAAATCCTTACATGGGTTCAAGTAGGAGCCATACTCTTGCGAAAGTGCTCCAAAGAGGATTAAGGAGATCGCTGAATCTTCGAGAGCTCGGTAAATAATTCGGTTGTCTTTTGTCCCTTTTACAGTTCTGCATTTACAATCATGTCTTTCAATTCCTACATTACTAGACTTGTGCAGGTTTGGAACTTAGGTGGCAAAAACTACACTAGACTTAGGTAGGAGTTGTTTGGCTATACTAGAAACTTTAGGGAATTTTTTATGAATAATCTATTTTTATTCAAAATAATAGACATATACCCACGCCAACATTTTTTATTGAAATAGGCTCCAATCGCTTAACCGTCCAGTGACTAGAGCCTATCGCCCAACGAACAAGCGACAACAAAGGTGCCCGTAAGCCATTGGGCGATAGGTTCTAGTCACCTGACAGTTAGGCAACTGGAACCTGTTGCCCTGTGGATGGGTGACAGCAACTACAGTCGCCCAGCCATAAGGTGACTGCAAACGAGATTTGTGAATTTTGTAGATTTTGTAGATTATGACTGGAAGATAATCTGTTGGATTCGTAATAAAAGTTTATGATCGTTGTATGTTGTTGTAGCGTAAAAAAAATTGTGAAACTTTTTTTAAGAATGATTGAACTTAGGACAATCGGTAACTACGATGGTAAGTGATATTGTGATGTTACCGGGAATTCGTACACAGAGGAAAACTGTTCTGTTAATATTGTTGGATGACTTGCTATGGGAATAATTGAATACGAAAAGACGAGAAAATAAGCTTGTCCAAATTTAAATAGGCTTCATAAGATAGTTGGGAGTAACATGTTGTGTATGGTTTGATTACATGCATAACATAGAGCATCATGTGCGACAAACCAACCTAACTGCTCATATGACCTACTGCGTGAATCGGGGCCATTTTCCCTTCCTTGCGAGCTCGGCGTTGAACTCCCCGATGGCCTTTTTTGTGTTGGTCGCCATTTCTCTCTTTTTCTCACGCTCCCTCTTGCGAGCCTCGCGCTCCTTACACGTGCATGCCTCAAGATGAGCTTTCATCTCCCATTGTATATGCTGGGTTGCTCATCCTTGCGGCACTCCTCTCGGATCTCAATGGACCTTGTGATGTTCCACTCCTCGATGTCGAGGACCCACTGGTCCTTTGGGTGCATCTCAAGATCGATCCATTTGTGGTAGCCACATAGGGGTTTCAGGGACTGAATACATGGGAGATAGTACATACTTTGAAGGAGAAAAAGTAGGAAAAAATGGTGCACCTGGTCCTTACCGACTGTCGATAGGTGGTAGTGTCTAGACGGTGGTCGGGATAATCACTAGAGTAGTTTGCACAACCCTAGTAACGCATACCTAGGTAGGCAGTGCTTAGACTTAAAGAACTTGCATGGACCTTGGCACCAACAAAGGGGGTTCGTATCCCCCTCTGGTGGGTATTGCAGTGAACGCTCGGTAGGAACATTTGGGATGGGGTTGTTGCTACGGGTCATGTCATTGTGGGGAGCTGACCCGTAGCATGCTGGGCTTGTTCTGCTTGGGCCGCAGTAGCCCTTGCTTTCTCATCGCAGGCAGCAGCTAACCTTAATAGGTTGCGGGTCTCCTCCCATTGCTTCATCATCTTGTCCCATTGCTTATTCTGCCTCTTGTCCATTCCAGTGTGGTGAAGCAAGCGCCGGTGTAGTTTGGGGTTTGCTTGTGTAGTGTGCTATCATAAAGCTCTTCGACCTCCTTTTACAGGGCCCCTTATGTCATTCTCATTGCATGAAGTTGCCTGTGTGGTCGCGTCACTGCGCAAAGCTACCAATTGTGGTATTGTGGGCACGCGAAACTATCCAGTCAGCTCTTCGGACTATGGAAAGCTGCACCCTTTAGTCATGTCACCACGTAAAGGTGTCTCGTCTCATCTTCTCACTGCATAAAGCTGGCTCGTGTGGTCATGTTGGTGCACAAAGCTGGCGTGTGTGGTCTTCTCACTACTCAAAGCTAGCATGTCTTGTCATGTCACTACGAAAAGCTAGGCTGTCATGTCATGTCACTCGGCAAAGCTGGTCCATGCGGTCATGTCACTGCATAAAGCTGGCGTGTGTTGTCTTGTCACTGTGCAAATCTACCCTATGTCATAAATGACATCGCAACACCGCAATTATGCTATAAAATGAATGGCTGAAGAATTGATGGTCGGAACAACTATCTTCTCTGTCTAGAGTAAGCCACCATGACAGACACCGAGGGGCCAGTCGAATATGGGTCACCAAGGGGGGACCTTCCACTCGAATGGGAGATCTTTCGTGTTGTCGAGAAGGAGAACACATGCAGGACACGGTGGTGCAGGTGGCAGAAGGCCATACGGATGGCAGGCAACGTTTCTTCCAATGCCCATACTCTGGGATAAAAGTAGGCACTCGTCTATTTTGTAGTACTAGTAATAGAGTTTCGATGTTAACGTTCCTTTGTAGCAGATGGATAAATGTGACTTCATGTGATGGATCGATCCTCCCCATGAACGGTATGTTGGGAGGTACATGCATACATTATGGGAGCGAATCGCTAATTTGGAGGCACGGATTGAAAGTCTCAAAGAGCAGACGATGACCTCCGTTAGCAGATGGAGCGTGAGATGGGCAACGAGGAGATTATCAACATAGTGACTTCATATGACCTAACATGCTACTGTGCGAACCCTAGTTGTATATGTGCTTGCCACTACAGCAACGCCCAGCCATGTCCAAGGTGGCCCCCTCAGCAACACTCCATGTGGATACCACAAGGCTCCTTCCACCTATAGGCAATGATCTGTATGGTTGTACCGTTGTACACTCACTTGTTGTTTGAAATATTTTGCAATGTCGTTAAGCATGTAATCGAATCGTTCATACGTTGGTGCAGTTGCCATCAATTCAATTTACTATTCATGTGGTGCGGTCGTTGGTGCGATTGCCATCAATTCAGGGGTACGGGCATCAACATGGTAAAGAGAAGTACAACTAACCTCGCCACAATATTGTAAACATCACTATGTAAACAAGAAATGTAAGTACTACATAAACAATAAGTGTACAGTCAGCATTAACCACCCCCAACAGCATCTCCAGCCCCCCTCCATCTCCGCGTCCGTGTCCGCATCCTCCCATACGGCCCCGCTTGGTCATCTTCCTTAGCGCCGGGTGATGGCGCCTTGACAAGGTGAGACGATCAGGAGACTGTCGCACATGCCCTTGAGCTGGTGGAGTGGACTGCACTGCCACCTGTGTGGCCACCGGTGTACCGGTGAGGGCACTCCCGGAGAGAACCTCCGAGGTGTGGCCCGAGATGCAGAGCCCGTCGCCTTCCGAAAAGTAATAGTCCGTGTCATCCTAGCTTGGGGAGACCCCCCATCCCTGGTCAGGAAAGACAAGACCTGCAATATAAATATCATTAGTTCCTCAGATAAAGCAATGGGATAAAACCGACAAGAGGCGAAGCGTACCCTCAGCTGGCACCATGGTGTTTGGAGGCATGTACGACATGGTGTACATCCACTTCGTGGGGAAGCCAGAGATGTAGGGATGATGCGCAAACAGCTGCCCTGGTAGTGTATGAGGCCGTCCCCAGGCTGACCACCCAGCCTCGTCAGGTTGAGGTGGTGTAGGACGTGCCCAAGTAGAACCCCCTGCATGGTGCCATGTCGGTCAAGGTGGCCCAGTGGATGAACTGTGTTTGCACTAGGCGTGGGCGTGTGTACCTCATGTAGCCTTGTGCAATACAACTGGGCTACTGCACGTGCACCCTAGGCCTCCACACGATGCCAAGCATTCACTGCCTCCTCCTATGTCACCTCCGCACCACTAGCGATCCTATCCGCCATGGTGTGAGACTTCCTCCAAATCGCAGCACCGATGTCAACCTGCAGGAAAAACACGAAATGGTCAATCATCTCAATGACATTGCCATTAGGGAATATTTAAAAATTAGATGTAACATACCATGATGTGAGCGTCTCGCGCGAGGTACGCAAGGTACGCAAGGTACATGTATGTCAGTCCAGCAACATGTGCTATGGGTTGGTGTAACAGCCCAGGTTTTTAGTAAAATAAAAATAAATAAATAAATAAAAATAAAATATAAATTAAAATAAGTATTTTTGTGCCTAAATTTTAAATTTGGATTTGCCTTGAATTTCTGTTTTTGAAAAAACCTAATTTGAAAAGTATTTTAAGAGAAAACCTAAAAATATTATTAATAAAATGATATTTTGAATTTGTATAAAAATTCTATGTCAAATTAAATATTTGGGGTTATTTGGAGTTTATTGGGTTTTCTGAGTTTTTAGGAGTTTAAAATGTATTTTTGAAATTAAAAAGTATTTTAAAGTATGAAAATTAAATATCAATATTAGTTGAAAATATTTTTAATAAGTCCAAAATGTCTCCAGGAGGTTCTCTGAATTTTTCTAGAAATTTTGGAGTTTATTTTATATTTTTCTGAGGCTTATTTAATTTCCTATGCTTTTCTGAAAACCTGAAATCAAAAATCAAAAATAAAATTCCCCCTCCCCTCCCCTCCGGCCGCCACGTGGACGGCCGAATTCCACCCACGCGCCCCACTCGATCCCGCCTACCCCTCCTCCGCACCCGACACGTGGTCAGTCTGATTTGCGCCACGCCTCCTCCCACGCCCCTATCCGCTCGTCCACCCATCGCTCACACTCAGCCGCCCGATGCGCACCTTGCCACGCGGCGACATCCCGGCCGCCCGCGCCTCTCCTCCCCTTCTCTCTCTGCCAGCCGGGGCCACCTGTCAGCTTCGCCCCTCACCTCACCCTTCTTCCACCTGGCGCCGCCGCCGCCCGCAACTGCCATCTGCATCTCCCGGCCTCACCCCTCTCTCTCTCGGCCACGCCCCCACTCCGCGCGCATGACCCCCCTTCTCCGTGCCCGTTTTCGCCAATCTCCGCCACCTCTCCGCTCCCATTTCCCGCAACGGCCGCCGCCCATCATGCCCTCTCCGGTGACCAATTCCCACGGCCTCCCTCCTCTCCGCCCTATTTAAACCCCCGCCCGAGCATCTCCTCACCTCGCCCCACCTCCTCCCACCTTCAATTTCTCTCCTCCGCCGTCGGAGCACCCCGGCCACCGAAGCCCGTGCGCCTCCGCCGCCTTTTTCTCGCCGCCGGCTAGCTCACGCGCCTGCCGAGCCCCGCGCCAAGGTAAGCCAGGGCCTGAGCGCTACCCCGGCCAGCCTGGCCACGTCAGCAGCCGAGGCTGACATGGGCACCACGCCACCGGCCGCGTCGGCCGTCCCGCCCACGTTGGCTGCCACGTCACCACCCCGCCACCTCGGCGCCTCCCCTCGGCCGTGGACCCGGTCTATGGACTCGGGGCCCACTTGTCACCGCCCACCTCGGTGGTCGAGGTGGCGCAATAAAGCCATTTTTTCCATTGAAAAATAAATCGGCCGAATATTAAATTCTCTGCTGACATCATAATTCCCAATTTCCTTCATAAAAATAATTCCAGAAATTCCCTTTTTCCATTTTCTCTGAATTTAATCTTCCTGGAGCCCGTTCTCCTTCGTCCTAACTCCGATTGAGGCCATTCAAATTTCTAAATTCATCAAAAATTCTCCTCTATCCATTTCTAGCCTCAATTCAAATTTTTGAAGTCAATTTGAATTTTTTTGAATTTGGTGGGTTATTTTCACGTGTAGGCTTCGACGATTCGGGAAAATTCTTCGACGAAGATTCAAGCCAAGTTGAAGAGCAAGGCAAGTCACACTCCTTGATCATGTTGATCCCAGTTTTCAAAATAAAATTATATTGATTTAAATTATATTGCATGCATATTTTTATTCAACGTATTTCAATTCAGTTTTAAATTTAGTTGTTGCCTACTTGTTAATTCCTCCATTGTTACTGAAATCCTTATACCTTGTCACCCTAGATTAAACCCTAGTTAGTACATTAGTATTGGCTAGAGGAATTTATATCAAATGCTTAGACTGCTTAGATACAATATTTGTTTTGGGGATACCTTTTCACATAAAATGATGATCCCTTTCACATAAAATGATATGCTTTTGTTACGTACTCTTGACTTTGGAGTCAGGGAGGTTTATGCATTATTTTGCAAACAAATATGAAACCTGGTTTAGACTTAGGCAATTGGTTAGAATGGTGGGTGCAGGCATGCCCTGTTGGTTGGAGCCGCAGTGGTTGATTGTTGTGCACAGGGGTATGTGGTTGGGCCTAAGTCAGATTAAGGACCAGTCTGTGAGCTACTATTGCAAAGCCCTAATCGTACTACCACATGGCTGGTATGGGACAACCCTGGCTGAATAATTTGTGAAGTCCCAACCTGAGTCAAGTCGTAGGTAGAAAGTGAGCGTGGTTGGTGCCATGTGAAGTCTCACTTGGGCGAGCCTGGTTAAGCCATGAGAAGTCTCATCTAGGCTCAAGAGGGGGTCCCGGTCTGGTGGATTCCTTACTGGGGTGAAACCTTAGAGTTGGCTTGGCCAGGTTGAAGGCTTTGCATTGTAAATGCCTTGTCACGACTCCTCGCCCCACATCTAAGTAAGTGTGTAATCGCGTGGCAATATGGGATGATCGTGTCTTGTGGGTAAAGTTCTACAACCTCTGCAGATTGTATAATCTATCCTAGATAGCCGTGCCCACGGTCATGGGCATGCTGAGTAAAAGTTTTTCATGGATTAGATTTTGCTTTTCAAAAATGATTTTCGAAAACCTTATGGATGGATGGAATCCATGAGAGAATAAAAACCTTGTGGGTGGATGGAACCCATGAGAGAGATTGGAAACTTGTGGATGGATGGAATCCACGAGTGTTTGGAAGCGTGTGGATGGTTGGAATCCATACGTGAGCTTTCGAAAAAGATGGTCCGGGTGGGATGCCCGTGAATAGGTTGGTGTATGGTCGGAGCCTGCACTGACGGTAATATTTTCTATTACAAGTTATGTTTTTACTTACTGTATTGAATTCTGCAATTTCAATCTATCTACTGTATTTCTTTAAATGTTGTTTTACGCAAACTAACCCTATAAGCCTTCCATTGAAGCCTTTATCATTATGATGCATTTCTCCGTGTGATTTGTGGAGTACAAGTCTGTACTCACCTTGCACCCTCCCCTATACAGAGGAAGATGTCGTCGACTACGGTGAAGATCAGGACGAGTAGGCCGCATCTTACTGTCGTTTGCCTGTGGGCAGGCTTGGGCTTCGCTTCTTATCAGTTTGCTTCCGCAGTTATTTCCTTTATTTATCTTTGCCAATGGGCGTTGATGTAAGACTTCGCCATAAGGCCGTACCCTTTTATTTAATATTATCAGTCATTTGTGCTTCGTATTTATCTTTGTTGTCACTGTGTGCACTAGCTGATCCTGGACTAGTGCGATTTACACAGAGGATCCAGGAGTCGTTACTCCAGGTTCCGACAGTTGGTCAACAACTTGTATGAGCCTGGTACATGTCTGAGGCTAGTACCAGCACAAGGAGATTCCTAAGGGGCGGTCACTCACGTGTGGACGCTCTGTGGCACCGATGGTTCGACTGGTACCGGAATGACTTGACGTAGGCCAAACTGGCCTATCACACGCTGCGGTGCATAGTCCTCGATGAAGATGAGAGACCATGTGGAGGTCATCCCGTGTGTGTGATGAGTAACTGACATCGGTTTAGGGAAGTCGAGTTTGATGTGGTTGGTTCGGACCATGTCGTTGCATGGTGCAATGGACTCGGTCGGGCTTGGTCAAACCTGGTCAAAGGGTTTAGGTTGCATATTCTGATGTTTTGACAGGTTTAGACTTCATCATGAGTAAGTATGATTTGTTGATTCTATTATGCTTTGATGTATCGAGCGGTGCTATTTGATGTGTTTCTTGGTTGTGATGACTGCAGGATGTCGAAGCGGAGTTGTGGTGAGACACGAGGTGACCGGACTAGACACAGGGAGGTGTCGAGGTCAGAACGGTCGGATGTGTCGAAGACGGCGGAGATTCGATGTGGTTGCGAGTCGTAGATGACAAGGAACGCGGAAGCTTCCCGGAAGGTGCAGGAAGGGCGAAACGGGAATTTCGCAAGGCTGCACAGGTGGAGGTGGTTCCGTTCGGGTTTAGCCGGTGTAACGGGTTGGAGACCCGTTAGCAAAGGGCTATAAATAGATGTGAAGGGCTGCATGCCCATGTATGGCTTTGGGAGAGAGTTAGGGTTTGCTTTGGTCAAAAGAGTCTTTAGGAGGTAGTTTTGCTTTGGGCTTTAGTTGGTAGAAGAGGCAGGGTTCTGTTGAGAGCTTGTCCCCTTCATAGCTTCTCTGTGTGTTCCTCCCAAGCAAGCATGTAGCGTGGGTGTGTTCTTGTGTTGGGGAGGGGGAGAGGATGGATTGAGTGGCTTGTAATCATTCCTCTTGTATCAATCATGTATCTCCTTTCCACTTTATCAATATGAGATGGTGGAGTTTGAGATTGATTCATATCTTGTCACTCTGTTCATGTTTTTCTCTTCGATGCTCCTCTCTGTTGATTTCTTGACTTTCTTGATTTCTTGTTCTTTCTTGCTGGGAAGGCCCAAAATGGGTTGCTCTATGTTGGGATGATGCCTCAAGATCATTTGATCAAGTTTCCCAAGAGCAAACTTCGTTTAATTTCAGATTTGGGTTTTTGAGCCTCCCTGTTCTTCTTTTCCTCCTCCTAGGGTTTAATGCATATCTTGATTCCTTTCGCGAGATGGCTTGAAATTTGGCATGGAGAGTCCAGAGGCTATTGAGTAGCTATCCTCAAAATTTCACGGCCAAAAGATCAAAGGTTGAGGAGTAATTTGGTTTTTGGCTCGGTTCTTGCAAGATTTCAGATTTTTACTCAAAATCTGAAATTCTTGTTTCTTGGAGTGGTTTCTCGAAATTGGTTATTGGCTTATTCTTCTGGGAGTGTTCCCTAGCTATCCTCAAAGTTTCCCAAGCCAAGAATCCAAGAATCTTTGCGATTTTCTCAGATTTCTGAAAAACCTGTTTGCTGATTTTCTCGAGAGGTACTATCGCTCCTCGAGAGGTACTACCGCTCAGCGGTACTACCGCTCGGCTCAGCGGTACTACCACTCGTCCCAGCGGTACTACCGCTTGTAGTCAGACTTGCTCTGAATTTATTTTTCTTGATTGTTTCTTTCTGGGTCTGGTTTAGCCTTGTTGCTGTGTCTTCCAGTAGTGCCTGTCTTCTTTCTTCATAGCTTCCATAGCTATTGGAGAAGAAGCATAAGTGTGGATTCTTGATGGGCGAATTTAATTTTTGAGAGCGCCATTCACCCCCCCCTCTGTCGCCATTTTGGTCCAACAGAAGATGTTGTACACAAGCTTCCAGCGTGTCAGCCAGAAAGCCTAGTCATGCCAGCAGAGCGAGGATAGCCCGTCAGGAGCGTGGCTCTGCAATGCCGTAGGTGAGTATGGCTCCCAACGCACGTCGTCAGCTGTAAGGCAGTCGCACTACTCCAGAAAGGGCAGATATGCCCACGTGACCTGGACGTGTGCGAACTGGACCTGCAAGGAACAACAGCTATTATGTATGACCATCGTTAATACAAACAAAATAGCTGATTGTCATACTACTTACCCATTGATGACCATAGAGAGAACCCATCGTAGGCCGGTCGATGTCGCCCCTAAGGTACATCTCTGCGCCGTACAGAGTCATGTCCTTGAGCATGGGTCGTCTGAGGCTGAAGCACTCAAACGACCACAGCTGCAGTAGTAACAGATACCCTGCGAGGACCGAGTTTGCCTTGGTCCTGGTGCACACGTCGCACAAGCCATGATAGGTCGCGGCAAGTGCGGCCAAACCCTAGCTGATGTGGGATGCCTCGCCGTCGACGATGGCCCTAGCATGAGCAATGAGGTGTGCAACGACGGTGTTGCCGTGGCTAGTGGTGAAGAGCACTCAACCAAATAGCAACAGCAAGCATGCCTCCAAGTGCCACGAGACCTATTGCTTGTTTGCCTCCAGATCAATCCGCTCCACCTGAAGGCAACCAAAGAAGTTATTAGTACGTAATAGTGGAAATGAGAGCATACAAGATCGAATAGAAAGGGCATGTACGTGGAACTGTGAGAGCCACCTCAACGATAGCCCATGTGTTTGAGCCGATGGGAAGACGTAGGATCCTTCGCAACACTAGGCGGAAGGACCCCCTCGAACCTGGCGAGCAAATACACGCGCCACCTAGTTGGGGCCTCCGGTAGGAAGGCAGCAACTCCTGTGATCGGAAGGCCAAGCAGCAGGGACATATCCTGTAGAGTAGGCATCATCTCCCCAAATGGGAGTTGGAAAGTGTGCGTCTCCAACTGCCAGTGGTCCACCAAAGCTGTCAGTAGAGAACGGTCGAACAGGAAGCATCGCATTTGCTCCGTGCCATCATCCCCACCCACGTGCAAGGCCGGTCCATCCTCGTCGGTGGCCTACACCAAGAGTGGCCCGGCATCCCATAGCCTGCGAAGCAAGTAAAGGTCATCATGAAACCTAGTTACAGAATAGTACAATGCTGGTGGAGTCCATACCTGGCTGTCCAGTGGGGGTCTCCCTCGATCTACTACGAGAAACACTTGATGTTCCGAGAGCTCCTTGTCGGGACCCGGAGCAACAACTCCGAAACCCTCTGTAAATCGCACTAGTCCAGGATTAGCTAGTGCACACAGTGATAACAAAAACAAATATCATGCACAATGACAAACTTTATTTAACTAAATATGGGCCTGATGGCCAAAGTTTACATCAACGGCACATAAGCCAAAATTAAATATAAGCAGCGGAAGGAAAAACCGAAGCGAAAGAAGCCCACTGAGCCTGCCCACAGGCAAACGACAGTAAGATGTGGCCTATACGTTCTGATCCTCACCAAAGTCGAAGCTGTCCTCTGAAAAATGATGAATTGAGCAACGTGAGCACATAAAGTACTCCACAAGTTACACTAGGAGGTTTAACATAGTTAATGCATGCATATGGATTGACAAAGGAAGGCATAGTAAGGTTAGTTGAGCATTAAGCGAAATTGAAGTAAATACTGTAACTAGATTCAAAAGCTGAATTTGATACAATAGATAGAAACAAGATTTTAACAAAATAATATCGTTAGTGCAGGCTCCGACCAAACACCAACCTATCCACGGGCATCCCACCCGAACCATCTTTTCCAAAAAGATCTCATACGAATTTCATCCATCCATCCGTTTTTCATAAACCATTTTGAAAAACAAAATCTAATCCGTGAAAAACTTTACTCAGCTTGCCCATGACCGTGGGCACGGCTATCCAGGATAGATTATACACTCTGCAGAGGTTGTACAGCTTTACCCACAAGACATGATCATCCCTTTTTGCCACCGGATTAACACACTTCCTTAGGTGTGCGGCCAGGAGATCATGACAAGGCCTTTACAATGATCGGTTGTCAACATAATCACGCCACCACTAAGGTTTCACCACAACATGAATCCACATGTTGGAGCCCCCTCTTGTGCCATGTGAGACTTCTCACGGCCTACGTCGCGCTCACATTCAGCCTATAGCGAGATTAAGTTGGAACTTCACAAATTATTCGGCCAGGTCTGTCCCATACCAGACTTGTGGTAGTACGTTAGGGCCTTGCAATAGTAGTTCACAGACTGGCCCTTAACTGACTTAGGCACCAATGTCGGGACCCCGGATTTCCGAACCGGACCCTCGTGTATTCTTGCACTAGTCCCGGATCAAAGCTAGTGCACACAGCTAAAGCAAATGAATACATAACCAGCAACGCTTTATTACAATATTAAAGAGTACAGACGAGAGGTCTCATTATTACAATTGAGGTTTCAAGACCTCACACACACGAAACACAGCGGAAGCAACAGATAAACTCGGTGAAGACCCATCAATACGCCACAGGCAATTGACTGGGGAAGCGCGACCTAGAACTCCTGGAATCCTTCGTCGTATCCGTCAAGTAAGTAGTCGTAGTCCGCACTGAGCTGAGCCGTATTCTTCTCGAGATTTATTTTTGAGAGCAACGCGTGAGTACATAAAGTACTCCATAAGTCTTGGGAAAATGCATAGATGCAAGGCTTGACAAAGGAAGGCTATATGGTTCTTTTGCACAAAGCAATATTTTAAATTCAATTACTACTAATTATTTTCGAAGGCAACCATTTAATAAAGTAAATGATTTTAACAGAACTAACAATTATTCTCTAGTGAAGGTTCTATCCACCAACACTAGCTTAATCTTTTCCAACTGAACCAGTTAATATTGCGGGTTACATCCACCCTCTCTGGCTCCAACCGCCAGGATTCCCTTCCGAGAGTTCCCTCCACTCTCGGAATACAAAACTTTAATTTTGAAACCAAAACCAAAAAGCTACCATGTGAATGCATTCCTTGCCCGCCCTTGACCGTGGGCACGGCTATTCGAATAGTTTTACACTCTGCAGAGGTTGTACAACTTTACCCACAAGAGATAATTTATCCTAAAAGTCAACACGCTTCCTTTGGCATGAGACCCAGATAAAGTATCACAAAGCCTTTACCTTACTCTAATCTAGCTAGATACCACCACGAGGTTTCACCGCAGGTAGGCTAACCGCCCAACCGAAGCCCCTCTTGCGCCATATGAGTCTGATAAATCCTGTCCCTCACTTTGTGAATAACCGGTCCATCCACAGCACCCACTTTCCATCGGTGGCACCTAAACTAGACTATCGTAAGTTAGTCGGTTAGGTCGTACCCATATAGACTTGTGGTTGTACGGTTAATGCTCAGTTTGGACAAACACAAGCGTCGGTCCTTAATTGACTAGGGTGGAACATACACTTACAAGTTCTCGTGCTTACTGCACCAACCCAAACAACCATCCACCCTAATCTAAACCAACTTTCACATTTTTATTTTATTTTAAAATCATAGTGACAACTCCAATTGCCACTTCACTTTCAAACACAAGGATTCAATAATACATCATAATTTCCCATTTTCAAGATTTTCCAAAGTTATTAGATAGCAAGACTAAGCATTAACCTACCATTCTAACTAGTAGAGTGCCCGTGCTAACGCTACGGTAAAATATAAAACAAGATAAAATTTGTAAAAAATAAAACGAACAATCATCTCCAATCGTCTCTTCGGTGCTCCCTTTTGAGGAACATAATGAACTACAATTCAACAAAAATGGACGATGATCTCCACCTACAGCAGATCCCTTTGAAAACTGTAAACAGCATTGCTACCAAATGTTCTCGTGCAAATTTTCTTCAAATGCAATTAGTCATAATTTATATTATGTAGACATTTGAGTTTGGTACGTTGGTATTGATTGTGTAATTAAGAACATCCGAGTAAAAATGTTAACACACAAATAATAGCATGCTTGTTAGGTGCCAAATAAATGATGACCAATACATAATAACCAAATTTTAAGATTCAAGATGTACATGAAATGAGCATGTCATCCAGAGGCGAAAGATGACTGAGCCAAATTTAAACAGTAATTCCCATAGGGTCAGCAGTGGTTTTGCTGCTACAATTTCCTTAGCAAAATATGATAAAACACGCTGATAGACCCTACTCCTTACAGAAAAAAAGGAAAGATCTTGAAACATTAAATCATGGCAAAATCATGACACAGTAGCGCGTGATCCATTCTCTTTCAGATTGTGTCCCTAGCCATGATCGAGATCGCTTGATCAAACCTACCGGGATGATTGCCAAAACAAGAATGAGGATGCATGTCGACAACATAATAGAACAGCAACTCTATGATTGCATCGCATTCCAAATTTAAAACTACAATAATATCAACAATTTTGTCATCTACAACAGTCCGACATTTAAATGTCCAACTTAGCAAGTCTACATCAATGCAGGTTTGTGCTACCTAAAGTGCAGTTGAAGCCCTTGAATATTTTTGAAAGGACCCTTGAAGAAGCCCATTCTTGAATTCTCTACTTGCAGATAATTACCAGTGTGTTAGAATCCATATCTCTTGGTTTTGTGAGTAAAACATCTTGTGAGAGAGACAAACAAGGTTCTACTAAATTTCTAATATATCATCAACAAGCAAGACCATCGATCTGCATCTGTAAATCCGATGACTTTGTATACAATGTTCGGAGTTCAGACTTCACATCAATGCCACGCATATACTTTTATATCCCTACGTATGCGCCTTGTAAAGTGTAGTTTGAGCACGAAATGTCACACACACACACCCCTCATCTCGTGGGTAACATGTGCGACAACGAATTTCAATCTGTTGAAAAGGAAAAGAAATAAAATACAACATTAATGAACAATTTTCGGTGAAGGCATCATCCATCGATGACTTAAAATCTTAAATATGCATGAACAATGAATACCGGACAGCATCTAACAAGGTCGTCAAAGCTTCATGCTCATGTGCCCAAGGTTTTTTGAATGGCTGAAGAGAGTCTTTTCGGGAGGCAACAATCAAGCCCTAAATATATAATATAATATAATAATAATGTCAAGCGGTCAAGCTGAGGTGAAGATATTGTGTTAGCAATAATGAATTTTGCCTTTGGCTCCATACGTTTGAATCGACCACCAAACCTTCTTGCGGCACTCTTCAATTGGAGCCTTTGTCTACAAATTGATAAAAAGCCAAGCAAAGTCTTACCAAGAAGCACCGAGATTAAACTGCTCTACACCACATTGAGATTGTGAAACATTGTAGTTACTGCTTTGAAATCTCAAGAGCAATGAGTTCTGCAATACCGGTTCAACTGCGATCAAATGCATCATCAAACGTGTTTGAGAGAATACATCACGTTTCAGCGATTAGCAAAAATAAAATAACTGTTTTCACTAACCTCACCAAAGACCAAGGAGCAGATAAGTGTGCTCGCTAGGTTCCACGGTCACCTTCATTGATGCTAACGGACACGCAAGGACCACGATCTTGTTCCTTGCAATACATACATTTCGAGATAAAAATACGTAAGTCAACAAATCGAAGGATAAGGATCTCGACTCAATAAGGACCTTCGGTAAAACAAAGTATCACGGCATGAACAAAAACAAGTAGTTCGTTTACGGATATCATCATTGAAAACAAGATGACTCTTGCTATATTTTGCAAGCAAATCAAATGCATTGTGATTGGCGAAGTCTTCAACCGGCACAAGGAAGATCCAGTCTCACTATTCTTGTGATAATAAGTAAAATGATCAATATATAACAAATAATTTCTCGAGTCTGGATGACTGGATGAGAACTTTCTCACCATAGATTTGCTTAACAGCATTCATAAACTCTTCCATAAGCTCATGGTACTCCTGCCACCAAGGACAATGCACAGATAAGTGTGTTATTTTGCCAACACCTTAATTACTCCCAAGCAAAGTTCATATACATACCTCGCCAGTAGTACGTCTTTGCCGGAGCCCAATTCCCATTCCCTATAGAAGATCGTTCAACAAATATAAGTAGAGTTCCTGACGCGAACGCCGAACGCCGACAGGCCCACGCCGATCAGCAGGAACCCCAGGAACACCTTGAGCATCCCCGTCGGGAAAACCCTGGTCTGCCCCTGCGCCGCCGCCGGCGCAGCTGCCTCGCCTCCTTCCCGTCCTCCATGGACGCCATCCGTGCCTGCACTCATCCTAATTTCACCCAAAAAACAGCTAACAAATCCTCCAAAAAAAACTGGTGCTAAACACATCTTCACTGTGACAAATCTACACAATCCTAAATTCTTAAATCACATTTACAGAACTGATGAGATCTATGGTTTAATCACCAACTAATAAGGTCTAGTATTACATAAATACAAAAATCAAGCAAATTCTTTGGACAGGTTTTGCCATGAAAAGCGATGAGAGCATGAAAGTGTTAAACAGATGCTATAATTTTTACCCCATATCACCATCCTCTTGTACCACTTCCACCAACAAACAAAATCGAAATCAAATTACACAAGTATGCCATTCATGGTGAAAAGACTGATTCATCAGGAAGTTTGGACACATATGATAAAGAAGATAGAAAAAGGATGATGATTCTCCAGTGAGTGATGAGAAAGATGATAATGAAGCACGGTATGGGTATGCGATGCATGCAATCCATCTCATCCACAAATAGGTCTAGCTCTCTCCATATTCCTGGACCTCTGTTATATACTTACATATGCTCTGTAGCTGAAACAAATTCAACTGGATATGGAAACATTACGCGAAGATAAATCTAAACTGGAGGTCAGTTATAAATGTCTTAATGCATCTAGTACATATGGCACACTTATTAGTTATTGAGTTAGAAATATGTGTATAGATGAATTGAAAAGCTGATGCCTAATTGAGGTCATTGTCTTGGCAAAGTGGCTACTTGATAGCAATTTCCCATGTTGAGATCTGATTCGGATGGCATTGGTATCTATTGTTCTTTCTTGTCCACCATGTTCCCCATGAACAAGAGCTAGCAATCGTCTGAAGATCTAACCCAATCCAACGAGCAGGACAAAGCGAAATCTTTTAGAAAGAACACATTCTTCCTATCTTGGTAGATCGAAGCCAAGCCATCCATTTAAACCTAAATCTGCGAAAAATTCGTAGTCTCTCGAGTATAACACATTCATAGTCTCGATTACTTTTATATTGAATATTGAATAGAAGAATGACCCCGATTAATTACCACTTTGCACTCTTTGTTTGCACATAATCTCCTATCTTGGATACAACAAAATCACGCAGTTGACCAATAGGAGAGAGGGAGGGGAGAGGGGATATGGGTGTATACAGTCGAGGGCGAGGCTGGAAGGAGGAATGGGAGGCGGCTGCATGGAGTTCGCCGTCGCCATGGGCGAGCCGCATGAGGCGCGCGGCAGCAGCTGCGCTTCCACAGCCTGCGCACAACCGTCTTGTGTACGCCGGACCGCGACGAGAGGACCCAACATCTCTCTCATCTCTCTACCTCTCCGGACTCCCACGGCAACTCCACGAGGAGGTGGGGCGCGGTGAAGCCTTCCTCTCTGCACCGCCGCCGCTGGTGCTGCTCTGCGGCATGGCATCACCTCGCCGGAGATGGCGGGTGCGAAGAGCCATCGATGCCGCCGCGGAGGAGGAGCCAGATCCCGAGGCGGTGCGCGTACCACCTCCTTGCCGAACCCCACCATGCGGAGCTCGGCCGTCACCTCCTCCCGCTCCTCTTGGTCTTCTTCGCACGCTCGCTGCGCTCGGCGCCCTCGGCGTCGAGCCAGCGCCTCCCTTCTCTTCTTCGGTACCAAATCTCGCACGCGTTGTACAGCGCTGGATCAAGGAATAGACAGATCGGTCGGATCACCGCCGCAAACCACAGCGAAGAAATAAATGCCTGATCGGAAACCCAAAGCCAAGATCAGATCGGACCTCACCTTGGGGCGGAGGGCCACCGCGCCGAGCGGCGTCTTGGTGGTGTGGCGATCGGTGCAGGCCTTGGGCTCGCCAAGGCCGTGCGATCGTCCGGATCAGGCGACCGCTCCCCGCAATGATCGGCGAGAAAACCAGAGATTTAGACCCGCAACCACCATTCCAGCGACAGATCGAGCACAAAAACCCACGGATCGGAGCTCACCTTCTCGACCGAGAATCCATCTCCGTCGCCAAGATCGACGGATCTAACAAAGCACGGATCGGGGGAGGAGGTGGGGCGGAGCGAGGAGTGGGGAGGAGGAGGAGGCGCGGTGGCGCGGGGTGGGAGGAGTAGGCGAGGCGGAGCGGCGGAGGAGGAGGGGAGGAGGTGGCGCGGGCGGAGGAGGAGGAGGAGGCGGCGCGAAGAACGGGGAGGAGCGTGTCGCGGGAGAAGGGCGGAGCGGCGGATGAGGGAGGGGAGGAGGCGGCGCGGAGAACAGGGGAGCGGCGGGAGCGGAGGCGCGGTGGAGGCGGAGATGGGGGAGGATGGGGGGTGGCACGGTGGAGGATGGGGGAGGCGGAGGGAGGGGAGGCGCGGGGAGGATGGGGAGGTGGAGGAGGAGGCGTGGGGAGGATGGGAGGCGCGCGGGAGGCGAGGCGCGCGAGGAGGCTCGGGAGGCGGATCGCGGGCGGGCGTTGAAGCCTCGCGTTGAAGCCTACGTTCCATCCAGGCCGCACGATTGGGTTGAAGCCAGGGAGAGTTTTTTTTAGCCCTTGATTTTAATGAAGACAATTTGCTGGGTGCATTTTTGTGGGTGCACGAAGGTTGGTGCTCTCAGCGGGGGACGTATTCTTGGGTGGACTGAGTGTAATTTCAATTGGTCAATTATAGTAGAGATATTCACAAAGATTAATAGTAATCTCATTATTGAGACAAAGGAAGTTCTAGGGTGACAAGGTACATGGCAATCAATGTCAAATGAGGGCATAACAAAGTTGGAATAACTAATTCCTAAAGACTTGAACTAGTGACTTTATGTAAATAGCAATGCACATAATTTTAAAATATTTTAAAAACATTTCAAAAGCATAGGTTCAAGATGATCAAAGGAGACTTGCCTTCTTGCAGGGTTTCTGGGTCTTCTTGCTGCTGTGAAGAGGGATCGTCGACAACGTTGGAATCTACGCGAGAAAAGACGAGGCAAACAAAGCAAATAAATACAAATCAAATCAAATAAACTCAAAAACTCAATTAGAGGCCATATTTGGATAGGTTACGATTTTAGATGAATTTAGGAGAAAGAATCAACGGATTCGGAGTTCACACGAGGGAGAACGAATATCTGGACGATTGGTTGGAAAAAGAAATTACTGAGACAATATTTGGACCAAGAAAGATTGAATAGATTTTATGGAGACTTGACAAGATTTGAATTTGAATTTTGAAAGTGCACAGGAAATTTGGAATGGAATTGAGGCTTTGAAATTGAACTAGGTATTTGGAATTTGAAATTTAAATATTTGAAATATCAAATAGTTTCAAATATTTGAAAGGGTGGAAGAAATGGATAGTTTGGAATTTTTGATGAATTTAGAAATTTGAATGGGCTCAAACGGAGTTAAAACGAAGGAGAACGGGCTTCGGGAAGTTTGAAAAGGGAGAAAAATGGAAAAATGAGAATTTCTGGATTTATTTTTCTAAAGGAAAAATGGGTTTATGACATCAGCCTTACGTCAGCCCTGGAATTTTCAATTTCGGCCGATTTATTTTCTCTCTGGAAAATGAGGAGAGGGGCTGACATGTGGGCCCATGGTCCATGGACCAGGTCCACTAAGAGGGGGAGGCGCTGAGGTGGTGGGGTGGTGGCGTGGCGGCCGACGGGGCAAGGAGGTGCCGAGGTGGCGTCCACCGAGCTGCCACCCGGGCTGCCACGTGGGCCGGGCAAGCTGACGTGGCCGCTGGCCGGTGGTGGCGCACGGGCATGGCAGGCTCGCCGGCGCTCCGGCGGGCGGCGGCCAGCGGCGAGGGCGGTAATGGGAGGAGGGGGCAACGGGGAGTGCGGTGGTGGGGGCGGAGGTTACCGAGGGCGGCCGGAAGATGGTCGGCGACGAGGGAAGGCGGCAGCGGCTCGGGGGCTCCGGCGGCGAGGTGGTTCCGGCGGCGGAGGGGCTCGGCCGTAAGGTCTCCGAGGTGCGCGAGGGGGCGGCGAAGGCGGTGGTGGAGACGGCGAGGCTAGGCGAGGCCCGAGACGGCGGCGATTCCTCGCCGAAGTTCTAGACGGCGGCGGAGGCGGACGCGCACGCTGCGGGGGAGCTCCGGCGCACTGGAAAGGACGGGGAGTGGAGGGGGAGGTGGTGCAGAGGACGGGGCTGCTCGGGGGCCTTTTTATAGGGGCGGAGGGGAGCGGGGGCCCGGGTGATTCCTCGCCGGAGATCCCGGTGGCCGGCGGCGATTGCGGGGAGAAAAAGGAAACCGCGGCGCGAAGGAAGGAATCGGGAGGAGAAGAAGGAAAGGGCGCGGAATGGCGGGTCGGGTCGGGAGAAGAGAGGGGAGAAAGGAAGGGATTCGCCACCGAGGAGGCGGCGCAAATGGCGGCTGCCGAAGAAGGAAGGAGGCGGCCGGAGGTGGGAGACGGCCCCGACAGGCGGGCCCGGGCGGCCAGAGAAAGCGGGCGGGGCGCGGGGCGGCTGACGGCGGGGATTGAGGCCACGTGGAGGCGCGTGGATCGGACGGTCGAGAGGGAGCGAGGGCGGACGGAGGCTGACAGGCCGGCCCGCTTGGCGGTGGGAGAGAGGAGCGAGCGGCCGGGATGGGCCGGGCGAGGCTGCGTGGAGAGAATCGGGCCCGACCACGTGTCGGCCTGAGAGGGAGGCGGGGTGGAGCGCGGCGGCGACGTGGGCGGATCTGGGCCGTCCACGCGTCGACCGCGGGGAGGAGGCTGGGTTTTTATTTTTGATTTTAAATTTCAGATTTTCAGAAAGGCCCAGAAAATTCAATAAAGCTCAGAAAAATATGAAATAAATTCCAAAAATTCCAGGAAAATTCATGAAGCTCCTGGTGACATTTTGGATTTAATAAAATTATTTCAACTACTGTTGATATTAAATTTTCATACTTGAAATACTTTTATTTTCAAAAATACATTTTAAACTCCGGAAAATCCAGAAACCAAATAAAAGCCAAATAACTCCAAATAATTAATTTGAATTAGGATTTTATAGAAATTCAAAATATCTTTTATTTAATAATAATTTTAGGTTTTTCTTGAAATACTTTTCAAATCAAGCTTTTCAAAAACAGAAATTCAGGGCAAATCCAAATAAAACTCAAATACTTTAAAATAATTAATTTGAAATTAAATTTTTCCAGAAAGCAAATTTTGGGATGTTACAAATCTACCCCCTTAGAAAGAATCTCGACCAGAGATTGGATGACTAGGAACAAGAAAGGAGAGGAAAACGCAACTCTTGATTTTTTTGTGCTCTCAAGCTGCCTCTTTCTTTGAACCAAATTGGAACTTACCAAGCATGACTGCTGCACCTGGGGCACCTTTTGTGGTGATGTGGTTAACTCGTCCTCTTCCTTGTGATTGCGAAGTTCTTGGAGCTTTTCCTGTAGTTGGAGATACTCCCCGTCCTTGTCCTACAACTGGAGTTCGCGCTGGTGTATTTCCCAAATTGAAAGGAATTGGGGTGTTAATCTGAGGCTTCTGTGGGCAATTGCTTGCATAATGCCCCATCTCGTGACATCGAAAACATTGCACTCCAAAGACTGAGGTGTTGCTTTTCTGAGGTCGGACTCCGGTAAAGATGTAGGGTTCTTGTATCTCTGAACGGGGCACAGATCCTGGAGTTCTTGGTGCATTTGTTGCTGCTGGAGCTTTGTTGAACTGGGGTGGATTCATTCGGGGTCTTGAACTGCTTGCATTATACTGTGTCTGAAAAGCCATCTTTCTCTTACGAGAGTCTTGTAATTGATATTGAGCATCTTCCTGGACAAGGGCCTTGTTTACCATATGCTGAAATGTTGGGTAGTCATTAGACACCAGCTGCACCTTGAGGTTGGGATCAAGTCCCTGCATAAACCTCCAGATCTTTGTTGACTCCAATGCAACATCTTCTGGTGCGTACCTGGATAGTTGGGTGAACTGGTTCAGGTATTCCGAGACGCTGAGGTTTCCTTGCTGCAGTTGATAGAATTCCCTCTTCTTCATTTCCATTACTCCCGTAGGAATATGCGCAGTGCGGAAAGCCTCAACAAACTCATCCCAAGTGATGGTTTGTGCATTCTGATGAGCGGCGCGGTAATTCTCCCACCAATTAGCAGCAATTCCCTTAAGTTGGTGGGCAGCATACAACACCTTCTCGTGGTCATTGCATTGAGCTAAGTTCAACTTCCTTTCCACATCCTTGATCCAATCGTCTGCTTCCAACGGATCCACCGAACCGGCAAAAGTGGGAGGTTGGGTCCTCATGAACTCTCCTAGCTTGGACTGCGGTGCTTGGGTGGGTGCCTGAGGGGCTTGTTGCACCTGGTTCTGAGCAAGAGCTTGAAGAAGCTGCAGCTGCATAGCCATCATTTGCTCCAAGTTGGGGGCCTGAGCAGGAGGTGGTGGAATGTTGTCCTCCGGCTGGTTGTTGGCGTCACGTGCCGCGTGGTTGCTCCTCGTGTTCACCATCCGAGCGGTTTAGGTTAGCGAGAAGGTAAGAGGAAATAGCAAAGGTAAGAGATTAGGGAACTAAACCACATCCCAAGCCAACACACAAGAAAGAACTAGCCACCACTTAGAAACTTTTATTAAAATCAAGATAACTCCAAGGATGGCTGTACCACAAGTGCGCATAGGCACAGTGCAGTCCATCTAGCACACCAAAACATAACAATAAGCGTTCTAAGGACGCGGACATTTTATTTGGGTACTACGGACTCAAAAGACTACTAATCCTCTCCAAAGACGCGCTCCTCAGGGTCTTCTTCCGGGTCCTCTTCTGGATCCTCCTCCGGGTCTTCCTGGCGTTCTCTCACGTGGTGACGTGAACAGTCACACTCGGCCGAGACACGGTTACGACTGGAGGCAGTTGACCGAGAACGGGAAGGAGAAGGCTTGCGCTTCTTGAGAGTAATGACAGGTGGCGGACTGGGGCGTCGCACCTTCTTGCGTGCTGTCATCCTGATGCGAAGTCCCGAGAGTCGAGCTGGTGCCGGGTTGTTGGGGATGACGGCTGGTACTGGAGAAGACGGCGTGTAGTCAACTACGGGTGAAGACGGCGTGTAGTTAGCTGCGGCCCTGAGACGTCCCAGCTCAAACTCAGCTGCCTGGCTCTGGAGAAGCTGTGCGCGAAGTGTGTCCGAATGCTGGTAGCTGGAGGTGAGAAGCATCCGAAGTTGTCCAATCTCCTCCTGAGCTCTAGCATAAGTGATCGCCATTGCTCAGGTGAGCTGCACTGATGTGACGATCGAGGATCGTCATTTGGAATATCAAAGGGATCCGATACCTCTGTCCTTGGCGAGGGTTGATGAAGAAGCAAAAGGGGGACTGATGTACAGCATCTTTGTGCAGGTGGCACAACTCGTCAATGGCGAGGCGTGCTGCGTCCTGGACAGCGTCGAAACAGCGGGACCGAGGGTACTTGATGGGGTAGGTGTGGGACTTGAATTCCTCTTCCCGTGCATACAGGAATACCTCCATCGTCCAAGAGTCTCGATCCAGGATCCGCGTCTTCCGACCCCTGAAGATGGGCGGCTGACGGTACTCGGACTTGCATCGGTTTAGGAGAAGGCTAGCGAATGCTCCAGCATCCTCTCCATGTGAGTAGTAGTCCCACGGGGCAGCGGAGGATGAACCAGCCATCTACAAAGTTGAGTGAAAGAAAAGATTAGTAAAAGTTTTAACAAATGGAGTTGGAGACAAGAACGAGATTCTAAGTAGGAGGAGAGTAGAAGCAAAGAAGCTTACACATTTTTAATATACTCTTTTTATAAATATAAGTCCTTATGGTTTGCCATTCCTAATCTAGGTCACGTCCTACAGTCAAATTGGCTCTGATACCACCTCTGTCGGGACCCCGGATTTCCGAACCCGGACCCTCTGTGTATTACTGCACTAGTCCCAGATCAAAGCTAGTGCACACAGCTAAATGAAATGAATACATAACCAAGAACGCTTTATTACAATATTAAAGAGTACGGACCGAGAGGTCTCATTATTACAATTGAGGTTTCAAGACCTCACACACACGAAACACTGGCGAAGCAATGGATAAACTTCGGTGAAGACCCATCAATACGCCACGGGCAATTGGTGGGAAGCGCGACCTAGAACTCTGGAATCCTTCGTCGTATCCGTCGGAAGTAGTCGTGATGCCTGCTGAGCTTCGTATTCTTCTGAGATTTATTTTTGAGAGCAACGCGTGAGTACATAAAGTACTCCGCAAGTCTTGGGAAAAATGCATAGATGCAAGGCTTGACAAAGGAAGGCTATATGGTTCTTTTGCACAAAGCAATATTTTAAATTCAATTACTACTAATTATTTTCGAAGGCAACCATTTAATAAAGTAAATGATTTTAACAGAACTAACAATTATTCTCTAGTGAAGGTTCTATCCACCAACACTAGCTTAATCTTTTCCAACTGAACCAGTTAATATTGCGGGTTACATCCACCCTCTCTGGCTCCAACCGCCAGGATTCCCTTCCGAGAGTTCCCTCCACTCTCGGAATACAAAACTTTAATTTTGAAACCAAAACCAAAAGCTACCATGTGAATGCATTCCTTGCCCGCCCTTGACCGTGGGCACGGCTATTCGAATAGTTTTACACTCTGCAGAGGTTGTACAACTTTACCCACAAGAGATAATTTATCCTAAAAGTCAACACGCTTCCTTTGGCATGAGACCCGGATAAAGTATCACAAAGCCTTTACCTTACTCTAATCTAGCTAGATACCACCACGAGGTTTCACCGCAGTAGGCTACTGCCGCCCGAACCAAGCCCTCTTGCGCCATATGAGTCTGAAGAAATCCTGTCCCTCACTTGTGAATAACCAGTCCATCCACGGCACCCACTTTCCACTGGTGGCACCTAAACTAGACTATCGTAAGTTAGTCAGTTAGGTCGTACCCATATAGACTTGTGGTTGTACGGTTAATGCTCAGTTTGGACAAACACAAGCGTCGGTCCTTAATTGACTAGGGTGGAACATACACTTACAAGTTCTCGTGCTTACTGCACCAACCCAAACAACCATCCACCCTAATCTAAACCAACTTTCACATTTTTATTTTATTTTAAAATCATAGTGACAACTCCAATTGCCACTTCACTTTCAAACACAAGGATTCAATAATACATCATAATTTCCCATTTTCAAGATTTTCCAAAGTTATTAGATAGCAAGACTAAGCATTAACCTACCATTCTAATATTCACAAAGATTAATAGTAATCTCATTATTGAGACAAAGGAAGTTCTAGGGTGACAAGGTACATGGCAATCAATGTCAAATGAGGGCATAACAAAGTTGGAATAACTAATTCCTAAAGACTTGAACTAGTGACTTTATGTAAATAGCAATGCACATAATTTTAAAATATTTTAAAAACATTTCAAAAGCATAGGTTCAAGATGATCAAAGGAGACTTGCCTTCTTGCAGGTTTTCGGTCTTCTTCTTTCTTTGTGAAGAGGATAAATCGACAACGTTGGAATCTACGCGAGAAAAGACGAGGCAAACAAAGCAAATAAATACAAATCAAATCAAATAAACTCAAAAACTCAATTAGAGGCCATATTTGGATAGGTTACGATTTTAGATGAATTTAGGAGAAAGAATCAACGGATTCGGAGTTCACACGAGGGAGAACGAATATCTGGACGATTGGTTGGAAAAAGAAATTACTGAGACAATATTTGGACCAAGAAAGATTGAATAGATTTTATGGAGACTTGACAAGATTTGAATTTGAATTTTGAAAGTGCACAGAAATTTGGAATGGAATTGAGGCTTTGAAATTGAACTAGGTATTTGGAATTTGAAATTTAAATATTTGAAATATCAAATAGTTTCAAATATTTGAAAGGGTGGAAGAAATGGATAGTTTGGAATTTTTGATGAATTTAGAAATTTGAATGGGCTCAAACGGAGTTAAAGCGAAGGAGAACGGGCTTGGGAAGTTTGAAAAGGAGAAAATGGAAAAATGAGAATTTCGGATTTATTTTTCTAAAGGAAAAATGGGTTTATGACATCAGCCTTACGTCAGCCCTGGAATTTTCAATTTCGCCGATTTATTTTCTCTCGGAAAATGAGGAGAGGGGTCGACATGTGGGCCCATGGTCCATGGACCAGTCCACTAAGAGGAGGCGAGGTGGTGGGGTGGTGGCGTGGCGGCCGCGGGGCAAGGAGGTGCCGAGGTGGCGTCCACCGAGCGCCACCGGGCTGCCACGTGGGCGGCAGCCGACGTGGCGGCCGGCCGTGGTGGCGCACGGGCATGGCGAGCTCGCCGCGCGCTCCGGCGGCGCGCCGCAGCGAGCGGTAATGGGAGGAGGGGCAACGGGAGTGCGGTGGTGGGGCGGAGGTTACCGAGGCGGCGGAAGATGGTCGGCGGCGAGGAAGGCGGCAGCGCTCGGGGCTCCGGCGGCGAGGTGGTTCCGCGGCGGAGGGCTCGGCCGTAAGGTCTCGAGTGCGCGGGGCGGCGGTGGTGGAGACGGCGAGGCTAGGCGAGGCCCGAGGCGGCGCGATTCCTCGCCGAGTTCTAGACGGCGGCGAGGCGACGCGCACGACGCGGGGAGCTCCGCGCCTTTGGAAAGGACGGGAGTGGAGGGGGAGGTGGTGCAGAGGACGGGCTGCTCGGGGCCTTTTATAGGGGCGAGGGGAGCGGGGCCCGGTGATTCCTCGCCGAGATCCGGTGGCGCGCGATGCGGGAGAAAGGAAACCGCGCGCGAAGGAAGGGAATCGGGAGGAGAAGAAGGAAAGGCGCGGAATGGCGGGGTCGGGTCGGGAGAAGAGAGGGGAGAAAGGAAGGATTCGGCCACCGAGGAGGCGGCGCAAATGCGGCTGCGAAGAAGGAAGGAGGCGGCCGGAGGGGAGACGGCCCGACAAAGGGCCCGGCGGCGAGAAAGCGGGCGGGCGCGGGCGGCCGACGGCGGGATTGAGGCCACGTGGAGGCGCGTGGATCGGACGGTCGAGAGGGAGCGAGGGCGGACGGAGGCTGACAGGTCGGCCCGCTTGGCGGTGGGAGAGAGGAGCGAGCGGCCGGGATGGGCCGGGCGAGGCTGCGTGGAGAGAATCGGGCCCGACCACGTGTCGACCGCGGGGAGGAGGCTGGGTTTTTATTTTTGATTTTAAATTTCAGATTTTCAGAAAGGCCCAGAAAATTCAATAAAGCTCAGAAAAATATGAAATAAATTCCAAAAATTCCAGGAAAATTCACAGAAGCTCCTGGTGACATTTTGGATTTAATAAAATTATTTCCAACTACTGTTGATATTAAATTTTCATACTTGAAATACTTTTTATTTTCAAAAATACATTTTTAAACTCCAGAAAATCCAGGAAACCAAATAAAAGCCAAATAACTCCAAATAATTAATTTGAATTAGGATTTTTATAGAAATTCAAAATATCTTTTTATTTAATAATAATTTTAGGTTTTTCTTGAAATACTTTTCAAATCAAGCTTTTCAAAAACAGAAATTCAGGGCAAATCCAAATAAAACTCAAATACTTTAAAATAATTAATTTGAAATTAAATTTTTCCAGAAAGCAAATTTTGGGATGTTACAACCAACCACATACCCCTTGTGCTGGCAATCAACATTGTGTCACCAAACAAAATGCATGCCAGCAAGCACCCACCACCTTACCATTTGCCTAAGTCTAAACCAAGTTTTCATATTTTGTTGGAAAACATTTCATAATCATTCTTGACTCACCAAAGTGAGGCGGGGTGGAGCGCGGCGGCGACGTGGGCGGATCTGGGCCGTCCACGCGTCGACCGCGGGGAGGAGGCTGGGTTTTTATTTTTGATTTTAAATTTCAGATTTTCAGAAAGGCCCAGAAAATTCAATAAAGCTCAGAAAAATATGAAATAAATTCCAAAAATTCCAGGAAAATTCACAGAAGCTCCTGGTGACATTTTGGATTTAATAAAATTATTTCCAACTACTGTTGACATTAAATTTTCATACTTGAAATACTTTTTATTTTCAAAAATACATTTTTAAACTCCAGAAAATCCAGGAAACCAAATAAAAGCCAAATAACTCCAAATAATTAATTTGAATTAGGATTTTTATAGAAATTCAAAATATCTTTTTATTTAATAATAATTTTAGGTTTTTCTTGAAATACTTTTCAAATCAAGCTTTTCAAAAACAGAAATTCAGGGCAAATCCAAATAAAACTCAAATACTTTAAAATAATTAATTTGAAATTAAATTTTTCCAGAAAGCAAATTTTGGGATGTTACAACCAACCACATACCCCTTGTGCCTGGCAATCAACATTGTGTCACCAAACAAAATGCATGCCAGCAAGCACCCACCACCTTACCATTTGCCTAAGTCTAAACCAAGTTTTCATATTTTGTTGGAAAACATTTCATAATCATTCTTGACTCACCAAAGTCAAGAGTACATTCGAAAACTTTATCATTTTATGTGAAACAATTCTTCCCACCCGAATTATTCTAAGCATGGCTAAGCAATTCCATAAAATTCCCAGTTAATACTAATGTACTAACTAGGTTTTCATCTACGGTGACAAGGCATAGGAAGTTCAATGTCAAATTTGGCCAAAACAAAGGAATTGGGTATAACTAGAATTTAAATCGAATTTAAATTAGATTGAATAAAATTACGCATGCATAATAATTTTGAAAACAACATAAATAATTTAAATTAGTGGGAGCAACATGATCAAAGGTGTAACTTGCCTTGCTCAAAGACTTGATGCTACAAATCGTCGAAATCGAACTCTCCGGATTCGTCGTAGTCCACACGCGAAGAACCAAACAAAATAAACTCAAATAAAATCTAAAAATTATAAAATATATACTGGGAGATAGATAATGATCTTAGATGAATTTAGGAGAAAGAATCAACGGATTCGGAGTTTGTATGAGGGAGAACGAATATCTGGAGGTTTTGGACATCACATGAAATGATAACGACATCTGAGAATTACTTTTTGAACAGTATGGTGTCAGTAGGCTATGAGGTGGCTAGCGAATGGGCAAAATGGAATCCTGGCGATGAAATGAAGGTGGTGATATGGATACGGCGACGAGGAACGGAGACAATACCATCGACGTTTGAACGACAACGGTAGAGAGATAGGAAAAACTTAATATCTTAGTGCTCGGTGAAGCGAATCTAAAACCATTTGAAATGTAGCTAAATGGGATGGTTTGGCATGATATGACGTGAACGGATTGGGGAAAACACCAACGGATAGATGGGGACACGAGATGTCATTGGCGGCCATGGCGAGGTGTCGGAGGCGAAAATTTGTGGAGGCTTTTTGGGGAAAAGGAAAGAAGCATGGCGTATAACGTGTCGAGGCAAGTCTAAGAAAAATTTCGGCATGGGCTAAGGCTTACCGGAGGAGACGAATCGACGTCGGGAGTCACAAACAGCCATTTTCGCGGAAAACTCAATTCCTGACAATTGGCTCAAAGAAAAATTAAACAAAATGGTAGAAAAATTTCTTAGAGACTAGGACACAATATGACGTGAACAAAAATCAAAGCGCTCACCGAAAAAGTGGGTACGCGCTAAGGTACAGTTTTAGTGTCTGGGCCTGACAGGGTCGACGAGGACTCGGGGAATCTTTAGGCGATGACGATGGAAGCACGATGTAGAACGCGTCGAAGCAAACTCAACGATGCAAACGGCTCGGCCAAAGGACATCGGATGGTGGCGGAACATGGTGGAGAAGAAATTTTGCGACCGTTGGGTTGACATCGGCGTTCCGGGCAAACGGACAGGAGTTAGCAGGTGTGGTTTGTGGCGAAATGAAGAGGAGAATGTGGGGAACACAATGCTCACCTCGGTTATGGTGGAACATGTACGGTCGGCTAGCAGCGAGGAAGGAAACGACGGCGCGGTTTGGCCACGGTGGTCCGGTGAAGCTCCGGCGAAGGTGAGGGAAGCACCGCGTAGAACGCGTGAATACGAAGCCAGTAGTATGGTCAAAAGTGGCGGAACTCCACTGTAGAAGATGCAAAAGGCTGAGGAACAACGCTCGGTTGACAAAAGAAAAATGACGATTGCAGGGAGAAGGAAGAGAGAGGAGACCTGAGATTTTTGGGGGTTACTAAGGGTGAGGAGAGGCACCCGGTGCTCCCTTTTATAGGGGCGGATATGGACGGGAGAGGGAGATCGAACGATGATGTCTTTTAGAGCAACGGTTTCATTTTCGTGTAAATGAGCATAAAGGTGGAGGGAAACGGTTGGGAATGGAGGAGTCATGAAGAGAGCAAGTGATGCACTTGATTTCATGAAAAATGGTGGAGAAATTCAAGACGAATGAAAGTTTGAAAGTTGCGTTCATGGCGACGCCATTGCTCTGGACAAGAAACGCACGCTCTGGAGAAGATGAATAGGAGGAGAAAGAAAACTGGAATTAAAATAATATATTTTTCTCCCAAAAAATAATAAAATAAAATAAATTCGAAAAAAATTCAAGAAAATTATACAAATATCCTTGGAACCCGAAAATATCAAATAAAATAATTGCGGATTTAATTGAGGTATATTTTAACCATTTAAAACATTTTTACTTTCTAAACTTTAATTTAATCCAAATAAATTCAAAAACTCCAAAAATTTGAAAAGAGGATAGAAATGGATATATTGGAATTTTATATGAATTTAGAAATTTGAAAGGGCTTAATCGAAATTAAAATGAAGAAATACGGGCATTTGGAAGTTCGAAAAGAGAGAAAAGAATAAATCGATTTTCTGGAATTATTTTTGAACTGAAAAATCAGATTATGATGTCATCAAGGGAACTGATTTTTAGAGAAATTATTTTTCTATGGGAAAAGGGATTTATACGTCAGAGTGACGTCAGCAAAGATTTTGATTTTCTGGCCGAATTATGTTTCAACAGAACAAGGGTTTTATTCACTGACAGGTGGGACCGGGAAATGGTGGGCTGGGTTCATGGACAACGGTGGAGGATGAGGTAGCACACTTGGCTGGAGTGGCGCTTGCGTGGCTTTCGGCTGCTGAGGTGGCACACGGGGACTGACGGCATTGGCGGATGGCGATGCTGCTGGGGTCGGCGAGGGTGCGCGAGAGAGAGGAGGACACGGGGAGTTAAGTGCACCTTGGCACGACACTCGGGAATGCTCGGTGGTGGCCGGCGACAAGGATGCAGGGGCGGCGGAGTGAGGGCATTGGCGGTGGGGCTCTTTGGCGGTGGATTCGCTCGGCGAAGGGGCGGGGGACGCACGCATGGGCTTGGTGAAGGTGGAGGCGATGAACGGCCTTCGATTACACCGAAGTTAAGGTCGGTGCAAAAGCGAGTAAAAAAGGAGGTAAGCGGGGTTTAAAGTGGGGAAATGGTGGAGGTTGAATGCGGGAGTGATTAGGCTTTCAATTGTAGCAAATGCTTGGGCTAACGAGAAGAAACGACCAAATTTAAGGGCTCGGGTGGGGCATCAATGGAGGCGGTGGATGGTTGAAGAAGACAAGGAGAAAGAAGAAGCTGACAGGCGGGGTTGGGCTGTCGACGAGAGAGAAGAGAGAGGAGGAAGGAGCGGATGGTCGGATCAATGCCACGAGGCAAAAGAGAAATTAGGGCCATTGGATTACATCGAAGGGGTAAGTGAAGGCGGGTGGCTGAGATTAAACCGGGCGAGGATGGATTGAATCAGGGAGCGACACGTGTTGGCTGAGGAGAGAGGTTGAGGATTAAATTTGATTTAGATTTTTAGAAATATTAGGAAGGTTTAAAAATACTTAGAAAAAATATTTTCAACTTAAAGTTAGTCTTTTAATTTTTACAAAAATACTTTTTAGCTTTGAAATTGATTTTTCAAATTCAGCAAAGCACAAAAAAACCAAATAAAAGCCAATTGCTTTAAAATAATTAATTTGAACTAGGATTTTATAGACATTCAAAATACTCTTTATTTAATAATATTTTTAAGTTTTTAGTTAAATTACTTTTAAGAAAAGCCTTTTGAAAAAACAGGCGAATAAAATCTCCAAAATTCAGGCAACCAAAGAACACTTGATTTTATTTTAAATTAAATTAATTTTTAATTAATTTTTTTACTAAAAATTTTGAAAGAAATAGCTGGGCTGTTACACTCCTCCTCCTCGGGCTAGCTGGGTTGGGCTCATTGAGTGCTGCCAGACATTTTGGTTGTGCCACCCTAGGCATGACCGGCCCCTTGTTCCTCTCGTCGACGTGCTTCCTGCTATGCTCGTCCAACAACGCTCACAAAGTATCAAATTTTCTCTGCTGGTTCTGCATAGCAAACCTCCTGAATAGCTTCATCAATAGTTGTTTTGGGAACTGCTTGAAAAAGTTCACCCCTATGTGCTGAATACACCATCTGTTCCTCATATCCGGCTAAGGGAAGGGCTCCTTGGGGTCTTCCTAAAGTTTTCTTATGGGCTTCACAATGCCAGCGTAGTAATCATGGATTACGCACACCAGGACGAGCGCCGACAACTCCAACCCTCACATGTCTAAGGAACCACAACCAGCTTTTATAATTCTCACTTTCCACGAATGCGATGGCCAGTGGCAATATTTGATTGTTGCCATCAATGCCTATGGCCGTCAAGATCTAGCCCTTGTATTTACTGGTCAAAAATGTTCCATCAACTGAGAACATGGGTAACATGTGCCTAAATGCCTCGATGCACACACACCAAATGCTAAGAAAGCCCTCTACAACATCGCATAACCTAGCGGCCTTGTAGAAGGCCTATCCTTCACAGTGACATACGTGCCTGGGTTCCTGTCCTACAACACCTTAAGCGTATGAGAAAGATTGTCGTACACCACCTCGAAAGACCCGAACCATTTTTCCAACGCCTTCTGTTTCGCACACCACGCCTACGCATAGCTAATCTTGTACTTGAATCTCTTCTCGTTAGCTACCACGATGTGTGTGGCCTCCATGTTTGTCTTCTCCACTATTTCTCCATACATCAGATTGGCTATAAAGGCGGATGTTAGATTATGATGCCTCACCGAAACACTACTTAATGCAAGATTGTGGCTCCACCTTCGACACAATCCAATGAGTCTCATACTTGGGTCCACACATATGCACCCTCCAAGGACAACTGGCCTGCTCGCACTTCACGGTGTACTACTCCTTGCTAGATTTCACAACCCAAAAGTCCGCTGCATAGAAAGGGCCCACAGCTTGATGGCATCCTGCAGCGATGCCTTATCAGCAAACATTGAATGTAACCGAACCTCTGTCTCATGATAGTCCCACGGTGATTCGTGCTTGTCATGTGCGAAACACCCTCAGCATCAAACTATTTCCATTCCTACGGGACAGGAGCTTGATCCTCATCCGAACTGTACTCGTCATCCTCCTGTACAGCTTCCTCTTCAGCCCGTGCCATTTGGTCATCGCACTCCATCTGATGCTCCCCTTCATCGGCTTGTCCTGTTCCCTCACCATGGCATGACTATTCTCCCTCTCCTCCCTGTACCGCATCGGCCTCGTCACTAGCATATTCCTTCTCTTCGCCAACATGCGGGCTGCCCGAGCTACTCGCATATCCTAGACGATGGTCATACGCACAACCTTACACAACTTCTAATGGGCATGGTTGCACAAGAATCACACACTTGTACCCACAGCGCTAGCACCCTTGCACAAACCCCTTCCACGCAACAGTACGCATCAATGTTCTCAACTCCCATCTGATGTCCATGGGAGACCAGCTCCAAAGCCCTTGTATGACAAGCTGGACACCTCGGGGTCCAACAAAAAACTGTAGGTAAGCCAATGCATCAAATATGAGATTCGAGCATTCTCGCCGTCCGGGTGTACTAGAGTGGCTTGTGCAAAACCACTCAAATCCACACCATTCAGACCTTCACAAATGGTTCCAACACTATAATGCACTCTCAATGTAGGGGCTATCGGCATTGCCGATGTCTTCCTACATATATGTTTCAATTTTGGAACATGTCAAATCACATCGCACCATATGAAAGCACTGATGTACTGTAATTCACATTTCACTGATCATTCGCCTGTCGTAACCAACTACACTAACCTCATAGTATTAACTTCCTATCGGCAGCCCGCACACTGACGCCACACTTTTCTCGCTACTCGAGCTATCCCCTACAGCAAATTATTCCTACTGGTTTCGACAATTTACATACCATATCAATTTAAATGCCTATATACCAGTTACAATGGTACACATGTTTTTCCAACATACTAACGGCATTACATTCATTTGTACTTGATTAGAAATATTACGTATTATTATTTTTTACAAAGCAAATTATGAAATTCTTACAAAAATATTGTCGGAATTTTGTAATACCTATAGATTTCTACGGACGATTAATTTGTACGTAACATTGACTGAATTTTCTACAACTACAATTTTGTACGCATGCCAATTTGTTAAAGATGCTAATTTTGTACAACTATATTCACTAAATTATATACAACTACAGGCTACTACGTCTTCTAATTTTCTAAAACTACATTAACTAAATTTTCTATACCAAAGTTGAACTATTTTTTTCTACATCTACAGTTTTCTACTCAAACTAACACTAAATAAAATATGTACTGCATATACAAACTTTAAAATACAAGGAAAACATTTACCTCACAACGGTTGCTTCTTCCTCTCCTCCCTCTCCTCCTTCCTCTCCTCTCCTCCCCTCCTCCCTCTCCTTTTCTTTCCTCTCCTTCTCCTCTTCTCCGTCATCTCCTTTTTTTCTCTTTTGCCCTCTATCACTTCTGTTCACCGTGCAGTCGAGCAGCCTCGAGCGCGTGGGCCTTTCATCTACGCTTCCAGTCGCCGAAGGGTTGGGCGACTAGAAGCACAGTCGCCTAACTGTTAGGCGATAGGAATTTCAGTCGCCTGACCGTTCGGCGACTGCAATAATTCACCCAATGGCCAGTGGATTGCTTGTGTGTCACACGGCTGTTGGACGATAGGCTCCAGTCGCTCGATAGTTAGGCGACTAGAATCTATTTCTTAAAAAAAATTGACAGGGTATATTTCGAATAAAAAATAGATTATTCATAAAAAATTCAAACTTTAGGCACCTAGGTTGGGGTAGAGGAGTAGCAAATAAAATTTGATGCCTGCTTGAGGATATGGTTGGTTCCATTTGGAGCAAGATTATTTCCTTGATTTGTTCCAGAGTGTGTTTTAGCTATTCTAGCTTGTGTCAAAATTGGAGCTTGTGTGTATGAGGTTCTGCAGGTATGTGTATTTCTGCTATTTTTGTTCCAATGGGTGTTGGCTATTTTAGGTTTAATTTGTGGAAATTGACCAAGTGAGACTACTTAGGATTAGAGTAGAGGATGAACTTGAGTAGAGAGGGAGAAAGAAAAACATAATATAGTGGATACTTCCTTGATATGACATCATAATAAAGCCAACCCTTATTTCTTATTGCCAGATGTTGTGATTATGCAATCCTCAGTAGGGATGGAAATGGATCGAATACGAATCAAATAATCTCAAAAATAAATATGAATCTATATTTTTAAAATGAATACAAATATGAATACGAATTCATATTTTTAAAATGAATATGAATACATATTTGAACATTCTCATATACGAATATGAATCAAATGTCGTAACGAATATAAATTTGAATTGAATATGTACTTAATTCGGTCGAATACGAATATTCTAAAAATTTTGTAACAAATCTCGATAGACCAAAATTATGTAACATGACTACATGTCAACACGAACTAGTAGTGTAGCGCATAGAATTAGAAATTATGCAAATTAATTTTCACTTTTTGCTTGTGAACATTGGTTCATTAGAAAATTGATTCCTACAATCATCCCAAGAAGGTCGCTAGGGATGAAAATAGATCGAATACGAATTCAACAGTCTCGAATACAAATATGAAAACGAACATTCTTGAATACGAATACAATATGAATATTCTCAAATATGGATATGAACGTTCTCGAATATGGATTTTGCTTAACACATTCTCGTTTTCTCATATACGAATATGGGATAAAACAGGTTATCCTCTACCGTTTCCCATCCCTAATACTCGGATTGTTAAATTTTATTGGTAGTGTTTAATGTTCAGGATCAAGGAGATGGTGTTCATACTGCTATCTGTTCGACTTTGCCTCGGCCTACAACTTCTATGGACGGTGTATATTTGGTAGGATACATTTTTCTTCTTGTTGCTTCTTACCATAATGTTGCTATTAAATATATTGTAAGTTTGTTAGCGCACAATACTTGAATATGAAATATTACTTAATAATATTTTAAGTTTGTTAGTGCAAAATACTTGTATATGCAATATTACTTAGTTATATATATTCCATTTCGTACAAACAACTTGAAGAAGCTACTGCAGACCACCTGGAGCATGTCGGTCTGTTAGGAAAGAACTATTCAGTAAGATGATCTATACGCGCACCTTTGTGGAGAGGAGCCAAGAGGACGTATCGGTGTGTTAAGTCTGGGACCAACTCCTCAAGATGTGGGCCCACACTACTACAGAAAACCATATTACAGACATTTCAAAAATGTCATCACAGACAGTTTTCTGAACCATATAAATTTATGTGTCAGTGATAATCGAAGGTTATCACAGACAGTTTTCGAACCGTCTGTGGTGTAAATATCACAGACGGTTTGTAAGTAAAAACCGTCTGTGATAGGTGATAATCACAGACGGTCTATCACAGACTGTTTTTACTTACAAACCATCTGTGATATTCTTTTCTACCCCTAAATCTATTTCTGTTTATTGGCTAGCCTCAAGAAATGCTAGGCATGCCCTCTGAAACAAGCAGATCAAGATATACATGTATATCTACAATTCACATCTCAATTCATTTCACAAATATAAAACATCCAATTCACATCTCAATTCATTTTACAAACATAAAACATCCAATTCACATCGCACTTCATTTCACAAACATAAAGCATCCATTTCGCAAATCAATTAATTGAAATGAAATAAAATATCCATTAACAAATACACAATTACAAAAGATCTACATTGCATTTGCACTTAGATGGTAACATTGCATTTTTTATTACTCTATCACTCCGGAATCGAGGTCTCGTGAAAGGAACTGATCCATAATCAACGAACTTGTCAGGCTGCACAAGCTATCACTACAACAAAATGAACATATTAAGACGTTTTGTTTAAGATGCTTTGAATCATGTCTCTCTTTTTAGAACCACAATTGAAATAGAGACGCAGTTTGAGACGCTCTAAAGGGTTGCACGCTATTAAATTCTATTAAAACGGCTGCTGAGACATTTTGGAGTACGTCTCATGTATAGAGACGAAATTTTAGATGTCTTATTTATCATTTGAGACGTCTTATCTATTATCTCCATATAAGAATATTAAAAAAAACAAAATGGTGTTAGTAACAGTATATATATAAAACATAAAAAAATATCAATCTCAAAGTTCGAACTCACAACCTGAGACTTTTCTTTCGCTTATGTCCAGTGGCTGAAAACATAAAAAAAAATCAATCCCAGGGTTCGAACTCTCAACCTAAGGTTTAGAATGTTCACGCATCAACAGGGGCTGAATTGGGCCCTTGGGAAGGTGGGCTTTAGCCCAGGGTATAAAAATGAATGTAGTATATAGCCCAGGTAATTTGAGTCCAGCTCGGGGTAATATTGGCAAGATTCAGCCCAGGTCCATAATGTATTTTATAGTTGACATGCGTCATTTTTTATATATATTTACACGTCATTTTACCCTCATATTCTTCGCATTTTGGGACCATTTATCACCATTTACACGTTTTTCTATAATTAATTGCTCAATTTGGATCATTTTACATTTTTGTACTTTTCCGCAGGCCGGCGCGATCTAGGCGCGTAAACGACAAATCTAGACTGCTCCATACAGAAGTACGCATCGTCACGGATGCGTAGGATCAAACCGCGATGAAATTGGACTTCCAGAGGGCCAGAAAAGAAGAAATCAAATGGGGAAAGGACCTAATTGTAAATCCTATATTTCTCGAGGGCTCAATCACAAAATTCCAAATCCCCAATCTCACCAAAACCAGCGCCACCGCCTGTGGAAGGAACCGAGCCTGGCACTTCTTTCTTCCCCAACCCCGTTTGCTTCCCTCCTCCTTTCTCTAGCTCCGGCCGGCGGCGAGGCCAGGCCGGCTCGCCACCGCGCCACCAAGCGTCCCACCGCCACCATCTCCACCGGCGTCCGCCATCCCCCCATCTCCATTAGCCCGGCCGCATCCTCCTCTGCGCCGCCACTCTGCATCTGCGCCTCCCTTCACCAGTCGCCACCGCGCCTTCCTTCTCCTCCACTGCATCTTCTTAGCCCCGTCGCCTTCTCCACCCAGCTCACCGAGTCCACCGCCGCCACCTTCACAGCACCGCCGCCTCTCCCTACTCTCCGGCCGCCGCAAGCACTCTCCCCTAGCCCCCTTTTGCTTCTCTCCCCTGGCCCCCTCTGCTGCTCTCCCAAATCGATCCCTCGCCGGACGCCACCGCATCACGGCTGCTTCGCCTCTCCTCCACCATATCTGCCGGCACGCCACTGCTCTTTCCTCCCCACCACCGGCGAGCTCTCCTCCTCCCGTGTGCCGCTGCTCTACGACCACCACCGCACCGACATCACTGCCAACTCTTCCATCGCAGCCCCCCATCAACGACGGTGAGGTTCCCTACTCAGCATCCAAGGCGTCCTCGGCCATCTTCCAGAGGCCAGAGTCCCAGTCTGGCAGTCTCAGTCTGGCAGTCTCCCAGAGGCCAGAGTCCGAGGCTTGAGGCTTCACTCTTCAGTCATTCGTAAACCTCTAATTGTGGTAAAGGATGTGAATTGTGAAATACCGAGATGTGATAATTGATTGATTCCCTTTTTGTTAGTTGTTGGTGCCAAACATATGAATTGCTCATAATTGATTGATTCTCTTTTGTTAGTTGTTGGTGTCAAACATATGAATTGCTCATAATTGATTGAATCTCTTTTGTTAGTTGTTGGTGCCAAACATATGAATTGCTCATATCAGATGTAATCAACATTGTAATCCATTCCTAGCTATTCTGATTCATATATTCCTGTTCCTGTCATAAATATAACATCAATGAACAAGAAGCATAACAGTAATAGTATTAAGAACTGTCTAAGGATGAAGGATCAATATGTACCTTTTCCTTCAATTCTGGAACTTCTTGAAAGCAGTTTATTTCTACTTTTATGGCACACTTAATATATGGATGAATTTTAGTAGTTTCACCTTTTACCTCTTCTTTGTCAACACTCTCTAATGTTGCCATGCCGAGTATAAGAAAACAAAATTAACCATTTAATCATGATCCTAGTACTACTATTGATCATATTGCTCTTCCTTAATTCTACTATATATATATTAATTAACTGCAATGTCATTCTCAATTTTTAGTATGATATGATTTGTACATATAGAAGAAAATAGGATCTCCCGTTCTGATCTCTTGCCGGCTGCCTCCCCAGCTCCCCCGGGCTGCGCCGGCGCCGCATACGGCATCCGTGAGTCCTTCGAGTACTCGGTTGATAGACGACCCAACGGCTGCGGCTATCGGCTTCCCCTGCGACCGGTCAATCGGACTGAGCTTTTTGGTTAGTTTGTGACTTTTCTGATTGAGTGTTTGATTTAATTTACTGGTGCTTACAACCTCGTCATGCCAATGTAGAAATTAGAATCTTTGCTATTACTATTACAGCATACCATAGAGTGATGGATCGAGGTTGGATGAGTGAACCAAGATCAACTGATTCTTATAAAGATGGTGTCACATATTTTCTATCTGTTGCATTCCATGATATTCCAGATGGTGACAATTTAATCGGGACATTATTGGATATTAGTTCAAAAACAAAAGATGATCTTAATGCACGACTTGACTTGGTGGAAATTGGCATTCAACCAAAACTTCACCCTACAGTAGATGACAAAGGAAAACAAATACTGCCACTTGCACCCTTTACTATGTCCAGAGAGAAAAAGGAGATTTTTTGTTCAATAATTCATAATATAAGGACTCCTGATGGTTATGCTTCAAATATTTCTAGATGTGTTAACATGAAAGAATGTACACTTAGTGGACTGAAGAGTCATGATTGCCATGTTTTACTAGAAGACATTCTTCCAATAGCACTTCGATCTTGTTACCCTAGCACGTATGAAGGAAGTACTGGTATATTGCTTTTCTTGTAAGTTCCATTTAGAAATACTATTTGATTCATAATTTTGATTTACTAAATGCATATTTACTTATGTAGGAAACAGCTTATGATGAGTTAGCTAAAAGGAAATCTGATAACTATGGCATTATTTCATCAAAAGATTATGATGAAGTATTTCGAAGTGTAGTTGGAAAAGAGACAAAACTTCGAGGGTACTACGATCAGAAGAATTGGAGCCAAATACAGGTTTCTCAGGAAGTAGATGACATTGGGCAATTTGAGCAACAAGAAGTGCTTAAAGGAGCAGTAAAAGCAATGAACAATAAAATAGAGGACATGAGTGGTAATATGAATCTCATGCAGGCCTTCATAGTGCGAAAATTCCCTGGAGAGGATTGGAGAAACATGATGCTAGCAGAAGAAAATAATGAAGTAAGCACCTATGGCTCATCTATTGTGAATGACAATGACATTTTTCTTAAAATGATAGGATCAAAGGGTAGTGTACCTATTTTTATTGAATCCAATATACAAAGGTAAAGTTGTGGCCAAAGGAAATTTAGTGAGTTCAGATAGCATACATGTGGTTGGAGGAAACATGCTTGGAGATGAATATTATGGGGTGGCTATTCATGGTGTTACAAATATTGGTGATGAGAGGCTGCCTAGACCATTTGAAAAATAATGTATGGTAAAGGATGCAATTGGTTGTGTTGTTGCTTGGCCACGGTTCTACGTAAGATCAATTCTTTGAACTACAAGAATAATTTTCCTACCAGAAATATTTGTGTCTTGTTACTCATATAATATCTATTGCTTCAGGTAAAAAAGCCTAAACGTTCTACTCGCTAGGTATGCCACTTCTAGTTTAATTAACTGAACTTGTACCGCAAGATTTTTCATGATTGCTCATATCTGATATTTTGTTGTTAATATTGCTATGTTTGCAGGATATGGAGGACTATGAAAAGAAATGCAGAGTGGAAGACCGATGCACAATTTTTGATTGAAGAAATAGACACGATGATTTATTATAGCAGTTTAAAAAAGGATGTGTGTCAAATTGGAGGATGTTTTACCGACATGTGTTTATCGCATATTAGATTTTTATTTAGTTGTGAACTCTATTGATTTAAATGGATGCTATAATTATTTGTAAACCTCTCTTATGTAAACTTCTTTGGGGTTTGGAGGGTGCAATGGTGACGAATTTGTCAATTGCCAATGGTTTGCCCGGGGTGTGGCTTGGTTCCAGTTGTAGTTGGTTTGCTTTTCTTATAATAGTATATCTGTTATGCTACGCCCATTCCTTATATTTTATAAAATATGTACTCAATATTATGTTGCAGCCTATAAAATTATTATATATACATGTATACATAATAAATATATGGAATACTATATTCTCATACGGATATGTATTTGTGTGTATAGAAGAAAATATATACCAATCAAAATAAAAATACATACTACATAGGACATCTTGAGACGGCACATAACGTCTCAACGCACGTGCCTATATTAATTGAGACGTGGTGCAGCCGTTTTTATAAAAGCGTCTCTAACTTTATAGGGATACAGTGCAAATGTCTCTAATGAACGTCTCAAATAATATAGGCACGCCTTAGAGAGCGTCTCTATATTTTTGAGACAGTCCATGTAGAGACATTTCTATGACGCTTTATAAAAGCACCTCAGTTGTCTGTGGGAGACGAAACAGAACGTCTCTAACCTACAAATATGATGTCTCCCCACGGATGTTTTGTTGTAGTGTATACTTGGATGGTGCATGATTGCCATTCAAGTATTGTTTGTGCAGCTGACAAGTTCGTTGATTATGGATTTGTTCTTTTTGCGAGACCTCGATTCCGGAGTGATAAGAGTAATAAAAAATCATTGTGCGTAGTGGAACTCTCCTTCTGATTTTATGACTACAGCCACCAAAAAGTACACCAACTCTCCACGAATTCGTGAAAGGTCGGACTGTTTCAATGCAGTTGACGAGATGGACGCAACTTGTTGATAGGAATATCAATGTGCGTATATATATAACGTGATAAGTATGAAGTAATTATGGGAAGATTGACAAACCTTGGAATTGGTGATCCTCGAGGAATTGAGGAGTAGTTCCATATGGTGGCAAATGTAGAATCCACATGTGTTGCCCGGCGGCTGATGGTGGCACTGCAAAAAATGGAATGTGTTAATTCAAGAGGCATTACTACCAACTGTTGCATAGGATTAATTAATGTGTAATAGCGAATACCTTAAAATTTTGAGCATGTGTCAGGCCTTTGGCCCCTTGCATCGAGACACCTGCCTTTGCAATGTACATCACGAACGCCCTACATGATTCGAAAAAATTGACCTTAGTCATTCGGAAGGAAAGAAAGACTACAATATAGGTATGTATGGAGAAAATGTACTTACCTATCGATTACTTGGCTGACAACTGTGTAGTTCGTTTTATTCTTACTTAGCGAATCAAGGTAATATACCTTGTTCCATTTTGGTACAATTACTATTAAAATCCAATGAAAGTTCTGATTGTAGGGCATAAGTACATATTCCTTATTGCGGTAACCCAGCAGTGCTGCACAAATGTACCTCTCGACGAAGGGTGTATCCTCGTCGATGGTATGCCTGGCGACTAAGTGTGGATCCAAGAAACCAACCGATGATTTGGATGACCTAGCTTTAGTCAGCATGTGTCTATATATACACACGAAAGCAACAAAGTATATATGACATTTATCGGTATGACATGAACGGAGACTGTGATTGTACACACTTACAGCGTCCAGCATCAAATGAGTGAGGTGTCGAGAGCATTGAGCGTGAAAAGACCGAATAAATCCTCAAAGGTGACCATGAAGACACACTCTTGAATATTGTGCTGTAAATGATCCGACGCGAATTTGACAGTGATACCTGAGCACCGTTCTCCCTCTGGCTTGTTGGACTGTTGCATATACCACTTGTGCAATTGCTAGCAACTAATTGCTAGGGCTTGGAGGCGCGTTTCCTCGACCAGCAGCTCGCCAAGTATGAATTTGCGGGCCAATGGTAGGTACGGGATATCATCATTGGTCTTCCTTGCTTTGCCCTTGTTGTGCTTGCTGCCCTTGCTGCCTCAGCTATAGGTCGACTTTATGGTAGTCGACTGTAAAGGTAGAATCGGTGCAAGTTGCTTTGGCGAGAATAGCACCCGTGGAGATAGCACCAGTGGAGGTAGCGGTGGTGGAGATAAGTCCTACCAAGGGCAACCAAATGAAACTACGATTAAGGGTGGGATACTTCTGTCTTTTTCAATATGTTGCAGATAACATCCAATGTTTGTAGTTTAATAGTAAGTATGGTCCACTGGATTAAGGGTGGGATACTTCTATCTTTTTCCATGAAAACTTCGCAGGAATGGGAATTCTAGATATGTAAGTTTTTACCTCCTTATCTTTTTCAAAAAAAAGTTTGTACCTCCTTTTATTTATACATATCGGCATATCTAGCATTGTAAATCCCCAAGCAAAGGGAGTTAGGGCTCAAGGAGTTAGGGCTACAAACCAAGCAAAGGGAGTGGGTATATATCAAAATAAATCCCCAAGTGTCATCCCTATTGCAACTCCTGCCCATATCTAGCATGCATATTCCTAACTGCACAGAGTGAACAATCCTAGTAGATAAACAGAGTGAACAATCCTAGTAGATGAACAGAGTGAACAATCCTAGTAGATGAACAGAGTGAACAATCCTAGCATGCATATTCACAATACAAGGGGAATGGCAACAGTCCTAGCAGATGAACAGAGTGAATAATCTGACTAAAAAACTGCTCACGAAGTGTTGCGTACCTTAGGGTTCGACGGTGAGGGGCTCGGGGGACTTGACGGAGGCAGCCGGCGAGGGGCTCGGGGGACAGCGACCGGTGAGGGGCTCGGGGACAGCGGTGGCGACAGGCTCGATCGGGACTTCGGGAGAGCGACTAAGTCTAATAACTACAGTATACGTGCAAAACCCTAGCGGGGGGTTATATATAAAGGATTATTACAGACGGCTCTAAACTTAGAATAGTCTGTGATAATAAATATCACACATGGTTCTAAACTTAGAACCGTCTGTGATATTTATTATCACAGACGGTTCTAAACCGAGAACCATCTGTGATATTGATATCACAGACTGTTCTAAGTTTACAACTGTCTATAATAATTCTTTACTCACCAACCAGCATTCAATAATATAAACACCAACCAGCATTCAGTATGACAACAGCTGGGTGTATTTCTTTACAACAGCCCAATGAACATAGAGACACATTTGTATGACTCATTCTCAAAGTTCACCTATATATCACACATTTTCACATATAAGTAAATGCAAATTCGTAAACACATCACACACATGCATTACTGTATACATAAATGCCAATTCATATATACATCACATACATGCATTGTTATATACATAAATGCAAACGCCCACATATATGTCACACATTCTCATTCCACTTGCTTATTTCCTTTAAAAATTAGCCCTTCATGATGATCAATGCGTACGTAACTAGTTTCGTCACGTTGTTCGTCGTCGACCCTTATGCATTTCCAAAAGGAGGTAACTCGTCAAATTGATTTTATTCTTCCTCGTCCACTACATTCTCTACTCCGACAATTCTCCTTTTTCCATGAAGAACTACATGGCGTTTCTTATTTGCCAGGTCGGTTACATAGAAAACTTGAACAACTTGATTGGCGAGTTCGAATGGTTCGTCTTTGTACCCGACACGTTGGAGGTCCACGGTAGTGGCACCGTACTTGTCAACCTTCACTTGTGGGAGATGCACCCAACGGCAGCAAAATAAGGGGATCTTGAAAACCACGTAGTCGAGCTCCCAAATCTCTTCTATGAACCCATAGTATGAGTTTCTCGACCCATCGGTACTGAATGCATCTATGCGGACACCACTGTTCTTGTTAGTGCTCTTTACATCCTGAGACTGTGTATAGAATGTGTACCCATTTATGTCATATCCTTACCATGTCACAACTGTAAATGTTGGCCCTTTTGCCAACTATGTCAGCATCTCAATTGGCGAGCTCCTAGCGATTTGCTCCTTCAACCATTGGTTGAACCGACCGTTGTGTTGCCTCATGATCCAAACATCCGGCCGCTCCAAATTCTGTTGCCGAAGCACATCCTTGTGCTGGTCCACATAAGGCGCCACTTCAGTCATGTGTTGCAAGACCGTGAAATGGGATTAGTATATGTGTCCATATCTGAAGTGATTGCTTTCCCTTCAATAGTTTCGATACCCTTCAGCCTCCCCTCATGATGAGATTGAGGCACACCTATCGCTTGAATCTAAGCCATATAATCGACACAAAACTCAATGACCTCTTCGCTTGCATATCCTTCGACGATGCTGCCCTCCGGCCGAGATCGATTCCATACGTAGGATTTAAGAATTCCCATGAATCTCTCAAATGGGCACATGCTACGTAGGAATACGGGCCCGCACATTTTTATCTCCTACACAACGTGAACAATGAGATGGACCATGATATCGATAAACAAAGGAGGGAAATACATTTCAAGATGACATAGAGTCATCACCACCTCGTCCTGCAGAGCATCTACTCCTTTGGGATCGATGACCTTCTGAGCAATTATGTTAAACAAATAACATAGCCTCATGATTGTCTCTCAGACTTTGATCGGCAAAATATTTCTAATTGCAATAGGGAGCATCTGTGTCATCAGCACATGACAATCATGAGACTTCATGCCATTTAACTTCAAATCTTGCATCGAAACAAGTTTCTTCACGTTGTCGGAGTAACCAGACGGAACTTTGACACCATGCAAGCACTGGCACAGTTCTGTTTTCTCAGCCTTGGATAGAGTGTAACACACAGGGAAGGTATGTTCATCCATTATCTGTTTTTGTCGGTGCTAACTCAGACCTGATGTCCATATCAGCCAAGTCAAGTTGTGCGTTGACGCCATCCTTTGTTTTATCACGGATGTTCAGTAAGAGACCAATCACACTGTCACATACATTCTTTTCTACGTGCATGATGTCGATGCAGTATCGAACATCTAGGTACTCCCAATAAGGAAAGTCCCAAAATATTGATCTCTTCTTTCAGGTGTTCTTCTCATGAGCCCTCAATTTACATCTATTTCTGAGGACAACATCTAAATCCTTAACCATATCATAAACCACTTTTCCCCTTAAATGCCTTGGAGCGGAACCATCTTCCTTCTCTCTGGTAAATTGTTTCTTCATCTTGCGGTATGGGTGAGCCCTCCGAAGGAACTGGTGGTGACGCATGTAGAACACACTCTCGGTACCATCTAAACAGTGGGTACAAGCTTTGGAACCTTCTATACTCTGGCCCGATAGGTTAGCAAGGGTAGGATAATCATTTATGGTGCAGAACAATAAGGAGCGCAAAGTGAATTTACGCATCCCATACATGTACCCCTTCATTCCACAGTACTTTTAGATCTTCCACCAACGGTGCTAGGTACACATCGACATCATTCCCAAGTTGCTTTGGCCCTTGGATAAGTATCGATAGCAAAATATACTTTCGCTTCGTACACAACCAAGGAGGAAGGTTATAGATGCAGAGAGTCACGAGCCATGTGCTATGTCGACTGTTCATGCTACTAAAAGGATTCATTCCATCTGTATTTAGTCCAAACCTTATATTCCTTGGTTCTGCGCCGAAGTCTGCAAAACTTCTATCGATGTTTCTCCACTGGGCAGAATCAGCAAGGTGTCTTAGCATTCCATCCTTCTTGCGCTCCTCCGAGTGCCAACGCAGCAGTTTTGCCTCTTTTGGATTTGCAAAAAACCTTTTTAAACGGGGAATTATAGGAAAATACCATGCCACCTTAGCAGGAGGTCTTTTCTTCACCTCTGTTCCCTCGCCGTCATCTGATTGATTGTTACATTTGTATCGGGATACGTTGCACACTGGACATATATGCATGTTTGCATACTCTTTACGATACAGGATACAGTCGTTCGGACATGCAAGTATTCTTTCTACTTCCATTCCCAACGGACAAACAACCTTCTTGGCTTTATATGTGTTTTTAGGCAACTCATTTCCCTCCAGAAGCATGTCCACTAAAAGACCTAGCAGCGCCGTGAAACTCTTGTCGGACCAACCGTTGCTTGCCTTCAATTTCAACAGTTCAAGCACGCGCGACAACCTCGTGTACTTTGACCTGCAGCATGTGAACAAAGGTTTCTCCGAGTCCTCCATCAAGCCCCAGAATTTAACATACTCTCTCTCATCATAGTTCTCTTCTACATCGCGAAACATCTGATCCAGATTGTCATCGTGCAACCTATCCGAATCCGAACCACAATCAACATCATCCGGCGGCATGTCATTCACTTCTCCGGCAATGTCATCCGGCGGCATATCATTCACTTCACCGGCGATGTCATCCGGCAGCACATGATCATTGACTTCGCCATGACTGGTCCAACACGTATAACCCTTTTTGAAACCCCTCCGAATCAAGTGCGCTTCAATTTGCCCTCGGTTCTTAAACATCTTTAAATTCTCGTAGTCAGTGCATGGACAGTACATATATTCCACCCCCTTATTCAGCATATCCTCCTCGGCAGCTCTTGTAATAGCAGACACGCCATTAATGTACTCTTCACTCACACGGTTCGCGGCATACATCCAGCTTCAGTCCTACGTTATGTATATATATATAACAACTTAGTATTAAAAATTAAATTAATTAATTATTACTACATATGTAGCACATGCATTCAGGCTTTGCTAGCTTAATTCATATTATAAATACAACATCTATTATATAACCAACAATTTTGCAAACCATCTTCAATAACACTCACCAATTACTTAGATCTAAATTGTAATGCAAAGAAAAATAAATTTCATTACTAACCATATCTAGAGCAACCAAAAAAGTATGAATTTTCAAAGCTCAATCTATGCCTCCTCCCTCCAAATTAATTGGCCTGAAATCGCCTAGCTTTGCCTCCCGAGGGAAAGAGTGCAGCACCAGCTAGATCTGGATCAAAATGAAGACAGATGCAGTTCTGAGCAGCACAATAAATGCCTAGCGTCATTATCACAGACGGTTTTTTTATTAAAAACCGACTGTGAGAATAAGCTTATTACAGACGGTTTTTAATAAAAAAACCATCTGTGATAATTCCAGATTATCATAGACGGTTCATCGGTAAGAACCGTCTGTGATACTCGTTTTCTCCAACGTCACCAACACAGACGGTGTCCAAATTAAAACCGTCTGTGTTAGTGTCGGTCACAGACGGTTTTGTCAAACCATCTGTGATTGACCGTCTAGTATTAGGCTTTCTATAGTAGTGCCACCTGGAACACAGAGTACAATACCAACAAGGCTTCAGTTGCAAATGGAAGCTCGTCGACAAGATGAACACAAGGATGTACCTCTAACTGAACGCACGGATCAATTGTAGAATGTGGAAACCACTTTGCAGCATGGGTCTAATTCTCGACATATGGTACACTGCTTTCCTGCAACTTGTTGCATGTATATGTATGCTCTATACCATGTGATGCAATTAGCAAATTAAATTTGTGATGGCATCAACTCTATACATGGATGCCATATGTAGACAATAGATTACTTGTTGCCTCTTGAAGTTATTAGGCCAGCTAGTTGGCCTAATCAAAGTTAGAATTTCTACTTTGCTGAATTTCCTTTGTTGGCCTTAGCAATGTCATGTTTATGCACTTAATTAATTTCATACCGTTCCTTATTGCTGCAATTTTTATGCACTTCATTAATTTGGCCTAAACAAAGATAGCCTGATGTCAGTAGTACTCTATCCATTATTTCTTGAGTCTAAAAAGAAAGTTTGTTGCTGCTGCTATTCTTGTCGAACATCTTGTTGAGAAATTCTGATAGCCAAGTAGTTAGCTCATATCGTAATAAAATAAGCTGTACATTAGCTCCAATTGAGACATATACTGTAGCAAAACTGCTGTTTGCAAGTGTGAATACCATCTGCATTGTTACTTTTGTGTGTGTGATTACGAATTTCCATGGAATTCGAAAATGTGCATGCAATCAGGTTATCTTTCCTTCGGTTATTGTGCATGCAAGCAGTAAATTAAAGTACGCATTTTTAAGGCAAAACCGGAAGAAGCTACTCAGTTCAGTGCTCACGCCATGCTGATCGACATTGCAAATGCTAAGTTTTGTTTGTGCAAGACAACCTGATGGTTTTCTTTTGGGATTTTTGCATAAAACCGATTTTTGCATGAAACCCACCTGCAAGTGGGGGAGTGTTTGTCAAAAATCCACCTACAAGTGGAGGAGTTTGTTAAAAATCCACCTGCTTTCGAAGTTCATCAAAAACACACCCACAAATTCTATGTGGTTGCATTCCCACCCCCTCCCAAATAGTTAATTTACTCGTTGAAGCTCCTACATAGCAAGAGGGACAAGCAAGAAGGACGATCAAGGGAACTTGCCGATGTTGCGGTCGTGCGGGAGGATTCTCGCGGTTTGCATGGACTTGGACATGATCCCATCAATGGGAGCTAACCAGGTTAGTAGTTCTTAACTTCTAGGAGTTTCAGCGAGTAAATTGGCCATTTGGTTTCTTTGGGGTTGCAACCACATAGAACTTGCGGTAGGTTTTTGATGAATATTAAGATACAGCTAGGTTTTTGATAAACTCCCTAACTGTTAGATTTAATCTTGACTTAGAGTCCTAGTCGTAATTGAGTTCGTTTTCGTGTGTAATTCGAGTTGAAGTAGTGTCCAATTCGAAGTCCTAATGCGTGTGTTAGTAGGAGTTATAAGCATATAAATTGAGAGGCTTGTAACCAGTTTATATATTGCAATATTTGCGAGAAATAAATATTAGAATTCAAAGGTTAATTTCGTAACAATTGGTATCAGAGCCAAAACCTTGAGTTCTTCTACTGCTGCCCCTGGGGTGATCTTTAGTTCTTTACTCCCGGGGGCGGCCACCGTTGCGCGCCGTCGCCAGCCTCGGGTCGACCGACCCCGCCGTCACCAGATCGGCGTCGAGCTCGTGCTATGCGCAGCCTGAAATCAGGAGGGAGACGCGCGGCTGAAGAAACACAATCCGCGCAAATTCCCGACGGAAAGCAGCGCAAACTCAAATCAGTACGTGACAAAGGAAAAGTTTCTTTGTTGGCCGTGGTCGTTGATCCAAAGAAGAAAAGGCAGAATCATCAGGAGAGAGAAGACAAGATGCATGCAGGACATTGAAGTCAAAAGGCTTCACGTGATGTATAGCGTGAAGACTCTCAATGTGAAACCTTTCTTCAGAGAGAGAGAGTCCAGTGTTTTCTCGTTTCGCGCACAGGAGTAAACGTCGGGGAGAGGCTACAGGCAGAAAAGAAGTATAGATGACTCACCTGCGCCAGAGCAGTAGGCAGAAAAGAAGTATAGCAGTTATGGATCGGATCGGTGACCGTATCCGAGCCGACCTGTTTCGGTTTTTTTCTTGGTCTTCGAGTCAGAGTCATGAACAGCAGGTCGTCCCTGATAAAAGACGGTCCAAACAGAACGCAGAGACAGGCAAGAGCAAAGTTCAAGAAAAAAGAGAAAAAGAAAAATAGCAATTTTTCCTCCGTCTTCTCTCGGTCCAAAGAAGCCTTCAAAGTAGCCAGAATTTTTTGATCCATGCCCAAGATCATGTCGCGTACTTCGGGAAGCGGTGTCACCGGCGACGAGGCATTATCCGGTGCGATGGCGAAGGAGAGTTCCGCTATCTCGCTGCATTATCCGATGCTCACGGAGAGCAATTATGCAGCATGGGCAATCAAGATGAAGGTGTACATGAAGGCTCAAGGAGTGTAGGATGCGATTGAGAACGGCAACGTCGATATGCGCAAAGATCAGATGGCATTGGCGGCCATCTACCAGGGCATCCCAGAGGAGACGCTCTTCCTACTAGCCGAAAAGGAGACGGCCAAAGCCGTGTGGGAGGCGTTGAAAACGATGCATCTTGGCGCAGATCGTGTGAAGGAAGCAAAGGTACAAACTCTCAAGACTGAGTTCGAGGTGCTGCGTATGAAGGAAACGGAGTTGATCAATAACTTCGCCGTCCGGTTGACCGTCATCGTCAACAAGATACGGGCCCTTGGCGAGAAGGTGGAAGAGTTGTATGTGGTAAAGAAATTCCTTCGTGCTATTCCCTCACAGTTTCTCCCGATTGCTTCGGTCATAGAGCAATTTGGAGACCTAAAGGCAATGACCATGGAGGAGGTCATCGGTCGTCTTAAGGCGTATGAGGAACGCATCCATGACACTAGCAACAAAGGTGAAGGACAGCTCTTGTTGACTCGCACCGAGTGGGAGGCTCAATCATCGAAGCATGGAGGCAAGAACACTTCCAGGGGTGACGGCCAAGGCCGTAAAGGTCGGAGGTTTGATAAGGCAAAAGTGAGGTGTTATAACTGCAATGATTATGGACACTTTGCTTCAGAATACCAAAAGCCGAAGATGAAGAAAGCGTTTGTTGCCGAAGCGCTCAGCGAAGATGAAGTGCTCTGGAGATGAGTTGAGTCAGGAACGTTTGAGATGTGTCATCGTCCAAACTCAAACAAGATGGAAAGAAGTTAGAAAGTCAAGATTAAGGGGGAGATTGTTAGATTTAATCTTGACTTAGAGTCCTAGTCGTAATTGAGTTCGTTTTCGTGTGTAATTCGAGTTGAAGTAGTGTCCAATTCGAAGTCCTAATGCGTGTGTTAGTAGGAGTTATAAGCATATAAATTGAGAGGCTTGTAACCAGTTTATGTATTGCAATATTTGCGAGAAATAAAGATTAGAATTCAAGGGTTAATTTCGTAACACTAACTTACAAGTGGATTTTTGCAAAAATCCCTTTTCTTTTGTTAAGAACAGCCTGGATGCATGCTAAGAGCAACTCCAGCAGTAGCCTTCAAAACAGGACCCCTACTTTTTATTTGAGGGCTCCCCCTACTTTTGAGGGCCCTGTTTTCTGGGCTGCACTCCAGCAGGAGCCCTCAAAACAGAGCCCCTACTTCTCAATTCCCTCTATTTCCTCACACACTATATGTATATGTATGGGACAAAAGCACAATACACAATAAAATATTTATGATTTCACAATGAGGGACAATATTTAAATATATGAATTCAAATACGAATATTCAAATTTAAATTCAAATTTGTTCCGAATTTAAATTGAAAGCACAAAGTTCATCACATAACATTCAAATTTAAATTCAAATTTGTTCTGAATTCAAATACGAATATTCAAATACGAATTCAAATACGAAATATTCAAATTTAAATTCAAATTTGTTCCGAATTTAAATTGAAAGCAGAAAGTTCATCACATAACATTCAAATTTAAATTCAAATTTGTTCCGAATTCAAATATGAATTCAAATACGAATATTCAAATTTAAATTCAAATTTATTCCGAATTTAAATATGAATTCAAATACGAATATTCAAATTTAAATTCAAATTTGTTCCGAATTTAAATTGAAAGCACAAATGTTCCACAAAAAACGAGGAAAGCTGAAAAATGAGAGCCGGAGTAGGGGGCCCCTAGGAATGAGGGGTGGGAGGGTGATTTGAGGGCCTCCTCAAATTTGAGGGCTCTAGTAGGGGCTCTGCTGGAGCTCATTTTTTGGCTCAAGCCCTCAAATTTGAGTTTTGAGGGCTCAAGTAGGGGCCCTGCTGGAGTTGCTCTAAGTACTGATCATTTTGTAATGGAACCTGACGTTGGTAAGCAAACCTCTGAAGATCTAGTGGGGTGGTTGTCACATTTTGTAATGGAATTTGGTTAACTGGTACTGTGAGGTTTTGGACAACTGTTACCAAGTGTCTATTACGTTCGAGTTCATGGACAAAATCGTGAGTTTCGTTGAATGAACTTTGTGAAATGGATGCACGAAGTGAAATGCTAGCTAGTTCAATGTGAGATCATAGATTGGTTAATTATGTAATGGGTTATAAATATGGAATGTATAATTAGCTAATTATCGTTTCTTCTTAGTTCCCGACTGTACATCTGTTAATCCATTCTGAAATTGTACGAAAATATGGAGTTGGACAGTCTTTCGGGAAATGGAGATTTCTAGACGAACAATGTATCGGTAGTTCTACTATATGTCGGCAAACATCCATCTGTCAAAAAGCTTCTGTCTGTCGGTAAATCTGTAATATCAGGGTTAGCTTGTCTGTCGGAAAACATTAGACTGCCAGGAAAGATTTTTGTCGGCAGAACTTACGGCGTCTGTTATTGTTTGTCGATAAATATTTTACCGGCCGATAGTTCATCGTTGAAGTGGCTTTTGCCGTGATACTGTCGTTGAAATTTGGTCCTGGTGTAGTGTGAAAGGAAGACGGGGAAGCTAACTAGGTGGGGATGCTTTGAGATTAGTTCCTTTACGTGTCCAACAAAGATTAAGGGTCCTTATGAAGGAATGACCTGGGCCCTGTAATTTTTTCTCCCCAAGCATTGACGCTCACTACTACAGAAAGTCTAATACGAGACGCCAAATCACAGACAGTTTAACAAAATCGTCTATGACCCATACTAACACAGACGGTTTTAATTTGAACACCATCTGTGTTGATGGCGTCGGAGAAAATGAGTATCACAGATGGTTTTCATTAAAAACCGTCTGTGATAATGGCGCTAGACATTTATTGCGCCGCTCAGAAGTACCGCCTGTCTTCATTTCGATCCAGATCTAGCCGGTTCCTCACTCTTTCGCTCAGGAGGTAAGCTAGGCGATTTCAGGCCAATTAATTTGGTGGGAGGAGGCAGAGATTGAGCTTTGAAGATTCGTACATTCCTGGTTGCTCTAGATATGGTTAGTAATGAAATATATTTTTTCTTTGCATTACAATTTAGATTTAAGTTTCGGTGAGTGTTATTGAAGATGGTTTGCATCTACTTGACCATACATGATCAGTTCCCATCATGTGGGAGGCCAAATTTGTCAAAATTGTTGGTTATATACCTTCAGCGATCGCTGAGGAAATAGATGTGTGTTTATAATATGAATTAAGCTAGCAAAGCCTCATGCATGTGGTATATATGTAGTAATAATTAATTAATTTAATTTTTAATACTAAGTTGTTATATATACATGACGTAGGACCGAAGCTAGTGAAGAGTACATTAATGGCATGTCTGCTTTTACAAGAGCTACCGAGGAGGATATGCTGAATAAGGGGGGAATATATGTACTGTCCATGCACTGACTGCGAGAATTTAAAGATGTTTAACCGAGGGTAAATTGAAACGTACTTGATTCGGAGGGGTTTCGAAAAGGGTTATACGTGTTGGACCAGTCATGGCGAAGTCAATGATCATATGCCGCCGGATGACATCGCCGATGAAGTGAATGATATGCCGCCGGATGACATCGCCGGTGAAGCGAATGACATGCCGCCGGATGATGTCGATTGTTGTTCGGATTCAGATAGGTTGCACGATGACAATCTGCATCAGATGCTTTGCGATGTAGAAGAGAACTATGATGAGAGAGTATGTTAAATTCTGGGGCTTGATGGAGGACTCGGAGAAACCTTTGTTCACGTGCTGCAGGTCAAAGTACATGAGGTTGTCAGCCGTGCTTGAACTGTTGAAATTGAAGGCAAGCAACGGTTGGTCCGACAAGAGTTTCACGGTGCTACTAGGTCTTTTAGCGGACATGCTTCTGGAGGGAAATGAGTTGCCTAAAACCACGTATAAAGCCAAGAAGGTTCTTTGTCCATTGGGAATGGAAGTAGAAAGAATACATGCATGTCCGAACGACTGTATCTTGTACTGTAAAGAGTATGCAAACATGCATGTATGTCCGGTGTGCAACGCATCCCGATACAAACGTAACAATCAATCAGATGACGGTGAGGGAATAGAGGTGAAGAAAGGACCTCCTGATAAGGTGGTATGGTATTTTCCTATAATTCCCCATTTGAAAAGGTTTTTTGCAAATCCAAAGGAGGCAAAATTGCTGCGTTAGCACTTGAAGGAGCGCAAGAAGAATGGAATGCTAAGACACCTTGCTGATTCCGCCCAGTGGAGAAACATTGATAGGAGTTTTGCAGACTTCGGTGCAGAACCAAGGAATATAAGGTTCAGACTGAGTACAGATGGAATGAATCCTTTCAATAACATGAACAGCCGACATAGCACATGGCCTGTAACTCTCTACATCTATAACCTTCCTCTTTGGTTGTGTATGAAGCGACCGTTGGTGGAAGATCTAAAAGTACTATGGAACGAAGGTGTACAGGTATGGGATGCATACAAATGAGAGAACTTGACTTTGCGCTCCTTATTGTTCTGCACTATAAATGATTATCCTGCCCTTGCTAACCTATCAGGCCAGAGTACAAAAGGTGCCAAGCTTATACTCACGGTTTAGATGGTACCGAGAGTGTGTGTCTGAAACACTCATGCAAAACCGTCTACATGCGTCACCGCCGGTTCCTTCAGAGGGCTCACCCATACCGCAAGATGAAGAAACAATTTGACAGAGAGAAGGAAGACAGTTCTGCTCCAAGGCATTTAAGGGGAAAAGAGGTTTATACTATGGTTAAGGATTTAGATGTTGTCCTCGGAAAGGGACGTAAATTGAGGGCTCATGAGAAGAACACCTGGAAGAAGAGATCAATATTTTGGGACTTACCTTATTGGGAGTACCTAGATGTTCGACACTACATCGACGCTATGCACGTAGAAAAGAATGTATGTGACAGCTTGATTGGTCTCTTACTGAACATTCGTGATAAAACAAAGGACGGCGTCAACGCACGGCTTGACTTGGCTGATATGGACATCAGGCTTGAGTTAGCACCGACAAAAACAAATAATGGACGAACGTACCTTCCCCCTGCGTGTTACACTCTGTCCAAGGCCGAGAAAACAGAACTGTGCCAGTGCTTGCATGGTGTCAAAGTTCCGTCTGGTTACTCTGGCAACATGAAGAAACTTGTTTCGATGCAAGATTTGAAGTTAAATGGCATGAAGTCTCATGATTGTCATGTGCTGATGACAGAGATGCTCCCTATTGCAATTAGAAATACTTTGCCGATCAAAGTTCGAGAGACAATCATGAGGCTATGTTATTTCTTTAACACAATTGCTCAGAAGGTCATCGATCCTGAAGAACTAGATGCTCTGTAGGACGAGGTGGTGATGACTCTATGTCATCTTGAAATGTATTTCCCTCCTTCATTTTTTGATATCGTGGTCCATCTCATTGTTCACGTTGTGTGGGAGACAAAAATGTGCGGGCCCCTCGCCGGCCGCCTCCGTCGAGCCCTCGAGCCCATCACCGGCCGCCGTCCCCTGAGCCCCTCGCCGGCCACCTCCGTCGAGCCCCCGAGCCCATCACCGGTCGCCGTCCCCTGAGCCCCTCGCCGGCCACCTCCGTCGAGCCCCCGAGTCCATCGCCGTCCCCCTAGCCCCTCGCCGGCTGCCTGCTCGAACTTCCGTCCATGCCGCCGTCGCCATCGCCTACACTTCAACGCCCGAACCCTAAGGTGCGCAACACTTCTCTCATACCTGGTACTCTCCCTAGTCCCTACTTTGCTCTTGCAGTCGTAGTAGTATGGTATGTTCTAGAGATGACGAGGAGTACATTGCTTTTGTCAAGCAATGGCTTTGTGAGCATTTTTTAGTCAGATTTGGGTCAATTACACTACTCTCTAGGGATTGAGATTACTTGCACAGTTGATAGCTACTACCTATCTTAGCAGTGCTATGTTCAGGATTTGATAGTCATTCTGGCTTCATTGACAGTCGGACAACTGCTACTCCTATATATAGAGCTTTATCTTCAATGTTGTTCTACTGATGGCACTCCTCTTGAGGATACTTCTCATTACTGTCATATTGTTAGGAGTTTTGTCTATCTCACAGTGACACATCCTGACATTGTTCACTCTATTCATGTGCTTAGTGGTTTGTTTCTGCTTCCATATCTGTTCACTATGTTCACCTACTACATGTGGTGCACTATTTGCTAGGACTGTTGATCGTTGTCTCTTTTATATTGTTGTTGTTTCATAAATCTTATTGTTGTTAAATCTATAGATATGTATATGTATACTTGAATATATGTATACATATATTGGAATTAAATTTAAGTATGTGCTTATACCGCACTATTTATGTATATGCTACATTGTACTTATTTTTCATATATGAGAAGGCCAACATGTCATCTTCAACATGATCGCCGTTCATATATGAGAAGGCCAACATGTCATCTTCAACATGATCGCCGTTCATATATGAGAAGGCCAACATGTCATCTTCAACACCATCGCCGGATGCGTCCTCTCCAAAATCAAAACGCCAAGGAAGAGGGTTATCCAAAAAGCCTGAGGGCCGATTTACCATCACATAGGTCGATGGATCTGGGACCCCTCTCCTTCCTCGCCGAGTAGTATGCGCATTCCAAAGCATGATCGGAATAGTTGCACGAGAACAAATTGAGATCACATTCGATTCGTGGAAGAGCGTGCCTGGGACTCGGAAACGTGAGCTGCTGATAGAAATTTTGGCATCGTTCGAGATCCCAGAAGAACACCAAGACGCCGTGCAACGACAAGCCTTGCTAGCGGCGTGCAAAGCATGGAAGAACTTTAAGAGCACGCTTGTCAAGAACTATGTGGAGAAGGATGAAACGTTGTTTCATAAATACCCATTCCTGGAACCACAATAGGAAGAGTTCAAGGCGATGAAGACAACCGAAGATTTCAAAAGTGCAAGTGCGGCGCACAAGGCCCTCCAGGTACAAAACACACACCCCCACATACTTGGCACAGCTGGGTATGCGGGTAAAATCCCGCAGTGGAGGAGGGATGACGAACAAGGCTCCTGTGCTAGCTAGCCCGCCCAACCGTCTGAGTAGTTGCGCATCCAATCCTATGACGGAGAACAAGGCCAGATTTCCTGTGGACAACATCCTGGTAATAATTATTATCTCTGGAATGCTCGATCCGTTGATAGGCCTATTAATTGGAGTAGCTAATTTTGTATCGTTTGGTAGGAGCCTACGAAGTGCAAGCTCCAAGTGAGATATGCCTCTGTTGCCTTGTGCACTACTTGGGGCTTGGCATATCCCTCTGCTCAAGGGGTCATGGTGCACCATCAAGCTTTAGCGCCAGGCTTTGGAAAAGTGTTAATGGATGGTGTACATGCCAATTTCGAGGTCGTCCCGCTACCGAAGCCCTCTAACGATGAGCTCGTGACTCTAGGGCAAGCCATTGGAACCTTCATCCAGTGTCCCAAAAGCGATATCTGCCTGGAGGCTTCTTCACCGGTGGCAGGTTCACAAGGGCAATCTGAACTAGATCAGCTACATTGTAGGACCCAGATTTTACAATCTGGAATCCTCTGTGATTCCACTGCACTACTCCCTGGATCAGTAGATAGTGCTCACAGATTCAGAAATGAACATCAGAATACATATCATACGGAAGCATAAATATAATAGTAAACTTACTCATGGGCCGATTAGGCCAAAATCATTAAATTGCAGCAGCGAAAGGACGAAGCACACAGGTGGGACCTTCAGGACATGCCCACAGGCAGCTAACTGAAGGTTCGCGACCTAGCCCTTGACATCTTCATCTTCTTTGCCATCATGTCCAATAGTGTTGCTGTGGTGTATTGATTCGATTCCTGATTCTAGATTTGTTATGAGAGCGAGTGTGAGCACAAACCACCGTGCTCTGCGAGCCAATACACAGGATGCAAATAATAGTATGCATGGCTTATCAAAGGAGAGGCTCAGGTTATTTTATTTGCCATAAATTGCTTTTAGAAGCTTTAATATTTAATCATAGTGTTATTATTACTACCTAAAACTCCACACAGCGATTACCATAATTGACTTAATCTACCGAAGATACTTCTTCTTCCCAGATCGCTGTCTAAGACTCCAAACAGTGAATGTAATCATTTACTGAATTCCCCAATCACACAATTTCAATATTGGGTGCTGTCTAAAACTCCAAACAGCGAGGGTACTCATTTAGTTAATCCACCGATCAACAATTCTCCGTGCATTATCTAAACCTTTTATTAATCACATTGGGGTTACCAACTCCCATATAAATCTAAAATTTTCCACCATTTCATGGATCCTATCTCGGATTCACTATTTACCAATTTCCTTAACCTAGATCGACCAAACCCTTGTGTATCCTAAATTCCTAACAATCCAATCTTGTGGTTGCTAACCATCAACTCTTCATTTCTAACTTCTAATGATTATCCAACATAGTTGCTTTTAAATCCACCAAAATCATTCGTATTCAATCCTTTTGTTATTGATTCAAAAACCATAATTTGCTCTCCAAATAATCAATCTTATTTCCCAATTATCTATCACTAACTAATTCACTAGTATATCTCCACCAAGAATATCAGTGATCAAGTCTACGATTCGCTAGTATACATCCACCAAGAATATCATTGATCAAGATTATACTCCAATAATTATTATCATTCCTCCAATATTCCCCAAAAATAAATTCATCCAACTAGAAATTGATTAAATCGTATTAATCCCATCATCGCCAACATCTTCCAAGAATTTATATTAGTTATTAGTATCGTAATCCAGCAAGTACCTTTGCACTCCCTAATTATCCAAAAATCATTTAAATCATCTATCTAGCTTATTTATTCATTTAGGTTCCACCAATTTATTTCTCCCAGAATCCACACTATCGTTTTCCCTTTTATGATCGACATGAATCCACCAACTTCTTGATGCGCTTACCACAAACAGTCATCTTATTTTCTTATGACTCTATTTAATCTTCCTGATATTTTACTTTGTGAGAAGTATTATCATCATTTTAAAATATAATACATATAAATTTCCTGAGACCTAGCAGTTTTGAACAAAAACATAATGTGTAAGAAAATGCACTAATAATAGCGATCCAGATTCCATCCACCGTTACATGGCATCTACACCATATGCTAATCTTTTAGCGTTATAACCGCTTACATTATCACTGGGGCGACACCTAGGGCAATTCAAACTAGGGCTTTGCGCGGCCCTCGACTTTTCCAATCCCACCCATAAAGCATTTTGAAATAGAGCTATATCTGGTTAAGTTCCCATGTCCGCCTTTGACCGTGGGCACGGCTATTCAAATAGTTTTGACTCTGCAGAGTTTGCACACTTTACCCACAAGAGACAGTTTACTCGTTGCCCCACATGATTCCTTAGTCATGCTGTTGAGTAAACCATCACAGTAACCGTTCAAAGTACCTCGCCCCATCCATCATCTCACCCTACGGGCGCTCCCACTTGCGGTGGTGTCGGGACCCCGGATTTCCGAACCCGGACCCTCTGTGTATTACAGCACTAGTCCCAGATCAAAGCTAGTGCACACAGTTAAATAGAATTGATTACATAACCAACAACGCTTTATTACAATAATAGAGAGTATCGACCGAAAGGTCACATTATTACAACTGAGATTTCAAGACCTCACACACTCACAAAACACATCGGAAGCAAAAGATAAATCCAACGATGTCCCATCAATACGCCACAGGCAATTGACTGGGGAAACGCAACCTAGAACTCCGGGAAGCCTTCATCGAATCCACACGCGAGGTAGTCGTAGTCTCCCTCTTGAGCTTCATATTCTTCTGAATTGATTTTTAGTGCAGCATGTGAGTACATAAAGTACTCCGCAAGTCTTGGGAAAGAATGCAGTAGATGCAAGGCTTAACAAAGGAAGGCTATATGGTTCTTTTGCACAAAGCAATATTTTATTTCAAATAACATTAAATATTTTTGAAGGCATTAGTTTATCAAAGTAATTGTTTTAGCTGAAACTAATAAACAATTTGTAGTGAAGGTTCTATCCACCAACACTACATAACCAGCTTTAACCGATAAAGATTAAAACGACAGGTTCCAACCACCCACTCTGGCACCAACCACCAGGATAACCTTCCGAGAGTTCCCTCCACTCTCGGGATACCAAAACTTTGTTTTTAAAATGAAAGACCAAAGTTCTACCATGTGAATGCATTCCTTGCCTGCCCTTGACCGTGGACACGGCTATTCAAATAGTTTGACACTCTGCAGAGGATGTACAACTTTACCCCCAACAGAAAATTATCTTAATAGTCACCATGCTTCTTTTGGCATGAGACCCAGATAAAATATCACAAAGCCTTTACCTCACTCTAGTTTAGCTAGACACCACCCGCTGAGGTTTCACCGCTGAAGGGTTAAATCCACCCAATCAGAAGCCCCCTCTTGCGCCATATGAGTACAGTAAATCCCTGTCCCTCACTGTGAATAACCAATAAATCCCTGGCACCCACTTTCCACTGGTGGCACCTAAACTAGACTATCATAAGTTAACCAGCTAAGTCGTACCCATATAGACTCGGGGTTGTACGATAGTGCTCAGTCTGGACAATCACAAGCGTTGGTCCTTAATTGACTAGGGCAGAACATACACTTTACAAAGATCTCGTGCTATCTGCACCAAACCAATCTAACCATCCGCCCTGGTCTAAAAGAATTTTCATATTTTATTTATTTTTAAAAGAACAGTGGCAACACCAATCGCCACTTATTTCTGAATACAAAGACTAGTTAAATGAAATATAATTTCCCATTCCAAAGTTACAAAAGAATTAAATAGCATGACTAAGCATTTTACTACCGTTCTAATATTATCAAAGAATTATATAATTCTCAATATTGAGTCAAAGGTGATCCTAGGGTTACAAGGGTACATGGCATTCAAGTTCAATTGAGGGCATAACAAGGTTGGTTTAACTAATACGCTAAAACAGAAACCAGGGTTCTATGTAAATAGCGATGCACGTAAATTTAAAATAATTAAAACATTTCACAAACATAGGTTCAAAATGTTCAAAGGAGACTTGCCTTCTTGCATGCTGTCTGGTCCTCCTTGCTGCGGCTCGACAAATTCTTCAGCGACGACGGATTCTACGCGCGAAAAGACAAAACAAACAAAACAAATAAATACACATAAATTCAAATAAAATTCAAAAATTTAAAAAATAGTGCATATTTCGATATTTTATGATTTTAGAAAAATTTAGAAATTTGAACAGCTCAAATCAGAGTTAAAATGAGAAAGTTATGGCTTCCGAAAGATTAATTAGGGGAAAAAGAAAAATACGAATTTGCTGATTTATTTTTATATTGAAAAACATGATTTATGACATCAGCGGAAATTTAAATTTCAAAATTTTATGATGCGCGGGCCCGGTCTACCGTGGACCGAGTCCACGGGAGACGGCAACGGCCGAGGTGGCGCTCGATGACATGGCGCCACGCGCGCGCGCGGAGGCCACACGCGCGCGCGCACAGGCGGCTCGGGAGGCGCATGGCGCGCCAACGGCCGGAGGCGGGCGGCGAACGGCGGCGGGGAGAGGAGGGGCGGCGGTGCACCTACTAGCGATGACGGCGGGGAGAATCAGGGCGGCCGACAGCGGTGAGAGGTGGTGGTGGCGGTGAAATGCTGGGCGGCGGTGGGAGGCGGCCGGGACGGCGGCAAACGGCGGCGGGGCAGCGACCGAAGAGAAGGGGAGGGCGGCGGTGAGAGGAGAGGCCGAAAGGAGAGAGGAGGGCGGCGGGGAAAAGCTTTTGTAGGTGGAGAGAGAAGGTAAAGGGGCAACAGTTTTAGAGAGGGATAATGTAACATCCTGATTTTCAGAGTCTTTTTGAAGCTTTTGAAATAAAATTCACCATTTGAATTTTTCTGGAATTAATTCAAGCTTAAATGGAATTTTTATGAATTAAAAAGGATTTGATATGATTAATCCGAACATGAACATTTGCCAAAATTATTTTATTTGGGTTCTTTGTGTCTGGAGGAATTTATTGGATTTTTTCTGGATTTTTCTGGATTTATTTGCTATTTTCTAGAGCTCAAATTAATTTATTTGAATTTCTGAAAAAAGAAAAAAGAAAAGAAAATCCCAACCGCCGATGGTCGAAACCCACCACCGCCCACCAAAGAGCCGCCGCCGCCGCACCGCCCCGCCGTGCCACGCGCCGCACATCGGTGCCGCGCGCGCCGCTTTGCCCCCGCCGATGGTCGACGCGTGTCGCCATCCCGCCGCCGCCACGCCGTGCGGCGCCATCTCGCCGCCGCCCGCCCGAGCCATTAATGTGGGGCCGACTGCCGTGGTCCCGTTTCGGCCGGACTCTCTTCCGTCTCTCCGACGGACGCCGCCGCCGCCTTCCGTTTCTCCGCCGCCTCTCGAAGTCGAACACCTCGACGGCCGTGTATAAATACGAGGCCGCCCCTTGACTTCCTCGTCCCGCCGCCGCGCCGCCGCCGCCGCCGCGCCGGCGCAGGCGCCGCCGGAATCGAAGACGCCGCCGCGGCGTCGTTCGCCTCGCCGACGCGCCGCAAGTCGCCGCCGTCGTTCGCCGTCGTCGCTGCCGCGGTGAGCCCGACAGCCAGATCCCATACCCGCCGCTGCCCCGCCGCCGCCGCCGCCGCCGCCGCCGCCATCGCCGCGACACGCCGCGCCGCCGCCGCCTCGCCGCGCCCGCCCCTCGGTCTCGCGCGCCCCGTCGGCGTGGCGTCACCGCGACCGCCGCCTTCCGTGCACCCAGCCCACCGTGCACCGAGCCACTGCCGTGTCGGGCCCACTCGCCAGCCGTGAGCCGTAGACCCTCGCCGAGTCAGCCGGCCGAGTCAGCCAGCCACGTCAGCCCTAGGGCATGCGTGTCAGCCTCGTCAGCGCCACGTGGTGCCACGTCAGCCCTATCCGCCCGCGTCAGCAGCCGACCGCCCCACACTGTTCTGTGCGCCTCGTCCACCGTAGACCCACCTCACCGTGCACCGGGTCCACAGCACAGTGCAATTTTCTATTTTCCCCGATTTTCTTTAGATCCAATTTTCCAAGAGCCCGTTCTCCCTCGTCCTAGCTCCGATTGACCCCGTTCTTTTTCCTAAATTCATCTAAAATTGAGCTCTACCTTTTGGTTCAAGTTTGAAAGTTTTTGGAGTTCATTTGAATTTTATTTGAATTTATTTTGTCTTTTCGTCTCGTTTTCTCTCTCGTTAGATCGCGTGTTCGAGGGAGCGGAAGTTGGATTTGAAGACCAAGAGCCCTTAGCTGAGAAAGGCCATGGCAAGTCGTGTCCTTTGATCATGTTGAACCCAGTTTTCAAATCTATTATGTATTATTTTGTTTTAAATTATCATGCATTGCTACTTTATTATAAAACCCTTGTATTGGTAGTTAATGACCTAATTGATTATTCCTCCTTGATATTTTGGAATACCTTGATACCATTGTCAACTTAGGTTGGGAATTTAATTAGTGATGCTATGTTATTTGTCACATTGGGTTGGTACGATTAGAATGCTTAGCCTTGCTTATTTTGCTAAAGGGGTCATCATCACATGTGATTAATTAATTTGACTTAATGAGATATTGAATCGTGGTTGGTGCCACTGTTATAAAATTTGTGCCGTGACGTTGGTGCGTCATTGGCGGTGGTTATACAAAATTGGTTTTCACTTGGGCGATTGATCGTGCAGTAAAGGGGGTGCGAGAGGCACATGGGATGTGGATGCTTCGCCCGGGTACACTTAAGGACTTAACTTTGTGCACCATTGATCTGAGTCTTACCGTGCAAACCACATGTCTAGTATGGGATAGACCTGGCATAATAATTTGTGAAGTCTCCACTTTGGTTTTACTACTGATGTTGTGTGGCGCAAGAGGGGGCAATTATCGACTAGGGGGTTGCCCTACTCGACGGTGAAACCTTAGCGAGTGGGATCAGGTGGAGATGGATCATTGTAAAAACCTTGTTGTGATTTCCTTAGCACGAGGCTAATCACATCGTGTGGGTACAGTTGTGCAACCTCTGCAGAGTGTAAAACTATTCGAATAGCCGTGTCCTCGGTCATGGACAATGCTCGGTGATTTCACACGAGGGGTAGAGTCTTTATGAAATCTGGTTGGGTTGAGCTGGGAAGTGAATGGTCAGTTCACTTGTGGTTATATTCAATTCCTTTGATTATTTATTTAACATCCTTTGTTAAAGATGCTTTGCAATCTATTTATTGTATTTACTTTAAATTGTTGCTTTATGCAAAATTAACCTTTCAGCCATCCATTGTTAAGCCTTGCATACTATATTGCATTCATTTGTTACAAACGACTTGCTGAGTACCAATGTACTCACGGCTTTATGCCCTGTTGCTCAGTTGAGGAGCTGATTTTCAGAGTCTTTTTGAAGCTTGTGAAACAAAATTCACCATTTGAATTTTTCTAGAATTAATTAAAGCTTAAATGGAATTTTTATGAATTAAAAAGGATTTAATATGATTAATCCGAACATGAACATTTGCCAAAATTATTTTATTTGGGTTCTTTGTGTCTGGAGGAATTTATTGGATTTTTTCTGGATTTATTTGCTATTTTCTAAAGCTCAAATTAATTTATTTGAATTTCTGAAAAAAGAAAAAAAAAGAAAAGAAAATCCCAACCGGCGGTGGGCTAAAACCACTGGCCGCCCAGCCAAGAGCCCGACCCGCACCGCCTCGTGTGCACGCGTCGCACATCGGTGCGCGCTCGCGCCCGCCTTGCCGCTGCCGATGGTCGACGCGTGTCGCCATCCAGGCCGCCCGCTCACGCCCGTGCGCCATCCTCGCCGCTCGCCCGTTGTTAAGCCTTGCATACTATATTGCATTCATATGTTACAAACGACTTGCTGAGTACCAATGTACTCACGGCTTTATGCCCTGTTGCTCAGTTGAGGAGGAGTATCACCAGCAGGAGGTTCCAGAGGGAGAGTGCTTCGACGTCTTCGCGGATTAGGCTTCGTTCTCCACTCGATAGCCTGTGGGTGTGTCAATTGGATGCTGCGCTTTCTTTCGTTCTCCACTCGATAAGGTCGCACTCTGATAATTATTAATAATATTTGAGTCTTTTCTTAGTGAATCGTGATATGTTCGATATTTCATCTTTGTTTATACTGTGTGCACTAGCGTGATCCTGGACTAGTGCAGAATACACAGGAGAGTCCGGATTTGCATATTCGGGTCTCTACAGATAATGAGGGGAGACGGCCGGCCACGGGTGGGGAATGATTAGGGCAATCAAATGCACACTTTAGATTGGAGTTTAAGTGGGAGTAATGGCCGGTTTAAGAAGCTTTAATTTCGGCAACAATGTAGGAGAGAGAGGGCTAGAGGAGGAAGAAGGTGAGGTAGAAGAAACATATGACATGTGGGGTCCATGCGTCGGTGAGAGAGAGGGGAAGTGAAGGCATACGGGCCGTCGGATTGATGACACGTGCCCAGCTAGGATTAAATTGATTTTATTTTCGGATTAATGTTTCGAAAATACTAGAAACTTTATAAATACTTAGAAAATAATAATTAATGTCTAAAACTTCCAAAAAAATCATAGAATATTTTTGGAGCTCTTTTAGACTTAAGTAAAATATTTTTAATTTCAGATTTGCATTTAATAATTTTATAAAATACCTTTTAACTTTAAACATTGATTTTTAATTCTAGAAAATTCTCAAAAATTATTTAAAAATTTAGGGAAGGTTGACAAAAATAAAATAAACTCTTTTTGGCTTTGATAAAATATTTAAAATATATTTTCTTGTTTTAGATTTTGAAATATAATTCAGATAAATCCAAATAGAGTTCAAATACCTTAAAATAATTAATTTGAAATTATATTTTTACGGAAAGCGAATTTTTGGGATGTTACAGGTGGGTCCCATACGTTGTGCGGGATGTTCCCCTCCTATGCGCCTTGCAGCTGGCTTCCCGTACTGCTAGCACGCCGCAGAAGAACTTCACTCACAAAGAGTGTCCTATTCAGGCCATCACCCAGAATTGCTACTTGCACCGCCACTTCTCCTCCACCGATGATAATGACTTTCGGGGTCCAGTAAATTTACTAAACCAAGTTGTACTTTACAAAATTTAGTCCTTAGTGGTATCTGGGCGGTTCTACCACTAACCACTTTGTGCTTCCACTGCACCACTCACACACCCTCGAACCATCCGCCTAGATAAGTAAGCAAGTTGGGGTTTTTGGGAATATAAAATAATCATACCAACATATACCAGTCATTACCACCATGACTTCCCAAACCAGTTTCTCATGTTTGAAAATGATAATGATGCTTGGGGCATTTCAGCACCCCGAGTATCTATGTGGTACTAAGCATAGCGTATAATTACGGACTTATTTTCGAAGGTTACTATTATAATTTTGCTAGGGCGACAAGATTAACACATTCAAATATTCCAAAGGAGGTGTAATATTATTCAAGGTAAACGATGGGCATATAACTAGAATTTTAAATTAAATGTATATTTGCATATAAAATAACAGCATGCAATTTGATAATTTAAACCAAAGTAATTTGCAGAAAATGTAGGCTCTACATGATCAAAGTATTGACTCACCTTGGTCACAGTGGGTTGGGTCTTGGTTGTCTTGAGCTTCTAGAGCTGCTGCCTCGGCTTCCTCCTCCTGAAGAAGGAATTTGGAGTTGGAATGAAGAAGCTATGGATGTTAGAGTGTGATTCATTTAGCCAAATTTAAATTATCAAATTTCAAATAAGCTCAATCTTGCAGCATTTCAGTTCCAATGGGTAGACCTTGAGTTTAGATGAATTTAGAATTTTGTCCCATTCAATTTGGTGCTAAAATGAATTAGTTATGAATATTTGAAGTTTTTAGTTTATTTAAACTCGAAAGAAAAAGAAAAAGGGTGGAAGACAGAGACTGACAGGTGGGGCCCACGGGCTTTAAACCTTTTATTTCTTATTTCTGGCGGGTCTGCTATGACAGGTGGGACCCAGTTGTCAGCAAGACACGCGCGCTGGCGGTCGCTGACAGGTGGGACCCACCCGGACTTAAGAAAAAATAACAGAAAACTCGACCTCGGCACTGCGGAGTCGGGGGCTCAAACAGGCGCGGCCGAGGGAGTTGGGGGAGGGGAAGACATCGCTGATAGCCAGTAGAACTCACAGTGTTACTTGACCCTATAGGGTGAGTAAATCAATTGAATCGAGTCTGCAGGGGGGGCCGAACAGGGGAACTCCAGGCAGCGCACGGGCGGCGGGTTTGCCGGCGAACGGCTGCCAGAGGATGGGTGGTGGCGGCCAAAATTGGATGTCGGGGTGGCGAGGAAACCGACGGTGGGGTTGGCGGGGGCCGGGGAGTGCCAAAGAGGGGTCGGCGGCGGCGACTCGGGAGGAAGCTTCGGTGCCGGCGAGGTACGGTCTACGGGAGGCGCGGAGAAGGCCGAGGATGAGCTCACAGCACTGCGGGGATGGCGCGGGAGGAAGGAATCGAGTCGACTCGACTTTAATCGGCGGCGGATCGGGTGACTGGAGTTGGGGGAGAAGGTGGGCTCGCCGGCGATTGGGGAACTCCGAGCTCGATTGGCTGTGGTGGGAGGGAGAGCTGTGTGTGGGGAGTCCAATGGGAGCCTCGGCACCTCTTAAAGGCGAGCGAGTGGAGCTGGCAACGGGCGGTCGGCGTCAAGCAGCGGTGTCAACGCAGTAGGATTTCGGGGATCCGGGGGGTGACATCGCATTGAAGAGCTGCAGCTCTACGCCACGCACGCGACAACACGGAGGAAAATCAGCTATGGTGCAGATGCTGCAGATGGTGGCGCGATCTCTGCGAGCACCAGCGTGATGCGTGCTGACTCGGGGCGACGCGCGCGATAGATGATGACGCGGCTAGGGGACCGGTGGTTCGAAGGGCACCGTGGAAAGGAGGAGACGGACCGGGCTGCGGAGGTGAGGTGAGCGGGCGAGCCGCGGCCTGGGAAGGGAAAGAGAGGGGTGTCGGGGGAGGAAGAAGAAATACAGTGCCGGGGGGAAGGGGAGCTGGGCCGGCATCGGCAGCAAAAGGAACGGGGGACTGGGGGTTGGTCCACTCGGGCGAAAAGGAGAAAGGGGAATGGGGTTGGGCCGGCTGGTGGCCGGGCCATTCAGCCGGTCTGACCCCTTTTGATTTTTTTTATCCTATTTAATTGTTTAGTTACTTATGTATATTTCATTTATGGCTAATTTTTGTACTTGAACATTTTTATGTTTTGCTCATTGTGCTAGGCCTTTTGTATACCTTTTTGGTACATAATTTATTTATTTATTTTTATTGCCCCTTTGCAATACTATTGACAATATAAAAGTTGTTGTACTTTATTTATGTTTCTCCCTCCTTGTGATGGGTTACCTTTTAGCTATGATTTCAAAAATTTGTGGGTTTCTTGTGGACTTCATATTCTCTGTATGGCTTATTGTTTGTACCTCCAATGTTTCGGGAACCTTAACCAAAATTTAGAGAAATCCAAAGGAAATTCAAATTCTCAAGGAAATAGATTGCAAACCAAGTTAAAAGCTCCACATTTTCAACTTCAAATTTTTGGGATGTTACATACATGCACTGGTGCCATCTTCACAAGGCGGGCAATCTGAACCAGATCAGCTACATGCACTGGTGCCATCTCCACCACCGGTACCTGCACCGGTGTCATGTTCACGGGCGCTATTCCCACTGCAGCAAGTTCCACCGGTGCTACCTTTACAGTCAACCTACAGCCGAGGCAGCAAGGGCAAAGCAAAGAAGACCGGTGCTGATATCCCGTACCTGCCATTGGCCCGCAAATTCATGCTTAGCGAGCCACTGGTTGAACCAGTAACGCGCCTCCAAACCCTAGCATTTAGTTGCCAGCAATTACACATGTGGTATATGGAACAGTCCAATAAGCCAGAGGGAGAACGGTGCTCAGGTATCACTGTCAAATTTGGGCCGATTCAATTAGAGCACAATATTCAAGATTGTGTCTTCGTGGTCACCTTCGTGGATTTATTTGATCTTTTCATGCTCAACATTCTCGACGCCTCACTCATTCGATGCTGGATGCTATAAGTGTGTACAATCACAGTCTCCGTTCATGTCATACCGATAAATATCATATATAATTTGTTGCTTTCGTGTGTGTATATATAGACACATGGTGACTAAAGCTAGATCATCCAAATCATCGGTTGGTTTCTTCGACCCACACTTGGTCGCCATGCATACCAACAACGAGGATACACCCTTCGTCGAGAGGTACATTGCATCAACACTAGTGGCTTACCGCGATAAGGAATATGTACTTATGCCCTACAATCAGGAGTATCATTGGATTTTAATAGTAATTGTACCAAAATGGAACAAGGCAATATACCTTGATTCCCTATGCAAGAATAAAACGGACTACACAGTTGTCAGCCAAGTAATCGATAGGTAAGTACATTTTCTCCATACATACCTATATTGTACTTTTTCTTCCCTTCCGAATGACTAAGGTCAGCTTTTTCGAATCAGATAGGGCGTTCACGATGTACGTTGCAAAGGCAGGTGTCTCGACGCAACGAGCCAAAGGCCTGACACATGTTCAAAATTTTAAGGTATTCACTATTACACATTAATTAATCCTATGCAACAGTTAGTAGTAATGCCTTTTGAATTAACACATTCCATTTTTTGCAGTGCCACCACCAGCCGTCGGGCAACACGTGTGGATTCTACATTTGTGAGACACCATGTGGAGGTATCCCTATGTTTGTGATGAGTAATTGACGGTTGTGTTAGTGAGTTTGAGTTTGTTTTGGGTATTCTAGGGTTGAGTATCTTTTACTTGTGCTAATGTTGATTATGCTGTTTCGTGCAGTGCTATGTGACGGTTTGCTTGTCTGTGTGACTCCAGGACTTTGGAGCTAGGTCATGGTGAGGCGAGGAGGACCGGACTAGGCACAGGAGGTGTTGAGGTGCAGATGGTCGGTGATGCCGAAGATGATCGAGGCTGGTGAGGTGGTTGCAAGTCGAGAGACGAGGAACCGGAGCTGGAGCTACCGGTGATGGACACGACAGGCAACGACGAGAGAACTGGGACTAGGCTTACGGAGGAGTCGGAGGTTCAGAATGGTTGGATGTCGGTTGCGGTCGGGTGCGACGGAACAGACCAGGACTAGACTCAGGTGGAGTCGGAGTCGGGTGGACGCAATGGGCAGCGGCGAGTGGACCGGGACTAGGCTCACGGAGGAGTCGGAGGTGCAGACGGTCAGGATGCCGGGTGCGGTCGCGTGCAGCGGAGCGTACCGGGACTAGACTCAGGGAGGAGTCGAGGTCCAGACGGTCATGGTACCAGACGCGGGAAGCTTCCGGAAAGGTGCTTGAGGGCAATTTGGACAACTGACTCAAGTTTTTGAGTGGAGAGGCTGGTTTCCCTCCATTTCCATGTGTGTTGACTTTTTGCCTCAAATGTGTGTGTGGCATGGTGTGTGTTTGGTATGACACTTCTTGTATTTCTCCTTGAGGGTGTGTCCTTGCTGTTAAAAGGAGAAGGATGTGAAGCAAGAAGATCATCCATTCAGGCATTAGAGTGAGCTCAAGCAAAGGAGTGAGTTCTGGAGAGTGAACTCAGTGTGTCTTGTGCGTGTGAGCATGTAGTGTTTTCTCTCAATTGCGTATGGGGACGTAATGAAGGGTAGTAATCCATTTGTAATCATTCATCTCTCTTCCTCAATATCAATATGCGAAGAATTGTGTTGGGTTATTCTCATTTCTTGCTCTCTCTGTGATGAATTTCATCTTCAGTCATTTCTCTGTTCTTCTCAGTTTGAAATGATTTTGAGTTGAATCTTTTGCTTGTTTGGTTGGTTCTTGTTTGCTCTGTGATGGGAATATGCCTCAAGACTATTTGGTTAGATAATCTCCCAAGAGTCCCATGGAAGAATCAAAGATTCCCTCATTTTCATTCTACAGCCCGTTTCCTCTGTTCTAAAGATTATAGGGTTTCATGTCAGGGTAACCTTGGCTCTCTTGATTCCCTTCATAAGATGGCTTCAGATTTATGTTTGCAAGTCCTGAGATCATTCCTAAGCTATTTGCAAAAGCTCATAAGCAGAAGATGTGAGAATAATGAGCAATTTGGAATTCCTCTCATTTTCTGTAGGAGCTTCAGATTTTTGTCAAAATCTTGATTCCTAGCCTTCTTGTTGAAATCTTTGAATTCCAGAGGTCCCAAAGGTGTTTAGTATGTGCTCTTGATCTTGCAGTCTGAGGAGAACATCTACATTTCACAAAATCCCATGAAATCTGCAAGTTTCAGTCCATTAGGATTTTCAATCGACAGCTTTGCCTGTTCTCTGCTCTGATTCAGCATAACTGGTCAGACCAGTTTCTCATTGGCAGTTAGACCGCTTTATGGCCGGTGGTCAGACCGGTGGAGAGCCGGTGGTCAGACCGGTGGAGAGCCAGCGTCAGACCGGAGTTAACAGGGCGGTCTGACCGGCCCATGACCGGCGGTCAGACTAGCCCATGTTGAGTGGTCTGACCGGCCCATGTCGAGAGGTCTGACCGCCCTGCCAATGAGGCATAGACCTTCTACTTCATAGCTTTTATAGCTATGAGAGGAAGTGTTTTTGAGTGGATACTTTAAGGGGCGATTTTTAAAGAGGCACCATTCACCCCCCCCCTCTGTTGCCATTTCTGATCCTACAATTGGTATTAGAGCCGGTTAACTCTTCTTGATAGGTCTTTAACTAGTTTGTGAGCCATGGCAATGGATAAGTATTCCACCAAGCCCCCGATCTTCGATAGGATCGTGAGAGACCATGTGGTCGTGACTCCATGAGAGTGATGAGTAATTGACAAGGGTTTAGGTCAGTCGAGTTTGGTTTGGGCGGTTCGGACCTTGACGTTGCATGGCGCAATCGGGCTCGGTCGGACTTTGGTCAAACATGGTCGTATGGGATTAGGTTGCATATTCTGATGATTTGACAGGTTTGGACTTCGTCATGGTAAGCATGATGTGATTTACGCTTTCATGTATCGAGCGGTGCTATGTGACGTGTTTCTTGTTTGTGTGACTGCAGGATGTCGAAGCGGAGTCGTGGTGAGACACGAGGTGACCGGACTAGACACAGGGAGGTGTCGAGGTCAGAACGGTCGGATGTGTCGAAGACGGCGGAGATTCGATATGGTTGCGAGTCGTGGACGACAAGGAGTGCGGAAGCTTCACAGAAGGTGCACGAGGGGTGAATCGGTAAATTCGCAAGGCTGCACAAGCGGGAGCGGGCTCCGTTGGATTTAGCGGGCGTAACGGGGTGGAGACCCGTTAGCCAAGCGCTATAAATAGGTGGAGGGGGCTGCATGCCTCCCAATGGATTGTGGAGAGAGTTAGGGTTTTAGAGAGTCAAAAGAGGCTTTGAGAGGTGGTTTTGCTTTGCTCTTTAGTGGTTGAGGGCAGCAGCACCTTGTCTCCACGTTCGTCCCCTCTGTGTGTTCCTCCAGGGAAGCATGTAGTGGGTTGTGTTCTTGAGAGGGATTGAGAGGAAGAGGAAGAGGGAGAGTTGATCTACCTTGTAATCATTCCTCCGAATGTCCATGCGTATGGGGACGTAGTTCCGTGTATCCCTTGTAATCTTTGAATGGTTGGAATGAAATTTGAAGTTCTTCTCCCGTGCTCTCTGTTTCCCTTCGATGCCTCATTTCTTGATTTCTTGAGTTTTTGAGTTCTTGCGTTTTTTCTTGTTGAGAAGGCCCAAAATGGGTTGCTCTAGGTTGGGATGATTCTCCAAGATCATTTGATCAAGTTTCCCAAGAGCAAACTTCATTTAATCTCAAGATTTCATTTTTGAGGCTTCCCTGTTCTTCAGAGCTTTTCTAGGGTTTGGTTGAATTCTTGATTCTCTTAAGGAAATGCCCTGAGTTTTTGTCTAAGGAGTTCTATGGCTATTGCTAACATATCTGCAAAATCTCTTGGCCATAGGATCAAAGGTTGGGAAGCAATTTGATTTTTGGCTCGGGTCTTGCAAAATTTCAGATTTTTTTCCCATAATCTGAAACTCTTGCTTTTTGGTTTGATTCTCTTGTTTCTCAGAGTCCCCTTACTATTTGGTATGTTGTAGTAAGGCTTTGGATCAAAGAGATTGAGAGCAAACCCTCAATTTAGCCAAAAATCCGAATTTTCGGTCTGCTGCCTGAAAATCCTGTTTGCTGTTTTTTCTCGAGAGGTACTACCACTCCTGGAGAGGTACTACCGCTCAGCGGTACTACCGCTCGACCCAGCGGTACTACCGCTCGACCCAGCGGTACTACCGCTTGCAGCCAGATTTGCGGTGAATTTGTTTTTCTTGATTGCTTCCTTCTGGGTTTAGTTTTTCCTTGTCTCTGTGATTTCCAGTGAGGGTTTATTTTCTACCTTCATAGCTTCCATAGCTATTGGAGGAGAAGATACTCTTTGGGGGCGATTTTTAGAGATCGACATTCACCCCCCCTCTGTCGCCATTTCGGTCCTACAATTGGTATCAGAGCCGGTTAGCTCTAATCAATAGAGCTTAACCGGTCTCAAGAGCCATGGCGTCGGACAAGTACTCGATCAAGCCTCCCGTCTTTGATGGCTTGGACTACCCCTTCTGGAAGAGCCAAATGGAAACATACATCCAGGCTCAGGGGTATGCCATTTGGCGGAAGGTAAAGGTTAGATTTGCTGTTCCTGCCGATGAGAACATCAATGTGGCGAACATGCCCGATGTTGAGGCAAATGCAAAGGCAAGGAACATCATTATCCAGGGCTTGAGTAGAAGCGAGTTCGATAGCATCTCTCACCTGTCGTCCGCCTTTGATATCTGGGAGACCCTCGACGCTTACCATGAGGGCACCACCCAGATCAAGACGGTTCGACAGGACCAGTTCAAGCGCGAATACAACAAATTTGGGATGCTTGCTGGTGAGACCCTGGATGAGTGCTTTTCGTGATTTCCCAAAATCTTGAGCAACCTCCGAGCTATCGGTCTCACATACCCCGACTCGGACAACGCTCGTCAGATGCTCGCGGCACTCGATCTGCGTGTTTGGGAGATGAAAGTGACCACCATCAAAGACACGACAGACCTCTCGACCCTGACTCTTGATGCGCTGTACTCGCACCTCAAGACTCACGCGATTGACGTTGTCTCTCGTCGGTCGAAGTCACAGTCGATGGCCTTGGTCACCGATCCCATTTCTACTTCCGGGCCTTCTTCTGATTCTTCTTGCGGTTTCTCCCTTGCTGCTCTCTGTGACATAACTGATGATCAGTTAGAGCAGCTTGCGGATGATCAGCTGGCCCTCCTAGCCCGAAGGTTTTCCCATGCCTACAAGGGTAGGAGAGACAGAAAGAGAGGAGGACCCGTGATTTGCTTTGAGTGTGGTGGCCCCAACCACATTCGGGCAAACTGCCCCAAGCTGGAGAAGGGCAAGAACGACTATGGTGGTTTGGGTATGAACGACTACACCGACAAGAACCGCAACAAGAAGACTCCAGCTCAGACGCCGGGAAAGAAGAAGTTTCGCAACTTTGGCAAAGCCAAAAAGCTCTTCCACCGCATCCTCACCGCCTTCGACGACCTCGACCTCAGCGAGGTGGAGGGATGGAGCGATGACGACGGGAAGGGTGACCAAGAGCCCAAGGATGGCGGCGACGACTTCTCTGGCATGTGCTTCATGGCCCTCGAGGGCGAACTGAGCGACAGCGAGCTATACTCCGACTCGGATGAGGTACTCCCTTCTTATGACCAGCTTAATGATGCTTTTCTTAAGCTAGGTGGATTCCATGCTAGAGCTAGGTGTAGGTGTACCGAGTTAGAGAAGGAAGTAGATAGACTGTCACGGGAGATTACTTCACTTAGATCTGCTCCCTCCCGTGACGATTGTGATACATGCCCTGCTTTGCTTGGAGACATGGAGAAACTAAGGACCTCTCATGATAGTTTGTCTTCTGAGCTTGATGTGCTTAAGGTGGAGAATGTTAGTCTGCTTGCTGAGTTAGAGTTGAGTAGGATGGCTGTTACCCTACTTACTACTGATGAGACTACTTCTCCCACCTCATGTGAGGTTAAGGACATTGCTGCTAGAGGACCTTATGCCATGCTCCTTGATCTGCCCGAGTCCTGTGAAAATTGTAATAACTTGAAGATGAACTTAAAACGGGCAGATCATAAAATTGCTGAACTACAAGCTTCTTTACTTGAGCCGATTGATTCATGCTTGAACTGTCCTAAGTTAACTGCTGAACTTGAAGCTGTCTCCAAACAGTTTCAAGATATGATTGATCATGATAGGAAGTTGGCTCAGTTTGCGACTAAGGATCCTGTTAGCTAACCATGCATGAGTTGTGAAAAACTAAAACTTGAACTCGTTGCTTTGAATGAAAAGTGCGTAAAGCTAACTAAGGATCAACTAGTGAAGGCACCAACTGATTGTGTTGTGATTGCTGGTGAGGGGGAGAAGCCCCAGGGTAAGGTAGAAACGCCTAGTGACGTGAACCAACCTGCTAGTAGTAGGACTATCCCCTCAGAGTCGGCTGTGCGTGCACAAGCCATTGTTTCCTCTACTGTTGGTTCTTCATCTACTCCCTTACCTTCTGCTACTCCTTCTTCCCCCTGCTCTTCTTGCACCTCTCTCTTTCGGGAGTGTCAGTATCTTATGAACACTCTCGAGAGATTTGTAGGCGGCAAGAAGAAGCTCAATCTTATTCTAGACCAGTCCAAGATTTATAGATTTAATCAGGGTCTAGGATATGATTTCTATGAGGATATGAGGAAGCATCCACCTGCTATTCTCCGACCCATAGTAGGAGGTGTGATCGAGGTCGAGCCCAGATCTGATGAGGTCAAATTCAAATCAGCGGGCTTTGTCCAAGGGATCTCTGACAGCAAGGTGAGTCCACCTGCAGCTTTGGCCTCTCAGAAGGCGAAGCCTCCCCGTGCTACTTCTACCTCTCAGAAGGTGAAGTACCACTGCACCTTCTGTCAGAAGGATGGACACACAGTCGACCATTGCTTCAGGCGCACCAGGATTGCGCGGAGAGATCGTGCAGAGCGTATTCAAGGTCAGCCCCAGATCCTGAGTGGACCTAAGACTAGCACGAGGTCCAGGTTTGCTTCTGACGGGTTTGGGCAGCATCGAGGACTTCTCGTTTCCCCCATCGAGTCTTCTGGTTTTCGTCCTCATGCTGCTCCGGATCATGACTTCCGCCGTCTTGAGGGTACATCTCGTTTCCCCCATCGAGACAGTTACCCACGGCGTGATCAGCGTGTTGCCGGTGTTTCGACTCGCTCTCCCAGAGCGCCGGACTCGCAACAGCCTTCAGTCCGCTCATAGACCTTCTGCTTCTTTGAGTCACGGAGAGCGTAGGGTAGATAGAGGTCAGTCGTGTTTGACTACTTCATCCGCTCCACGTGTTACTCGGTATTGGGTGCCAAAATCTCTTGATTTATTCCGAGATCGAGACTTTACTCTGTTTGACTCGGGTTCGGGTAGGGAAGGAGAAGGTTTGGCTTGTAGACTCCGGTTGTTCTCATCATATGACCGGAGACTCCCATTGGTTCTCCTCCCTAGCCCGCGCTCCAGGTGATGAGACGATCACCTTCGGAGACGCTTCGTCTGGGCGCGTCATCGCCAAAGGTATTGTGCGTGTTAATGCCTCTTTTATTCTTAAGGATGTTGCCTTGGTTAGTAAGCTGCAGTACAATTTGCTTTCCGTTTCTCAGCACCGATGACGGTTTTGAGGTGAGCTTCAAGAAAAACAATTGCAAAATTCTTGATTCTTCTGTAGTCCGGTTTATGGATTTCTCGCTTTGGGAGGATCTTTCGTGCTAATTTTTCCGAGTCTTCGTGATCCTCTCGGGTGTTTAGTTGCTTCTGAGTCCCGCGACCTCTCTTTCTGGCATAGGAGACTTGGTCATATCGGATTTGACCATTTGACCCGAGTTAGCGGCCACGACCTCATTCGTGGTTTGCCGAAGCTCAAAATGGTCAAAGACCTTGTTTGTGCTCCATGCCGGCACGGCAAGATGGTTGCCGCTTCTCACCCTCCGGTCACAGTGACCATGACCGATGCACCAGGACAGCTGCTCCACATGGACACAGTCGGACCAGCTCGAGTGCAGTCAGCCGAAGGGAAGTGGTATGTTCTTGTCGTGGTCGATGACTATTCGAGGTTTTCTTGGGTGTTTTTCTTAGCCTCGAAGGATGAGACGTTTTCACATTTCCGAGGTCTTTTGAGTAGGCTTTCTGTTGAGCTCCCGGGTGCCTTACGAGCGATCCGCAGTGACAATGGCACGGAGTTCAAGAATTTCTATTTCGAGAGGTTCTGTGATGAAACAGGTGTAGAGCACCAGTTCTCTTCTCCGCACGTCCCACAGCAGAATGGCGTCGTAGAGAGGAAGAACCGTACCTTGGTCGAGATGGCCAGGACGATGCTCGATGAGTACTCTACACCGAGGAAGTTTTGGGCTGAGGCTATAGCCACCGCGTGCCATGTTTCCAATCGAGTTTTTCTTCGGGCACACTTGCACCGCACGTCTTATGAGCTGAGATATGGGCGAAAGCCTAGCGTCTCTCATTTTCGTGTGTTTGGTTGCAAGTGCTTTATTTTGAAGTTCGGGAACCTAGACAAGTTCGAGTCACGATCTTGTGACGGTATCTTTCTAGCCTACTCGACTTCTTTGCGGGCTTATAGGGTCTGGAACTGCGAGTGTAGCAAGTTGGTAGAGACCTGCGAGGTGACCTTCGACGAGGCCAGTCCGGGGACTAGGCCTGATATCTCAGGTTGTTTAGAGCAGTCCGAGACCATCTTCGTGGATGACGAGGATGATGGAGATGAGGGTTGTCTACCCGATCCAGTCCCTTATCCACCCCTTAAGGTGCCTTCTTCCACCGCACCTCGAGGCGATCAGCCCATGCCTTCTGCTTCTTCTGGAGCTAGTGGCTCTGTTCCTACCTCATCTGCTCATGAGGTAGAGGCCACTTCTTCTTCTCATCTGGACCTCCCGACATATCCGTAAAGCTCATCCTTGAGAGGATGATTGGAGACCTTTTCGAGCATGTGACCGCTCAAAATCGGCTTATCTCATTCTGTTTCCATTCTGCCTTCATTGCTTCTTTCGAGCCCAAAGATGTTTCTCATGCTCTTTCCGACGAGTCTTGGGTCAATGCCATGCATGAGGAACTAGAAAATTTCGAGAGAAACAAGGTCTGGTCGCTTGTTGAGCCCCCTCGAGGTCACAATGTCATTGGGACTAAGTGGGTGTTCAAGAACAAGCAGAGTGAGGATGGGGTGGTTGTTCGAAACAAGGTTAGACTGGTCGCTCAGGGCTTTTCTCAAGTTGAGGGTCTAGACTTCGAGGAGACCTTTGCCCCTGTAGCTAGACTTGAAGCCATAAGAATTCTGCTTGCCTTTGCAGCTTCTAAGGGTTTCAAGCTTTTCCAGATGGATGTCAAGAGTGCTTTCCTAAATGGCTTCATTGAGGAAGAAGTCTATGTGAGACAGCCTCCTGGTTTCGAGAACCCCAAATACCCAAACCATGTATTCAAGCTTTCCAAAGCTCTGTATGGACTTAAGCAAGCCCCTCGTGCTTGGTATGAGAGGCTTAAGTCCTACTTGTTGAGTCATGGTTTCGAAATGGGTAAAGTAGACAAGACCTTGTTCATCCGTAGGCTTGGCGATGACCTTCTGCTCGTCCAGATCTATGTCGATGACATCATCTTTGGCGGCTCTTCCCATACTCTGGTTTCACAGTTCTCGGATGTCATGAGCACCGAGTTTGAGATGAGTATGATGGGCGAGTTGACCTTCTTCCTTGGCTTCCAAATCAAGCGGACTGGAGGGTACATTTCTTCATCGAGGAAAGTACACTCGTGACCTCTGAGACAACCGACATGAGTGATGGTAAGCGGTGTCGACTCGATGGCTTCTCAGCCTATCTTGACCAGATGAGGATGGTGAGCGATTGATCGTAAAGAGTATAGGAGTATGATCGGCTCCCTCTTGTACCTCACTGCCTCGAGACCAGACATACACTTCTCCGTGTGTCTTTGTGCTCGGTTTCAGGCTTCTCCTCGCGTATCTCACCGCCAGGCGGTGAAACGCATTCTTCGGTACCTTCGAGCTACCATTGACTATGGTATCTGGTACTCTTCCTCTTCCTGTCTTTCCTTGAGAGCCTTCTCAGATGCAGACTTTGCCGGCTATAGGATAGATAGGAAGAGCACTTCTCGCACTTGCCAATTCATTGGCACTTCTCTCGCCTCTTGGTCTTCGAGAAGCGATCCGGTGTTGCATCCACCGCGCAGAGGCGAGTATGTTGTTGCGACCATGCTGCGATCAGTACTCTGGATGGCCGACCTGAGGATTTTGGGTTAGTTATCGGCGGTGTTCCACTCTTTTGTGATAACACTTCTGCGATTAACATTGCTAAGAACCCAGTGCAACACTCTTGGACCAAGCACATCGATATCCGTTATCACTTCCTTAGAGACCATGTAGAGAAGGACGATATAGTGCTCCAGTTTGTGGAGAGTGACCACCAGTTGGCTGACATCTTCACTAAGCCATTGGATAGTTCGAGGTTTTCAGCTCTGCGGGGAGAGCTTGGGGTGGTTTGTCCTTATGGACTGTAGTGAGGGGGAGCTTTGGGCTTTACTGCTTTATTATATTGATTATGCTTCTGTCTCATTTCTGTTGCTTTGCACTTGGGGTGCATTGGGCTTAGTCCTTCTAGCATAGGTTAGAGTGCTTCTCTTGTCTAGTTGCTTAGACTTCTTACTCTTATCTTATGCTTCCAGGATGCTTCTTATTAGCTGTTTCTTATCTCACTAGATTGAGCTCACTAACTTCTTGTAGGATCTAGCGAGGGTCGGGCCACCCTCGAGTAGACAGGGTACGTGTTTGCTCTCTAGTGTGTGGTTTACGGTCAGCTAATAGTCCTGGAGTCATATGGGGTAGATGAGAGTCTGTCTGAGCCATAGCTGTCTCTATATCTTATCTATGCTTTAAGGACTGCCTGGTTGGTTTTCTTTGCCAGCTTCTCGATTTATTGCCTTGGTTCAGGGGGAGTGCATTTGGGAGCTTCTGGAGCTTAATCTTGACTTAACTCCACTTGAACTTAAAGCTGCATCATATGTTGAGGGGGAGTTGGATTTTATGCATTTTTAGCATTTAGTATTGTAATATAACTACATTGAGCCTTGATTATTATCCTTTATGACATGTTTACAATGCTTTACACCTTGCCATGACTTGTGCTTAGTTTGCTAGATTTCTCATGACTTCATATGTGTAGACTAGCTTTTGCCATGATAAGTGAATTAAAATTGATCTACTTGATTTAAAACTTGTCATGCTAGCACTTGAGTTTAGTCTTTCTTGAGCTATCCTTTTATGATTCATGCCATGTCAAATAAGCTTAGTTGAGCGTTGAATCTTTGTTGAGCCTTAAGTTGAGCTATATTAGTTCTTGATGATGCATAAGTTAGTACAACATGTTTAAAAAGCAAAATGATCTCTTTTGTGCGAAAAAACTGATTTCACCAATTCTTTCTCATGAGACGGCTTGCCATTGCACTAGGCATGAACTCAGGGGGAGTTTTGGATGACCTAGACTATCTTCTTAAGCTTCTCACTTGGAGTAGCCGCATAAGGCTTGAGATCTAGCACATAAAAAAAATTGGGTTGGAAATGACCATGAGCCTTAAAAAGATAATGTTTTATGTGTTCAATTTGCTTAAGCTACAAAACGAACCATGTACTTAACCAATGTTTCAATCTTGAGCTTATAGCACTCTATTTGGACTCAATATTAGCTTCCTTGTTCCCCCTAGCTTATTTGACATGGCCTGCATCATCCTTGGATATCTCTAGTTAGACTTTGTTCATTGATGACTTGACATGCTCAGAAAATGCAATACATTTCAGATCGTCATCTACGTGCTTTAGCTAGGATATACATATCTTGTCATGATCTAGATAGCCTTTTATTGAGTTATGGCTTGGTGTAGTTCAGTATGGTCATCGTGGATAATTCTCATGGCTCAAAATGCTTAGGAATAATCAATCTTCAGCCATTTTCATCCGTTGACATGTCATATTCTCTCTTTTGCATCTTGATGTGTTTATTGCCAAAAGGGGGAGATTAGTGGTAGAAAAATGGTAGAAAAAGCCATTTTGGGAGCTTTGAGGAAAACTTGTTCTTTCTTTTGCTCCTTGTGTCGACATGGTCTTTAGCTTCATTTTCTTTCTTTGAACCATGTTGGACTCTTCAAATCAATCTCTACTTAATGCTTTTTCTGAGTTTGTCAATATACTCATCAAGGGGGAGATTGAGAGACCATGTGGTCGTGACTCCATGAGAGTAATGAGTAATTGACAAGGGTTTAGGGTAGTCGAGTTTGGTTTGGGTGGTTCGGACCTTGACGTTGCATGGCGCAATCGGGCTCGGTCGGACTTTGGTCAAACTTGGTCGTATGGGATTAGGTTGCATATTCTGATGATTTGACAGGTTTGGACTTCGTCATGATAAGCATGATGTGATTTACGCTTTCATGTATCGAGCGGTGCTATGTGACGTGTTTCTTGTTTGTGTGACTGCAGGATGTCGAAGCGGAGTCGTGGTGTGACACGAGGTGACCGGACTAGACACAGGGAGGTGTCGAGGTCAGAACGGTCGGATGTGTCGAAGACGGCGGAGATTCGATATGGTTGCGAGTCGTGGACGACAAGGAGTGCGGAAGCTTCCCAGAAGGTGCACGAGGGGGGAATCGGTAAATTCGCAAGGCTGCACAAGCGGGAGCGGGCTCCGTTGGATTTAGCGGGCGTAACGGGGTGGAGACCCATTAGCCAAGCGCTATAAATAGGTGCAGGGGGCTGCATGCCTCCCAATGGATTGTGGAGAGAGCTAGGGTTTTATAGAGTCAAAAGAGGCTTTGAGAGGTGGTTTTGCTTTGCTCTTTAGTGGTTGAGGGCAGCAGCACCTTGTCTCCACGTTCATCCCCTCTGTGTGTTCCTCCAGGGAAGCATGTAGTGGGTTGTGTTCTTGAGAGGGATTGAGAGGGAGAGGAAGAGGGAGAGTTGATCTACCTTGTAATCATTCCTCCGAATGTCCATGCGTATGGGGACGTAGTTCCGTGTATCCCTTGTAATCTTTGAATGGTTGGAATGAAATTTGAAGTTCTTCTCCCATGCTCTCTGTTTCCCTTCGATGCCTCATTTCTTGATTTCTTGAGTTTTTGAGTTCTTGCGTTTTTCTTGTTGAGAAGGCCCAAAATGGGTTGCTCTAGGTTGGGATGATTCTTCAAGATCATTTGATCAAGTTTCCCAAGAGCAAACTTCATTTAATCTCAAGATTTCATTTTTGAGGCTTCCCTGTTCTTCAGAGCTTTTCTAGGGTTTGGTTGAATTCTTGATTCTCTTAAGGAAATGCCCTGAGTTTTTGTCTGATGAGTTCTATGGCTATTGCTAACATATCTGCAAAATCTCTTGGCCATAGGATCAAAGGTTGGGAAGCAATTTGATTTTTGGCTCGGGTCTTGCAAAATTTCAGATTTTTTCCCATAATCTGAAACTCTTACTTTTTGGTTTGATTCTCTTGTTTCTCAGAGTCTCCTTACTATTTGGTACGTTGTAGTAAGGCTTTGGATCAAAGAGATTGAGAGCAAACCCTCAATTTAGCCAAAAATCCGAAGTTTCGATCTGCTGCCTGAAAATCCTGTTTGCTATTTTTTTTCTCGAGAGGTACTACCGCTCCTGGAGAGGTACTACCGCTCGACCCAGCGGTACTACCGCTCAGCGGTACTACCGCTCGTCCCAGTGGTACTACCGCTTGCAGCCAGACTTGCGCTGAATTTGTTTTTCTTGATTGCTTCCTTCTGGGTTTAGTTTTTCCTTGTCTTTGTGATTTCCAGTGAGGGTTTATTTTCTACCTTCATAGCTTCCATAGCTATTGGAGGAGAAGATACTCTTTGGGGGCGATTTTTAGAGATCGACATTCACCCCCCCCCTCTGTCGCCATTTCGGTCCTACAGATCGACTATCCTTTTTGGAAGAGTTGGATGGAGACCTACATACAGGCTCAGGGCTATGCGATTTGACGCAAGGTCAAAGTTCGCTTTGTTGTTCCTGCCGATGAGAACATCAATGCCGAAAACATGGCTGATGTTGAGGCGAATGCTAAGGCAAGGAACATCATCATCCAAGGTTTGAGCCGAAACGAGTTTGATCGCATTTCTCATCTTTCGTCGGCCTTCGACATTTGGGAGACCCTCGATGCTTACCATGAGGGCACCACCCAAATTAAGACGGTTTGACAGGACCAATTCAAGCGAGATTACAACAAGTTTGAAATGCTCACTGGAGAGTCCCTTGATGAATGCTTTGCGAGATTCCACAAGATCTTGAACAACCTCCGAGCGGTCGGTCTCACATACCCTGACTCGGATAACGCTCGTCAGATGCTTACAGCCTTGGATTGCGTGTTTGGAAAATGAAGGTGACCACCATCAAGGACACCACTGATCTTTCGACTTTGACTCTTGATGCGTTGTACTCACGCCTCAAGACTCACGAGATTGACATTGTCTCTCGCAAGTCGAAGTCACACTCGATGGCTTTGGTCACTGATCCCAGTCCTGCCTCTGGATCTTCTGCTGACTTTGCTTTGGGTTTTTCTCTAGCTGCTCTATGTGAAATTGATGATGATCATCTAGAGCACCTCCCAGAGACCAACTAGCCCTCTTAGCCAGAAAGTTTTCTCATGCTTACAAGAGGGTTAGGTAGAGAAAGAGAGGAGGAGGACGTGTGATTTGTTTTGAGTGTGGTGGCCCCAACCACATTCGAGCAAACTGCCCCAAGCTGGAGGGTAAGAACGACTATGGCGGTTCGAGTAAGAACATCTACACCGACAAGAACCGCAACAAGAAGCCGCCAAACAAAGAGAAGAAGTTCCGCAACCTTGGCAAAGCCAAGAAGCTCTTCCATCGTATCCTCTGTTGGAAATATGCCCTAGAGGCAATCATAGAGATGATGATATTTCGTTGTATCCATGATTTAATAAATGTTCCTTGAATATTACCTTTGTGTTGATTAACAAGTATGTGACTTGTTTGTGAAACTCTTTACTTATATGGTTATTCTAAAGTTGTCCCTAGTCGGAGTTCATGTGAGGACACACGTGAATGATGGATTAGCACATGTATCGGTTGATGACCATGTTTCACAGGTCATAGACATGGAGATGTCAAACCAATAATGTGGACACATGTTTAGAACATGGGGTTGGACCGACCCAACATGAGACATAACAATTATACTTATGGTTCTCTCTCTACACAATGTGTACACCTTGTCCTTAGACCTGAGATTATCGCATGTACTTGAGATGTGAATCGACCTACTTAGGGTTATCAACGCTACTCCATAATCGGGCGTTATAAAGGTAGCTTTGGGTTTTGTCATGAAGCATGCTACGAGGCATGGTCGGTTGAGATGGGATTTGCCCTCTCTACCGAGAGAGATATCTGGGCCTCGAGTGATCGGATCCGAAATGCATGGCCATGCTACTTAAGGTTAAGAGTTAACCTAGTAAGGGATTCCGGATCACGGATCGAGAAAGAGTGGTCAGCTTGGAGCTCGACCAAATACCGTGAGGCAAAGGGATTGGCATGTACATAAAGTTGTGATGGTTGTCCGATATGATCTTTGTGTATGTTTAGGAGTTGGCACGTCTTGCTAGAGGCCGCTACCAACTATTGACCAAGTATGTGTACTCGCGTCATGTCTAAACATACGTGAACCTATAGGGTCACACTCTTAAGGGTGAAGCCTAATTCGGATTGGATCCAAATTAGATCGGGCATTGAGTCCTAATGGGCCTCTATTCGTAGAAGCCCATTGTAAGGACGTCTATAAAGGAGGGCAAGGGGCACGGATTAGAGGATGAGTTTTTCGTGACTTCCTCAAACCCTGGCCGCCACCCTCCCACGCCCAAGTCGCCGCGCGATCTAGTAGTCCGCGCGTCGCTTCCTCCCACACAGTGGATACCGTGGAGGCGCTGCATCGTAGCGTTTGGACGAACCGCAAGAGAGGAGCTGCACGTTGGACGCCGCGACGAGGACGAGGAAGTAGTACGACTACTCGCCCCAACGCGTTGCATCGGCGAGTACGACTACGCCGCCCGACGTGCTGCATCAATTCCGCACCTGCGCGTCTAGTGGTAATTCCGTGATCTATAACTGCAGTGATCTTGGTTTACGGGTAAAATTTTTATTAATTTACGCTAGTGTAGCCTGCCCGTAGTCCTTCATCCTCACCACCTTCGACGACCTCGACCTCAGCGAGGTGGAGGGGTGGAGTGATGACGATGGAAAGGACGAGCAAGATCCCAAGGATGGCGATGACTTCTCCGGCATGTGCTTCATAGCCCTTTAGGTTGACATTAGCGACAGCGAGCTCTACTCCGACTCCGACGAGGTATACCCCTCCTATGACCAGCTTAATGATGCTTTTCTTAAGCTAGGTAGATTTCATGCTAGATCTACAGCTGGGTGTAGCGAGTTGAAAAAGAAAGTAGATAGATTGTCATGGGAGCTTACTTCACTTATATCTGCTCCCTCCCGTGACGAATGTGATACATGCTCTGCTTTGCTTGGTGACATGGAGGAGCTAAGGATTTTGCATGATAGTGTGACCTTTGAGCTTAACATGATTAAGGTGGAGAATGTTAGTCTTTTAGCTGAACTAGAGATGAGTAGGGTAGCTGCTCTTTCATCTACTGTTGTTGAGACTATTTCTTGCACCTCATGTGAGGATAAGGACAATGCTTTTAGAAGTCTTTATACCATGCTTCTCAATCTGCCTGAATCATGTGATAGCTGCTTTAATTTGAAGATGAATTTAAAAAAGGCAGATCATAAAATTGCTGAATTACAAGCTTTTCTGCTAGAGCCTATTGCTTCATGTGTGAATTGTCCCAAACTGACTGCTGAGCTTGAATCTGTTTCCAAACAGTTTCAAGAGATGATTGACAACAATAACAAATTGGCTCAATATGCTTCTAAGGACCCTGTTAGCTTACCATGCAATAATTGTGACAAACTAACATCTGACTTGATTGCATTGGATGAAAAATGTGTGAAGCTAACTAAGGACCTTTTAGAGAAGCCATCATCTGCTTGTAATGTGTGTACTGGGGTTGGGAAGGAGCCCAAGGATAAGGTAGAGACGCTTAGCGACATGAACCAAATGGCTAGCAGTAGGATTGTCCCTACTGAGGCGGCTGTGCATGCACATGCCATTCGTTCCTCTGCTATTGGTTCTTCTTCTACTCCCTTACCTTCTGCTGTCTCTTCTTCCCCCTGCTTTTCTTGCACCTCTCTCTTTCGGGAGTGTCAGTATCTTATGAACACTCTCGAGAGATTTGTAGGAGGCAAGAAGAAGCTAAATATTATTCTAGACCAATCAAAGATTTGCAAATTCAATCAAGGTGTAGGATATGATTTTTCTGAGGATGTTAGGAAGCATCCACCTGCTGTTCTTAGACCCATAGCAGCAGGTGTGATCGAGGTCGAGCCCCGAACTAAGAAAGTTCAATTCAAATCAGCGGGCTTTGTCCAAGGGATTTCTGACAGCAAGGTGATTCCACCTGTTGCTTCAACCTCTCAGAAGGCGAAGCCTCATCGTGCTACTTCTACCTCTCAGTAAGTGAAGTATCATTGTACCTTCTGTCAGAAGGATGGACATTCGATCGAGAGATGCTTCAGGCGTGCCAAGATCATGCGTAGAGACCGTGTTGAGGCTCGTAGGCACATTTAGGGTCAGCCCCAGACCTTGAGTGCACCTAAGACCAACACTAGGTCTAGGACTGTTCAGCTTGATGGGTTTGGGCATCATCGAGGACTTGGATTTTCTGAGTTTTCTGGTTTTCGTCCTCAATATGCCTTTGGTCATGACTTCCGCTGTTTTGAGGGTAGATCTCGTTTCCCCCATCGAGATGGCTACCCGCGGCGTGATCAGCGTGTTGTTGGTGCTCCAACTCGCTCTCCCATAGCGATCGGACCGGCAGCTTCAGTGCGCTCATAGACCTTCTGCTTCTTTGAGCGACAGAGAGCGTAGGGTAGTTAGAGGTCAGTCGTGTGTGACTACTTCTTCTGCTTGACGTGTGACTCAGTATTGGGTTTCAAAATCTCTTTTGATTTATCCTAGTACTGAGCCTTTACTCTCTATTTGACTCAGGTTCGCCAGGCTGGGAAGGGAGAGGTTTAGCTTGTAGACTCCGGTTGTTCTCGTCATATGACCGGAGACTCTCGTTGGTTCTCTTCCCTAGCCCGTGCTCCAGGTGATGAGCTTATCACCTTTGGAGATGCTTCGTCTGGGCCCGTCATCGCGAAAGGTACTGTGCGTGTTAATGATTCATTTATTTTGAAAGATGTTGCCTTAGTGAGTAAGCTGCAGTACAACTTGCTTTCTGTTTCCCAGCTTACCGATGACGGTTATGAGGTGAGCTTTAAGAAAAACAATTGCAAAATTCTTGACTCTTCGGGTAGTCTGGTTTGCGGGATTTCTCGTTATGGGAGGATCTTTCGTGCTGATTTTGTTGAGTCTTCTGGTGATCCTCTCAGGTGTTTAGTTGCTTCTGAGTCCCGCGACCTCACTTTCTGGCATAGGAGACTTGGTCATATTGGATTTGACCATTCGACCCGAGTTAGCGGCCACGATCTCATTCATGATCTGCCGAAACTCAAGATGGTCAAAGATCTAGTTTGTGCTCCATGCCGGCACGGCAAGATGGTTGTCGCTTCTCACCCTCCCGTCACAGTGACTATGACCGATGCACCAAGACAGCTGCTCCATATGGACACAGTTGGACCAGCTCGAGTGTAGTCAGCAGGAGGGAAGTGGTATGTCCTTGTCGTGGTCGATGACTTCTCGAGGTACTCTTGGGTGTTTTTCTTAGCCTTGAAGGATGAGATATTTACCCATTTTTGGGGTTTGTTTAGTAGGCTTTCTGTTGAGCTTCCAAGTGCCTTACGAGCGATCCACAGTGATAATGGCATGGAGTTCAAGAGCACCAGTTCTCTTTTCCATACATCCCTCAACAGAATGTCGTTGTGGAGAGGAAGAACCGTACCCTGGTTGAGATGCCCAAGACGATGCTTGATGAGTACTCTACACCGAGGAAGTTTTGGGCTGAGGCTATAGCCACCGCGTGCCATGTTTCGAACAGAGTTTTTCTCAGGGCACACTTGCATCGCACCTCTTATGAGTAGAGATATGGGTGAAAGCCCAGTGAATCTCATTTTCATGTGTTTGGTTATGAGTGCTTTATTTTGAAGTCCGGGAACCTAGATAAGTTCGAGTCACGTTCTTGTGATGTTATCTTTCTAGGCTACTCGACTTCTTCGCGGGCTTATAGGGTCTGGAACTGCGAGTCTAGTAAAATGGTAGAGACCCTATAGTCCCCGCGAAGAAGTCCGAGACCTTCTTTAGAGAAGTCCGAGACCATCTTTGTGGATGATGAGGAGGATGGAGATAAGGGTTGTCTACCTGATCCAGTTCTTCCTCCTCCCCTTGAGGTGCCTTCTCCCACTGCACCTCGAGGAGATCAGCCCATGCCTTCTGCTTCCTCTGGAGCTAGTGGCTCTGTTCCTACCTCATCAGCTCATGAGGTAAATGCCACTTCTTCATCTCATCCAGGACCTCCCTGAAATATCCAAAAAGACCATCCTTCAGAGCAGATGATTGGAGACCTCTTTGAGCGAGTCACTCGCTCAAAATCTGGCATGTCATATTTCTGTCTCCATTCTGCCTTTGTTGCCACCTTCGAGCCAAAGATGTTTGTCATGCTCTTTCTGATGAGTCTTGGGTCAATGCCATGCATAAGGAGTTGAAAAATTTCAAGAGAAACAAGGTCTGATCACTTGTTGAGCCCCCTAGAGGTCACAATATCATTGGTACCAAGTGGGTGTTCAAGAACAAGCAGAGTGAGAATGGGGTAGTCATTCGAAACAAGGCTAGATTGGTAGCTCAGGGCTTCTCCCAGGTTGAGGGTCTAGATTTTGAGGAGACCTTTGCCCTTGTAGCAAGGCTTGAGGTCATTGGAACCCTGCTTGCTTTCGCAGCTTCTAAGGGTTTCAAGCTCTACCAGATGGATGTCAAGAGTTCCTTCCTCAATGGGTTTATTGAGGAAGAAGTCTATGTTAGACAGCCTACAGGTTTCGAGAACCCCAAATACCCAAACCATGTCTACAAGCTTTCCAAAGCCTTTTATGGACTTAAGCAAGCCCCTAGAGCTTGGTATGAGAGGCTTAAGTCGTATTTGTTGAGTCATGGTTTTGAGATGGGTAAGTTAGATAAGACATTGTTCATCCGTAGGCATGGCAATGACCTTCTGCTCGTCCAGATTTGTGTGGATGACATCATCTTTGGCGGCTCTTCTCATGCTCTTGTTTCACAGTTCTCGAATGTCATGAGCACCGAGTTTGAGATGAGCATGATGGGCGAGTTGACCTTCTTCCTTGGCTTCCACATCAAGCAGACTCGGTAGGGTACTTTCTTGCATCACGACAAGTACACTCGTGACCTCCTGAGACGCTTTGACATGAGTGATGGTAGGCCAGTGTCAACTCCTATGGCATCCACAGCTTCACTTGACCCAGATGAGGATGGCGAGCCAGTTGATCAAAAAGAGTACAGAAGCATGATCGGCTCCCTCTTATACCTCACTGCCTCGAGACCGGATATACACTTTTCTGTGTGTCTTTGTGCTCGGTTTCAGGCTTTTCCTCGCGTATCTCACCGCTAGGCGGTGAAGTGCATTCTTCGGTACCTTCGAGCTACCATTGACTATAGTATCTGGTACTCTTCGGCCTCATCCTGTCTTTCCCTTAGAGCCTACTCGGACGCAGACTTTAGTGACTTAGGATAGATAGGAAGAGCACTTCTGGCACCTGCCAATTCATTGGCACTTCTCTTGTCTCTTGGTCTTCTAGGAAGCAGTCCGGTGTTGCACAGTCCACCACAGAGGCCAAGTACGTTGCTGCCGCCAGTTGCTGCAGCCAAGTACTTTGGATGGCTTCGACCCTGCGGGACTTTGGGTTAGTTATAGATAGTGCTCCACTCTTTTGTGATAACACTTCTGCTATTAACATTGCTAAGAACCCAATGCAACACTCTTGGACCAAGCACATTGATATTAGATATCACTTCCATAGAGACCATGTGGAGAAGGGTGACATAGTGCTCCAGTTTGTGGAGAGTGACCACCAGTTGGTTGATATCTTTACCAAGCCTTTGGATAGCTCTAGGTTTTCAGCCTTGCGGGGAGAGCTTGGGGTGGTTTGTCCTTTTGGACTGTAGTGAGGGGGAGCTTTGTGCTTTACTGTTTTATCTTGTATATTATGCTCCTGTTCTCATTTTGTTGCATTTGTATCGGGGTGCATTCGGGTTAGTCTTTCTAGCATATATTAGAGTGTATCTCTTGTCTAGTTGCTTATATTTCTTCCTCTCATCTTGTGATCTACGATGCTGCTTATTAGTTGTTTCTCCTCTCACTAGGTTGAGTTCACTCACTTCTTATAGATTCTAGCAAGGGTTGGGCCACCCTTGGGTAAACAGGGAACGTGTTTGCTCCTTAGTGTGTTAGACGAGCAGTTGATAGTCCTAGTGTCATATGGGGTAGATGAGAGTCAGTCTGAGCCATAGTATCCTCTATATCTTGTCTATGCTTTAAGGACTGTCTTTTTTTTATTTCTTTGCCAGCTTCTCAGTTTCTAGCTTTGGTTCAGGGGGAGTTCATTTGGGAGCTTCTGGATCTTAATATTGACATAACTCAACTTGAACTAAAAGTGCATCTAATGTTGAGGGGGAGCTGGACTTTCTTTCATTTTCAGCATTCTGCATTGTAATATAACTTCATGGAGCCTTGACTATTATCCTTAGTTGACATGTTTACAATGCTTTACATCTTGCCATGATTTATGCTTACTTGCTAGATTTATCATAACTTTATATGTGTCATCAAGCCTTTGCCATTGATAAGTTAATTCAAATTGCACAACTTGAATTAAGACATGTCATGTTAGCTCTTGAGACTAGTCTGTCTTTAGTTATCCTTTTATGATTCATGCCATTCAAATAGGCTAAGTTGAGCTTTCATCTTTATTGAGCTTTAGATTGAGCTATGCTAGTTTCTTGATAAATCATGAGTTAGTACAACTGTTTAAAAAGCAAAAAGATCTCTTTATGTGTGAAAAAATTGATCTCACCAATTCTTTCTCATAAGACTGCTTGCCATTGCACTAGGCATGAACTTAGGGGGAGTTTTGGATGACCAAGATCATCTCCTTAAGCTTCTTGCTTGGAATGGTCGTATAAGGCTTGAGATCTAGCACATGACAAAAAATTTTTGTTAACGACCATGAGTTTTAAAGAAAAATATGTGCATTGTGCTAAATTTGCTTGATTACAAAAAGACTAAAGTGGTTGAACAAATGATTCATTTTTGAACTTGTGGCACTCTTAAATGGCTCAATACTAGCTTCTTGGTTCCACTTAGATTATTGACATGGCTTGCATCATCTTTGGATACCTCTAGCTAGACTTTGATCTTGAATGGCTTGACATGTTAACAATTTCATCTAATATTCAGATTCTTACTTATGTGGCTTGGCTTGATTATGCATATTTTGTCATGATCTTGATAGCATTCCTATGAATTATGGCTTGGTGTAATACTTGATGGTCATTTTGGATAATCTTCATGGCTCTATTTGCTTAGCATGAATAAATTTCAGCCATTTCATCCTTACCATGCTTTATTTTCCTCCAAAGCACCTTGATGATTTTATTGCTAAAAGGGGGAGAATATTTGGAGAACAAGCTCGTTTTGGGAGATTTTGTGAGGAAAACTTGCTTTTTCTTTTGCTCCTTTGTCTACATGGTCATTAGCATCATCTTCGTTCTCTTGGACCATGTATGACTTTTCAAACAAACTCAATTCTATGCTTTTTCTGTGTTTGTCAATATACTCATCAAGGGGGAGATTGAGAGACCATGTGGAGGTATCCCCATGTTTGTGATGAGTAATTGACGGTTGTGTTAGTGAGTTTGAGTTTGTTTTGGGTATTCTAGGGTTGAGTACCTTTTACTTGTGCTAATGTTGATTATGCTGTTTCATGTGGTGCTATGTGACGGTTTGCTTGTCTATGTGACTACAGGACTTCGGAGCTAGGTCATGGTGAGGCAAGGAGAACCAGGACTAGGCACAGGAGGTGTTGAGGTCCAGACGGTCGGTGATGCCGAAGATGATCAAGGCTGGTGAGGTGGTTGCGAGTCGGGAGACGAGGAACCGGAGCTGGAGCTACCGGTGATGGACACGACGGGCAACAACGAGAGAACCGGGACTAGGCTCAGGGAGAAGTCGGGGGTCCAGAACGGTTGGATGTCGGTTGTGGTCGGGCGCGACGGAACAGATCAAGACTAGACTCAGGTGGAGTCGGAGGTGTCGGTCGGAGTCGGTGGACGCGACGGCCAGCGGCGAGTGGACCGGGACTAGGCTCAGGGAGGAGTCGGAGGTCCAAACGGTCAGGATACCGGGTGCGGTCGCGTGCAGCGTAGCGGACTGGGACTAGATTCAGGGAGGAGTCGAGGTCCAGACGGTCAAGGTACCAGACGCGGGAAGCTTCCGGGAAGGTGCTTGAGGGCAATTTGGACAATTGACTCAAGTTTTGGAGTGGAGAGGCTGGTTTCCCTCCATTCCATGTGTGTTGATTTTTTGCCTCAAATGTGTGTGAGGCATGAAGTGTGTATTTGGTATGACACTTCTTGTATTTCTCCTTGAGGGTGTGTCCTTGATGTTAAAAGGAGAAGGATGTGAAGCAAGAAGATCATCCATTCAGGCATTAGAGTGAGCTCAAGCAAAGGAGTGAGTTCTGGACAGTGAACTCAGTGTGTCCTGCGTGTGTGAGCATGTAGTGTTTCCTCTCAATTGCGTATGGGGACGTAGTGAGGGGTTGTAATCCATTTGTAATCATTCATCTCTCTTCCTCAATATCATATGAGAAGAATTGTGTTGGGTTATTCTCATTCCTTGCTTTCTCTGTGATGAATTTCATCTTCAGTCATTTCTCTGTTCTTCTTAGTTTGAAATGATTTTGAGTTGAATCTTTTGCTTGTTTGGTTGGTTCTTGTTTGCTCTGTGATGGGAATATGCCTCAAGACCATTTGGTCAGATAATCTCCCAAGAGCCCCATGGAAGAATCAAAGATTCCCTCATTTTCATTCTGCAGCCTGTTTCCTCTGTTCTAAAGATTCTAGGGTTTCATGTCAGGGGAACCTTGGCTCTCTTGATTCCCTTCAGAAGATGGCTTGAGATTTATGTTTGCAAGTCCTGAGATCATTACTAAGCTATTTGCAAAAGCTCATAAGCAGAAGATGTGAGAATAATGAGCAATTTGGAATTCCTCTCATTTTCTGTTGGAGCTTCAGATTTTTGTCAAAATCTTGATTCCTTGCCTTCTTGTTGAAATCTTTGAATTCCAGAGGTCCCAAAGGTGTTTAGTATGTGCTCTTGATCTTGTAGTCTGAGGAGAACATCTACATTTCACAAAATCCCTTGAAATCTGCAAGTTTCAGTCCTTCAGGATTTTCAGTCGACAGCTTTGCCTGTTCTCTGCTCTGATTCAGCATAACCGGTCAGACCGGTTTCTCATTGGCGATCAGACCGCTTTATGGCCGGCGGTCAGACCGGTGGAGAGCCGGCGGTCAGACCGGAGTTAACAGGGCGGTTTGACCGGCCTATGTTGAGCGGTCTGACTGGCCCATGTCGAGAGGTCTGACCGTCCTGCCTGGTTTGCTCTGGTTCTCCTGTGAAGCCTTCTTTTTGTTGCTTGTTTTGCTTTAGTTTTTCGCTATGCTTCTTCCGCTGTTAGTGTAAATTTCTAGAGAGCTTGGACCTTCTACTTCATAGCTTTTATAGCTATGAGAGGGAAGTGTTTTGGAGTGGATACTTTAAGGGGCGATTTTTACAGAGACACCATTCACCCCCTCTCTGTTGCCATTTTCGATCCTACAGTTTGCCACCGTATGAACCTACTCCTCGATTCCTTGAGGATCACCAATTCTAAGGTTTGTCAATCTTCCCATAATTATTTCATACTTATCAGGTTATATATATACGCACATTGATATTCCTATCGACAGGTTACGTCCATCCCGTCAACTACATTGAAACAGACCGACCTTTCACAAATTCGAGGACAGTTGGCGTACTTTTTGGTGGCTCAAGTCATAAACTCAGATAGAGAGTTCCACAATGTACAATGATTTTTTATTGCTCTTATCACTTCGGAATCGAGGTCTCGCGAAAGGAATAGATCCATAATCAACGAACTTGTCAGGCTGCACAAGCAATACTTGGATGGCACCATCCAAGTATTACTTGTGCAGCCTGACAAGTTCATTGATTATGGATCTATTCCTTTCGCGAGACCTCGATTCCGGAGTGATAGAGCAATAAAAAATGCAATGTTACCATCTAAGTGCAAATGCAATGTAGATCTTTTGTAATTGTATATTTGTTAATGGATATTTTATTTTATTTCATTTAAATTAATTGATTTGCGAAATGGATGTTTTATGTTTGTGAAATGAAATACGATGTGAATTGGATGTTTTATGTTCGTGAAATGAATTGAGATGTGAATTAGATGTTCTATGTTTGTGAAATGAATTGAGATGTGAATTGTATGTATACATGTACATGTTGATCTGCTTGTTTCAGAGGGCATGGCTAGCATTTCCTGAGGCTAGCCAATAAATAGAAATAGATTTAGGAGTAGAAAAGAATATTACAGACGGTTTGTAACTAAAAACCGTCTGTGATATCTGATAATCACAGACGGTTTGTAAGTAAAAACCGTCTGTGATATATCAATATCACAGACGGTTTTTAACTAAAAACCATCTGTGATTATCAGCTATCACATACGGTTTTTAGTGAAAAACCGTCTGTGATATTGATATATCATAGACGATTTTTACTTGCAAACCGTTTGTGATTATCAGCTATCACAGATAGTTTTTAGTTACAAATCGTCTGTGATATTTACACCACAGACGGTTCGAAAACCGTATGTGATAACCTTCGATTATCACTAACCCATAAATTCAGACGGTTCGGAAAACCGTCTGTGATGACATTTCTAAACCGTCTGTAATACGGTTTTCTGTAGTAGTGGCTGTGGTTTAGGTCTTATTCAGCAAGTTTAGGCAATTGTCCACACATATGTGAGATCGTGGGACCATACTTATCCTTTGTCCCGATCATTTGGGCTTGAGCTTCTGATTTTTGGCTTATTTTTCATTATTCCTAAATTTTTGTCTTTTCTGACTTTTTGGATTTTTTCGGACTTTTCGGATTTTTTGAGCTTTTTTGCCGGTTCTTTTTTCCCGTATTTGTTTGTATTATACATGCTGGGCTAACGCCTTTTTTCTATTTTTAAAATTTTTAAATTTAATTATGCCAAATAAGCCACCATCAGCTACAGTGTAATTTCAGTCAGCTACAGTGAAAATTCAGTTATAAGCCACAAAAAATAAGCCCAACCGATCCTTCCTAAAATTTACAAGACACAATTGGACATTGATCCATTCTGAAAAGCATACCTATGCAACTCTTCCAATTAATTGATCTTATGGTGTCACAAAATGTGTCCAAATAGTGCTGGTGGAAATACGTACAAATTAAAACATAAATTTTTGTGAGGAAATTAAAAAAATAAAACTATGTTTGTTTCGCTAAAATTGTACAAGTGAAATATCTATGGTTCTCCCTCATCTCATGCACGCAATTTCCTCATAGAAATGTTGCACAAGAACATCTCTCATCTCATACGGGCTGGATGTGGTAGTGTTGGATAATGTGGATCACACATTCCATGGCAGTAGCAAGGATGGGGATCGTGACTATTGTCAGCGTAAGTATAGGACCTTCCACCTGCAATACCTGCAAAAGTAATCCATGAGCTATTATTCGTGATTTATTAGGTCGGGAGATATTTTATGCTCTTGTCAGCGTTTCCTGACAAAATGCCTGCTCAAGTTATCTCACAGTAACCATTTAACAGTACATAATGGAACACTACTGTATATAGACACGTGTAGGTAGAAACAAAATATTAGAGTCGAATTGTGTCTTAGGAAATATCTTGGGAAATTATCTGTCAAGAATAATAGTCTGCTGGTAAACATACGACACACATACGAGGAGGTGGTGCCAATGGGAGGACCAATTAATAAATTCGATGTTGCCACGAACAGAGTCAGACATGGCAATGGCGATGATCTATTCAGCCTGGTCCGAGCCTCTCAGAACAAAAGAAGAAGAAGAAGAAAGATTAACTCATTTGCATGTTGCAAGGAAGTGCGCTAGCTGTGGCTAGTCGCCGAATCATGCCGTCGCTGCTTGCCGGTCTGCGGGATGCACCGCATTACCCTCTCCCAACATTTGGCCCTCAAATCCTTCTTAGAGTTGTTTGTAAGATGGCGATGAGTTGTTTTCTTGCACTTGAGGGCTTTTGAGTGGGAGTTTTATGGATATGGATTTGGTCTCAGAGTTCAAGAGAATCGAGAAGTACTAACTGAAAATAAATAAGTACTAATTAAGAAAGAAAAAGGTAGTTTATAATGCGAAGTGCATCCAATCGCCGCAGTAGTAGCTCTGTAACACCCTTCTTTAGTACTATATTATCAGTTTATGTTGAGTTTTACTAGTATATAATACCTATTGATTCGAATTGTAACACTTTCGAGTTAACTCTTTTGGACTAAATGTGCTTTCAGCGAATTTTAGACCAAAGAGTGTTACAAATAGTATCAGAGCATTAACCCTCGCTGTATGCACTACGTGCGCGTATGGCCTTGTAAAATTAAAGCATGTGGCACAGCTGTATACCAATGGTATCATTTCTGGGCATTTCATCCTACTGAGGGTGGCAATTAATCCTTTAAGAGGGGAGAATGTGACACCTTAGTATCATATTGCCATTTTACATTAAGTTTAATTAATATATAATATCTATTGGTTCAAATCATAGCACCTAAGACAGGTGTTAGCATCCGTGCCCAAGAGAAGTGTTACGCATACATGCCCAAAAGAGATGTTACGCATGTGTGTCCGCTTTATAAGTGGGTTAGATTTTGAGCGAATTTTAGACCGCAATGAATTGTTTGTCAAGATCACCCAAGTGGAGACAAACGTCTTCCTCTGTTGGACTTGGGTGGAATGGCTTCGTATGGTGCATTGGTGCGTGTTCCCTCCCTCACGTGAGAAGGAAGAGTTGTACAGGTGTCCTAAAGAAAATATTGTATGAAATACACAAATTTGAAATTGTGATTATGCAATGCACGTATGGATTGTATAATTAATTGTTGTGTTCTGTAGGAAAGAACCTATAGGTATAGGTAGATTTTTTTTTGACGTCCAAAGGATCTTCCGACTTTCGGCCGTCAAGACATTTGTCGGTAACCATGTAGATTGATAAAGCAAATTCTCTCGACAAAATTAAATCTAATAGGTTCACTTTTGTTGTATATCAGCCGTTTACAAATGCCCAATTGTATGGACACTTTACCCAAATGAAGACCTATTAGGGTCTGTAAGCCTACGAAACTCATTAGGATAGTTTAGTCCTATATATGTAGTTTATTCTATACAAAGGCACCCAACCTCCCTCTATACAAGGTGGGAAAGAGGTCACACATTGTATACACAGCGCTATAGGCAAATGAGCAATAAAGTTAAGAGAAACCTTAGGACTATATTTTGTGTCTCCTGTTTTACTTTTATATTCTTGTGAATTGAATGCTTGATCATCGGCACTGCAAACCCGAATATACAACCCGTTATCAGCACTGTAATGCACTCACTAAGGCTATCTGGTATGTTTTATTTGACATAGCTTGTGAATTAAAGTTTTGTGCTAATGTTTTCATTTGTAGACTGGTTCTAGTTCAATCCTACGTTGTCGTTCCCTCTCCCGTCACCAGGAGACTAGGCGCATGCCTCCGCGTTTGCACTGACCACGCCGTTCCCCCATCGTACACTTCCGCATACGTACCAGCGCACTATCGTTGCAATTGACCAGGCGCTACCTCCACAGCATGACGTTGATCACCCCGCCAGATCAGGTGCCGCCATCACCGATCCACCGAGCCGGTCGTACCTGCCACTGGTCGTCATCGTAATAGAAACGGGAACACCTGCGCATGCACCGTGAATCACCCTAGACCTATGGCCATGCGTCTCGCCCCCGTTGCTTGTCATCGCCCCTGTGTTGTCTGTTCTCAGGCAATGGTTCAACATTGCCACCGAAGCCCCCCGGGCACAAGGGCTTGCCTGTGTGAGGGGTGCCACTGTCACCTCAATGTCATCATCACCACCATCGCCGATGCCTCCGTCAGGTCGCAGGAGCCAAAGGGAATGATTAGGGTGCCTCTGTGGCTTCATGCAGCCGAGGCTACCTCTGCATAGCTACCACTGACTCCGTAGCTTCGATGGGTGAAGCAGGAGCTTCTGGATACGTCTTTGGCGAGGATGCAGTGAAAGCTGCTATCGCTGCCACCTTCATCCACGGCAAGGATGAGATGGGGGCACGGGTGCATGCCACTGCCTCTTCGGTCAAGGACCGAGTACATGCATGGGCCACCGTGGGATGCCATTGCCACCACACCATGGGACGCCGTTGCCACTGCCATCACTGCTTGCGTCACTGTCAGGCAAGGAGGAGGCACCAACGCCACTTGCCTCTATCTGTGCGTGTGTGCATGTGACAAGGACCGGATTGGCTATGGTTCAAGGGAACCCTAGTCGATTGGTAGATGGGCCGTTAAAGTTAGCCCAAAAGGCCCAAGTGGCCTTAGTATTCTTACAGAAAAGCCCTCGTGGGTTTGTATAATTATGCGCAAGTTCTTGGTTTATTAAAAATAGGTTCTTTCGCACATAAATCTTATGATTTAAACCTTATATTGGATTAATGATCTAGGGCTTCCAGTTGGTGGAAAAAATGTAAAATAAACATCAGAAGTTTTTCTGCTTTTAAGTTTAAGTCCTTTAGGCTTTATTTAATTACCAAAAATAGTTTTTTGTATTGTTTTGGTGTATATAAATACAATCTATGCCTTGAAAATTACTAAAATTCTTAGATTGTTATTTACTACTATCGTAAATCATTTTATTGTTATAACACATTTTTTGACTTAGGTGCTACATGTTGTACCCATTGATTACCTTATGGTAATTATGTGTACATTGCTATATGATGTATTGACAATATGACTGACGTCACAAAGAGGAATTTGATGAAATGGCAGTTGATGGAAGCAACTACCTAACTTAGCCCTTGACATTGAGTTTTAGTTAGCCCCCAAAGGGTTAAGTGCAACTATCATCCGTCCTGGCAAAACTAGTGGACCTCTAGATAAAGATAAGGCTAAAGTCATATTCTTCTTACACAACCATCTGAACAACGATTTCAAGACTAAGTATTTCATAGAAAGAGGTCCTTTAGTCCTATGGGATTCTCTTCAGAAGAGATATAATCAACAAAAGTTGATGGTGCTTTCAAAGACGGAACATGATAGGATGAGTTTACACTTCCAGTATTTCAAATTTATGGCTTCTTACAACTCGACTCTCCATTGGATAATTTCTTGCTTCAGTCTCTATGGTAGGTAGATCATAGATGCACGAATGATCAAGAAAACTATTTTCTACTTTTCATGCTAATTGGTGCTTGTACAGCTGTATAGAGAGAGGGGGGATGAAACAACTCTAAATTGATTACCGTACTTTTAGTAGCGGAAAAGCATAATAAGCTTCTCGTGAAGAATCATAATGCATATCCTAGGGTGCCCTTGTGGTACATATTGTTCAAATGAGTACTGTTTACATTTAAATAAAAGGAAAGATAGGAAGAAAGGGGAAGTCTCCAATGAAGGCACCCTGTGATAACAGACCTTGTTTAAAGTGTGGAATCAACAGTCACTAGGCAAAGGGATGTAAGACGCCTAAGAATCTGGTGGAACTCTATTAGGAGTCACAGAAGAAGAAGGGTCAGAATGCTAAATCAGAAGCGCACTTCCTGGAAGCACTAGAGGAAGAGGAGCAGTTGGAGGAAAACACTCATCTAATGGAGAACGATGCAGGGATGGCGTTGCCCAGCATGATGATGATTACACTCCATTAATATATGATGAGCTACTAGATATTTATATAGAAGAGTATTAGGAGAGTCATAACAATTAATCTCTAGTATGCCCTTAGAAATTTAGAAGTCCACTCATGGTATGTTTAGGATGGTGTTACTGCATAAGACACTAAATTTTGTTCAATCCTAGATTAGTCAACAATGTTACTATTAAGCATTAAAGTTACGCATGTGATCTTTAGTTCATGAGTTGAATAAAGTATTTCTACTTTCTGTGCATATTTTATATTTGCATTTATGTGTATTTAGTATTTTAAATTTATGCAAATTGTTTATCTCTTGGCTATACAATTGTTGAAGTTCGATCAATGGAGGAGGAACATAAACTTGTGGATAATTGTACCACAAATTCAAACCTTATGGATATGAAGTATTTCTAGACTTCTAGTTCAAAGACTAGCAATATTGTGACCATAGCTAGCAACTGTGGTAATATTGCCAGGTCTGGAAGAGCAACGACGATAGTGTTACCAATGCAAACAAAAATAATCATTGAGAATACATTATTATTCATGTAATCTACATGAATTCAATTAAGTTTCAAGTATATCGATCTGTAATAATGGTTTCCATGTAGTAATAGAGGATGAAAATCATTCTGAGTACATTCTAATCACTAAGAAAGAAGGATATCAAAAGGAAACTATAGAAAAGATTCCAACTTTTTCCTCCAGATTGTACTACATGCTTATTAAATGTGATAAAGAATATGTACAGATGAAAGACCTAGAACTATTTAGAACATGGCATGAACGTCTGGATTATCCTAGAGATAATATGATGCACTAGATATTACAACATTTTTCTGGCTACAACTTAAAGTCCAAGGATATCCCTGATCTAGCACATTTCTATGTGTAAGGCTTGTGCGAAAGTCAAGTTGTTTACGAGACCTTCATATCATCAAATCAAGGAAAAATTACCTGATTTCCTTGAGAGGATTCAAGGGAATATATGCAAACCTATGGAGACCATGTCTAGGCATTTCAAATATTTTTTATGGTACTAATAGATGCATCCACTCGGTGGACACATGTATGTCTATTATCTACTAATCATGCTTTTCCAAGTTAATTTCACATATCATTATGCTAAGAGTCAAATTGCTGGATCATAGGATCCATTCCATATGAATGGATACTGCTGGATGGTTTACCTTAAAATCATTTAATGATTATTGTATGGCCTTAGGTACAATGGTGGAACAGTCAATCCCACATGTTCACGCTCAGAACTGACCTACTAAATAATTAATCAAGAAGATCAAGATGATTGCCCAACCCTTGTTAATGGAATCAAATATGCCAACTATGTGTTGTGGACATGTTGTATTACATGCATCGACATTAATATAACTTTGGGCATCTATATACCATAAGTTTTCACTTTTCCACTTAGTGCGTGGAAAAGACCCAATTATTTTTCATATACGTAAATTTGGCTGTGTCTATACATACCTATCTCAACACCTCAGTGTACATCAATGGGTCCACACCGTAAATTAGGAATTTATGTGGGTATTGAGTCTCCATCTATAATCAAATATTACTTCTAAAAGAAAGATACACTAATTTTATGTTTAATGAAGAACTCTTCCTAGCATTAGGGGGAGGAAAGTACGCTCAATCAGACTGCCAAGAACTATCATGACATGATAATAATCTTCATAATGTTGATCCATGCATCGAACAATCTGAATAAGAGATTCCACAGATAATAGATGTGCAAAGTCCTGCAAATAAGCTACTAGATTCATTCACGGGCCATAAGGGACTTACAAAATCATACATATCAGTGGTAAATGCACTTGAAAGAGTGGAACTATCCCACGTTTTGGGTTCTACATATGACTCCACCACTATTAGTAAAAAGAGAGGGAGACCATCAGGTTCTAAGGATCTTAGACCGAGGAAACATTCACAAAGAGATGCATTGAACTAGGGAAAAACCCTATGAACCAAACAAGAATGAGAAACGTCCGGTGGATGTTGCACCAAGTGCAGGAGCACAAGGGGTGGTGCCCCATACAGCTAGTGCAGGGGAGAGAGCACCCACTAACCCTAGGACAATGAAACACTCAGACTACCATATTGAAAAATAGTGAGAATTGATCGATTTAAATAATATGCCAATGAGTTGGATAAAGAGTTTGCCACAAACTATGTGAAAATAGAGAGTCTTTTATAGACAAGTATCATCATGACTAAAATTGCTTCCATATTGAAAATTCAGATCTAGAATTAAATATGATTGGAGAGTGAAAGAATCATTATGTTGGAATAAACGGAAGGAAGCAATCGAGAATAAACAAAACTCACTACACAAGAGGTAAGTCTTCGGACCAGTGGTCAAGATAACTCATGGTGTTATTCCTATTGGATACAAGTGGATGTTCATAAGAAAGAGGAATGAACATAATCAAGTGGTAATGTACAAAGATATATTAGTAGCACAAGGGTTCACGCAAAAACCTAGCATCAATTTTGATGAAATTTACTCTGTTGCAATAGATGACACAACATTTCATTACTTGATAACTATGCTAGCAGGAATGAATCTAAAAAAGAAACCTATGGATATTGTAACTGCGTATCTGTATGGACCACTTAATTATGAATTCTATATTGAACATCCCACGTACCACGTATAAGCAAGAATGAACATCGTAGCATGCATAGCACCAAGTTGCAAAGGTCACTATATAGGCTGAAACAATTAGGTCGTATGTGGGATAATAGACTAAGTTAATTATTTTTGCAAAAAGGATATGTAAATAGTGAGGCTTGTTCATTTGTTCGTAAAAAAGTCCATGAGTGGATTTTGCATCATATCAGTAAATGTTCATTATTTCAATAAAATCGGAAACACGGAGGACATTCTCACAACAAGCTTGTCATGAAAGCGGAATTTGAGATGAATGATTTAGGAGGAACCAAATATTATCTTGACTTACATGTTAAGAATTTGCCTAATAGCATATTTATAAATCAAACCACCTACACCAAGAAAGTGTTAGAAAGATTATATCTTAATAAATCTCATCCACTAGATACCACCCATAATTGTTAGGTCACTAGAAGTGGAGAAGGATCTATGTGGACTTAGATGAGAAAATGAGGATATATTAGGGCCCAAAACTCCATACTTAAATGCTATCGGAGACTTGTTATATCTTGCCAATTATTGCATTTGAGGTAAATTATTTGACAAGATATAGTTCTAAACCTATGAAGAGGCACTGGAATATAAGTAAAGGAATCCTCAGGTACCTACAAGGTACAAGTTGTCTTGGACTCTTTTATCCCGGGGGTCGAGATATAAAACTAACAAGTTACTTAGATGTTGCCTATCTTTCTAATCCCTATAATACCAGATCATAGACTGGTATGTATTCCTAATAAGTAGTACATATATTTCTTCAAGATCTATAAAATAGTTGATTGTTACTACATCGACAAATCATTTAGAGATTATTACTCTATATGAAATGACATGTGAGTGTACATGACTTAGAAGACTGATTCATATCCAAGAGTTTTATGGTGTAGAGGTGGAACAGACTGTCATAGTCCTCTATTTGGATAATGCATCTTGTGTTACACAAAGAAGAATAGCTATGTCAAAACACGTATAGCAAAGCATATACTTCCAAAGCATTTCTGCACATATGAGTAGCAGAAGAATAGGAATACAAAAATATAGAAAATCCAAACAAGTGAGAATCTTGCAGATTTATTTATCAAGTCTTTACCAGGACCAAGTTATGTCTATAGTATTGGTATGAGAAGACACAAGGAGTTGTTATCTTCGGTAGGAGATATATGTTCATCATTGAGATGAAAAGATGTTGTACTCCTTTTTTCCTTCCTTATATAAAAAGGGGCCGGGATTGTACACTTTATCTGCCATGGAAAGAATTTTATCCCAATGGGTTTTCTGAATTAAAGGTTTTTAATGAAGCAACATCTGTCAATGGTAAGAAGACGAGCTATGAACACTTTTGTTTTTATCATTTTCCCCATTGGGTTTTTTTCAAGGAGTTTTTAATAAGGGATAAGTTTGGCATTGGTAAAATGTTTGAAGGGAGTGTTGTATATTGGCCAATTTAAGAAGGCCCAATTGTCGGCTCACGAGATCCATTAGTCCAGTTTAGTCCCATATAGTGTATTATATCTTGAAGCCATCCCACCTTCCTTATATAAAAAGGGGCCGGGATTGTACATTATACACACAGTCCTAGGGCAAAAAAAATAAAATTAAGAAAAAAATTTGGGGCTATATCTTGTGTCTCTCTTTTTTACTTTTATATCTTATGAGTAGAGTTCTTGATCATCGAGTACTAACCTAAATACAAAGTGACTTTCATCTGTTGTAAAAGCAATAGTAGGGTATATTCTTTTGAGCTGCAACTTATGGTTTTGACTATGGTTGATGGTTTTGTTTGCGTTTTTTAAGATGATAGTGGACGATAGAGATGTTGATATGAACAATGCATATGATTTTAGACTCAAAAAACCATTTTAATTCTTAAAAAAGCTGAAAGGTAAAAACAAAAAACCCAAAAGAACAGGACAGTCAATATGTATCGGAAAAGACTTCCGCCCAAATACACCTCATAACCTCGGTGCTTGCATGTGGAAACCACCGCCATGCCAGCGAAATCAGGGGGTCCTTTGTTTATCCATATACAGTACTGTTCTCCTGTACCGGCAAAAAATGGCATCCAAAATGTGATTGTTTATTTACAAAATGTGATCGTGTGGGAACATTACACGGTTTTTTATTTAAGACCTGAAAAACAAATGTTGCAATTTTTAGTGCCAATTTCCGACCCTCCTGCACTTCCTCTGCCGGGATGCATGCACGATGGGCAATGTGTTCTGAAAGGCACCTCAGGTTGTCAGGAAGGATAAACCGAGATAAGGATTTTGCAGCATGGAGCTGAATGGTAAACCTGCTTGCGTCACTACCAAGAGAAGACAATAACTAAACGCTGCGTGCTCTCCGTGTACTATTGTAAATTAGCGCGTTGTGCGTGAACTAACATAAATTAATTCTAGTGCAATATTGTCGGGGATGCCTAGATCGGAGAAAAAAATCGAATATATGTAGGAGATGATGTTGGTGGTTGTACTCACGGTCGCCCAAGGTGCATGTCTCTCCGAAGCCCGCGCCCATGACGATGAGCAGGAGGAAGAATGGCAGCATGTTTATCGCACGAATACGGATACGTCCATCTCTCCAAACCATGGCCAAGAGCTGCAGTTGCTAGTGCATTTAATTTGTTTACTTGTCTTAGTTCTGCTGCCCCTCCCGTCGATTTATAGTTACAGTCGATGTCTTTTGACTTTGGCTGTACTCTATTGGGTAGGCTTTTGGTTTATTTAGGGTTGTTGGGTTTTTTTTAATTATAGCTGACGTTAATTTTTTAGTATAATTAAATTAAAAAAATTATTATTATAGGAAATGCAAAGAAATAAGAAAACATATAAAAATATAAAAATCCAAAAATACTAAAAATCAAGAAAAGTTAAAATTAAAAATCTAGAAACTAGAACTAAAAACTGACTCAAATCAGCACCGTCTTTAACGTGCGCAGCAAAGCTAGTCCACGTTTTCCCACTACGTACCTTAGGCCAGTCTCAGTGGAGGTTTCATGTCCCAGTTTCCAACATACCTATATTTTGGAAACAATACAGAAGAGTTTCATCCCCATGAAACTCTCTCTACTCCCATAAAACTTTTATCATCTCTCTCTTCATCAATACAGTACCATGTCAGCGTATTTAATACCTATGAAATTCCATAAAACCTCCACTGAGACTGGCCTTATAAAATTTGGCGCCCTACCACTCCATACCTTATGAATTTTGGCGGCCCATAAAAGTCTCATGGAGCACAGTTATACTATATTTGCACATTAAATACACACGTATGCACTTTAATTAAATTTTAGATCAGGATCAAACCTAAGGGTATCTCCAATGGTCTGAGTCAGCTAGCTATATGCATGTACACATCAGCATATATCCTATGTGGAGGAAAGAGAGTATGCAAAAAAATCGAGCCAGCTCTTCCTTAAGCACTAGTCTATAACGCCAAACGAGGCAGCCTCTATAAATTCTGTGTGTGCATGTAAGCATCAAATAGCTATCCTTATAGATAGTTCTTTAGAATGCTAGCTTTAGTGTGTACTATATAGATGATGTGGAAGTCTTATAGTTAGTTGCTAGCTATAACCATTGGAGATGCCCTAAGTAGGTGAAAGTGAAGACACGCTCACAATGAAACACCATCAATTAGCGAAGCTAGCAACCAAATATGGATGCCAAGGTATTTCCATTTAATTGTCCAACGTCAACAACTTTACCAGTGGCGATGCGATGTATGATATGTATCCACTGAAGATCATTATTTGGTGATAGCTTCGAAACCAATTTGGTTTGAATACAAAATGAACGAGAAATTCCAAAAAAATCCATTTTGGATGATGTGATACTGCATAATTTTTTTTGGAAATTTTGTGTGTTGGTTTGGTAGTTGGTACTTAAACAATAATTTATTTCCATGTTTTCTCCGAAAAGATGGTTTGTCCGAACCTTGTCAAAGTATAATCTAGCCCTATAACCTATTCAGAATGCAACACAGTTTTTCTCAACTAATCTTTGCCTAAGCGCTTCCACTTTCATGGTAACGTATGCCAAGGGATGCAAATTTTCATGGTAACGTATGCCAAGGGTTATAAGGCCGGCCACCATCTAGTAGTCAACTAGGCATGCAAATTAGCACGTCACGACTAACAAAGAGAGAGAATAGGGACGACCAAGTAGACCATGACCATTGATGGATTGCCGTGTGAGTTGGACAAGACAAGCAAACACCACTTCCTTGGTAGAAGGTATTGATAGGTACATGTGCAACCACAACTAGAGCCGTAAGCGGACCGGCACTTACATGGCGGATTTTTCCCGCGAGATCATGAGCATCGTACACCTGTCATACCGTGCTAGACTAATCTAGTTGTATCCAAATAGGTCATGCCTAACAAGACTGGCTCACGATCTGACACTATAGGCACAACCTATGACATAGCACGAAGAGGTGGGCCATACCTAGGCCACCACCATAGCCCACCGTGTCAGCATAGCTTGGCACAGTAGGGCCTATCCAGCAAGGGTGGCACGTCGGCACGATGAGGTCCATGTGGCACGCATAGACCATGAAGCAGGGCCCATTCGGCGTAATAGTTGACTATTAGATACGATGGCCAACCGTTAGGCATCGGCACGGCCCATTAGACCCGTTTAGTATAATAACAATCGATTTTTAAAAAATTATAGCCGTTTTGTGACCGTTTATGAGTTTAAAAATACAAAAAAATCTTAATTTTTTCTATAAATAGGCACCATACCCCTAACCAACCCACAATGAAACCAGCATTCTCCTCTCCTCACTCTCTTGTGAAAATTCTAAAACTCTTTGTGGCAATTTGGCGATTTCTGAATTTTTTGCCAAAATTACGAAAATTTCAAATCTGGCATGCAATCAAGTAAAAATTTTCCTCTTATATTTTTCTTATTCATATTTATTGTGATACAAAATAGGTGATAATTTAATTTTGTATTTGTATTTTTCAGTTTTCCGTATTTCAAAATTTCTTCATGGAACAGTTTGACGAATTTGTTGTGAGTGAGTATGGAATTGATCTGTTAGATCCCGGAGCAACAACTCCGAAACCCTCTGTGTAAATGACACTAGTCTAAGATCACCTAGTGCACCCAGTGAATAACAAAGACAAATATATATCATGCATAATGATAAACTTTATTTAACTGAATATGGGCCTAATGGCCAAAGTTTACATCAATGATTCATAAACCAAAATTAAATATAGGTAGTAGAAAATAAAACCGAAGTGAAAGAAACCCACTGAGCCTACCCACAGCCAAACAACAGTAAGATGCGGCCTATTCGCTCTGATCCTCACCAAAGTCAAAGTCCTCCTCTGAAAATGATGAATTAATCAACATGAACACGCAAAGTACTCCACAAGTTACACTAGGATGTTTAACAGAGTTAATGTATGCATGCGGATTGACAAAGGAAGGCATAGTAAGGTTAATTGAGCGAAAAGTAGAATTGAAGTAAATATTGTAAGTACTTCAAAAGCTAAATTGGATACAATAGATAGAAACAAGATTTTAACAAAATAATATCATTATTACAGACTCCAACCAACCACATGTATCCGACCTAGACCATCATTCCGAAAAAGATCTCATACAGATTCCATCCATCCATAAGTATTTTGTAAAACCATTTTAAAAACAAAGTATAATCCATGAAAAACTTTACTCAGCTTGCCCATGACCGTGGGTATGGCTATCCAGGATAGTTTATACACTCTACAGAGGTTGTACAACTTTACCCAGAAGAAATGATCATCCCACATTGTGATCGGATAAGCACACTTCCTTTGGTGTGCGATGAGGAGATCATGACAAGGTCTTTATAATATAAAACCTCCAATCTGGCTAAGCAAACAGTAAGGATTCCACTAGATGGGGACCCCTTCTTGAGCCGAGTGAGACTTCTCATAGCCTATACCACGCTCACTTTCAACTTATAGCGTGATTCAGGTTGGGACCTACAAATTAGTCAACCAGCGCTGTCCCATACCAGCCTTGTGGTAGTGCAATAGGGCTTTGTAGCAGTAGCTCATAGACCAATCCTTAACTTGACTTAGGCTCAAACCACATACCCCTTGTGCATTGCAATCAACATTGTGTCGCCGAACAACAATGCATGTAGCAAACACCCACCACCTAACCATTAGCTAAGTCTAAACCATGTCTAATATTTTGTTTCGAAATAATTCATAACCTTTCTTGACTCACCAAAGTTAAGGGTACATTTTAAAAGCTTATCATTTTATGTGAAAAAGTTATCCCAAAATAAAAATTATGTCTAAGTAGGTCTAAGCATTTGATACAAAATTTCTCTAGTCCATACTAGTGTACTAACTAGATTTTTATCTGAGGTGACAAGGCATGTTGATGTTCAATGTCAAATTTGGCCATATACAAAGGAAATGGGTGTAACTATAATTTAAATCAATTTTAGACTAGGTTTAAATAAATGTACACAATCATAATAATTTAAAAACAATGTAAATAATTTGAATTACTATTAGCATCATGATCAAGGTGTAACTCTCCTTGCTCGATGTATTGATGCAGCGAATCATCGAAATCGAACTCTCCGGATTCGTCATAATCTATACACGAAGAACCAATGCAAAAAGAAAATTAAATTCAAATAAAATTTAAAAATTCCAAAAAGAGGCTAGAAATGGGTAGTTTATGTTTTTAGAAGAATTTAGAAATTTGAACGGGTCCAATCAGTGTTAGGATGAAAAATACGGGCTTCTAGAAGTATTTTTGTTGTGCTCAGAAATGGCAATAGTCAGAAGTAGGAGTGGTTGAAGGTTACCGAGTAATCAGAGGCTTAGAGGTCGAAGGATATATATGGTCGAAAGCTTGCAATAGTCGAAAAAACAATAGTCAAAAAGTTTTAGTGTGGTCGAACGGATTGGAGGTTATACCCTAGTCAGAGTAGTTATATTAGGTGGATATTCATGTGGTTGAAAGCAAGAGAGTGGTCAAAACAAGAGTAATTGAAAGCTGAGTGATCGAAGCTCGGCGGTTGAAAGCTACATGTGGTCGATAGGCTTTGGGTGGTCGAATAGCTGTGATCGAAAATTAGAGTTTTATAGTGGTCGGAAGCTTCAATAATCGGTCGGTACTCAAAGCTATAGGAAATGGTTGATACTAACAAAGTGGTTGAATCTTTGGTGATCGAAACTTGGTGGTCGGAAGTGAGAGACCATGTGGTGGTGTCCCCTTGTTTGTGATGAGTAATTGACTCGTGCTTTGGAAAGTTTGAGTTTGATTTAATTGGTTCGCGCCAAGTCGGTGCATGGCACAGTCTGGTTCGGTTGGACTTGGTCGAACGCGGTCGGACATGCTTAGGACGCTTGTTCTTTTTCTCGATCGGTCGATTTGGGTATTTCATGTTTGAGTACCTTTCTCTAATGCAATTGTTGTTTATATTGTTTCGAGTGGTGCTGTGTGATGGTTTCTTGTCTGTGATGGCTGCAGGACTTTGAGGCGAGTTCATGGTGAGGCGTGGGAGGACCGGGACTAGGCATAGGAGGTGTTAAGGTCCAGACGGTTGGAGACGCTGAAAATGATCGAGGTTGGTGAGGTGGTTGCAAGCCGGGAGACAAGGAACCAAAGCTAGAGCTGCCGGAGGTGGACACAACGGGCAACGACGAGGTGGACTGGGACTAGGCTCAGGGAGGAGCTGAGGTCCAGATGGTCAGGATGCCGGGTGCGGTCGTGTGAGGACAGGAAGCTTCCGGGAAGGTGCTTGAGGGGCAATTCGGTAAAATTGACTCAGGCTTGAGGAAGCGGATTTAGTTGAAGCAAATGGGTTGGAGACCCGGTAGTAGAAAGAGGAGGTTAGGGTTTGGAGTTTGACATCCTAGTTCCCTCCATTTCTTGTGTTGAAAGAGTTTTGACTCTTTGCCTCATGTGGGTGTGAAGTCTTGGAGTGGAGTATGGCTGCCAGTTCTTGATTTTCCATATGGGGAGTGAGCTCCTTCTATTTAGGTGTGCGAGCCTGGTGGCTCAAGTGGTATTCTCAGTGCAAGAGCTCAAGTAGGGTGTGTGTTCTGAGTTCTTGAGTTCTAGCGTGTGTTTGTGTGTGTGCTCAATATGTGAAATCATGTAGTGAGAATTCTCAGGATGTGAGAATGGGTTGATGTGGCTGTAGAAGAATTATTATGTAATTGCCCATGTCTCTGAATCAATATGAAAAGACCTGAGTTTGAGCTATTATGATTCCCTTGCATTTCTCTGTAGTTCTTTTTGTTTCAGTTCTTCTTTTTCTTTGCAGCTCTCTGTTCTTCTCAGTTGGTGTTGAGGTGAATCCTTGTTGAGATAGTTGTTGATTCCTTTACTCTGAACTGGGAAATACCTCAAGGCTCCTTGGCCAATCCATTCCTGAGAGCAAAAGGTTGAATCAATGAGTTTGCTCATCTCTCTTACTTGCGCCACTTTTCCTCTGTTTTGCTTTGTCTAGGGTTTGGAGGCAGGGGATCTCATCTCCTTGATTTTCTCAGTGAAATGTTTGTTGAAGAATTGTGTTTCCCTGTTGTGAGATCATTTCCTGCCGAGATTCAAAGCCTCATGTGCCAAATAATACAAGAATCTCAAGCTTTATGGATTACGATCTCTTTTTCAGAATTTGATTCAGTTTTAGTTTCTGCTCAAATTGATTTCTCTCTTCAGCTGATTTGCCCATGCTTGGTTGTATTCTCTAGTCCCTAAGGTCCTTTTGCTATTTGGATTGAAAGCCCTGATCAATTGCCCTGCGAAGAGAAGAGATCATTCCTCAACTTCTCAGTTTTCGGGTGTCTTCTGAAATTACTGTGCCGACTGCAGTTAGTCCATTACTTTCTGCTACCTGAGTGTTTTTGTCTTTCTGTTTTTTGTTCCTCTTTGTTTTTGCTTTGCCTACAGTCTTTCGTCTTTGTAGTTTCTGGTTTGGTCTGATTTCTCTACAGCCTTGGTTTTTATGCCTTTCAGCCAAATCAAGGTTTAGTCTATGCAATCTGTTTTTTGACAGCAGCTTTAGATTTCTCTGCTTCAGTTTTCTTGTTTCTCTGCTATTTTAGTTGCCGCAGTTTTCGGTTTGTGCTTTGCTATATTTACTGTGTATTTGCAGTACTCTGCATGTTCGATTTTCAGTATGTTGCTCTCAGTCGCTTGATCTCTGCGTTTCATTATATTCTCGGCCGGCAAATTGCTTCTGAATTCTGCTGATTGATTTTCAAAAGAGTGGTTCGGTTCTGCTGTCAAATGAGTGGTCCGGTTCTGCTGTTTTCTTTTGAATTCTGCTAATTGTTTCCTCGTTTTGATAGTCAGTGGTTTGGTACTACTGTCAAAAGCCTTTTTGCTGCAGTCAGTTTCTTCGGTCAACAGTATGTTTCTTTTTGCTTTGTGTCTTTTCAGATTAGGCATCTCATTTTAGTCTATTTTTAGATTTTTTGTCCAAAGCCTCATTTCTGTTCGGATTTAGCTTCTAGCTCTGGGTTTTGCTACAGGCTTCTCTCCTGTCTTTTGTTCTTCAGCCAGCTCTTGCTTTGCTCTATCTTCTGTCTGTCTTCGCTGAATTTGACCTGTTCTAATCGGCCTTGCTACTGCAGTCAATCCGAAAGGATCTTGAGCAGTCAGACTAGCAGCAAAACCTATGGTCGGACCGGAGGTTCTCCAGCGGTCAAACCGGCAGCATGTCTCCGATTAGACCTCCCTCTACTTGCTGCTCTCTGATGTGTTTTGTCTTTTGGTCTGTTTTGGTTTCTTTTGATTTCTTTCCTATGTTCTTTCACCAGTGAGCTTTCATATCCTTTCTTCATAGCTTCTATAGCTATCGGAGATGAAAAACGTGTGGATACTTCGGGGCGATTTTTGAATGCACCATTCACCCCCCTGTTGCCATTTTCGATCCTACAATTGGTATCAGAGCCGATTAGCTCTTCTCAATAGATCTTAACTAGTCAGTGAGCCATGGCAACGAATAAGTATTCCACCAAGCCCCCGATCTTCAATGGGATCGAGTATCCCTTCTGGAAGAGTCGGATGGAGACCTACATTCAGGCTCAGGGCTATGTAATCTGGAGGAAGGTCAGAACACGCTATGTTGTTCCTGCCGATGAGAACATAAATGTGGCGAACATGCCCGATGTTGAGGCAAATGCAAAGGCAAGGAACATCATAATCCAAGGTCTTAGCAGAAGCGAATTTGATCGCATTTCTCATCTTACGTTGGCCTATGACATTTGGGTGACTCTCGATGCTTACCATGAGGGCACCACCCAAATCAAGATGGTACGGCAGGACCAGTACAAGTGAGATTACAAAAAGTTTGAAATGCTCGCTGGAGAGTCCCTTGATGAGTGCTTTGCGAGGTTTCACAAGATCTTGAGCAACCTCCGGGCGGTCGGTCTCACATACCCCGACTCGGATAACGCTCGTCAAATGTTTTCTGCTCTTGATTTGCGTGCTTGGGAGATGAAGGTGACCACCATCAAGGACACGACTGATCTTTCAACTTTGACTCTTGATGCGTTGTATTCACACCTCAAGACTCACGAGATTGACATTGTCTCTCGCAAGTCAAAGTCGCAGTCAATGGCACTGGTCACCAATCCCAGTACGGCTTCTAACGCTCTTTCTGATGGTATCTCTGGTTTTTCTCTTGCTGCTGTTTGCGACATGAGTGACGACCAACTAGAACAGCTCCCAGAAAACCAACTAGCCCTCTTAGCCAGAAAGTTCTCCCATGCATACAAGAGGGTTAGGGAGAGAAAGAGAGGAGGGCACGTGATTTGCTTCGAGTGTGGTGGCCCCAACCTGTTGTATCAAAGTTGGCAACAGAGGGGGGGTGAATGTTGCTCCCTTTAAAAATGAATAGCCCATAAGTATCCACAAGCGAGACTCCTCTCCGATAGCTATGACAGACTATGAAGAGGATGGCTCAACAACCTTCTGGAACTACACGCTAAAACATATAAGAGAAACTCAGAGAAGAACCAAGCCAAAAGGAGTCACAGCAGCCATAGAACATAAGGCCGGTCTGACCGCTTCTAATTGGCCGGTTTGACCGCCCCTAACAGGCCGGTCTGACCGCTGTTAGGTGGCTGGTCTGACCGCTGTTAGGTGGCCGGTCTGACCGCTGTTAGATGGCCGGTCTAACCACCTCGTCTCCTCCGGTCAGACTGCTGGTATAAAACCAGACTGACCGGGCATCGATTTCAGAGGACCGCTATTGTAGGGGTGGCCCCCACCTAAGCCCAGCCGGCCTGTTAGAGGAACGTAAGGCCCGAAACGGTACATGTGTAATGACACGAGTACCCCTTAGGGGAATACTCGTATGTAAGGGTATGATTGTAAAACACTCCCCATGTGGACATATATATATATATAGCACAGGCCATGGGGGGGGACCCGAAGCCATTACTCACTCTTAGCTCCCCACTACCATACTCTCTCTCTGTTTGGTCTGTAACCACAACAGTTGGCGCTGTCCGTGGGGACGACAAGAGCAAGCCTCCAGATCCGAAGGAGGATGGCACCAAAGAAAGCTTCACGAGCGGCGACGGAGAAGAAGAAGGCGGAAGCGGTGAGATCTCGCGTCAATACCAGGGCCCCGGCTCTAGCGGTTGCAGGTACGGGTGGTAGTGCAGGCGTGACGACTGCGAGCACCGGCGTTCCCGCCATTACCACCGTGACGAACAACCCCACCATCACCACCCCGACGACCAACCCCGACAATGGCGACGCAGGAGCCGGCAACCGGGGCGCGCAGGCCGTGGTCACTGCCGCACCGATCGTGCCGCTGGACGCACCGATGGCTCCAGCCACGTATGCAGCGGAGACTGCCGTGTTGGCGGCCCTCAACGCGTTCCAACAGGAGCTGACAGATCTCCGCGGAGCCGTGCGGGGCGTTCAGGAGGCTCGAAGCCAACAGACCCCACCAGCGGTTGCGGCGGAGCCCACGCCGCAAAGGGCGGACAGCCGCGATGCCCCCACTTCTAGCCGTGCCCCGCTGCGACGTATAGATCCAGAGTCCCCACTCTCCGTAGGCGTGTAGCTGGCGGCGTGGCCGGAAGACTTCAAGTTCCCGAGCATCATCGGGGCGTACAAAGGTGACGCCGACCCGCGGGAATTTGTGCGCGTATACGAGACCGCTATTGAAGCCGTCGGCAGAGACGATACCACGAAGGCAAAAGGACTCCACCTAGCGTTACAGGGGGTGGCGCTCTCGTGGTTCCTCACCATAGAGCCGCAGTCCATCTACGTGTGGGAGCAGATCCGCGATCGACTCTATAACTACTTCTAGGGAAGCTATGTCGGGCACATCGAAGCGGACCAGTTCTTCGCAGTCAAGCAAAAACCCGAGGAGGGGCTCCAAAGTTACTTCAACCGCTTCGCCAAGGTACGCTGCCAAGTCAGGGATGCTAACGAAGCAACCGTCATCAACGCAGCGATACAAGGTCTCCGCCCAGGACCGCTCGCTGAATATAGCGCGCGAAAGCCACTCAGGTCGGTGGTGAGGCTCTTTGATAATGTGGAAGCATACGCCCGGGCCGAGGAGGACGCACAGAGGCGCAGCGGCGACAGCTCCGATGCTGACCAAGCGGAGGGGCTGTCGCAGTGGAGAAGCATAAGAGACAACCCTCGAAGACAAAACACAAGCAAGTGCCGGCGGGTGACACTCGTGAGCGTGTCCACGCCGGGGTACACCAAAGCTCGCCGAGCGACGGGCGCAAGCCCCGGCGTAACCGGCGAAGACCACAAGGTGTTTCCCGGGAAACCGCTTTCACCACAAGGTAGGGGACGGAGCGCTCGCGCATCTACTTCATCTAGGTGCCAGCTCCGCTGCCACCCCTTTGGAAGGTAGGGGACGGAGCATTGCGCATCTACTTCGACTAGGTGCCAGCTCCGCTGTCACCCCTTCGGAAGGTAGGGGACGGAGCGCTCGCGCATCTACTTTGGGTAGGTGCTAGCTCCGCTGCCACCCCTTCGGAAGGTAGGGGGTGGAGCGCTCGCGTATCTACTTCGGCTAGGTGCCAGCTCCGCTGCCACCCCTTCGGAAGCTAGGGGTTGGAGCGCTCACGCATCTATTTTGACTCGGCACCAGCTCCGCTGCAACCCCTTCGGATGGTAGGGGACGGAACGATTGCGCGTCTACCCTGGCTAGGTGCCAGCTCCGCAGCCAACTACTTCCGAAGTCGAGCGTGCGACGTGGGGCCCTCGCAAGTCAGCTCGCTATCATCCCGCACATTATAAAACACCCCAGTTCATACCATTTTACAGAACAAAAAGGGCACAGGAGATATCTCGTTTAAGCTCGTGCAAGAGAGGCGGTGCATTACAATAGCAGACATACACACGACGCGTCGTGCACCCAAACCCGGCACTCTTCTTATGAGTCCACGCCATCTTCACGACGAGCGCTCGTGCCGCCTCTGCCGCGCCGAGGAGCTTCTTCGAGCCAGCGGAGCACATCCCCCTCTTCGCGCAACGTCCGCCGCAAAGCAATGTGGCGGCATCCTCCCCAACGTTATTCCAAACCCGATTGTGAAAATTCCGAAGGGCGGGCTGGGTGGCGCGAAATGCGGTTGATATCACCCCTGGCTGGGCAGGCAAGTCAAGCTGGGGGTTCGCCAGCTCGTTGACATGCCCACACCCACCAGCGTGCAACAGCGCAAGGGCAAGACCAGTGCTCATGTAGCCGCAGTGGGTGCCGAAGGCCTTGGCGCCGCGAAGAGCGACGCTTGACCCCTCCTCGATTCGCCCAAGCGTCTCCATCAGGTCTTCGTAGCTGTGAGTGGCGTCCTCCACATGCACGGAAAGCCCCTGGAGGGCCTACTCCAAGGACTCCATTGCCCCCCATGCGGAGGTGGACACGTCGTCCCAGGAAGAGGTCTTCTCCGCAAGAGAGGAGATTTGCTGCTCCTTCTCCGTCTCCAGCGCGGAGATTTGCTGAAGAAGGGCGGTCCGCTCCTCCGCCGCGACGTGTTGAGCTTCTTCCATCATGCATTGTGCAGCTAGTGCCGCGCTCTTCGCGTTGGCGCCTACCAGCTGCGCTTCAGAAATAGCCTCGTCACGCTCCGCCATCAGCACCCGGATGCGCTCGTCCTTGGCAGCGTGCGCGTCGTCGGCAAGACGCAGCTGGTCCTGCAGCACCCTTCGTTTGCGTGAGCGGGTCTCCTCGAGGGCCTTGCCGATTGCAAGCATCTGCGCAGACACAAGAACGAGCGTTATGCAACAGGGGAGCGAAGGACACGCAGCAAGAGTAGGGGTTGTTACCCATCTCCGAAGCACCTAGCGCGAGCGCCAAAAGGTCGCCCCCGCAGGACCGCAGCACCTGCCGATCAAGGTGGCCGTTAGCGTACTCTGCCACGTCGCTCAAGGCACGGAGCGTCTCCCACCGAGGAACGAAGTCGGAGACAGCAAGCCCTAAAGTCCCCGCCCCAGCGCCTTCGGCAACAGTTGGGCGCCCACAGCTCCCTGCTCAATTAAGCCAGAAACGTCGCGGGCACCCTCGTTGCTTGATTCTTGTCCTCGTCCAGTAGACCGTGTCTCGCCTGATGTCGACGGAATAAGCGAGCAAATCGGAGAGAGTTTCACGAAGTCGTGGGAGGAAAACGAATCACACCTACCTCCAGAACCCTCTACCGCGATACCTTGCTGGGCCTCCACCGGGGTCATGATCACCTCGCTGGCCTGAGGAGCGGCAGCCCTCTCGACCTCAGCAACATCCTCGCTGGGTGTCAGGACCTCCGTCACTGGGCCTGCCACGCTGAACCGGCCCCTCGAGGGTGGCGGCGACTGCACCTGAGGGCGCTTCGCCTTCGGAGAGACAGGCAACGCCTCCACAGCTACCATAGCAGCTGTGGTAGCCGTCGTCAACGGCAGCACCGCGGTTGCCGCCGGGGGCAACGAGGCATCATCCTCAAGAACAACGAGGCCCAGCACCGTTACCTCGCCACCGTGCAAGACCTTGTCGGGGGTCACGCGCCCCTCCGAACCGGTTGACCCGAGCTCAGCGCCCGGTTCGCAGACATCGAGGAGACGGCGCCACCCCCGTCGCACCGCTCGGTGATCCCACAGGCACTGGGTGAGCCAGAACGGGAATCCCCAGGACCTCGCATACCCAGTTAATCCGCCCTTGCTTCGCCGAGGATGTTGCAGACTCATGGGCCTTGTGCTCCTTCGCCGTATACAGCCCAAGAATCGCAACCACTGCGCACTCCGCATCTTCCAACCGCCGCACTGCACGCACAAACGGAACATCATACCAAGGGTTTGTGATCACCCAAGCAGCGCATGGCCTACGGCAGGGATACTTACAGGGCGCGGAGGGCATATGGAGTGAAGACACCCCTAGGTGGATGCCGTCTTTCCGGTCGGGCCCCCGCCGCTCGTACTTCCAGTTGCAAGAAAGCGGAGATATCCCGTACATGGTGAACTCCTCGACGAGGTCACGCATGTTGAACTGGAGGGCAACGCCAGCAAGTCTCCACACCTGTTGCCCGTCGCTGGCCCACGGCGTCACATCTGGGTAGCGGTTGAAGCATATCGGTTCCCCCCGACTTCGAAGGCCGCTCGTGCTTGTCACAATGTGGTAGAACCACCGCCGTGCCCAGCCGGACTCCCACTTCCCTCACCACGAAGTCCACGCCGCCGAAGTTCGAATACACCTCCCCTTCCATCTTCTTCGGTTGGCACTGCGCATCATGCAAGATGGGGAACAAGTCGGCGCTGGGACGGGTACCTTCTGTCCGCATCGCCCAAGCAAAGACGGCCAACCGAACAATCGCGGTTGGAGTCAGTTGCGCCAGCTCCAACCCATAAGCTCGCAACACGTCGTGGACGAAGTATGTCACCGGAATCCGGAGCCCGGCATCAAAGAATGCCACGAAGATGATAGCCTCCGACTCCCCCAGGGTCGGCTCCATTTCGTCAGGCCTGGGCAGACGAGCCCCGACGCGGTCCTCCAACTTCTTCTCCCGAAGAAGGCGCTGGAGGGTCTCTTCCGTGACGCGACTCCGCCCCAGCACACGAGAACAGCGGCCCTTGGACTTCTTCATAACATCCCAACGATGGTCGGTTTGCTTCTTGTCACGCGGAACCAGCCGATACTCCACCGGTGGTGGCGTCAAGCAGCGCTGGCTCAATGAGGCACTCTCGCTAAGGCGGCGCACGGTCGTCAAGGCCGGCGCCCTGGTCAGCAGGGAGGTTGTCGCGCCCAGCCATTCCTCTCCCCACTATGACGACGAGCAGGATTGGATGCGGAAGCTGCAGCGGGATGCGCGAAAGAACGGAGACGAACGCACAAGCACAAGCAAGCAGGCAGGGAAGCGTTTGCACGACCACAGTGATGAATTATAAAGCCCCTCGTCTCCCCCACAGGTAGAAGAGTGAACGGCAGAACTACAGCGGTTCGGCTGCCCACGATCGGGCAGTGCAACCGCTGGCAACCGTGGAAGGCGGCGGTAGGTGGGCGATCAGCGCGTGCCACTTTCCCTGGGGAACAGGCGAACGGCCAGGGTCGCAGGACCGCTGACATCCCACGACTCGCTGGTCGCAGCCTGCCACGTTCCCCCACTCAGCGCAGGACAAAGAGCAGCCGCGACAGCTTGCACCTAACAAGCGCCGGTGCGGTTCTAGGCGTCATTAAAGTGCACTCCCAGACCACACCACACTCTCCCCGCGTTGGCACGACTTACGCGAAGCACCTACCGAGACTCAGCTGCCCGAGGCAGCTGCCCAAGCTGCACTTCACGCCCACAAACATCTGGGGCACGAAGTATGCCGCCCCCTGACTTCGACCCCGTCGAGGACTTCGGCTTGCCCGACATCTTCGACCTTGAGGCCACGCAGCTCCGGGAGCAGAAAGCATACCAGCTCTCCCACAATCAGCACGGACGAAGGTGTACTTAGTTCTTCAAGGATCACAGGCCGATGGGACAGAGGGGGCCAAAGGGCTCAGCGGCATGGCTTCGGCCTGTGAAGCCCTTCTCCATGAGAGGCTCCTGTTGTAGGGGTGGCCCCCACCTAAGCCCAGCCGGCCTGTTAGAGAAATGTAAGGCCTGAAACGGTACATGTGTAATGACACGAGTACCCCTGAGGGGAATACTCGTATGTAAGGGTATGATTGTAAAGCACTCCCCATGTGGATATATATATATATATATATATATATATATATATATATATATATATATATATATATATATATATATATATATATATAGCATGAGCCATGGGGACCCAAGACATTACTCACTCTTAGCTCCCCACTACCATACTCTCTCTCTGTTTGGTTTGTAACCACAACAACCGCAAAGGCTGAAATTTAGACAACAAGCTGAGAACTTCATCCAACCGAGAAATTTGCGATCTATCTTTGGTTCTCTCAGCCCAGAACAACGACTCTACAGCCTAAATAGCCAGAGGAGACGAGGGAACCAAGAGAATCCATCTCATAGCCAAGAATTGAGGAATTTGCCTAAAATCTGAAAAATAGGATGGTGAGAGGAAAAAATTCAGATTACTCACTACTCATTCATCCTTTGCCCAAGACCTTTTGCAATTGGATTAGCAATGATCTAAGGACTCTCCAGACCAACATTCATGCCATTTCCCAAAGAGAAATAAAAGATTCAAGAATCCTCTGACAAGGAAACCCTAGAAACGAAGAACAGGGCAAATGAGTAACAAGAATCTTTTGGTTCAGAGATTTTGCTCTAGGAAACTAGCTGACCAAATGGTCTCAAAACATCATCCCATCACAAAGCAATCCATTTTGCTACTCCTCAGCAAGCAATAACACCAAATCACGAAAACAAAGAAATCGAACAGAGAGGCTACGAAGAACGAAAACCAACACAGAGAGCTCATGAACTCAATCAAACTCAAATAAAGCCATCTCAGATTGATATTGATGATGAGAGATACAGGATTACAAAGGATTACAACCTCTACGTCCCCATACGCGCTTCGAAATGAGATTTCAAGCTACATGCTTCACACTTGAGCACTGCTCTCTCTGTCTCTCAAGAACACACGAAGGGGAGACAAACAGCCAACAGAACCTCTGCTCTCTCCAACAACTCTTAACAACTAAAGAGAAAGCAAAAGCAGACTCTAACCCTCTCCCCAAGCCATTTTCCCTCTCTCTAGCATGCCAACAACCAGGAGACATGCACCTATTTATAGCCTTGCTTAATGGGTTCACCACATGCTTTGCCCATTAAGCTTTTGTGCTTTACCCAAATCCACTTCCTTTAGTGCAGCCTTGCGTATTAACCAAAACGCTCCTCGTCCACCTTCCAGGAAGCTTCCTCATTCCTTGCCTTCCAAGCCTAGCAGCTACCTCGAGCCTTCGCCGTCTTCGACATATTCGACCGTTATGACCTCGACACCGCCCGTGCCTAGTCCGGTCACCCCGTGCCTCGCCACGACTTCGCCTCGACATCCTGCAGCCATCGCAGACAAGAAATACATTACATAGCACCGCTCGAAACATGTAATCAACAAAAGCATTAAGAGTAATCGTAAGCAAGAACCAGCCAAAACCTGTCGAATCAAGAGAATAAGCATCCTAAACCCATACGACCAGATTTGACCAAGTCTAACCAAAACCGATTGCACCGTGCAACGACATGGTCCAAACCACACAAACCAAACTCGACTTTCCTAAAACAGATGTCAATTACTCATCACACATATGGGTTCATAACCACATGGTCTCTCAATCTCCCCCTTGATGAGGATATTGAGAAACCCAGAAAAGCGTAATGTTGAGTTTGTTTGAAAAAGAAAAAGAGTCAAACATGGTCCAAGAGAAATCAAGAAGCTAATGACCATGTCGACAAGGAGCAAAAACAGAAAGAGCAAGTTTTCCTCAAAAGCTCCAAGATAGATCCCAAATGGCTTTTTCTCCTCTATTCTCCCTCTTTGGCAATAAACACATCAAGGATGCAAAAGAGAGAATAAGACATGGTGTTGGATGAAATGGCTGAAGTTTGTTTATTTTAAGCATTTAGAGCCATGAAGATTATCCAGAATGACCATATGAGAATTACATCAAACCATAACACAAAAGTATGCTATCAAGATCATGACAAGACATGTATAATCAAGCTAAGCCAAATAAGTCATAATCTGAAATTTAGTCGAATTACTTAGCATGTCAAGTCAACCATGATTATAGTCTAACTAGAGGTATCCAAAGATGATGCAGGCCATGTCAATAATCTAAGTGGAACCAACAAGCTAGTATCGAGTCAATTTAGTGTGCTACAAGTTTAAGAATGAGATATTTGTTCAAGTACTTGGTTCTTGTTGTAGTTAAGCAAATTGAGCACAATTGTCATATTGTCTTTTGAAGCTCATGGTCGTTTCCAACCAAAATTTTAGTCATGTGTTAGATCTCAAGCCTTATGCGACTACTTCAAGCTAGAAGCTTAAGAAGATAGTCTTGGTCGTCCAAAACTCCCCCTGAGTTCATGCCTAGTGCAATGGCAAGCTGTTTCATGAGAAAGAATTGATGAGATCAGTTTTTTTGCACAAAAGATATCTTTTTGCATTTTTTACGAACAAAAGACTTGTACAAACTCATGCTTTATCAAGAAACTAACATAGCTCAATCTAAAGCTCAATAAAGATTCAAGACTCAACTTAGCCTATTTGACATGGCATGAATCATAAGAGGATAACGAAAGACATACTAGTCTCAAAAGTTAACATGACACGATTTAATTCAAGTTGAGCATTTTAATCAACCTATCATGGCAAAGATTAGACTACACATATAAAGTCATGATAAATCTAGCAAGTAAGCACAGACCATGTCAAGATGTAATGTATTATAATACATGTCATAAATGGATAATAGTCAAGGCTCCATGTAGTTATATTACAATGCAGAATGACATGCAAGAAAATCCAGCTCCCCCTCAACATGTGATGTACTTTCAGTTCAAGTTGAGTTATGACAACATTAAGATCTAGAAGCTCCCAAATGAACTCCCCCTGAACCAAAGCAATAAAAATGAGAAGCTGGCAAGAAAATTAGAAAGGGCAGTCCTTAAAGCATAGATAAGATATAGAGGATAGTATGGCTCAGACTAACTCTCATCTGCCCCATATGGCACTAGGACTATCAACTGATCATCTAACATACTAAGGAGCAAACACGTACCCTGTCTACCCAAGGGTGGCCCAACCCTTGCTAGAACCTATAAGCAGTGAGTGAGCTCGACCTAGTGAGAAGAGAAATAGCTAATAAACAGCGTCCTAGAGTCACAAGATTAGAGAAAAAAAGGCTAAGCAGCTAGACTAGAGAAACATTCTAACCTATGCTAGAAGAACTATCCCCAATGCACCCATATGCAATGCGACAGAAAGGAGTAAGAGCATAATAAATATGATAAGACAGTAAAGCATAGAACTCCCCCTCACAGCAGTCCATAAGGACAACCACCCCAAGCTCTCCCCGCAGAGCTGAAAACCTAGAGCTATCCAAAGGCTTGGTAAAGATGTCGGCTAACTGGTGGTCACTCTCCACAAACTGGAGCACTATGTCACCCTTCTCTAATGGTCTCAAAGGAAGTGATATCTGATATCAATGTGCTTGGTCTGAGAATGCTGCACTGGGTTCTTAGCAATGTTAATCACAGAAGTGTTATCACAAAAGAGTGGAACACTGTTGATAACTAACCTAAAGTCCTGTAGGGTCGAGACCATCCAAAGTACCTGGCTGCAGCAACTGGCGGCAGCAACGTACTCAGCCTCTGTAGTGGACTGTGCAACACTGGACTGCTTCCTCGAAGACCAAGAAACGAGAGAAGTGCCAATGAATTGGCAGGTGCCAGAAGTGCTCTTCCTATCTATCCTATAGCCGGCAAAGTCTGCATCCGAGTAGGCTCTCAAGGAAAGACAGGATGAGGAAGAGTACCGGATACCATAGTCAATGGTAGCTCGAAGGTACCGAAGGATGCGCTTCACCGCCTGGCGGTGAGATACGCGAGGAGAAGCCTGAAACCGAGCACAAAGACACACGGAGAAGTGTATGTCCGGTTTCAACGCAGTGAGGTATATGAGGGAGCCAATCATGCTGCGATACTCTTTCTGATCAACTGGCTCGCCATCCTTGTCTGGTCAAGTGTGGTGGATGTTGCCATGAGAGTCGACACTGGCTTGCCATCACACATGTCAAAGCGTCTCAGGAGTATACTTGCCCTGATGCAAGAAAGTACCCTCCCGAGTCTGCTTGATCTGGAAGCCAAGAAAGAAAGTCAACTCGCCCATCATGCTCATCTCAAATTCGGTGCTCATGACATCCAAGAACTGTGAAATGAGAGCATGGGAAGAGCCGCCAAAGATGATGTCATCCATATAAATCTGGACGAGCAGAAAGTCAGTGCCATGCCGGCGAATGAACAAGGTCTTATCCACCTTACCCATCTCAAAACCATGACTCAACAGATAGGACTTAAGCCTCTCATACCAAGCTCTTGGGGCCTGCTTAAGTCCATACACGCTCAAAGAGGTCTCTGTTGTAGGGGTGGCCCCCACCTAAACCCAGCAGGCCTGTTAGAAGGTTATAAGGCCTAGAATAGGCCATGTGTAATGACATAAGTACCCCTGAAGGGAATACTCAGATGTAAGGGTATAATTGTAAAAGCACTCCCCATGTATATATATGTGGAATACAGGCCATTGGGAAGCCCCAGGCCATTACTCATCACACTCTCTAACTCTCCACTACCACATCTCTCTCTGTTTGGTCTGTAGCCACAACAGTCTCCAATCATCTGCTCGGAAGGATGGTCTTTCTGGATATGTTGGGGAGGTCCTTGATGAGAAGAAGAAGTGGTCTCTACCTCCTGAGCTGACGAGGTAGGAATAGAGCCACTAGCTCCAGAGGAAGCAGAAGGCATGGGCTGATCACCTCGAGGTGCAATGGAAGAAGGAGGCACCTCAAGGGGAGAAGGAACTGGATCAGGTAGACAACCCTCATCTCCATCCTCCTCATCGTCCACAAAGATGGTCTCGAACTGCTCTAAAGAATCTAAGATATCGGGCCTAGTCCCCGGACTGGCCTCATCGAAGGTCACCTCATAGGTCTCTACCATTTTACTAGACTCACAGTTCCAAACCCTATAAGCCCACAAAGAAGTCGAGTAGCCTAGAAAGATCCCATCACAAGAACGTGACTCGAACTTATCTAGGTTCCCGGACTTCAAAATAAAGCACTTGCAACCAAACACATGAAAATAAGAGACACTGGGTTTTCGCCCATATCTCAACTCATAAGAAGTGCGATGCAAGTGTGCCCTCAGAAAAACTCGATTGGAAACATTGCACGCGGTAGCTATTGCCTCAGCCGAAAATTTCCTAGGTGTAGAGTACTCATCGAGCATCGTCCTGGCCGTCTCGACCAAGGTACGGTTCTTCCTCTCCACGACGCCATTCTGCTGTGGGACATGCGGAGAAGAGAACTGGTGCTCTACACCTGTCTCATCACAGAACCCCTCGAAGTAGGAATTCTTGAACTCCGTGCCATTGTCATTGTGGATCGCTTGTAAGGCACCCGGAAGCTCAACAGAAAGCCTACTGTAAAGACCTCAGAAATGTGTAAAAGTCTCATCCTTCGAGGCTAAGAAAAACACCCAAGAGTACCTCGAGAAGTCATCGACATGACAAGGACATACCACTTCCCTCCTGCTGACTGCACTCAAGCTGGTCCAACTGTGTCCATATGAAGCAACTGTCCTGGTGCATCGGTCATAGTCACTGTGACTGGAGGATGAGAAGCAGCAACCATCTAGCTGTGCCGGCATGGAGTGCAAACAAGGTCTTTGACCATCTTGAGTTTCGGCAGACCACGAATGAGGTCGTGGCCGCTAACTCGGATCAAATGGTCAAATCCAATATGACCAAGTCTCCTATGCCAGAAGATAAGGTCGCGGAACTCAGAAGCAACTAAACACCTAAGAGGATCACCAGAAGACTCAACAAAATCAGCACGAAAGATCCTCCCATAACGAGAAATCTCGCAAACCAGACTACCCGAAGGATCAAGAATTTTGCAATCGTTTTTCTTAAAGCTCACCTCATAACCGTCATCGGTAAGCTGAGAAACTAAAAGCAAATTATACTACAGCTTACTAACAAAAGCAACATCTTTTAAAATAAAAGACTCATTAACGCGCACTGTACCTTTGGCGATGACGCTCTCAGATGAAGCATCTCCGAAGGTGATAGACTCATCACCTGGAGCACGGGCTAGGGAAGAGAACCAACGGGAGTCTCCGGTCATATGATGAGAACAACCGGAGTCTACAAGCCAAACCTCTCCCTTCACTACCCGACGAACCTGAGTCAAACAGAGAGTAAAGGCTCAGTATTGGGATAAATCAACATAGATTTTGGCACCCAATACTGAGTAACACATCGAGTAGAAGAAGTAGTCAAACACGACTGACCACTAACTACCCTACGCTCTCTGTCGCACAAAGAAGCGGAAGGTCTATGTGTAGACCTGAAGCTGTTGCTGGGTCCAACTGCTACGAGAGAGCGAGTCGGAGCACCAACAGCACGCTGATCACGCTGTGGGTAGCCATCTCGACGGGGGAAACGAGATCTACCCTCAGAACGGCGGAAGTCACGACCAATGGCAGAACGAGGACGAAAACCAGAAGACTCAGAAAAACCAAGTCCTCGATGCTGCCCAAACCCATCAACTGAAGCAAACCTAGACCTCGTGTTGGTCTTAGGTATACTCAAGGTCTAGGGCTGACCCTGAATGCGCCTAAGAGCCTCAACATGGTCTCTACGGGCGATCTTGGCGCGCCTGAAGCATCGCTCGATCAAGTATCCATCCTTCTGACAGAAGGTGCAATGATACTTCACCTTCTGAGAGGTAGAAGTAGCACGATGAAGCTTTGCCTTCTGAGAGGCCGAAGCAACAGGTGGAATTACCTTGCTGTCAGAAATCCCTTGGACAAAGCCCGCTGACTTGAATTGAACTTTCTCAGTTTTGGGCTCAATCACGATCACACCTGCGGCTATGGGTCTGAGCACGACAGGTGGATGCTTCCTCATATCCTCAAGAAAATCATATCCTAGACCTTGATTAAATCTGCAAATCTTGGACTGGTCTAGAATAAGATTTAGCTTCTTTTTGCCTCCTACAAACCTCTTGAGAGTGTTCATAAGGTACTGACACACCCGAAAGAGAGAGGTGCAAGAAGAGCACGGGGAAGAGGAGACAGCAGGAGGTAAGAGAGTAGAAGAACCACTAGCAGAAGAGTGAATGGCTTGTGCACGCACTGCCGACTCAGAAGGGACAGTCGTACTGCTAGCTATTTGGTTCACGTCGCTAAGCGTCTCTACCTTACCCTTGGGCTTCTCCCCCACACCAGCAAGCACATTACAAGCAGATGATAGCTTCTCTAAAAGGTCCTTAGTTAGCTTCACACATTTCTCATCCAATGCAATCAAGTCAGATTTAGTTTGTTACAATTAATGCATGGTGAGCTAACAAGGTCCTTAGAAGCATGTTGAGCCAATTTGTTATTATTATCAATCATCTCTTGAAACTGTTTGGAAACAGATTCAAGCTCAGCAGTCAGCTTGGGACAATTCACACAAGAATCAATAGGCTCCAACAAGAAGGCTTGTAATTCAGCAATTTTATGATCTGCCCGTTTTAGATTCATCTTCAATTTATTACAACTTTCACAAGTCTCGGGCAGATCGAGAAGCATGGTATAAAGACCTCTAAATGTATTGTCCTTATCCTCACATGAGGTGCAAGATGTAGTCTCAACAATAGTGGATGAAAGAGTGGCTACCCTACTCATCTCTAACTCAGCAAGAAGACAACATTCTCCACCTTAATCATGTCAAGCTCAGAAGACAGACTATCATAAGAGGTCCTTAATTTCTCCATGTCACCAAGCAAAGCACAGCATGTATCACATTCGTCATGGGAGGGACCAGATATAAGTGAAGTAAGCTCCCGTGACAATCTATCTACTTCCTTCTCTAACTCGCTACACCTAGCTCTAGACTTAACATGAAATTTACCTAGCTTAAGAAAAGCACCATTAAGCTGGTGATAGGAGGGGTATACCTCGTCGGAGTCAGAGTAGATCTCGCTGTCACTCACTTCGCCCTCAAGGGCCATGAAACACATGCCGGAGAAGTCATCGCCATCCTTGGGTCCTTGGTCACCCGTCCCATCGTCATCGCTCCACCCCTCCACCCCGCTGAGGTTGAGGTCGTCGAAGGCGGTGAGGAAGCGGTGGAAGAGCTTCTTGGCTTTGCCAAGATCGCGGAACTTCTTCTTGCCTTGGGCACGGGCTGGAGGATTCTTGTTGCAGTTCTTGTCGATGTAGTCGTTCTTGCCCGAACCGCCGTAGTCGTTCTTGCCCTTCTCCAGCTTGGGGCAATTTGCCCGAATGTGGTTGGGGCCACCACACTCGAAGCAAATGATCGGGCTACTCCTCTTTCAATCTCTCACTCTCTTGTATGCGTGGGAAAACTTTCTGGCTAAGAGAGCAAGTTGGTTTTCTGGGAGCTGCTTTAGTAGGTCATCACTCATCTCACAAACAGCAGCAAGAGAAAAACCAAAAACTCCATCGGAAGGAAACTCAGAAGTCGAACTGGGATCAGTAACCAGCGCCATCGATTGTGACTTCGACTTACAAGAGACAATGTCAATCTTGTGAGTCTTGAGGCGTGAGTACAACACATCAAGAGTCAAAGTCGAGAGGTCTGTGGTCTGCGAGCATCTGACGAGCGTTGTCCCAGTCGGGGTATGTGAGACCGACCGCTCGGAGGTTGCTCAAAATCTTGTGGAAACGCGCAAAACACTCATCTAGGGACTCACCAGCGAGCATTTCAAACTTATTGTAATCTCTCTTGATGTGGTCCTGTCAAACTATCTTGATCTGGGTGGTGCCCTCATGGTATGCGTCGAGGGTCTCCTAGATGTCGAAAGCCGACGTCAGATGAGAGATGTGATCGAACTCGCTTCTGCTCAGACCCTGAATTATGATGTTCCTCGACTTAGCGTTCGCCTCAACATCAAGCATATTTCCAGCATTGATGTTCTCATCGGCAGGAACAACATATTGGGTCTTGACCTTCATCTAGATGGCATATCCCTAAGCCTGGATGTTGGTCTCCATCTGGCTCTTCCAGAATGGATAATCGATGCTGTTGTGGTTACAGACCAAACAGAGAGAGAGATGGTAGTGGAGAGTGTAGAGTGTAATGTCCTTGGGTCTCCCCATGGCCTGTGCTCATATATATATACATGAGGAGTGCTTTTACAATTATACCCTTACATCTGAGTATCCCCTTTAGGGGCACTTATGTCATTACACATGGCCTGTTCTAGGCCTTATAATTTTCTACCAGGCCTGCTGGGTTTAGGTGGGGGCCACCCCTACAACAGATGCCATCAAAAATCGGAGGCTTGGTGGAATACTTATCTGTTGCCATGGCTCTTAGAGACCGGTTAAGATCTATGAGAAAGAGCTAACCGGCTCTGATACCAATTGTTAGATCGAAGTTGGCAACAGGAGGGTGAATGTTGCTCCCTTTAAAAATGAATAGCCCCTAAGTATCCACAAGCGAGACTCTTCTCTGATAGCTATGACAAATTATGAAGAGGATGGCACAACAACCTTCTGGAACTACACGCTCAAACATATCAGAGAAACTCAGAGAAGAACCAAGCCAAAAGGAGTCACAACAGCCACAGAACATAAGGCCGGTCTGACCGCTTCTAACTGGCCGGTCTGACCGCCCCTAACAGGCCGGTCTGACCGCTATTAGGTGGCCGGTCTGACCGCCGTTAGATGGCCGGTCTGACCGCCTCGTCTCCTCCAGTCAGACTGTTGGTATAAAACCAGTCTGACTGGGCATCAATTTCAGAGGACCGCAAAGGCTGAAATTTAGACAACAAGCTGAGAACTTCATCCAACTAAGAAATTTGCGATCTATCTTTGGTTCTCTGAGCCCAGAACAGCGACTATACAGCCTAAATAGCTAGAGGAGCCGAGGGAACCAAGAGAATCCATCTCATAGCCAAGAATTGAGGAATTTGCCTAAAATCTGAAAAATAGGATGGTGAGAGGAAAAAATTCAGATTACTCACTACTCATTCATCCTTTGCCCAAGACCTTTTGCAATTGGATTAGCAATGATCTAAGGACTCTCCAGACCAACATTCAGGCCAGCTCCCAAAGAGAAATAAATGATTCAAGAATCCTCTGACAAGGAAACCCTAGAAACGAAGAACAGGGCAAATGAGTAACAAGAATCTTTTGATTCAGAGATTTTGCTCTAGGAAACTACCTGACCAAATGGTCTCAAAACATCATCCCATCACAAAGCAATCCATTTTGCTACTCCTCAGCAAGCAATAACACCAAATCACGAAAACAAAGAAATCAAATAGAGAGGCTACGAAGAACAAAAACCAACACAGAGAGCTCATGAACTCAATCAAACTCAAATAAAGCCATCTCAGATTGATATTGATGATGAGAGATACAGGATTACAAAGGATTACAACCTCTACCTCCCCATACGCGCTTGGAAATGAGATTTCAAGCTACATGCTTCACACTTGAGCACTCCTCTCTTTGTCTCTCAAGAACACATGAAGGGGAGACAAACAGCCAACAGAGCCTCTGCTCTCCCCAACAACTCTTAACAACTAAAGAGAAAGCAAAAGCAGACTCTAACCCTCTCCCCAAGCCATTTTCCCTCTCTCTAGCATGCCAACAACCAGGAGACATGTACCTATTTATAGCATTGCTTAATGGGTTCACCACATGCTTTGCCCATTAAGCTTTTGTGCTTTACCCAAATCCACTTCCTTTAGTGCAGCTTTGCGTATTCACCAAAACGCCCCTCGTGCACCTTCCAGGAAGCTTCCTCATTCCTTGCCTTCCAAGCCTCGCAGCTACCTCGAGCCTTCGCCGTCTTCGACACATCCGACCGTTCTAACCTCGACACCGCCCGTGCCTAGTCCGGTCACCCCGTGCCTCGCCATGACTTCGCCTCGACGTCCTGCAGCCATCACAGACAAGAAATACATTACATAGCACCATTCGAAACATGTAATCAACAAAAGCATTAAGAGTAATCGTAAGCAAGAACCAGCCAAAACCTGTCGAATCAAGAGAACAAGCATCATAAACCCATACAACCAGTTTTGACCAAGTCCGACCAAAACCGATTGCACTGTGCAACGATATGGTCCAAACCACACAAACCAAACTCGACTTTCCTAAAATAGATGTCAACTACTCATCACACATATGGGGTCATAACCACATTGTAATATCCTGAACGTCTTTATGGCGTAAGTTTTTAAAATAATCGCGGAGTCGCCGGTTTTTCGGTAAATCGCGGGAAGGAAAAAATAAAAATTGTAGAACAGTGTAAAATGAATAAATTAAATTAAAAATTAAATTAAAACCTCGGAGTGGGCTGCCTGGGGAGTGGGCCGACCGCCTTGGGCCGGAGGCCCAAGGGGTGGCCGCACCTCCCCTCTCCCCTCCCAAAACCCTAGCCCTTTTTCTCCCCCCTCTCCCATCCCTTTGCAGCCGCCACCCCCTTCCTCCACCCCTAGGCGCAGCCCTCTTTCCCCTCCATCACCCCCACAAGTGCTGCCATTGGAGCCAAGGAGAGGAAGGAGAAGGAGAAGAAGGAAGGAGAAGGAAGAAGAAGAAGAGGAGGAGGAAAAAAAGGGGTGATCCATCATCTAGGTAATTTTTCCTCATCCCAAACCCTCTGTTCTATGGAATAATTAGGGTTCTTGGCACGGATTTTGAAGGTAGTTAATAGATTAATTGCCCGATTAGAGATTAGCTGATGTCTGCCTGTAGATTGATTCGCGCAGCGTGTCTGTTCGCGAGGTTTTGACCTAGTAAACGAATTTTCCTGCAGACCTTCCCAAAAGGAAAGTTGTAGAGGACTTCCAGGTGCATCTCCTGTATTTGTTTCGGAATTTTATGCCTTGTTATCTGGGAGTTACATGGTCGGGAATACTGCTGTTCGTCAGGCGAGCAGATTGGTACAGACCGACGGTAATCTGGGAATTAGAGGTCGTAAATGATTTTTATGACCATGGCCATAATAGAGAAAGTTGTTGATAATTTAGAGATATATCTGCTGTATAAAATTCAGAATTTTTAGACCCTTTTACTGATGTTGGGAAGCATTTGTTTATTGCTGTCCAATCTGCCAGAACAGAGTTCTTCCTCTGTTTTGGGCATTAAATTACACCTATCTGTGATCAAAATAAAAATAGGTGTTCTACATGAAAAATGTAGGCTTTTAAGTGATGAATCCAGAGAGATATCGTTTTCTGTAAATGGATCAATATTTTTAAAGTTACGAAAATGTTAAGCAGCGCTGCTGCAGAGGGTAATTTGCTGAATTGTTGAGCGGAGAGGAGTTTGTGCGGGTTCGGGGTTCTAGCGACATTTTTAATCATTAATGTCATGTTTGTATGCTGTAGCTGTGTGCTAAGAGTTGCCTTTTGGACAGGTGGTCTTGTCCCTGAGCGCTCTTGATTTTACCTCGCTTCGTCGGTTTGAGGCAAGTAAACGTAGCGGTGGTTGCTACCGTTTAACTTGTTATTCCTTCTACTTGCAGTTTACATTATTATCGTAATTTGATACATTATGCCATGACTGCATGCTAATTTAATTGTGGGATGGTAGCAATTATTGATCCATTGATAAGTTAATAATCTGCTAGTAGACATGTGGAATTCTTGCTTAATGCTATAATATGGAACATGAAAATAACATGTGGTGGATGTGGATATGTTGTGAGCGTGATAATGCTCCTTGAGGATGGATTAATGTGTTTTATGATTATCATATCATTCATGTCATATCATGTCACATGCATATGTGGATGTCGCCGTACCTAGCCGCGACCGTACCGGTACAGCATCGTATATTGCCGTAATACGATGCACCTCTTATCCCGCTGGGAGCATCGTATATTGCCGTAATACGATGCACCTCTAATCCTGCTGGAAAAGAGTGATGTCGAGCATAGCATGAAGCATTCATATACAATGCATTGTGGAAAGATCATTTGCATACATATGCAATATATTGTGGTGATGTTATTTTGTGGAATATTCAACTTCATAGTTGTAATGTGGAATATACAACTTCATAGTTGTAATGTGGAAATGGCTCATGTGAGCTATTTGTGGTATGAGGATTGTGGTCGTGGAATGGGGTTCGTCCCTTGTGTACGGTAAGGGTTGTGATTGTGGCATGAGATTCTTTTCTCTTGTATTAATTATTGATAGCAATTGTGGATGTGACAAATAATAAAGTATTGAAGTAAAGCATGCATATGTTTTATTGCCTTTGGTAATGGTAGTGGTTGAGGATTTGAAGTAGTCAAACAAGATTTATTTGTTAATGCTTTACCGTCATGGATGGTGATTTGAGGTTGAGGATATAAACATTGTAATTGTGGAAGAATGTTGATGATTAACCTATTGTGGTTTGTGGAAGATTAAATGTTTCATTCGCATTTAATTGTGGATAAAATAACTGCATTCATATGCTAATTAAATCTGAAATTGAAGAGGTATGATTCATGGAAGTTCATGGTGGTTTAATAATTGTGGAGATGGACTGTGGTTGTGGTTGTATGGAATTATAAATAATGATGTATAATTGTTTGTAGTTTGAATAGCCTGTTAAGCAGTTTGCTTGCTGAGATTTTATCTCACCCTTGTTTCCCCCTCCCTACAGGTGGACTTTGAGCATGCATGGGAAGGGTAGAGCGGCACCACACTGATGCACGTGAATCATATTTTCTTTTGTGCTGTAATAAAGTTGAAAGGATTCTAGACCTTTGCATAGCTTTGTCCACATTATCTTAATAATGTTAAATTTGTGAACTATGTTTTAGATTGAAAGGTTGGAGGATGTTTTAAATATTGAATTGCAATCACTATCCTGTTAGTCCTTAGATGTTTATGCTTCCGCTTATACTATCTTGTTTAGTACTTGTTGCCAGTTTAATTTATCTTGTAAATTGGCTAGTTGTGGAGTGGTTTTAGTGGCATTCCAGGGTAATATGGGTCCTGGGGTGTTACAGTTGGTATCAGAGCGGGCGTTAGGTCCGTGGTAATTAAATTAATAAATTGACACACTGGTGCACTGTAGGATGGGAAGGGTCAAGCATTGCATTTATGCTTTTGACATGTTGTATTGATGATTTACATTATGAGATAATCTTGTATGATTAGGATTTGCTCCTATGACTGTTATGAGTGAGAATTGTCAATGATAAGATGTAGAGGTTGTATTTGCTGCCTTGGCATTGCCAGGTTATACCACTGTTTGTAGCATGGGGATTAGCGATGTAGTTACCTCGGGTAACTTAGTTGCGGATGTTGTGAGTGAGTTTATTTAGAAATGTTGATATCTTCCTTGAGTTGATTTTGGCCAATTCTTTGTCTATTGCAGTTAATGAACTTCTCTTGAGTTTGTGGTTCATTGTAGTTGAGGGTTTGCAATTGGTCTCTATCTGTTCGTTGAAGCAATTATTGTTTCTTTTCGGACTAGTAAGACACTATTGCTGCTTGTGAATATTGTTGATTTGCAAGGTTAGTCCCTTTGTGGGAATTTTGTCTTGTTATGAATCATGACTCATTGGTTCGCTTGGTATTTTTTTTTTACCAATGAAAGTTTTGTGTTGCAAACTCATTAATATGTTAAAGCCTTGGATCTATGTTTTTTTTAGATTATTTCGAGTGTTGAAGTTTATTTCCATTCCTTTCTGAAAGAGAGTGTTAAACCCTTTTGTGGTGTTTTGCTATGCTTAAGTGGAAGGTGGTAATCATATAAACTAATTCATAAGGTATGAATTATCAAGTTGAGATGTTAGCGTGGTGCATAATTAATTTCAACTAGCATCCTTGGATGTGTAGTTGATTAATGTGATATTGCCTTGTAATAGTTTCTAGAAGAACTGTGATTAAGAACTTGTCTATACATGATTGGAACTCATGGAGTTATTGAGGATTGTGCAAAAAAAATTGGAATGGTTATTATGATTGTTTAAATTTCTATCATGTTGGATAAATTGAATTATTTTTGTCTTTAGTAATTAATCTAACCGTTGGGAATTTATTTAGTAAGGAGGTGTTGGAATATTGCCTTGGTAATATTGACATTTAATCTGTCCTTTATTACATACTTTATGACCATGCACAATTGCTAGATTCATCTATCTTTCACCATGCTAAATTGTGGAAATATGTATAAAGAAATAGAGGAAGGTGGATGTATTGACTTGTAGAATCTTATCTTACAAAGCTGGTATTATTGAAGTTTAAAGTTATTTCGTTCTAATTTCTGAACATAAGGTGGGATACTGAATATATGCTCATGATTGTTTTATGATTGTAAAACAGAGTTAGGATCATGAATGTTGTTATGATAAAATAATAATCAATTATTGCTAGTAATGACTAGAGTACAATCAATTTGTGCTAAATTAGAGTTGAGCATCAATAAGAATTGAATATATGGAATCTAATAAGAGATTCATACTAGCATGTGTGTGAGATTGTCATGTTCTAGTATCATCTTGTTTAAAAGCTTTGATTTAATATGGTGGCTTATGCACTAGGATTTCCTAGATTAAGTAGTCGCAATCTTATTTAGATAATAGAAACATGATGAAGTGATTTCTTATGTTTCTTTTGGAAAAGTTTATGGAGGGATTTGTGGATATGATGATGCTTGTTAAGAATGTATTATTCTGATGTTAGCATGATGGTCAGTATGTGGTTGTGATGATAATGTTGAATGTTCCTTAAATAAAAGAATTTGATAACTTCCATGGTACTACTTCAATCAAAAGTTTTGAGATTTGTGTACGTAATCTTTTTGATCTCATGACTTATGTGGCAGCTGAAATTGTTTGAGCAAAGTGACGCGTTGAGAGCTTTTATTAGTTCTTAAGGGATTAATGTGTTGTGGTCTTTAAATCACTTTTGTTGGAATTGCCAAGGTGATACCGTAATCATAGAAAGTTGTTCTCTTTGTTAAAAGAAAGAGTGTGGTAAAAGTATTGGAGGTTGAAGTCTAGATGTGCAATTTGCTTGGTGATATGGAGAAGCTAAGGACATCTCATGATAGTGTGACTTCTGAGCTAGATTTGCTTAAGGTGGAGAATGTTAGTCTGTTAGCTAAATTAGAGATGACTAGGACTGCTTTTGCACCTCATGTGAGGATAAAGATAATGCTTTTAGAGGTCTTTACACTATGCTTCTCGATCTACCTGAGACATGTGAAAATTGCAATAACTTGAAAATGAACTTAAAAAAGACATATCATAAAATTGCTGAATTGCATGCTTCCTTGCTTGAGCCTATTGTGTCTTGCACCAACTGTCCTAAATTAACTGCTGAAATTGAATCTGTCTCAAAACAGTTTAAAGAAATTATTGACCACAACAACAGATTGGCTCATTATGTGACTAAGGACCCTGTTAGCTCACCATGTAATAGTTGTGAAAAACTAAAACTTGAACTCGTTGCATTGGATGAAAAATGTGTAAAGCTAACTAGGATGAAAAATGTGTAAAGCTAACTAAGGTCCTTCTAGTGAAGCCACAATCTGCTTGTGCTGTGTATGCTGGTGTGGGGGAGAAGTCTAAAGAAGTGGTAGAGACGCTTAGGCATGAGGACCAAATGGCTAGAAGTAGGACTGTCCCTCCTATTCCTTGCGAAGACCTCAATGTTGAGGTGGCTGTGCGTGCATATGCCATTCCTTCTTCTGCTGTTGGTTCTTCTCCCTTACCTTCTGTTGTCTCTTCTTCCCTTGCTCTTCTTGCACCTCTCTCTTTCAGGAGTGTCATTATCATATGAACACTATTGAGAGATTTGTTGGAGGCAAGAAGAAGCAAAATCTTATTCTAGACCAATCCAAGATTTGCAAGTTCAATCAGGGTCTAGGATATGATTTTCTTGAGGATGTTAGGAAGCATCCACCTGCTGTTCTCAGACCCATAGCAGCAGGTGTGATCGAGGTCAAGCCTAGAACCAAAAAATTTGAGTTCAAATCTGCGGGTTTTGTCCAAGGGATTTCTGACAGTAAGGTGGTTTCACCTGTTGCTTCGACCTCTTAGAAGGCGAAGCCCCATCATGCTACTTCTACCTCTCAAAAGGTGAAGTATCATTGTACCTTCTGTCAGAAGGATGAACACTTGATCGAGAGATGTTTCAGGCACGCCAAGATCACGCGGAGAGACCGTGTACAGGCTCTTAGGCGTATTTAGGGTCAGCCCCAGACCTTAAGTGCACCTAAGACCAACATGAGGTCTAGGGTTGGTCTTGTTGATGTGTTTAGGCAGCATCGAGGACTTGGTTTCTTTGAGTTTTCTGATTTTTGTACTCGATTTGCCTTTGGTTGTGATATCCACCGTCCTGAGGGTAGATCTCATTTCCCCCGTCGAGACAGCTACCTGCGGCGAGATCAGCATGTTGCTGGTGCTTTGACTCACTCCTCCGTAGCAATCAAGCCCAACAACAGCTTCATGTCTGCTAATAGACCTTTTGGCTTTCTGAGCGACGGAGAGCGTAGGGTAGTTAAAGGTCAGTCATGTGTGACTACTTCTTCTGCTCGTCGTGTGACTCAGTATTGGGTGCCAAAATCTCTTTTGATTTATCCCAGTACTGTGCCATCCCTCTCCTGTTGATTCAGGTTCGTCGGGCAGGGAAGGGAGAGGTTTGGCTTATGGACTCGGGGTGTTCTCGACACATGACCGGAGACTCCCGTTGGTTCTCTTCCCTAATCCGCACTCCAGGTGATGAGACGATCACCTTCGGAGATGCCTCTTCTGGGCGCGTCATCGCCAAAGGTACTATGCACATTAATGATTCTTTTGTTTTAAAAATGTTGACTTAGTGAGTAAGCTACAGTACAATTTGCTTTCTCTTTCTCAGCTTACCGATGACGGTTTCAAGGTGAGCTTTAAGAAAAATGCTTGCAAAATTTTTGATTCTTCGGGGAGTCTGGTTTGCGAGATTTCTAGATATGGGAGAATCTTTCGTGTTGATTTTGCTGAGTCTTCTGGTGATCCTCTCAGGTGTTTTGTTGCTTCTGAGTCCCGTGACCCCACTTTCTGGCATAGAAGACTTGGTCATATTGGATTTGACCATTTGACTCGAGTTAGTGGCCACGACCTCATTCGTGGTCTGCCTAAACTCAAGATGGTCAAAGATCTAGTTTGTGCTCCTTGTCGGCACGGCAAGATGGTTGCCGGTTCTCATCCTCCGGTCAAAGTAACTATGACCGATGCACCAGGACAGCTGCTCCACATAGACACAGTTGGTCCAGCTCGAGTGCAGTCAGCAGGAGGGAAGTGGTACGTTATTGTTGTGGTCGATGAATTCTCGAGATACTCTTCGGTATTTTTCTTAACCTCGAAGGATGAGACATTTACCCATTTTCGGGGTCTTCTTATTAGGCTTTCTGTTGAGCTCCTGGGTGCCTTACGAGCGATCCGCAGTGACAATGGCACGGAGTTCAAGAATTCCTATTTTAAGAAGTTTTGCGATGTGACAGGTGTAGGGCACTAGTTCTCTTCTCCGCACGTCCCCCCATCTTCAACTTCACGCGACCCAGATGAGGATGGTGAGCCGGTTGATCAAAAAGAGCAAAGAAGCATGATTGGCTCCCTCCTGTACCTCACTGCCTCGAGACCGAACATACATTTCTCTGTGTGTCTATGTGCTCAATTTCAGGCTTCTCCTCATGTATCTCACCGCCAGGCAATGAAGCGCATCCTTCGGTACCTTCGAACTACCATGGACTATGGTATTTGGTACTCTTCCTCTTCCTGTCTTTCCCTCAGAGCCTACTCTGACGCAGACTTTGCTGGTTGTAGGATAGATAGAAAGAGCACACTGCACTGTCAATTCATTGGCACTTCTCTTGTTTCTTGTTCTTCTAGGAAGCGATCGGTGTTGTTACCCACCGCAGAGGTCGAGTATGTGGTCGACGCTTGATTCTTTGCAGCCCAGTACATTAGATGGCTTCGACCCTGCGGGACTTTGGGTTAGTTATACACAGTGTTCCACTCTGAGAGACCATGTGGATGTGACCCATGTTTGTGATGAGTAATTGACGAGTGTTCTGGAAAGATTGAGTTTGGTTTGTGTGGTTCGTACCAAGTTGGCACTTGGCGTAGTCGAGTTTAGTTAGACGGACTTGAGGCGTATTCTTCTTCCCGATCGGTTATTTGGGCCATTTCATTCTTGAACACGATTTGCTGCTGATTATGGTGATTACATGTTTTGAGCGGTGCTATGTAATGTATTTCTTGTCTGTGATGGCTGCAGGACATCGAGACGGAGTCGTGGCGAGGCACGGGATGACCAAACTAGGCGCAGGCGGTGCTGAGGTCGGAGCGGTCGGGATGTGCCGAAGACGGCGAGGACTCGAGGTGGTTGCGAGGTTTGGATGGCAAGGAATGAGGAAGCTTCCCAGAAGGTGCAGGAGGGGCGTTTTCGTGAAAACGCAAAAGCTGTGGATTTGGTTAGAGTTAGTGGGTAAAGCACAAAAGCTTAATGGGCAAAGCATTTGGTGAACCCATTATGAAAGGCTATAAATAGGTTGCATGTCTCCTGGTAGATGCATGGCTTGGGAGAGGAGTTAGAGGCTTTGGGAGTTTGTTTTGTTTTGTGCTTTAGTTGTTGAGAGTTGGTGAGAAGAGCATGAGGTTGTCTTCTCTCTGTGCGTGTGTTTCTGTGAGTAGCAAGCAGTTGAGGTAGTGCTCTGGGTGTGTGCATGTGTTCTTGAGAGAACCACGTAGTGTGATTCCCTTGTACCAATCGCGTATGGGGACTCCTCTGTAATCACCTCTTTTCAATATGAGAAGGATTATGTTGAGTTATTTCCCTTTCTTGCTCTTCTGTGATGGATTTCGTTTTTGCTCTTGCCTCTGTTCTTTTGCATTCTTGAGTTGAATCCTTGATCTAGTGGCTGGCTCTTGATTCCTTTGTGAAGGGAAAATACTCAAGGCCCTTTGATCATTCCATTTTCAAGAGCAAGTAAAGGATTCATTGGTTTCCGTGATCTCCCTTGCCATCGTCAATTTTTCCTCTGTTCCTGATTTTCTAGGGCTTTGAGGCAGGGGATTCTTGAATCTTTTATTTCCCTTCACAAGATGACATGAGTTTTGGGTTCTGAAGTCCTGAGTTCATTGCTAAGTTGATTGCAAAATCTTGTAAGCAAGGGATGAAAGAATCTTGAGAAATATGATAATTGGACTCACTTCCATTTCATTTTTCAGATTTTAGCCCAAATGCTGATTTCTTGATCCCTTTTTGATTTTGTTTTTTCCCAGAAGTCTTAGAGCTATTGAATGTGTTTTCTTGGTCTTTAGGCCTCGGGAGAACAGCTAAGAATCATCAATTTCATTGTTTTCTAAAGTTCTCAGGTTTTTCAGTTTCGGGCTCCGCTTGTTCTTGTTGTCGGTTAGGTTAACCGGTCAGACCGGTCTCGTAACTACGGTCTGACCGGCCGTCGGGAGGCGGTCAGACCGGCCCAAGGGCTGCGGTCAGACCGGCCGACAGCAGGCAGTCAGACCGGCCCATGGGATGCGGTCAGACCGGCCCTGTGACTACGGTCTGACCGCCCCCGCCTGTTTGTCAGCTGTTCTTTGCCATTTTATTTTAGTGCTCAGTCTTTTGTTGATTTGTTCTCGTGTCTGTTTTTCATGTTTTTCCAGAGAAGCATTTGATTTCCTCTTCTTAGCTTCCATAGCTACCGGAGAGAAGAAGTCGTTGTTGATACTTAGGAGGGGCAATTTTGAAAGCAACATTCGCCCCCTCTGTTACCGATTTCGATCCAACACACTCTTTTGTGATAACACTTCTGCCATTAACATTGCCAAGAACCCGGTGCAATACTCTCGGACCTAGCACATTGATATCAGATATCACTTCCTTAGAGAGCATGTGGAGAAGGGTGACATAGTTCTCTAGTTTGTGGAGAGTGACCACCAATTGGCTGATACTTTATCAAGCCTTTGGATAGCTCTAGATTTTTAGCCTTGCAAGGAGAGCTTGGGGTGGTTTGTCCTTATGGATTGTTGTGAGGGGGAGCTTTGTGCTTTTTGTTTTATTCTGCTTATTTGTTCCTGTTCTCATTTTGCTGCATTGCATGCGGGTGCATTTGGGTTAGTCCTCCTAGCATAGATTAGAGTGGTTCTCTTGTCTAGTTTCTTAGATTTCTTCCTCTCATCTTGTGGTTCTAGGATGCTGCTTATTAGCTGTCTCTCTTCTTGCTAGGTTGAGCTCACTCACTTCTTATAGGTTCTAGCAAGGGTTGGGCTACCCTTGGGTAGACAGGGAATGTGTTTGCTCCTTAGTGTGTTAGAAGAACAACTGATAGTCCTAGTGTCATATGGGGTAGATGAGAGCCAGTCTGAGCCATGTTATCCTCTACGTCTTATCTATGCTTTAAGGACTGCCTTTTTCTGATTTTCGTGCTAGCTTCTCATTTTATTGCTTTGGTTTAGGGGGAGTTCATTTGGGAGTTTCTAGATCTTAATACTGCATAACTCAACTTGAACTAAAAAGTGCATCTCATGTTGAGGGGGAGCTAGATTTTCTTGCATGTCATTTTGCATTGTAATATAACTACTTGGAGCCTTGATTATTATTCTTTTTATGATATGTTTACAATGCATTACATCTTGCCATGATCTGTGCTTAATTGCTAGATTTATCATGAACTTTATATGTGTAGTCTAGTCTTTGCTATGATAGGTTGATTAAAAATGCACAACTTGAATTTAATCATGTCATGTTAGCGCTTGAGACTAGTTTGTCTTTAATTATCCCTTTATGATTCATGGCATGTCAAATAGGATGAGTTGAGTCTTGAATCTTTATTGAGCTTTAGATTGAGCTATGCTAGTTCTTTTATGATGCATGAGTTATCATTACCTTCTTGTTCTTGAACTACATTCAGTAAAAGAAAAAAGATCTCTTTTGTGCGAAAGAATTGATCTCACCAATTCTTTCTCATGAGACTGCTTGCCATTGCACTAGGCATGAACTCAGGGGGAGTTTTGGTTGACTAAGATCATCTTCTTAAGCTTCTAGCTTGGAGTGGTCGCATAAGGCTTGAGATCAGCACATGACTAAACAAAAATCCGGTTGGAAACAACCATGAGATTTTATAAAGGAAAGACATGTCAATTGTGCTAAATTTGCTTTGTTATACAAAAAGACCAAGTACTTGAACAAATGATTCATTCTTGAACTTGTAGCACTCTAAATGACTTAGTACTAGCTTCTTGGTTCCACTTAGATTATTGACATGGCTTGCATCATCTTTGGATACCTCTAACTAGACTATAATCCTAAATGACTTGACATGCTAAGAAATTCGTCTAATATTCATATTGTGACTTATTTGGTTTAGCTTGATTATACATATCTTGTCATGAACTTGGTAGCATTCATATGCATTATGGCTTGGTGTAATACTCAAAAGGTCATATTGGATAATCTTCATGGCTCTAATTGCTTATCATGAATAAGATACAATCATTTCACTCACACCATGCTTTATTCTCTCTTTTGCATCTTGATGATTTTATTGCCAAAAGGGGGGAGAATAATGGAGAAAAAGCCATTTCAAGGGAAACCTTGGAGCTTTTGAGGAAAACTTGCACTTTCTGTTTTTGCTCCTTTTGTCAACATGGTCTTGAGTCTCTTTGGTCTTCTTTCAGACCATGTATGACTTTCAAAACAAACTCAACTTTATGCTTTTTCTGTGTTTGTCAATATACTCATCAAGGGGGAGATTGAGAGACCATGTGGAGGTGTCCCCTTGTTTGTGATGAGTAATTGACTCGTGCTCTGGAAAGTTTGCGTTTGGTTTGTTTGGTTCACGCCAAGTCGGTGCATGGCGCAGTCTGGTTCGGTTGGACTTGGTCGAACGCGGTCAGACGTGCTGAGGACGCTTGTTCTTTTCTGGATCGGTCGATTTGGGTATTTCATGTTTGAGTACCTTTCTCTAATGCAATTGTTGTTTATACTGTTTCGAGCGGTGCTATGTGATGGTTTCTTATCTGTGATGGCTGCAGGACTTTGAGGCAAGTTCATGGTGAGGCATGGCAGGACCGGGACTAGGCACAGTTGGTGTTGAGGTGAATCCTTGTTGAGATAGTTGTTGATTCCTTTACTCTGAACTGGGAAATACCTCGAGGCTCCTTGGCCAATCCATTCCTAAGAGCAAAAGGTTGAATCAATGAGTTTGCTCATCTCTCTTACTTGCGCCACTTTTCCTCTGTTTTGCTTTGTCTAGGGTTTGGAGGCAGGGGATCTTCATCTCCTTGATTTTCTCAGTGAAATGTTTGTTGAAGAATTGTGTTTCCCTGCTGTGAGATCATTTCCTGCTGAGATTCAAAGCCTCATGTGCCAAAGAATACAAGAATCTCAAGTTTTATGGATTACGATCTCTTTTCCAAAATTTGGTTCAGTTTTAGTTTCTGCTCAAATTGATTTCTCTCTTCAGCCGATTTGCCCATGCTTGGTTGTATTCTCTAGTCCCTAAGGTCCTTTTGCTATTTGGATTGAAAGCCCTGATCAATTGCCCTGCGAAGAGAAGAGATCATTCCTCAATTTCTCAGTTTTCGGGTGTCTTCTAAAATTACTGTGCCGACTGCAGTTAGTCCATTACTTTCTGCTGCTTGAGTGTTTTTGTCTTTCCGTTTTATGTTCCTCTTTGTTTTTGCTTTGCCTGCAATCTTTTGTCTTTGTAGTTTCTGGTTTGGTTTTATTTCCTTGCAGACTTGGTCTTTATGCCTTTCGGCCAAATCAAGGTTTAGTCTGTGCAGTCTATTTTTTGGCAACAGCTTTAGATTTCTCTGCTTCAGTTTTCATGTTTCACTGCTGTTTCAGTTGCTGCAGTTTTCAGTTTGTGCTTTGTTGTATGTACTGTGTATTTTCAGTAGTTTGCAGGTTCGGTTTTTAGTATGTTGCTCTTAATCGCTTGATCTCTGCGTTTTAGTCTGTTCTCAGCCAGCAAATCGCTTCTGAATTCTGTTGATTGATTTTCAAAAAAGTGGTTAGGTTCTGCTATCAAAAGAGTGGTTCAGTTCTGCTGTTTGCTTGTGAATTCTGCTGATTGTCTCCTCGTTTTGACAATCAGTGGTTTGGTACTGCTATCAAAAGCTTTTTTGCCACAGTCAGTTTCTTCGCCCAACAGTCTGTTTCTTTTTGCTTTGTGACTTTTTAGATTAGGCAGCTCATTTCAGTCTATTTTCAGACTTTTTGACAAAAGCCTCATTTCTGTTCGGATTTAGCTTCTAGCTCTGGGTTTTGCTACAGCCTTCTCTCCTGTCTTCTGCTCTTCAGCCAGCTCCTGCTTTGCTCTGTCTTCGCTGAATTTGACTCGGTCTAACCAGCCGTGCTATTGCAGTCAATCCGAAAGGATCTTGAGCAGTCAGACCGGCAGCAAAACCTGAGGTTAGACCGGAGGTTCTCTAGCAGTCAAACCGGCAGCATGTCTCCGGTCAGACCGCCCTCTACTTGCTGCTCTCTGATGTGTTTTGTCTTTTGGTCTGTTTTGGTTTCTTTTGATTTCTTTCCTATGTTCTTTCACCAGTGAACTTTCATATCCTTTCTTCATAGCTTCTATAGCTATCGTAGATGAAAAACGTGTGGATACTTCGGTGTGATTTTTGAAGGCACCATTCACCCCCCTTTGTTGCCATTTTAGATCCTACAGGAAGGCTGGCAGAGTGTAATGTGTGGTCGGTGAGATTAGATGACAGAATGTAGTCGGATTTATATATGTGGTCGAAAAGGGTAGTCGAAAGGGTTGAGGTGGTCGAATGGCTGGTGTGGTCAGAAACAACCATGGTTGAAAGCTATAAGGTGTCAAAAATAGTTGTGGTCAAAAGGCTTATAGAGTGGTAGAAGAGATTGGAGTGGTCAGAGGCTGCAGAGTTTTGAGAGTGGTCGAGGGCTTTAGAGTGTCTAGGGTGGTCGGTGGTTTGCAGCAATCATAGTCGAGGTCAGAATAAGTTGGAGATGGTAGTGGTTGAAAGCGAAGGCAGCAGAGGTCAGAAGCGAATGTGGTTGAATGGAGTGGTCAAAAGTAGTGGTCGAACGCAATGGTTGAAAATGGCATTGTGGTTGAAAGTGGTAGTGGTCGAAGTGGAAAGTCAGAGATAGTCAAAGACGACAGTGGTTGGCAGCGATAGAGGTGGAAGGTGGAGGTGGTCAAAAAGACTGCCAACAGTGGTCGTATTTGACCAGAGCGGTCGAAACCTGACCAGAGTAGTCATATCCGACCATAGTGGTCCTAACCCGACCAGAGTGGTCGTATCCGACCATAGTGGTCCTAACCCGACCAGAGTGGTCGTATGCCGACCAGAGTGGTTGAAGGATGCTTCTGTGGTAATGCGAGGTTGCGGTCGAGAGTGTCCATGGTCTAACACAGTCGAAAAGGTGCAAGAGAGAGAGAGAGAGAATATGATGGGGGTTCTTTTATACCTCGTAGCAGAGACTGAAGACGAATGGAGGCAATCGGTGGCGTGGAGGAGGCGGTGGTGGTGGTCGACCTGGTGTGATGGTGCTCCTGGTGGCAAAGATGCTCAGATGAGGAAAGACCACTTGGCGAGCTTACGGCAGGAGGCACTCGGGTGCTCAATAGAAGAGATGGGAGTAGCATGGAATGCACTAGTGCCGAATACTCCTTTATATAGCTTGGGGGAGAAGGGGAAAGGCCAGGGTGACTTTGCAAGTTAATGTGGCTGAGCACAGCGCGATGCTTTCATTTTAGCGAGGTTTTAAAGAGGTGTCAATACGGGAGGAATGAGCGCAAACATTGAGGAATCTGGCGCGGAGATTGAGGGTTGGCGCATGGAGTGTGATGGAAGAAAAATGGAGACGAGAAAGGAAGGCTGGTGAGGGAGATTGGTCAAAAATGACGATGGTCGGTGGAAGAGAAGAAGGAGATGAGCTGGGGGTAGAAGATGGTGGGGGTAGAAGATGGCCACTAATTTCCACGAATGCTCGACAAGTGGTAACGGAAGCTTTAAAGAGCTTCGGGCAGACATGAATGGTGGACGGCTAGAGAAAGTAGAAAGGGAGGAAGAAAAAGACCCGATGGGTAGGTCCTGTCTGTCGGAGAGAGAGAGGACAAAGGCGGGCGAGCAAATAAGCGACACGTGGCAAACGAATGAATCCATACCATCGGTTGAAGAAAAGAGGATAAGTGGAAATGAACGTATGAGATTAGATCAGTGGTGGAGGATGAAATCCTAGCCGGATACATGTCGGCTGGAGGAGAAAGAGGGATTTAAAATCCTTTTTAATTTTTAGAACTCCTGAAAATGGAATAAAATCTTAGAAAATAGTAAATAGAGACCGAAAAATTCAAAACAATTCACATAAATTCCTAAATATATTTTAGACTTAAGAAAAATATTTCCATCTTAAATTTGGTTCAATTTTTATCTTTGAAATTGAATTTTTTAAATATAGAAAACAAAGAAAATCCACATAAAAGCCAAATGCTTTAAAATAATTAATTTGAAATAGAATTTTTATAGAAATTCGAAATACCCTTTATTTAATAATATTTTCATCTTTTACTTAAACTAGTTTTTAAAAGAAAAGCCTTTTGAAAGATAAAAACAAGCAAATAAAATATCCAAAATTCAAGCAATCAGATAACACCTCATTTTATTTTAAATTAAATTTATTTATTTTTTCTTCACTAAAAATTTTAAGATAAACAATTTGGCTGTTACATGATGTAGAAGATCTTGCATTGTTTTGGACGGCTCTGCCTCCACCTCAAATGGGTGAGGACGTTGCCGTTGAGCAGATCATGGATGTACCGTCGCAAGCTTTAGCAGTGCCTCTGCTTCAGCAAGCACTAGAGCAAAGAGGTTCAGACTCAACACGTCAAACGTGTGGAAAGATTTTGATAAGGTCATGAAGCAATTGCAATCTGGAGATCAGGTAAGAGTTGTTATTTGCAAAATATATCACCATGAATTGGCAGCAAAGTCTACAAGTGGAATTGGACACTTGCACAGACATGCCTAGAGATGTAAAGAAAAACAAGCCATCGCCAAGAGGTATATGCAATTGATGTACAACCCTAACGGTATGATATGTTACTGGGATTATAATCCCAAGGTAGCTTGAGAATCTTTAGCCTGTTTAATTACTTCGCAAGATATTCTTTTAAACTTTGGTGGGTCAGTTGCATTCGAAAAGTACATTAGAATTGCTCATAATTATATATTTACTCACGTTTCTAGACATATAACCACTTGACATTTAGTTAAATACTACAGTAATGGTCATGAGAAAAATTAATGAACTCTTTAGAACTTGTACATTTTTGGTGGCCTTAACCTTGGACATATGGAGTGGTCGTGCTAGAGAGGATCATCTTAGTGTAATTGCTCATTACATAAATGATGACTGGGCATTTAAAAAGAGAATCATATGCTTTAAATTAATTGACGTAGGACATACGAGTGAGAATATAGCAGAGTGTATTATCAAAGTCGTGGAAGATTTTGGTGTTACAAATAAAATTTTTGTAATTACTTGGACAATGCTGCAGCAAACTTCAAAGCAATGAATATTCTCACTCCCTTATTTGGTACATACACCCAATCCTTCTTACTACATTAGCGATGCACCTGCTATATTATTAATCTTATAGTTAAAACTAGTTTGAAGAGGTTGGATCCATATCTTCAAGCTTTCCATGATGCAATTTCCTTTGTAAATAATTTTAACCAATGTATTGTGGTATACAAGACCTACTGCATTGCGATGGGTGTACGTCCATGAAAGTTCGTTGTGGACATAACGGTAAGGTGGAACTCAACTTATATCATACTACAAAATCTTTTACCCTACATGCCCACATTTCTATTTTCATCCACACACACTACCATAGCCATATTGATAACACACTAATAACTGAGCAGCACTGGTATGTTGCTAAGAAGTTACTAGCATTTCTCAAACTCTTTTACAAAGCCACTATTGCTTTATCCAGATTGTACTATCCAACATCTTCGGTAATTGTCCATCATATTCTTGCGATTGACGTTCACTTGAAAAATTTTGAAAGTGATGTAGTGTTACGAGATGCTGTGTGTGCTATGGAAAACTAAATATTTAAAATATTGGAATGAGATTATGTACCTACACTCATTTGCATTTATTTTAGATCTAAGAGCTAAAATTACAGGATTCACTAATGTTCTTTCAATTATAGGTGATTCTATAGATCTGGATTATTCTAACTATTTTATAGCTATTCATTCACAACTGTCTGATGTTTACCAGAAGTACGAGAATAAGTTTCAGGGAGCTCGCTTGCAACGACCTCCACCAGCACCCACTACAAGTAAGAAGACAAACATGTTGGGCACCATCTTTTCCTCTGGGAGATCCTCTGGAAGATCAAGCTCTACATCATCAAGTGGTGGAGCAATCCATACTAGGGCCCACGGAGAACTATCAGTCTTTCTGGACAGTGATCATGTGCTTCACCACATAGAGGACTTCATCATTTTGGACTAGTGGTGTGAGCACAAGGTAACATATCTGATGTTATCATTATTAGCATGGGATGTTTTAACCGTCCTTGTCTTGACGGTTTCTTCCAAGTCTGCTTTTAGTCTTTTTGAAAGAATATTAAGAAGAGATGCACAAGATTCATGAGTGAGATGGTGGAAGTACTTCTCAAAGTGAAATATTGGGAACAAGCTAATGTGTGAGCCCAACACTATATGGTGGATACAGAGTTGGAACATGCATTCAACAGTCTCTATCTAGTTGGCGATGAAGGCAGTCAAGACGTTGATGACACTACTGATGATTCTTGTAGCATCCATGTATATATTGTACTTTTATGCTTTTTCACTTGTAATGCTAAGCTACAAGATGTACTCTTTTTTTTGCCAAGGTTTCTTCGAATTGAGTTTGCACTTTGTAAAGTTTTTAACGAGGTAGCCATTTTAACATCAATAAAAGTTCATTATTACATTTATATAATTCATTATGTCTTTTTCTATAATTTTCTATAACTATATGTGTATTTTGTACAATTTTGTGAGACCATGTGGAGATCACCCCGTGGTTATGATGAGTAATTGACTTTTAGTTAAGAGAGTTTGCAGAGTATGAGTTTGGTTTTTGAGTGTTTGTAATTTTTCAATTGCTTTGTGTTGCCAACGGTCTGACTAGCCTAGGGTTGGCTATCAAACTAGCTGTGGGAGTGATGGTCAGACCGACATTTGGTTAGTGGTCTGACTGGTGGTCTGACTGGTAGAGGAGCTGTTGGAATGTGAGTTTGTTTGAGTGTAGGCACAGTTTGGGTGGCGTTGCTTGTGTGCACATGGGTCTATACATTTTGCATGGTGCATTGTATGGGTTAATTTGGTGCATTATATGGGTTAATTGTGTCAACTAATAACTTTGTGTATTGTGAAGTGCTACATGATGGTTTGTTTGTTGTTGTTAGTTGTAGGACTCCAAAGCTACGTCATGGTGAGGTGGACGAGACTGGGACTAAGCTAGAAAAATTTTGGTCTAAAGCAGTCAAGGGATCAGGACTACACTTAGGAGGATTCGAGGTCTAGATGATTAAGGAGCCACTGAAGATAACTGAGGCTTGCAGGGTGGTTACAAGCGGGGATGACAAGGAACATGAGTGGGAGCTATTGGTGGTGAACATGAAGGGCAGCGGCAAGTTGGATTAGGACTAAGATAAAGGAGGATCCAAGGTCCTATGCAGTCAAGGAAGCCAGGTGCCATCATGTGTGAGAAAAAAGCATATGGTGCACCAAGTGACTTGGGTCATTTGCAAGCGAGGATGGCTCGGTGTGATCTAGACATGTGAGAGGCTTGACAGTAAGTTATTGGGGCCACATGGAAAATAATGAAGCATGGGCTATGCTTCATGACAAAGAATGTGGGAAGCTTTATGGAAGGTGGTCGAGGGATATGTTGATGTGTGAAACTATGGCGTTGGCCTAAATGGTTTAGGTCTTGTATGTGCTAAAAATATAATGTGGATCAAGTGTTGATTTACTAATGGGTTAATGGGCTTCGGAAAGTGTTGGCTGAACCCTAAGTAGATATGAGTGAGTGGAGAGAATTAATCTTAGCTCTTGAGGCAATCTGATGAGGAAATCCTTTCCATAGATATAACTGTGCCAACTCCACAACAAACTCAACAAACTGAAACTATGATACAAGGACCAATGACTCGAGCACGAGCACGTCAACTTAACCATCAGGTGAATGCGTTCCTAAGTTTGCATACAAATGTTTCAAAGAATGGCATACTACTTAACTCTTCTGATGATTCAATTGTCCTTAGGAACCATGGGGAAGAACCACATAGGATCAAGTGTAGAAGTGGAACCGTCAAGCGCAATCCAAGTTCTGTTCGCGAGTTCGATTCAGATTCGCCTTTGTAACAGCGTCTACTTCAAACGGCCATAACTTTTGATCCAGAAGGCTTCTCGGGGCCCATGAGTACTCGTTGGAAAACTCTGGAGTCTACTTTCAGATGGATCTGGTCTCACCTCCAAACTCCATCTGAGCATATCAAAAACTGTAAAACAAGTCAGATCACTTTTCCAGTCCGAGTCAAAGTGGGCCGAGGGCCTTGTAACATAGGCTATTTGGGCTGGTACTGTTCACATGAACAGTACCACTGTGGTGTGAACAGTAAATGTGAATAGTATTGTACCCCCTTTCATTAGACAAGTGCGGCTTCCCCTTCCCTATTTAAGGAGGTCGCACCCCTTTAATTTTTGTTGGGTTTTCTTAAGAGATTATTCTACTTAGCAGTTTCAGCGTATGTTCGGTTGAGGAACCCCAACTTGTGAACTTAATCTTTATTCACAATAGAATTTCAGATTGCATCTTGAACTCTCTTTCTTATGTTCTAGATTCGTTTGCAGGAGATAGCCTTCTTGGCGAGGTCAACCGTATTCGGCATGGTTGACAACCAACGGAGCAGTGGTGTAGTGATTGCGAGGCGTTCGATCTGTTTTGGTCGGAGCCTTTGGATCATCAATGTCGAGTTCTCCACAATCGATTTATCAGTACCTCTCAGAAGATCAAGCCATCGTCACATTAGTTGGTATCAGAGCAACGGTTGCCTGTGAGGTAATTTGTCCCTTTTAGATAGTTTATGTTCATGTTGTCCCAAGACTCCAGAAAATTAGCCCAAAAAAATTGTTCGTAGTGTTCTTCTGTTGTCCCATCACCCCTTGTGCCATTGCAATTTTTTTTCAGTATTGCTCGTTGAATTTTTGGTTACATTGTCGTGTTCAAGTTGCTGATTGCTAGTTTAGTCAGAGTCCAGTTCGTCATTGCCTAGTTGCATCTCGTGTTCCTTTGCATAGCTTCGTCATTGTGTGTTCTTGTTCATTGCCATGCCACCGTCCTTGCTGCGCCACCATCCTTGCTGCAGCCTCCCATCCACTGTCCCCCATCAACTGCCAACCCATTGCCGCGACCCCCCCAGGCGTTGCCATCCTCCGTGACCCTGCCATTCCCTACCGCGCCTCTCACTTTGTGCAAAACAAATAGGGTTTCAGACTCAGAGAGTTGATTTCGGTTGTTTAGAAAAAAACAGAGAAAAAAGAGGAAAAAAAGAAAAGAGAAAAAAAGAGAGAAAAAAGAGGAAAGAGTCCATCTTTGCCGAAATTTGGAAAGTGCATCAAACCTTTGCAAAGAGCTGTGTTTCATACATCCAAAAGGCTTCTGAAAAAAATTTGGGTAATTTTGGCCACGGGATCAAAAGTTATAGAATTTCAATTGAGGCCGAAACGAATTCAAGTTCATTTCCGACACACCTTTAGTAAAACGGGCATACCTTTTGCATACGGTATCCATTTTCGACGTTCTTGTACTTGTTGGAAAGCTAACGATGAGCCTGATCAAGACACCCAAAATTGGCCATCGTTAGCCCCAAAATCATGTCACAAGATTTTGGTTTTCTGTCTTTAGTGATTTTTTCGGTCTTCCCTTCGGAATTTGGGTTTCGTCCAATTGAAAAAGTTGTAGATCTCGTCAAACCTTTCAAACGAGTATATATAAGCCATATAAAAATTTTCCTTTTCATCTTTTGAGACTAGCTGTTGTATCTGCTCAATCTAGAGGGCTGTTCACGTTTTACCGATATCGCTGTTTTGTGCTCTACATCGCGCGAATAATCTTGTGCTCTTAGAAAGAAGTTTGAGTAGTGGGCTAGCGTCTCTCCTAGTACTTGTTGTGAGGTTCTCCTTTGCTTACATCAAGTCACATTGATCGTTGCATGTGTGTACATACACTTCCTTGCATTGGGCTTGATTGACTAGTTGTGTTAGGCTAGGATCAGCAACCTTTCACAGGTATTTTGAACAATCTTTCAACTTGCATTTACTGAACTGATTGTTGCTGATCCTTTTGTTACCATATTGTGCCTTCCAAGCTCCACCTACTCTTGATCAGAACAGGTCCCCTCTTGCAATCGTACCCACGCTCGACATGGTGTCACGAACCAGCTACCGGTTGTACCACCTGCTGCATTGGTAAGAACACTTGTAAGAGTGTGGTAAGATGCTTGAGAGGGTGTGATTTCACTTTCCACTACCTAGTAGTTGATAGGGATAATACCTTTGTGTTGTCTTTTGTTTTCTACTAACCATGACAGGTGAGACGTCTGATGCGCAAGAGTGTGTTTTAAAGGGAGAGCTCATGATGCTTTTGGATGAACAACACGCTACCATTACTGAGGACATCGATAGGAAGCTAGATACATTGCAGTGCTCCATCAATGAGCGTATTGCAGCACTCACTTCACGTCTTGAAAGAATGGTGAATCAGCCACCAAACAATGGACACGAGTATGATCACGATGCAGGCCAACATCATGAGGAGGAAGATGATAATGAGAGACAAAACCGCAACGCCGGTGTCGCATTTGTTGCCCAAGATGCACGCCCACGACACCGCCCATATCAAAACCGTCACGGTATGAGAGGTAATAATTTTTAGCACCACAATTCTCGTGATAACGATGACCCATTTGCTAAAGTCAAATTTACTATACCATCTTTTGCGGGTACTTATGACGCTGAAACTTATCTAGATTGGGAGATGACAGTTGAACAAAAATTTAATGTCCATCTAGTTCCTGAAGTGCATAGAGTCAGACAAGCCACTAGTGAATTTAAAGATTTTGCTATCATTTGGTGGACTCAAGTAGTTAATTCTGGTTTAACACCTGATACATGGGATAGATTGAAGGTAGCTATGCGTGCTAGATTTGTTCCTCCTGCTTTTAAACATGAAATGCATAAGAAATTGCAACGCTTAGACCAAGGTAATAGATCTATCGAGGAATATTATCAAGAACTACAAATAGGCATGTTGCGTTGTAATGTTGTAGAGGATGAGGAGGATAAGATGGCTCGTTTTTATGGGGGCTTAAGGCATGAAATTCAGGACATAATTGATTACAAAGAGTATAACGATATCAATAGATTATTCCAGCTTGCTTGTTTGGCAGAAAAAGAATTGCAGGGTAGGCAACAAAGGATAAGGAGCAACTTTGGAAAAACGTCTACATCAAGATCGACGCTTGGGCAAGCCAAGTGTAGGATCGGAAATGGCAACAGAGGGGGGGTGAATGGTGCCTCTTAAAAATCGCCCCTCAAAGTATCCACATTGATCCCATCTCTCCGATAGCTATAAAAGCTATGAAGAAGACAATTTATGCTCTCTGAGAAAACGAAACAGCTGATTGACAAAAGTCGATAGTAAGGATTGGCTAACACATACTCTGCTAAGAAATGCTCAAAAGACTTGATTGACTTAGGTGAAAATTGAAAAATTCAGTTTTACCAAGTGATAGAGAATACCAGCCTCAACCCCTAAAGAAAATGCTCAATTAAAGACTTAGTGCCAAGCTCTTATTCAGATTTGCAGTGACGGACTTTTCTACTGAGAGATTGCAGAAAAAAAATCTTCAGAGTAGCTGCTAAGAGAAAATGAAAACAGCAAACACCTGCTGCAAACAAACAACAGAAAAAATATCAAAACAGCAAGCAGCTGAATGCTAAAGAGCAGACCCAAAAAAAAGGAGGTAGACGGAGGGCACTAATTTCAGACTGAATAAACTACTGCAGCACATAAATTTTTAGCAGAACCGAACTGAACTTAAACCGGACTGGAAACAGGGATTTAGCCGAACTGTAGAGAAAGAGTGCAACAGCAAGAAGACTGCTGGCCGAATAGGATTTTTAGGCTGCAGTTCGGCAGAGAAAAAGAGCAGCAATTCTGCAAGGAAGCAAGGACTCAGCAGGAAATAAAGCAAGGAGAGAATGCTAAAAATAGCAGAGCAGAACAGCTGACTAAAAGCACAAAAGAAACTGAAAACAGCTGCTGCATAAAGGTAAGATGCAGACCAACCGAGCAAGGAGAGAGCTGACGAGAACTGTATTTAAATGGGCTGTTTGATCCCCAAGACCCATCCGGCTGAACTGCACTCAAATTGCCGAGAACCTCACAAACAGCAGGCTGCCGAAAACTAAAAGGAGCAGATACTCCTTGTTGCCGAGTGAAACTGCAAAAAAAGGAAATCAGCCTGCAGGCTGCTCTTTGGGCGAAAATACAAGATCTAATGCAGCAAGCTGAAAATCAAAGAAATGGAAGATGGTTTGCTGTTCTTCTGTGGCCATGAGATCAAGTCTTCACTTTGGATCTTTGGGAAAAATAACTTCATGGATTCATTGCTCTTGGGAATAACTAGCCAAATGGCTTTGAGGATTCTCCCAGTTCATAGCAATCCATTTTGCAGCTCCTCCAACAAGGAATCAAACAAAACACTCAAGATTCAGAGAGCAGCAATAAAAAGAACTGAAGCATAGGTCACCGAAACTCAAACCACCTCATACACGAAATTTTCTCATATTGCTAATGAGGAAAAGAGATGAATGATTACAAATAATAGTTCTACATCCCCATACGCAATTAATACAAGGGAGAAACACTACATACTTGAGAGGGGAATCTCACGAACACACACTCTCACTGCATATAGCTCTCAGGATACACAAGAGACCACTCTCCACTTCTCTCTCAACTGGAATGTCAAATCAAGAAGTGTCATACTACCTCCACTCTCCACTTCTCACACACATATGAGGCAAAAGGAGGTCAAACCAGATTTTAGAGGGAAATCACCTCCTCCACTCATTTGCTTGAGTCAATTTACCAAATTGCCCCTCAAGCACCTTCCGGGAAGCTTCCGCATCCAGTACCTTGACCGTCTGGACCTCGACTCCTCCCTGAGTCTAGTCCGACCCGCTTCGCTGCACACGACCGCACTCGGCATCCAACCGTTCTGGACCTCCGACTCCTCCCTGAGCCTAGTCCCGGTTCTCTCGTCGTCGCCCGTCGTGTCCGTCACCGGTAGCTCCTGCTCCGGTTCCTCGTCTCCCGACTTGCAACCATCTCACTAGCCTCAATCATCTTCGGCATCCTGACCGTTTGGACTTCAACACCTCCTGTGCCTAGTACCGGTCCTCCTCGCCTCGCCATGACCTAGCTCCGAAGTCCTGCAGTCACACAGACAAGCAAATTGTCACATAGCACCGCACGAAACAGCATAGCAACAATAGCACAAGTAAGAGGTACTCAACCCTAGAATACCCAAAACAAACTCAAACTCACTAAACCAACCGTCAATTACTCATCACAAACATGGGGATACCTCCACATGGTCTCTCACCAAGACAGCCCCACCTCCTGTTTTTTGAGCTGCTACCCCCTCTGTTAGTAGGACGCGTTCAACAACACCTCCCCACCATCACGCGCATCCGAGACAAGCAAATCTACTAGTGTGCAAGCACCAGCAAAGAGCTCTTCATCAGTTGCTTCCATGGGCCGTACGACGGGTATTGTGTGCCACTGTTGTCAAGGGTGGGCCACATCATGAGAGATTGCCCAAGTCAGCGGGCGTACATTGCGACAGAAGATGGTGGTTATGTAAGTACTAGTGATGTTGAGGATGAATATGTTTCTTGCAGCTAACCTTGCAGGCAATGGTGATGATCACGAGACAGATAGCGATGGTGAGGGGATTTTAGGTGCCGCTGCTATGGCAAATTATAGAACCATAATTGTGCAGCGAGTACTGAGCACTCAAAGAGAGCAAGAGGAGAAGCTACAACGTCACAATTTGTTTCAGATGTTCCTCATCGTCAAGGATTGCCATGTTCGTGTTATAATTGATGGCGAGAGCTGCAATAACTTGGTGGATTAAAGATTGGTCAAGAAACTTGGCTTGATCACACGTGCGCATCCTCACCCATACCACATTCAGTGGTTCAACAACAGCGGTAAGGTGAAGGTAACACAATCTATGAGAGTGCATTTTTCCATTGGTTCTTATCATGATGTTACTGATTTTGACGTAGTACCTATGCAAGCCTACTCACTTTTATTTGGTCGTCCATGGGAATTTGATACTGATGCAATTCATCATGGTAGAAGTAATAAGTACTCTCTTGTGCACAAAGGGAAGAAAATAACTTTGTTACCTTTGACACCTACTGAAATTAATAATTGTAATAAAGAGCTAGCTGAAAATAAGAAGAAAGAACTTGAACATGAATCTGAAAATCAGCAAGTAGTGAAGAATGTTTTCCCACCTAAAAAAGAGAGGTTGGCACCTAGTTTTAGAACCGAGGGAATTAAATTAAAGGGATGTGTCATGCTTCCAACGAAATATGATCTTGCTGAAATTTGTCATGATGATATGCCATGCTATGCTTTGATATGCAAAGATGCCTTATTTTCACTTGATGATGTATCTAGCTCTTTGCCGTCTGCTGTACCCCCGGGGCTGCCGCCTATTAGAGGGATTGAACACCCAATTGACTTAATTCTAGGAGCAACTTTGCCAAACCGTGCGGCATATAGGACCAATTCGGAGGAGACTAAGGAAATTCAGCGACAAGTCCAAGATCTTTTGGACCGAGGGTACGTACAGGAAAGCCTTAGTCCTTATGTTTTGCCTGTTCTTTTGGTTCCTAAGAAAGATGGTAGTTGGCGTATGTGTGTTGATTGTAGAGCCATTAATAATATCACAATACGGTATCGTCATCCTACTCCTAGGTTAGACGACATGCTGGATGAGTTGAGTGGTTCTATTCTTTTCACAAAGATATACTTGTGTAGTGGGTACCACCAAATTAGAATGAAATTGGGAGATGAATGGAAAACGACATTTAAAACTAAGTTCGGGCTATATGAGTTGTTAGTGATGCCTTTTGGTTTAACTAATGCACCTAGCACTTTCATGTGTTTGATGAACGAAGTTTTGCGTGCTTTCATGGAAAATTTGTGGTGGTTTATTTTGATGATATTCTAATCTATGACAAGTCATATGAAGAACATCTGGATCATTTACGTGCTGTTTTTAATGCTTTGAGAGATGCACGTTTGTTTGGTAACCTTAAGAAATGCACCTTTTGCATGGATCGAGTCTCTTTTCTTGGCTATGTTGTTACTCCACAGGGCATTGAAGTTGATCAAGACAAGATCATCGCTATCCATAGTTCGCCACCTCTAAAACGGTCACACAAGTGCGGAGTTTTCTCGGGCTCGCTGGTTTCTATCGGCGTTTTGTTCGGGATTTCAGCACCCTCGCTGCACCACTGAATGAGCTTACAAAGAAGGGTGTTCTTTTTACTTGGGCCACCAAACAACAACAAGCTTTCGATGCTCTCAAACTTAAGCTAACACACGCTCCTTTGCTTCAACTTCCTGATTTCAGTAAGACTTTTGAATTAGAATGTGATGCTAGTGGCATAGGTCTTGGAGGTGTGTTAATTCAAGAAAGAAAACCTGTTGCTTACTTTAGTGAAAAATTAAGTGGTCCTAGTTTGAACTATTCTACCTATGATAAAGAATTATATGCTCTAGTTCAAACTTTGGAAACATGGCAACATTATTTATGGCCCAAAGAGTTTGTAATACATTCTGATCATGAATCCTTGAAGCATATTCGAAGTCAAACCAACCTGAACCGCAGACATGCTAAGTGGATTGAGTTTATTGAATCTTTTCCCTATGTCATTAAATTTAAAAAGGGTAAAGAAAATGTGATAGCTGATGCATTGTCTAGGAGATATACCATGCTTTCACAATTGGACTTCCAAATCTTTGGGTTAGAGACCATAAAGGAGCAATATGTGCATGATGCTGATTTTAAAGATGTGTTGCTTAATTGTCAAGAGGGAAAATGTTGGAATAAATTTGTGGTGCATGATGGGTTCATATACCGTGCTAGCAAGCTATGCATTCCAGCTAGCTCTGTTTGTCTTTTGTTGTTACAGGAGGTGCATGAAGGAGGATTGATGGGTCACTTTGGCGTGAAGAAGACCGAGGACATTCTGACCCACCACTTTTATTAGCCAAAGATGAGGCGAGACGTCAAACGCTTCATTGCCCGCTGCACCACATGCCAAAAAGCTAAGTCACGACTCAATCCTCATGGTTTATACATGCCTCTTTCTGTTCCAAGCATACCTTGGGAAGATATCTCTATGGACTTTGTTTTAGGGCTTCCTAGAACAAAGAAGGGGAGGGATAGTATTTTTGTTGTCGTGGATAGATTCTCTAAGATGGCTCATTTTATACCATGTCATAAAAGTGATGATGCTACAAATGTTGCTGATTTGTTCTTTAAGGAAATTGTTCGCTTGCATGGTATTCCAAATGCGATAGTTTCAGATCGTGATGCTAAATTTCTTAGTCATTTTTGGAGAACCTTGTGGGGTAAGTTGGGAACTAAGCTGTTATTTTCTACTACTTGTCATCTCCAAACTGATGGACAAACTAAGGTAGTCAATAGAACATTGTCTACCATGCTTAGTGTTGTGCTTAAAAAGAACTTAAAAATGTGGGAGGAATTTTTGCCTCATGTGGAATTTGCTTATAATCGTTCGCTGCATTTTACCACAAAGAAATGCCCTTTTGAAACTGTTTATGGTTTCATACCTCGTGCACCTATCAACTTGTTGCCTCTTCCAGCTTTTGAGAAGGTAAATTTTGATGCGCAACAATGTGCTGATTTGATACGTAAGATGCATGAGACAACTAAAGAGAACATTGAGATTATGAATGCTAAATTTAAAGTTGCTGGTAGTCAAGGACGCAAACATGTTACTTTTGAACCTACTGATCTTGTGTGGTTACACTTGCGTAAAGAACGATTCCCTAAATTGAGAAAGTCTAAATTTGTGCCTCATGCAGATGGTCCTTTTAGGGTGCTTGAACGTACTAATAATAATGCATATAAGTTAGACTTGCCTACAGATTTTGGGGTTAGCCCCACCTTTAACATTGCAGATTTGCGACCTTGCTTGGGCGCGGAAGATGAGCTTGAGTCGAGGACGACTCCAATTCAAGAAGGGGAGGATGATGAGGACATCCTTTCCATAGATACAACTGTGCCAACTCCACAACAAAATCAACAAACTGAAACTATGATACAAGGACCAATGACTCGAGCGCGAGCACGTCAACTTAACCATTAGGTGAATGCGTTCCTAAGTTTGCATACAAATGTTTCAAAGAATGGCATACTACTTAACTCTCATGATGATTTAATTGTCCTTAGGAACCATGGGGAAGAACCACGCGGGATCAAGTGTAGAAGTGGAACCATCAAGCGCAATTCAAGTCCTGTTCGCGAGTTCAATTCAGATTCGGCCTTTGTAACAGCGTCTACTTCAAATAGCTATAACTTTTGATCCAGAAGGCTTCTCGGGGCCCGTGAGTACTCGTTGGAAAGCTCTTGCAGTCTACTTTCGGATGAATTTAGTGTCACCTCCACTCTCCATGCGAGCAGATGAAAAAGTGTGAAACAAGTCACATCACTTTTTCAGTTCGAGTCAAAGTGGGCCGAGGGCCTTGTATCTTAGGCTATTTGGGCCGGTACTGTTCACATGAATAGTCCACGGCTATGTGAATAGTAACTACGAATAGTACCACACCCCCTTTCATTAGACAAGTGCGGTTTCCCCTTCCCTATTTAAGGAGGTCGCACCCCTTTAATTTTCCTTGGGTTTTTCTTAAGAGATTATTCTGCTTAGCAGTTTCACCGCATGTTCGGTTGAGGAACTCCATCTTGTGAACTTAATCTTTATTCGCAATACAATTTCAGATTGCATCTTGAACTCTCTTGCTTGTATTCTTGATTCGCTTACAGGAGATAGCCTTCTTGGCGAGGTCAACCGTGTTCGGCACGGTTGATAACCAACGGAGCAGTGGTGTAGTGATTGCGAGGGGTTTGGTCTGTTTTGGTCGGAGCCTTTGGATCATCAATGTTGAGTTCTCTACAATCAACTTATCAGTATCTCTCGGAAGATCGGGCCATCGTCACATTACGATCGGAGGGTTGAGATGGGTGAAAGTATATGTCCACCACCAAGTTTTTTAGAAGGACTAGTTGAATGCCCATGCGTAGCTACGGATTTTAAAATTTTATCATACTACATGTTCTAAAACTAACGGGTGGTAAAATTTGTTGAAACGTGCATACAAATATGTTCTAATTTTTGTCGATCCGTAACAACGCACGGGCATTCAGCTAGTAATGAGACTCAAATTTGTGTGTCTCTGCTCTCATCAAAGATAAGTCACCAATCTGCTCATTAATTTGTCAACAGAGCTAGTTCTTATGTCTATATAAACAAAGACTAAAATAGTAAAATGACTAAAATATAACAACCAAAAGGGTGCAATTTCCAGTAATCCAACTGCATTTTTCAATCATACCACTAATGCAAATTACCAAGAATTAGCATGCAATATTGCTTTAGCATCTTTATTTCAGAAAATAAGTCAAATCTTTATTTCAGAAAATAAGTCAAGTTTGTTATTTCTTAGTTCTATCTATCAAGCAATAAAACACTATACAGGTGTTGGCAGGGCCAAAAAATGTTCTTGAATATACCCATCTTGACTCTTGAGGCAAGCACAGAGATGTAGCCAATCAAGCAACTGAAACTTGGAGAAGGACGAAGCAGATGAATGGTAAAAATTATTAGCCAAAACAGAAAGATAAACACAAATCTTGCATGTACAATATACAGGTCATAAGGCACTATTCACAAGAAAAGAAATCTAGAAGATGTGGAACCCAAATTGAGTTTCTTGGGTACATTTATGGCAAACCAAATAATAACAGAATCCTAGAAAGACGACTTAGGGCCTGTTTGGGAGAGCTCCACCAGCTCCAGATCCACGAAAAACAGCTCCACTCCACGAAATTTTACCCAAACGCTCCAGCTCCACGAAATCTGGATCCACCAAAATCTCGGATCGAGGCCGATCCATGGATTTCATGGAGCTCCTCAAGGGTGCTCCACCGTGGAGTTGGGTGGTAATTACCCACCAATGCCATCGTTACACACCCCATCCCACCAAAAGTGGCCATTCCCACCAAAACCTCAATTTCGTGGATCTGGAGCAGCTGTACAAGCCAAACACTCCATGGTGGGATCCCAGATCCACGGTGGAGCTGCTGCTCCAGATCCACGTTTTCAATGGTGGAGCTCTCCCAAACAGGCCCTTACACCATACAAAGAAGCTCCTGCCTTGAATGTATCTCGGAATGCAAGTGAAGCTAACATAGTGTATCCACCTGCTGATCTCCCAGTTATACAAAGGCGTTGGTCATCTACTTTCCCATTCTCCACCTTAACAATGAATTAAAGTGCATTGTTATCATTGCTAAAAATGCTACTATAATATTACAACCATCATTGATAGGATGTACCAGAATCTTGCACATTGCAACAATCATCAACATCAACAATACCCCATTTCTCTAGTAGTCTCTCTCGGTACTCTCTCCCATAACCTTCGATTCATGTTACAATACATTTTAACATATAGTAATAAGAATTAATGATTTAAATGACCTAGAGCCTTAGTCACAATCAAAATACAGCCCATAACTAAGAAACAGAGAGTTTTCAACATTTTACATAAAGGGTGTAACCTAAATAGTTAGAGGACAAACCGGTGCTTCCACCATAGTTAACATCAAGAAATGCCCACCCTCGACTTGTCCAATACTGGACACTAAGGTCCAGAATTGCACGTGTTTCAGCTGTAGGTCCTCCTGAAAATTGTGGGGAGTATCTAAGTGCCATGGGTTTGTCATCATGGAAAAGAAAGAATCCAATAACCTACTTAACAAACCCAATTCCTTTTTAATCGAATAAATGAAGAAAAACACATGCTGAACTTGAGTGTAAATACTTAATAGAACTCATAACAAGTAATCCCAAAGAATTGCATTGTTGTTGTTTGATTTCAAAGTGCATAATTATTTCGAGACACCAAAAGGCTTCAATAATTCACATACCATGTGTTTTGACAAGCAATGGAGGTTTTTCATCTGGCTAACCTTGAAAATTGGGATTTGAAGGTGGCTAGAAATAGGCATAAGCCTTCGGCGCTGGCTGGATGTAGGGAACTCAACAAATTCTGGTGTGTCAAGAAAGGTTTATATTGCACAACATCCGTGAGGAGGACCAAACTATTGAGAAACTAACTACTTTTGTTTTGTTCGATCCAAAGTCACCTGGAAGAAACAAAACATATATGCTTCATCAGTGGATACACTAACACATCAGCAATACAAAACTGAAAATGTGGAATTGACATCCTAGAAAACTTTGCAATTGACATTGGAACACTTGCAGAGGCACCTTCGATATAGAAGTAATCATTTCCAGTAGCCTGCTAGATGACAGTAGAGGTTATCATGACCACTAGTGTGGAATTTATGTAGCAAGCCAAGACAGATACATGAAACAAGAATATATAATTAAATTTTCGAATAGTGGCAATGTAGATTATGATCATCTGATGCTTACCACATTGGATAAATCGGTGAAGGGGATGTCAAGCAATGAAACAGAACCTAAATCACAATCCAGAACACCAAGACGACCTTCCAAGCTGCCTGTGTGAGGTATTGGGATGGTATTTAAAGATGTTTCATGAACAAAAGTGACAAAGGTATAAACAACTTTTCAGTATTATCAAAACCTGTAACTGAAAACGATGATATTACTCTTTCCAAGAAAATCATAAGAGCTGATGATGACCTTGAACATGAAGATGACCATGTTGACGGAGAGGCCGTAGTAAGCCATGCGCTCGGCCATCTCGTTCCCAAAGATGAAGAGGGAGGTGATCCATCCGCCAGTCTTGGAGAGGTCGGCCTCGACGATGGGCTCGCCCGTAATGTTCACGGGAGTCATCCTGACCTAAGAGGCCGGCTCATAGTCCCCGCCGACGGTGGTAGTGGAGAAGCGGGGGGAGGAGAAGGCGGCGGCGAGCGGAGCGAGGAGTAGGCGACGGTGGAGTGAGGAGGGGAGGAGGAGGCGAGGGCAGAGTAGAGGAGTGGGGGGAGGAGGAGGCAGCGGTGCAGGGTGTGGAGGAGGCGGCGGCGGAGCGGAGGGGTGGGGGAGGAGGAGGCGGAGGAGCGGGGAAGAGGCGGTGGAGCGGAGGGGTGGGGAGGAGGAGGCGTTGGCGGAGCGGGGGAGGAGGCGGGGGTGGAGCGGACGAGCAGGGGAGGAGGCGGCGGTGAAGCGGAGAAGTAGGGGGAGGAGGAGGTGGCGGCGGCGCGGGGTGGGGAGGAGTAGGCGAGGGCGGAGCTGCGGATGAGGGAGGGGAGGAGGTGAGAGCGGAGGAGGGAGGGGAGGAGGCTACACGGAGAACGGGGGGAGATGCGGAGAACGTGGGAGATGGGGAGAAGGTGGGAGAAAGATTCGGTGGGAGGAGTGTAGGAGCCCAGATTTCTACATCCGGCATCCCCTGTGATTCCACCGCACTATTCCCTGGATCAGTAGATAGTGCTCACAGATACAGTAATGGACATCAAAATACATATCATGCGGAAGCGTAAATATAATAGAAGACGTACACATGGGCCAATTAGGCCAAAATCCCTAAAATGCAGCAGCGGAAACGAAGCACGCAGGTAGGACCTTCAGGACATGCCCACAGGCAGCCAACTGAAGGTTTGCGACCTAGTCCTCGACATCTTCATCTTCTTTGCCATCATGACCAAGAGTGTTGCTGAAGCATGGTGATCTGATTCCTGATTATGGATTTGTTGTGAGAGCGAGTGTGAGCACAAACCACCGTGCTCCGCGAGCCAATACACAGGATGCAAATAAATAGTATGCATGGCTTATCAAAGGAGAGGCTCGGGTTATTTTATTTGCCAAAAATCGCTTTTACAATCATTATTATTATTTTATTATAATGTTATTGGTGCTGCCTAAACTCCACCTAGCGATTACCATCATTGACTTAATTCACCAAAAATACACTTTCTTCATTGATTGCTGTCTAAGACTCCAAACAGCGAATATCATCAATTTTACAATCCATCAATCAATTGCTGCCTAAATCCCCAAACAGCGAGTATCATAATTTATATAATCCACCGATCAATTACTGCCTAAAATTCCAAATAGCTAGTGACATCATTTATCTAATATCATTTAATTAATCCACCGAACACGCACTTTCTATATTGAGTGCTGTCTAAAACTCCAAACAGCGAGTGACATCATTTAATTAATGCACCAAATATACTCTTTCTATATTGATTGCTGTCTGAAACTCCAAACAGTGAGTGACATCATTTAATTAATCCATCGAACATACTCTTTCTATACTGATTGCTGTCTAAAACTCCAAACAGCGAGTGATATCATTTATTTAATCCATCGAACATACTCTTTCTATATTGTTTGCTATCTAAGACTCCAAACAGTGAGTGTCATCCTTTATTTTAGATCCACCAATATCTTGCGTATTCTAAATTCCTAACAATCCAATCCTTTCGTTATTGATCCACAACCATAATTTGCTCTTCCAATAATCAACCTTATTTTCCTTTATTTATCTAACTAATTCACTAGTATACCTCCACCAAGAATATCATTGATCAAGTTTATACTCCAAGAATTGTTATCATACCTCCAAATTCTTAAAAATTCAATTGACACATCTAGTAATTGATTCTATTAGTCCCAATATTGTCAACATCTTCCAAGAATTTATATTAGTCATCAGTATCGTAATCCAACAATTACCTAGGCACTCCATAATTCTCCAAAAATCATTTAAATCATATATCTAGTCTGTCTGTTCATTTAGACTCCACCAATTTATCTTCCCAGCTTGCACACTACCGTTTCCTTTCTATGATTGATATGCATCCACCAACATCTTTATGTGTTTACCACAAACAGCCATCTTCTTTTCTTACGACTTTATTTATTCTTCCTAACATTTTATTTTGTGAGAAGTATAATCATTATTTAAAAATATAATACGTAGAAATTTCCTGAGACCTAGCAATTTTGAACAAAAACATAATGTGTAAGAGAATGCAATAATAATAGCGACCCAGATTCCATCCACCATTACATGGTCTCTGCACCATACGCTAGACCTTCAGCATTATGGCCGCTTACATTATCACTGGGACGACACCCAGGGCAACTCAAATCAAGGCTTTCACCTGCCCTCCACTTTTCCATTCACACCCACATAGTTTTTGAAATAGAACTATATCTGGTTAAGTTCCCATGTCCGCCCTTGACCGTGGGCACAGCTATTCAAATAGTTTTGACTCTGCAGAGTTTGCACACTTTACCCACAAGAGACAGTTCACTCGTTACCCCGCATGATTCCTTAGTAGTGCGGTTGAGCGAACCATCACAGTAACCGTTCAAAGTACCTCGCCCTTCCATCATCTCACCCTATGGGCCGCTCCCACTTGCGGTGGGTCCCATACGTTGTGCGGGATGTTCCCCTCGTATGTGCCTAGCAGCTGGCTACCCACACTGCTAGCGCGCCGCAGAAGAACTTTACCCTCTGCGGATGTCCCATCCAAGCCCGCCACCCAGACAGCCACTTGCACTACTTCACTCCTCCACCAATGATGATGACTTTCAGGGTCCGGTAAATTTACTAGGCCAAGTTGTACTTTACAGACTTGTGGTTGCACTTGTTTTACATAGGAGGTCATGACAAGATTCAGTCCTTAGGGTTATCTGGGCGGTTCTACCACAAACCACACTCTCGTGCACCTCGATAAGCAATTTGAGGTTTTTGGGAGTATAAAATAATCATATCCAACATATACCAGTCATTACCACCATGACTACCCAACCAACTTTTCTCATGATTAAAAGTGATGCTTGGGTGTTCTTGCGCCCATGAGTTTCTAAGCAATACTAAGCATGGCATTTAATTACAGACTTATTTTCGAAAGGTTACTATTATAATTTTTTGCTAGGGCGACAAGGTTCACAACTTCAAATATTCCAATGGGAGGTGTAATATTAATCAAGGTAAACAATGGGCATATAACTAGAATCTTAAATTAAGCATGTATTTGCATATATAAATAACAGCATGCAATTTGATAATTTAAACAAAAATAATTTGCCAAAAATGTAGGTTCAACATGATCAAAGTATTGACTCGTCTTGGTCACCGTGAGTTTGGTCCTGGTGGTCTAGGGTGGCTTCAGCTTCTTCTTCTTGAGCCTCGTATGCTATTATTACGTGCGCAAAAATTTGGATAAAAAGCAAATCAGCAAGCCAAATAAACATTCGCAAGAAAATCCAAATAACTCCAAAATTCATTATTTCAGTTCTATTAGATAGACTTTGATTTTTAGTTAAATTTAGAAATGTGTTTTATTCCATTTGAGGTGAGAATGAATTAATTATAACCATTTGAAGTTTACCCATAATTCAATTATATGCAATATAACCTCTATTCAAATTTGAGTATAGTAGCCTACGGTTAGTGGCTTAATGTTCCAATCATCTAATAGTCAAAAAGGAATCTCCTAATTGCAAGGGCATAAAAACATTGGTTTATGGTCTAAATTTTGCAATGGTTAATTCTATGACATTTACTAATATGCAAGGGTTTATGTTTTATTGTACATTCAATCTCTATTTACTAAGTTACCATTTTATGTGAGCAACCTCTACACAAAATTCTTATTTACTCAATATGCCCTTACTTAATAATTAAACTTTTGGAACAACCATTCATGGCACATTAGCTACCAATATATGAGGATTAACCCAAAATTAATGTTTAATGAGCTCTTTATGTCCTAACAAATTTTAGTAGCTTCTGTGAGATTATTTCAGATTTTTAGGGATATTTTCCTAGTTGCAGTTGGCTTGGTAAGCAAACAAAAAATAAAACCGAACTATTCTAGTCACTGCGGTCCGGATAAATCCAACCCAGGCGGCCGCCCTGAGCGCGCCCTCTGATAGCCAGTCGATCACTCGGGTGTTACTCGAGTGAGCCAGGGAGAAGAGTACTGATGAAGCGGACGGGGCTAAGACAGAGGGAATAGCCGGCCGAACAGGAGAGCTGCACGGCGGTCGGGGCAGGTGGACTCGCTGGCGCATCCGACGGCTGGAGGGGCGGAAAGCATACAAAATGGGTTGGCCCCGGAGTGAGGAGGCCTGGGGAGGTTGCGGCGTGAGTCGGGGATCCCCCAGGCAGGCCGGCGGTGAGGTTTAGCGGCCGGGGGTGGAGCGGGGTGGCGGCGCTGGCATGGAGGAGGGCAAAACGCATAGGCGCATGAGCATGGGGGAGGATGTTGCTTCCACCCTGCTGAATTGACTTGGGACGTACCGAGGAGAGAACGGCGGTGGAAGCGGTGGTGGCAGCCGGCGTTGGGGAAGAGGGGCGGCGCGCGAGCTCTGGGGAACAAAAACTCGCTTAACTCGGCGAGGAGGCAGATGGAAGGTGGAGGCACGAGGTGACGCGCTCACTTCCCGGAATATTTGCCGGAGTTGGCCGGGACGAGATGGCGGCCGGCGGTGTGCACAAAGTCATCCAGAGCGGAGAGCTTGACGGAGGAAGGAGGGGGGCAAGGGGATGCACCAAGGGCTTAGGCCGCCTTATAGGTGAGCGCATGCTCAGCGGAGTAGGGCCGGGGCATGGGCGATGGCCTGGCTGGGGTGAACGCCAGCATGGGCTACGGCATGGCAACAGGGACGACGCGACGGGGCAGGCGCGGGTTGCAGGGTGTGGTGCGGGGACGTGGCGACGCGACGGGCACAGGGAGAGTGACACACTCTCTGGCGCGACGACGTGGGCGACGAGACAAAGATGGGGCCGGGGTGACGGAGCTCAGGCATGGAAGCAGTGAGCGCAGCCGAAAGACAGAGAAGAAAGTAAAGAAAAGGGGTGGAGGCAGGAAAAGAAAGAAGAAAGCAAAGACAGGACCGCCCCATTCGCAAAGAGGAAAGGGAGGAGGCAGGCAGTCAGAATGCCACCCAACTGTTTATTTCAAAATTTTCAGTAAAAAAAATTAATTTAATTTAAAATAAAATAAAGTGTTCTTTGGTTGCCTAAATTTTGGAGATTTTTATTTGTCTGTTTTTAGCTTTTAAAAAGGCTTCTATAAAAAGTAATTTAACTAAAAACGTAACATTATTATTAAATAAAAAGATATTTTGAATTTTTGTAAAAATATCATTTCAAATTAAGTATTTAAAAGCATTTGGCTTTTATTTGGATTTTCTGGATTTAAAAATCAATTTTAAAGGTTAAAAAGTATTTTATAAAATTATTAAATGCAAATCTGAAATTAAAAATATTTTTCCTAAGTCTAAAATGCTTCCAAGAATATTTTATGATTTTTCTGGAATTTTTAGACATTAAATATTATTTTTCCAAGTGTTTATAAAGCTTCTAGTATTTTCTGAAATTTTATTCCGAAAATAAAAATCAAATTCATCCAAGCCCGCCACGTGTCGCTCTCAGATTAAATCAATCTCTCTCCACGTTTTAATCCTAGCCACACATGATCACTTACCCCTTCATAAAATCCAAGAGCCATAAAACATCCACTTGCCACGTGTCGCAAATCCGACGGCCCGTACCCCTTCACTTCCTCTCCCTCCCCATGACATATGGACCCCACATGTCATATGTTTCTTTAACCTCTCCTCCTTTCTCCTCCCACCCTCTCTCTCCTCCACCATTAAAACCGAAATGGAGCTCATGAAAACCACCGTTTCTCCCTCGTAACTCCCGATTAAAGCATGGAAACGGAAGCCCTAATCACCCCCATCAATCTCCCGGCCGTTTCCCATCCTTTAAACCTCTCAAAACCGAAATCCCTTCACTCCTCCCTCTTTCTATAAAAGGGCCTCCCCACCACCATTCTCTCCATTCCCCCCTTCTTCAGCCGGCCCTCACCTCCTCCTCCGTTTCCCCGCCGTCCCGGCCGCCCCCCGCCGCCACCCCGCGCTTCACCACCGCCGCCACCACCTCCCACCGCCGCCGGCCGCCCTGGGTCTCCCCACCGCCGCCGGTGAGTGCGCCGTCGCCCCTCCTCTCCCCGCCGCCGGCGAGCTCTCCTCCCGCACGCGCCATGAGTGCCTCCATGTGACTTCCTTCCCAAACCTTGTTCATCCCTATTCATTTTGCCTTTTTGTTGTTCTTTTGTCAAGTAACAACAAGTGACCACTTGGCTAGGGAGACAAGTTAAGGCATGCATGCATGAGGTTGTGAGTTCAATTCCTGGGCAAAGCAATTTCGGTTGGGCTTTGGCCAAAATTTTTGTTAGTCAATGACAAGCGGGACCCACTTGTCATAAAATAATAAAATAAAATTCTACACCCAATGACAACCGGGCCCCACACGTCATACACTCCAATATTCCCCAAAAATCAGCCAAAAATAAGATTCTAGAGAATATTCCCTCATTTTGCATTTTCTGGAATTTCCAATCCATTCAATCTTCCGATGACTCGTTCTTCGTCGTCCGAACTCCGAATCTGTTGATTCTTTCTCCTAAATTCATACAAAATCATATTCTATCTGCCAGTATATATTTTATAATTTTTGGATTTCATTTTGATTTTATTTGAATTTATTTGTTTGGTTCTTCGCGCGTAGATTTCGACGAATTCGGAGAGAACGACGCCGACGATTCGCACCAGGTCTTCGAGCAAGGCAAGTTACACCTTTGATCATGTTGAACCTAATATTTTAAGTTAATTATATTGTTTTAAAATTATTATTGCATGCGTAATTTTATTCAAGTTTGTTTAAATTCAGTTTTGTAACTCTAGTTACACCCAAATTCTTTGGACAGCCAAATTTGATATTGCTTACCATTATACCTTGTCAACCCTAAATAAAACCTAGTTAGTACATTAGCACTAACTAGGAATTTTGTAGAAATGCTTAGCCATGCTTATAATACTTATGGTTTGGGATGATCTTTCACATAAAATGATGAACTTTAAAATTGGATTCTCGACTTTGGTGAATCAAGAATGTTTATAAAATTATTTCCAAACAAAATATAAAACTGGTTTAGACTTAGGCAATTGGTTAGATTGGTGGGTGCAGGCATGCCCTGTTGGTCGGAGCCACAGTGGTTGATTGTCGGGCACGAGGGTATGTGGTTAGGCCTAAGTCAAGTTAAGGACCGGTCTGTGAGCTACTATTGCAAAGCCCTATCGTACTAGCACAAGTCTGGTATGGGATAGACCTGGCCGAATAATTTGTGAAGTTCCAACATGATCTCGCTATAGGCTGAATGTGAGCGCGGCGTAGGCCGTGAGAAGTCTCACATGGCACAAGAGGGGACTCCAACATGTGGATTCATGTTGTGGTGAAACCTTAGTGGCGGCGTGATTATGTTGACAACAGATCATTGTAAAGGCCTTGTCATGATCTCCTCGCCGCACACCTAAGAAGTGTGTAACTCGCGTGGCAAACCAGGATGATCATGTCTTGTGGGTAAAGCTGTACAACCTCTGCAGAGTGTATAATCTATCCTGGATAGCCGTGCCCACGGTCATGGGCATGCTGAGTGAAGTTTTTCATGGATTAAACTTTGGTTTTCAAAAATGGTTTGCGAAAACCTTGTGGATGGATGGAATCCATGAGAGATTTTAAAAGTGTATGGATGGATGGAATTCATATGGTATCTTTTGGAAAGATGGTCCGGGTGGGATGCCCGTGGTTAGGTTAGTGTGGGGGATGGACCTGCACTAACGGTATCTATTTTGTTTACAACATTGTTTTACTTAATGTATCAAATTTAGCTTTTGCACTTACTTATGATATTTATTTCAATGTTGCCTTTTATGCAAATTAACCATATTACGCCTTCCTTTGATACTAAATATCCATGCATCAATTCTGTTAAACCTCCTGGTGCAATTTGTGGAGTACTTTATGTGCTCACCTTGCTTAAATACTGTTGCCAGAGGACGACGACGCCGACTATGTTGAGGATTGCGACGAATAGGCCACGTCTTACAGTCATTCGCCTGTGGGCAGGCTGGATGGGCTGCTACATTGTTTATCTTCCGCTGTCTTCTTTTGCTGTTATTGTAAAATTTTGGCCATCAGGCTCATAATAATTAAATAAGGTTGTCATTACGCATGGTAATTGTCTTTGTTATTACTGTGTGCACTAGCTTTTCCTGGAATAGTGCGATTTACACAGAGGGTTCTGGAGTTGTTGCTCTGGGTCCCGACACAGGCCGGGCCCGGCTGCAGTGGAAGAAGAGAGAGAGAGGGGAAAAGGGGAGGGAAGAAAAAGAAAAAGGAGGGGGCCCACATGTAGGAGAGAGTGAGAGGAGAGGAGAATTTTGAGAATTGGGATTTTCATTTTTAATTCACATTTTAAATTTTATATTAGTGTTTACTGATTTCAATCTTTGCGTGACATTCAAAGTTTTATATTTGCATTTAAGTTTTGTATCCAACTTTTGGGCTAATCATTTTGGGATATATCCTAATATTCTTTTGGGGTTTCATTTATTGGCTTGAATTTGAATTCAGGATATTGGTATTTTAAATTTAGGATATGTAATGTCATTTTCTATTTTTATTATTCGCATGATCATTATTTGCACGTGAGATTACTTTTGAGTTATTAACCTGCATAGTATGAAACTCAAAAATCTCGAATAAATATTCAACGCTTAAACTTGAATACCAGCAAAATGCAAGAAAAAGTTTTAAAACTTTCATATTTCAGAACACCTGAAATTTAGGATGTTACAAGGAGGCATCGCACGGTTTCGTGAGGCGGGGTGGGAGGGGCCACACGTCAGTCAGCAGATCATTTTTGTGAGAAGGGGTGGGAGAGGACGGACCAACCCCCAACTCCTTCTTTTTAAGGAGTAAATATTTAGGGTTTTCCTTTTGCTCCTTTGAGCTTTGCCCACTATGAAGTGTGGCTTTAAAATCTTTCCACTCAAAGCATTGAAAGTTCCAAGTTCATACATGTTTGGAAATATATTTTATCTTGAATTTTCTAGCTTTTCTATGATGCAACTTGAGTTTCTCTCCCCCTCCTTCTACTTGCTATAGTTCTATTGGATTTGTTAGACGATGTGGTGGATGTGACTAATGTGATGATAAATAATTGACATTTGGATTACTTTGGAATTTGCGTTTGCGAAAGGTTCGGTCGATCCAAGTCATAGGTTTTGAATCCGAGTAGTTTTAGTCAATTCCGAGTGGTCTTGGTCTACTCCGAGTAGTTCTGAGTGGCTCCGAGTGGTTTTTGTTCGTTCTGAGTTGTTTCAATCCACTTCGAGTGGTTTTGTTGCCTTTGAGTTGTTTCGCTCGGCTCCAAGTGGTATTGTTGCTTTTGAGTGATTTTACTCCTCTCTGAGTTGTTTTCGTCACCTCAGAGTGGATTTTCTTCTCTCCGAGTGCTCGTTGTTGGGTCCGAGTACTTACAAACCAATCCAAGTGGCTTGGATCAGCCTCCGAGTTGTGTCTGACTAGTTCGATTGGATCCATGTGGCATTATGGCTTTCGAGTTTCTTTGGAGCATCAAATGGCATTCAAGTGGCTTCAAAAGATCGCACGGCTGAACAGCCACTGTATTTCAACCACAGCATAGCTTCGACCACGGCGCTATGACCACAGCGCTTCAACCATAGCACTATGACCATAGCGCTTTGACCACAACACTACGACTACGGCAAGCTTTGACCATAGCGCTAGGATCATAGTTGAATGGCTTTATGACCACGATAGACATTGACTACAACGGACTTCGACTATGACTGATTTTGATCACGTTTAGCTCAGACCACGACAGGCTCCAACCAAGACAGGCTTTGAACATGATTGAGTATGACCATGTCCAACTTTGACCACATCCACTTCGTCCATGTTCAACTATGACCACGTTCAACTTTGACCATGTCTAGCTTTGACTACGTATGACTTTGACCATGGTAAGTCAACCACAACAAAATGACCTTACTTGGTTGATGATCATAAGCTACTCGTTGCGATAGCGGTCGTAACTTGTCGTTTGAGGCTGAGTATTGGAAAACGATTGTTTTAGCGGTCATAGTCGGTAGTTTGAGAATGTTTCTTGGATAGCAATGAGGTGATTGGTCGTGGATGACCTGGTTGATGATGATGGATGGTTGAAGGTATGTTTTGAGTGTGTGTGTTGATGAAGGTCAAGTTAGGAAGAACTTGTGCCAGAAAAATATTTCTTTGGTCTTTGTATGTGCAAGTGAGCATGGAGACGATCACAGCTAGTGATGAGGAGGACTGAGACTAGGATAGGGAGATATGAGATCCAGACAGCTAAGGATGTTATGCGAGGTGGTTGGGCATCCACCTAAGCCCAGCAGGCCTGTTAGAAGGTTGTAAGGCCCAAAATGGGACATGTATAGTGACACAAATGCCCATAAGAGGGATACTTGAGTGTAAGGGCATAATTGTAAAACATTCTTCATGTGAATATATATATGCCATGAAGGCCATGGGGGAAGCCCCAAGCATTGCTCACCTAACTCTCCACTACCATACCACTCTCTCTCTCTGTTTGCTCTCTGTTTGGTTTGTAACCACAACAGTTGGCGCCATCCATGGGGAGAACAAGAGCAAGCTCGGAGATCCGAAGAAGGATGGCACCAAAGAAAGCCTCGTCATCGGCGGCGGAGAAGAAGAAGAGGGACGCAACGGGGCCTGCGTCAACACCAGAGCTTCGGCGTCGGTAGTCACGAGCGTGGACATCGGTGCGGGCGCGGCAGCTACGAACATCAACACTCAGGGCGCGCCAATCGACCCCACCGCTGGTGCGACGGTCAACACCGGCAGCACCGACCGGGTTGTTGGGAGCGGTAACACCGATGCCCATGCTGGCATGGCCACCGTCCCTACACCAAGTGCGGGAGCATTGAGCAGCTCCAGCGGCAATGTCGGCCTCGTCACCGACTCCAAAATAAACCGCACCGGCGTATCGGGCAACCCGGGAGTGCAGGCCGTGGTCGCCGCTGTCCCGGTGGTGCAGCCAGGTGTGCCGGTAGCCCCAGCCATGGCAACGGCGGAGAGCACCCTGCTGACGGCCATCGGCATGCTCCAATGGGAGCTAGCGGACCTCTGCGTAGCCGTGCGAGATATGCAAGAGGCTCGGGGTCAGCAGACCCCGCCGATGGTTGTGCCGGAGCCCACGCCAGAACGGGCGGACAGCTGCGAGGCCCCTACATCTAGTCGTGTCCCGCTGCGATGCGTGGACCCGGAGTCCCCCCTCTCCGCAGGCCTGCAGCAGTCGGCATGGCCGGAGGACATCAAGTTCCCTAGCGCCATCGAGCTGTACAAGGGCGACACGGACCCTCGGGAGTTCGTACGCGTGTACGAGACCGCCATCGAAGCTGTAGGCGGTGACAACACCACCAAAGCGAAGGGGCTCCCCCTCACGCTACAGGGAGTGGCGCTTTCTTGATTTTTTTTACCATAGAGCCAAACTCCATCTACGCATGGGAGCAGATCCACGACCGCCTCTACAACAACTTCCAGGGGAACTACGTCGAGCACATCGACGCGGATTAGCTCTTCGCTGTCAAGCAAAAACCCTCGGAGAAGCTCCGAGAATACTTCAAGCGCAGCACGAAGGTTCGTTGCCATGTCAAGGATGTCAACGAGACAACCAATATCAATGCAGCAATACAGGGGCTTCGCCCGAGGCCGCTGGACGAGTACAACGCGCGAAAGCTGTAACAGCCTAGATTTTTAGTAAAATAAAAATAAATAAATAAGTAAATAAAAATAAATTAAAATAAAATTAAAATTAAAATAAGTATTTTTGTGCCTAAAGTTTAAATTTGGATTTGCAATGAATTTCTGTTTTTGAAAAAGTTAGATTTGAAAAGCATTTTAAGAAAACCTAAAAATATTATTAAATAAAATAATATTTTGATTTTATATAAAAATTCTAATTCAAATTAATTATTCGGATTTACTTGGCTCTTATTTGGTTTCCTGGATTTTTCTGACTTTGAAAATGTATTTTTGAAATTAAAAAGTATTTTAAGTATGAAAATTAAATACCAACATTAGCTGGAAATATTTTTATTAAGTCCAAAATGTGTCCAGGAGGTTCTCTGATTTTTTCTAGAATTTTTGGAGGTCATTTGGTATTTTTCTAAGGCTTAATGTATTTTCTGTGCTTTTCTGAAAATCTGGAAATCAAAAATAAAAATCAATTAACCCTCCCCTCCCCTCCGGCCGCCACGTGGACGGCCAGATGCCGGCCACACCACCCGCCCGGATGCGCCTTCCCCTCCTCCCCTCGCGACACGCGTCCGGCCTGGATGCCTCTCCCCCGCGCGCCCGGCCCATCTGGCCCGTCCGCCCGCTCTTTCTTTCCGGCCGTCGGATCCTCATCGAAGCCACCTGAGCCCGCTCCTCTCACTCCTCCCTCACTGGCCCACCTGTCAGTGCCTCCTCTCCCCTCTCCCTCTTTCCCACTGCCAGCCGACCCCACTCGTCAGCCGCCCTCCCCTCTCCTCTCTCCCGCTGACTGCCCGGGCCTGCTTGTCGGGGCCTTCTTCCTCCCGTGCCCTTCTTCCCTGCGGGTGTCGCCGCTTCCCGCAACCGCTCCTCCGCCCTACCTGGTGCCCCCTCCCTCCCGCGCGCGCCGCCCAACTCCCCAACCACCTCCGCCCTCTGCGCGCCTACGCCCCCATTGCCCCACCTCCCCACATTGCCCCCAAATCGGCCGCAATCGCCGCGCCCACCTTCCCACTCTGGCGACGAATTCCGCACACCCCCGCCCCTCTTCGCCCTATTTAAACACCGCCCGAGCTCCTCCATTCCCCACTCCACCTCTCGCCGCTCTCCCGTGACTCTCCCGAGCTTCCCCTCGCCTTGGCATCGTGCGCCCTTACAGCCGCCGCCGCCCATTTCCTCCGGTGAGGAATTCCGACCACTCCGCTCGTGCCCTCGTCCAGCCAACGCCGCCTTCGGCTTCACCGCGCCGCCCTCGACCCCGTTTGCCCCTTTGCTCGGCTCGAGCGCTGCCCGAAGGCCGACTTCGTCGGTGACCCGAGCGCGCCGCCGCCCATCCTCGCCGCCGGCCCTACTCCGACCTTCTCCGGTAATAGCCGACCTCACCGTCGGGCTCCCCGTCTCCTCCTCTCTCTCCTCGGCCCCTCGCCGCTGGCAGCGGAGCCGCCGTTCGCCGGCGAGCTCCCAGGCCTGAGCTCCTCCCCGCTGGCACCATGCCACGTCAGCGCCGACGGTGATGTGGCTGCTGACGCGGTCGCCACGAGGGCACCACACAGGCACCCGACTGCCACGCAACCTGGTCCATGGACCAGGGCCCCACCTGTCAGTGGGGTTCACCCCATGCTGACGCCAACATGGCGCAATAAACCCATTTTTTCAGTTCAAAAATAATTCGACCGAAATTAAAATCCCTGGCTGACGCAATGCTGACGCCATAAACCCCTTTTCCTTTAGAAAAATAATTCCAAAAATCCTCTTTTTCCATTTTCCCTCTTTTTAAACTTCCCGGAGCCCGTTCTCCTTCGTCCTAACTCCGATTTGGCCCATTCAAATTTCTAAATTCATCCAAAATTCCCCTCCATCTAGTTATATCCTCAATTCAAATATTGAAGTCTTTTTGAATTTAAATTTATTTAAATTTAGTGGGTTATTTTCACGTGTAGACTTTGACGATTCGAAAAAATTCGACGACGAAGGTTTGAACCAAGTTGAAGAGCAAGGCAAGTCACACTCCTTGATCATGTTGATCCCAGTTTTCAAAATAAAATTATGTTGATTTTAATTATATTGCATGCATATTTTTATTCAATGTATTTCAATTCAGTTTTAAATGTAGTTAATGCCTACTTGTTAATTCCTCCATTGTTATTGAACTCCTTATGCCTTGTCACCCTAGACCAAACCCTAGTGTACATTAGTATTGGCTAGGGAGATTTTATATAAAATGCTTAGACATGCTTAGATATAATCTTGGATTTGGGATACCTTTTCACATAAAATGATAACCTTTTTGCATGAAATGATAAGCTTTTGTTATGTACTCTTGACTTTGGTGAGTCAAGGAGGTTTATGAAATATTTTGCAAACAAAATATAAAACTGGTTTAGACTTAGGCAATTGGTTAGAGTGGTGGGTGCAGGCATGCCCTGTTGGTTGGAGCTGCAGTGGTTAATTGTCGTGCACGGGGGTATGTGGTTGGGCCTGAGTCAATTAAGGACCGGTCTGTGAGCTACTGTTGCAAAGCCCTTATCGTACTACCACATGGCTGGTATGGGACAGCCCTGGCTGAATAATTTGTAAAGTCCCAACCTGAGTCTAGTCGTAGGTTGAAAGTGAGCGTGGTTGGTGCCATGTGAAGTCTCACTTGGGCAAGCGTGGTTAAGCCATGAGAAGTCTCGTCTAGGCTCAAGAGGGGGTCCCGGTCTGGTGGATTCCTTACTGGGGTGAAACCTTAGAGTTGGCTCGGCCAGGTTGAAGGCTTTGCATTGTGAAGGCTTTGTCACGACTCCCCACCGCACACCTAAGGAAATGTGTAATCTAGTGGTACAAAGGGATGATCGTGTCTTGTGGGTAAAGCTGTACAACCTCTACAGAGTGTATAATCTATCCTGGATAGCCGTGCCCATGGTCATGGGCATGCTGAGTAAAAGTTTTTCATGGATTAGATTTTGTTTTTCAAAATGATTTTTGAAAACCTTATGGATGGATAGAATCCATGAGAGAAGGAAAACCTTGTGGGTGGATTAGATTGGAAGTGTTGTGGTTACAGACCAAACAGAGAGAGAGTATGGTAGTGGAGAGTTATGTGTGTAATGGCTTCTGCCCTTCCCTCATGGCTGATATTGTACTCATATACCCTCTTGGGGAGTGCTTTTACAATAGTACCCTTACACTTGAGTATCCCCCTTGGGGGTACTTATGTCATTATACATGTCCCATTTTGGGCCCTACAGCCTTCTAACAGGCCTACTGGGCTTAGGTGGGGGCTACCCCTACAACAGGAGCCTCTCATGGTGAAGGGCTTCACGGGCCGAAGCCATGCCACTGAGCCCTTTGGCCCCCTCCGTCCCATCGGCCTGTGACCCTCAATGAACTAGATACGCTTTCGTTCGTGCTGATGGTGCGATAGCCGGTGTGTCTTCCGCTCTCGGAGCTGCGCGGCCTCGAGGTCAAAGATATCAGGCAGGCTGAAGTCCTCGACGGGGCCCATGTAGGAGCCCAGATATTTACCATCCAGAATCCACTGTGATTTTATCGCACTATTCCTTAGATCAGTAGATAGTGCTCACAGTTACAGTAATGAATATCAAAATACATATCATGCGGAAGTGTAAATATAGAAATAGACTTACTCATGGGCCGATTAGGCCAAAATCAATAAATTGCAGCAGCGGAAGAACGAGCACTCAGGTGGGACCTTCAGGACATGCCCACAGGCAGCCAACTGAAGGTTCGTTACCTAGTTTTTGACATCTTCATCTTCTTCGCCATCATGATCCAAAAGTATGGCTGAAGCGTAGTGATTTGATTCCTGATTCTGGATGTTGTGGGGGAAGCGAATATGAGCACAAACCACCGTGCTCGCGAGCCAACACACAGAATGCAATTAAATAGTATGCATGGCTTATCAAAGGAGAGGCTCGGGTTATTTTATTTGCCAAAAATCGATTTTGGTAACATTATTATTATTAAATCATAGTGTTATTAATTCTACCTAAGCTCCACACGGCGATTGCCATAATTGACTTAATCCACCAAAAACACACTTTCCTTACTGATTGCTGTCTAAGACTCCAAACAGCGAGTGTCATCATTTAACTAATCCACCAATCATACACTTTCTGTATTGATTGCTGTCTAAAACTCCAAACAGTGGATAACTCCAATTATACAATCCACCAATATCTTTTGTATTCCAAATTCCTAGCAACCCATTCCTTTTGCCATTGATCCATAACCACAATTTGCTCTTACAATAATCAACCTTACTTTCCATTAGCTACCTCTAATTAATTCACTAGTATACCTCCACCAAGAATATCATTGATCAAATCTACGATTCACTAGTATACATCCACCAAGAATATCATTGATCAAGTTTATACTCCAAGAATACCTCCAAGTTCCCAAAATTCAATTGATTCATCTAGTAATCGATTCTATTAATCCCAATATTGTCAACATCTTCCAGGAATTCCTAATAATTATCAGTGTTGTAATCCAGCAATTACTTTCACACTCCCTAATTCTCCAAAAATCATTTACATCATCTATCTAACCTATATACTCATTTAGACTCTACCAATTTATTCCTTCCAGAATCCACTCTATCGTTTCCTGTTTATGATCGACATGGATCCACCAATACCTTTATGTGTATACTACAATCATCCATCTCCTTTACTCACGACCTTGTTTATTCCTTCCATATTTTATTTTGTAAGATTAGAAGTGTCGTTATTTGAAATACAATACATAAAAATTTCCTGAGACCTAGCAGTTTTGAACAAAAGCATAATGTTCAAGAAAATGTAATAATAATGGTGATCCGGATTCCATCCACCATTACATGGCATCCACACCACATGCTAACCTTTCAGCGTTATAACCGCTTACATTACCACTGGGACGACACCTAGGACAACTCAAATCAGGGCTTTCCACTGCCCTTCATTTTTCCAAACCCATCCATAAAGCATTTTGAAATAGAACTATATCTAGTTAAGTTCCCATGTCCGCCCTTGACCGTGGGCACAGCTATTCGAATAGTTTTGACTCTGTAGAGTTTGTACACTTTCACCACAAGACACAATCAACTCGTTGCCCCACATGATTCCTTAGCCATGTGGTTGAGCAGACCGTCACAATGACTGTTCAAAGTATCTAGTCCCTTTTATCACCCCACCTTATGGGAAACTGCCCACTTGCGGTGGGTCCCATCTATGCGCGGGATGTTCCCCACAGCCACTAACGCAGCCGGGCTCCTACTTCCCGCAACGTTAGGACAGCTGGGAAACTTCACCCTCCACTGGTGTCCCTTAGGGCCTCCCTTGCCCATGCATATCCACTTCTATCCACTACCAGTGAGATGAGTCCGGGAGTTCGATAAATTTACTTAGCCAAGTTGTACTTTACAGACTTGTGGTTGTACTGTTTTACACAGGAGGTCATGACAAGATTCAATCCTTAGTGGTATCTAGGCGTAATCGTGCAAAACTGCACACCCGCAAGTGCACGGGCTGCCGCTAAGATAGCAGCGAGATGTCGTGTTCTCCACAGGGACTAGATTACTAGTGTTATGGCACTTAACCAAATCTAAATCACACGAACAGGGAATTTGACACTAACTACAGAACCTAAACAACTAAAGGCCAGAAAGCAAACTGCAAATGAGCAGAAGTAAGAGGAGGAAAGAGCTGAAGGTGCTATGAATAAGAGTGTCTGACTGAAGAAGAGAAAAGAGAAGGACCTGAGAATCTAACTCTGCTGAGAGAAAGAGAGAAAGAAAGAAAACTAGCCAGAAATAACAGAAGGGAAGCTAAGGGGGGAGAGAGAGAGAGCAGAAGAGAGAATAAGGCTAGGAGTAGGCCGGAACTAGCAGATTAGATGAGAGAGCAGAAGAGAGAATAAGGCTAGGAGTAGGCCGGAACTAGCAGATTAGATGAAGCAGGAAAGAAAGAGGAAAGAATAGAAAAGAGAGAATAAAGAAAAGAAGACTACAGAAGGGGAGTTTTAGAAAAGAAGATTTAAGGGGAAAGAAATAAGACAGAAGAGAAGAGAGACTAAGAGGCAGCTAGCTGTGCTGTTCTAGGGGAAAGGGAAAGAAAGAATACAGAGAAAAGAAGAGAATGCGGCAGAAACACAGATTAAAGAAGAAATGGACTTACAGAAGAAGACAAGAGTAGAGAAGAGAAGAAAGAATTAACTAAAGTAGGTAAGAAGATAAAGAATCAAACAGGAAGAGAAGGAAAAGAAGAGAGTAGACTGGAGGGCTAACCTAACTGAGAGAAAGACAGAAGTGCGCTAAGAAGGACTTGCTAACGAGGCAGAGAAGAGAACTGAAGGAAAGAGGTAGAGAAATGCGTAAGGGACCGACGAGAAGAGAGATCTGAGGGAGGAGACAGACTAAGAAAAGACCCTAGGAAAAGGAGGGAAGGTGCTACTGCTATAGCCATATTTCACATCGAACACAGAACAAACACATAAAAATAAAAAAAACATAATCATGCATCTAATTAACAAACTAGCTACTGCAGAGAACAAGCAGATCTATCTAACACTGAAACATGAAAGAAGAAATAACAAATCTAACTATTACTACTTTTTTTTATCTTTTCTGCTAACAGATCATACCAGATCAGCATGCACTAAATAAACCCTAACAGAGAAATTGAATCTAAACCAACAAAAAATAATCATATCTCAGCAAGGCATGAATCCTACTAGCAAAATCATCAACTGGACTAAAGCTTAACAGAAAATCAAGTAAAAGCATGAATCTAGCTGGACAGAAGCATCTACATAAACATCTCAGGAGCACAAGAACGAGTAAAAGCATTCATAGTACCCAGATCCGAAATATATAGCACGTGCACACTAACAGATCCAACATACCAGCATCTCAACATAGCAATAACAAGTCAAACACTTCTAGTAACCAGATCCGTACAAAAAACTCATGCATAGCATAGATCTAACATCCATACATCCAAGCAAGCCATCAAAATACAAAAGATTCAGATCGGGAAACGAAACAACCAGTAGACTAGCAGATCTTAGCCGAAGTGGAATGTTTGTAGAGGATGCAGGCAGGGGGAAGCAGAGGTGGTGCAGAAACCGAAGAGGTGGCCGTGTAGAGGGTTGCGGTGCAGATCCAGCTGAAGAAGCCACTCCTTGAACTCCCGTTGTAGAAGATGCAGATCCGGCAGTGGAAGGAGAAGCGTCGCCGGTTCCGTGTAGAGGTACTAGATCCGCCAAGAGGAGGGTTGCGGGTGTGGATCCGGTCGCAGCAATGGGATTCAGTGGAGTGGGCTAGGGGGGCTGCATGGTGAAGTGTTTGGCCGCTATGGAGAGATGGAGATGAGGGAAGATGGTGCTCCAGGTGAGGCGAATGGAAGATGGCAGGCGAGTGGATGGGGGGTTGGAGGTGCGGTCTCGGTGGTGGCGTTAGGAGAGGGGAGACGAGCAAATGGGGATGTCCATCGGAGTTGGGGGCGGCTGGGTGTTGGAGATGGAAGAGCTGTGGTAGGGAGGCGGTGGAGAAGAAGCAAAAATGGCTGGTGGATCTCAAGGGGCGGTCAGGTGTGGGAGATGGGAAGAGGATGGGTGCGGCTATGGGATCTCGTGGTGACCGGCTCCCCCTGGGAATGAAGTAGCTGGGCTTATATAGTTGCGGCGGCATTAGGGTTTCCAATGCACAGGCAGCTAGGGTTTCTAGGCAAACTTGCATTTTGGTCCTTTCTCTTTGGTGATTTCGCAACCCTAGCTCCTTCAATGCTGATTTTCTATGGATTTTGCGCCTAGTTCTCGCCGACCTGCAAGTAAATTGCAAAACACTGTAAATTGTCCAAAAGGAGGGCAAAATCTGTATAATTAATGAATTTATGACCAATTTGAGCAATTAGCAACATGATAATGTCATAAAATATACTGCAAATATGATGCACATCATATACCCCCAAGCTTAAACATTTGATTGTCCTCAAGCAAATGATATGGCAATATCGAACCCAAGGAAGCCAGAAAAACATGAAAGGATATAAGTGAATGCTTCAAGCTAGTCAAATTGCACTCAATAATTCAAATAAGACAATCTGCCCTGATTTTTACAAGCTGCTCAAGATTAAAACAAATATTCCAGCAAAGACATCAAAGTGATACTAGAGTTTTTGACCAAATCAAGTTACTCAAAAGTGCCAAATTGCACTAATTGTTTGCATGGATCCAACCAGAATTGAAAAGTAATCAAGACTAGATATCACAATCAAGAATAAGCATATCCTAGAGTCATACTTAGGCATTTACCATTCTAGATGAAGAGACTAATGCTTGCGTGAAATTTATGAAAAAGTCCACACTTGAGCCATGATACTTTACTTTTGCTGATTTTTAACAAGTTTCAAACACAACATGGGCACAGATGCCACTTATTCCATTCCTTGGGCAAGTTTGCGACTTATTCAAACATTTAAAACTTCAACTGGGCAAAAACTGCCACTTATTCAACACCCTTTTTTTTATGTGACAAAGTCACTTATTCAACTCACACTTTGCATCCCAAAAACAGAAATATAGATATTTTCTTTCTTTTCCTTTTTTTAAAGGATCATTAACCGGTTTTCATTATCTCTAAGTACCATGTGACATGGACTTAGGTAAATCAACCAAATTATTGGCTCAAGATAGGATTACCCCTTTCACAACTTTTCATTCAAGCAAAAGCATCAATGTCTAAAATAAGGTATTATGCCCAAGCATGAATTCTAGGATATGATTATTCTAGAAGTGATAACTAGAATCAATACAATCTGCAAATGGTAAAGATACATGTGTAACTTGCAATGCATCAAAAACTATTCGATCACAAGATTTCTAAGCCATTAAGATTTCAATGTATTTCAAGAGTAAGCCAATTGGATATCCAAAGAATTGATATCAATACCAGTTCACTTAAGCAAATTTTCAGTGTGATAATTATGGATTATACCAAGACAGTCACATAATACAGACCAAGTATTCAAGCAGCAGGATATTCCAGCACATATTAATGATCAGGGCAGTCACATGTAATCAGCAATAACCCAACATGAGAATGATACTAGCCATAAATCATCAATTACACATCATCAACTTCAGTGCCCATGAGTATGACAAGAAGAACATGCAAACCATCCATATAAGAACAGATCCTCCCCCAAGCTTGAGTCAAACATACACTCTGAAATAAAAATTTAGTATTGGAAACAGCTCACAGGGTGCAAAAGTTGAATCAGAGCAGTATCTCATCATCCCTCTGCCTGCCACGCTTGGATGAGTGCATGTACCTGAAAATGGCAAAATAAAAGGAAAGGATAAACCGACAAAAAGGTGAAGTAAAGAAGGGAAAACTGAAGTAAAACAGTAACATGCTCAGGTTGCCTCCCGAGAAGCGCTTGTTTTAGGTCTTTAGCTTGACCAACAAATGATAATCAAGTAGGCTCAAAAGAAATTGGAGGGTCAAGGTCAGATCTGACTTGATCTCCAGCAATGTCCTCATCATTAATTTCAGGAAAAGGTTCCCCAACAAGAAAATGTTTCAGTCTTTGCCCATTAACCTTGAAAACACCCCCAGATTGACTCTCAACCTCAAAAGCTCTGCTACTCAACACTTTCTTAACAAAACAAGGCCCAAACCATCTGGACTTGAAGTTTCCAGGGAAAAGATGGAATCTTGAGTCAAAAACTAAGACAAGCTCTCCAGGGAGGAAATCACGCCTCAAAATGTGACGGTCATGAATCTTTTTAGCTCTCTCTTTGTAAATCCTTGAGCTTTCATAAGCATCAAGCCTCAATTCATCAAGTTCACACAGCTGCAACTTCCTATGTTTCCCAGCTAGACCCATGTCCATGTTGAGCTTTCTAATTGCCCAATGTGTTCTATGCTCAAGCTCAACAGGGAGATGACAGGCTTTACCATAAACCAACCTAAAGGGGGACATTCCAATAGGTGATTTGTATGCTGTCCTATAAGCCCGTAATGCATCAGGAAGCTTAAGGGACCAATCAGTCCTGGATTTGGACACAACTTTTTCAAGGATTTGCTTTATCTCTCTATTGGAAACTTCAACTTGCCCATTAGCTTGAGGATGATAAGGAGTGGTGACTCTATGATTATGGACTCCATACTTGGCTAGAAGAGCTTCAAACTGATTGTGATTAAAGTGAGACCCACCATCACTTATCACAACACGAGGGATTCCAAACCTAGGAAAGATGACTTGCCTAAACAAACGACAAACATATTTGGAATCAGCATGAACAGTGGGTATAGCCTCAACCCATTTGGACACATAGTCCACTGCTACAAGAATGTGCTTGTACCCTTGAGAAGAGGGTAAAGGTCCTATGTAATCTATTCCCCACACATCAAAAATTTCCACTTCAAGGATACAATGCTGAGGCATTTCATGTCGTCTTGACATGTTCCCTGCATGCTGACAGGGATCACAAGACTGAATGTATGCATGAATATCCTTGAACACGGTAGGCCAATAAAATCCAGCTTGGAGCACCTTAGCTTGAGTTTTTGCAGTTCCCGCATGACCACCAAAAGGATCAGAATGACAGTGAAAAATCACATTTTGAACCTCCTCATGAGGAAGACATCGCCGAATAACCCCATCTGCACAATGCCTGTACAGATATGGATCATCCCAAAAGAATTTACGTGCCTCATGAGTAAACTTCCTACGCTGCTGGTAGGAGAATACAGGGGGTAAAGCATTGCAGACCAAGTAGTTTACTATATCTGCATACCATGGGGTTTGAAACTGAACAAGAGAAACTTCTAAGAGTTGGTCTCCAGGAAGAGAATCTTCAATTGGAAGAGTAGAAACTGAATCAGAATGGGGTAATCTAGAAAGATGATCAGCCACTAAATTCTCAGCTCCCTTCTTGTCTCTAATTTCTACATCAAATTCTTGCAGCAAAAGAATCCAACGAATGAGGCGAGGTTTGGCATCCTTTTTACTCAAAAGATACCTAATGGCTGCATGATCTGTGTACACTATGCATTTTGAGCCAACTAGGTAGGATCTAAATTTGTCAAAGGCAAATACTACAGCTAGCAGTTCTTTCTCAGTTGTAGTGTAATTAATTTGAGTGTCATCTAATGTTCTGCTAGCATAGTATATGACATGCAGGGCCTTGTCATGCCGCTGCCCCAAAACAGCCCCCACAGCAAAATCACTTGCATCACACATAAGCTCAAAGGGCAAATCCCAATCAGGAGGCTGCACAATGGGTGCAGAAGTGAGAGCAGCCTTGATCGTACTAAATGCATCCATGCAAGCCTCATCAAAAACAAAAGGGACATCGCAGCCCAAAAGATGAGTGAGAGGACGAGAAATTTTAGAAAAGTCCTTTATGAATCTGCGATAAAAACCAGCATGCCCCAAAAAACTGCGAACACCTTTCACATTTAAAGGAAGGGGCAGGCGCTCAATTACCTCTACTTTAGCTCTATCCACCTCAATGCATCTAGAAGACACTAAGTGACCCAGGACTATCCCCCTCTCTAACTAGAAAATGACATTTCTCCCAATTGAGGACCAAATTGGCCTCAAGACAGCGCTGTAAGACAGTTTCAAGGTTGGCCAAACAGCTCTCAAAGGTCTGTCCATAAACAGTGAAATCATCCATGAAAACCTCCATGATTTTCTCAATAAGATCAGTGAAAATAGACATTACACAACGCTGGAAGGTCCCAGGGGCATTGCAGAGTCCAAATGGCAGCCTACGGTATGCAAAGGTACCATAGGGGCAAGTAAAAGTGGTCTTATCCTGATCTGATGGGTGAATAGGAATTTGCAGAAAACCTGAATATCCATCAAGATAGCAGAAATAAGAATGGCGGGCAAGTCTTTCAAGCATTTGGTCAATGAAAGCCAGAGGGAAGTGGTCTTTGCGAGTGGCTTTGTTGAGCTTTCTATAGTCAGTACACATGCGCCACCCCGTGGTTGTCCTTGTGGGAATTAGATCACCTTTTTCATTTGCAACCACTGTTATGCCCCCTTTCTTAGGCACAACATGAATGGAGCTGACCCACTGACTATCTGAAATCGGGTAGATGATGTTAGCACCAAGAAGCTTTAGAATTTCTTTCTTGACAACATCTTGCAAATGAGGATTAAGCCTACGCTGGTGCTCACGAGTGGGCTTAGCATCATCCTCAAGGTGAATGCGATGCATGCAGGTAGCTGGATCAATGCCCTTCATGTCATCAATTGAATATCCAATGACAGCTTGATATCTACGAAGGATCTCAAGGAGTTGTTCAGCCTCTAAATGAGTCAAATGGTCACTAACAATAACAGGGAAGGTCTGATCTGGTCCAAGAAACTCATATCTAAGGTGTTTTGGAAGTGGTTTCAGCTCTACCTTTGGGGCTGTGGGCTGTCTAAGGTTAAGGGTGTTAGGAGGCTCTACTGGACCATCAATAAGTGCAACATGATGAGAATTTACAGCAGTACACTCATTATGCGTCTGATCCTCAAGTGGTTCTGCATCCTCAACATTTTCATATGTCTCCATGACACATTTATCAACCAAATCTATGGAGAAACACTGATCTGTACAGTGAGGAAGATGAGTGGGATGTTTCATATCAAATGCTAGCTTCTCTTGGCCAAATTGGAGAGTAAGCTTGGCATCCTTCACATTTATTACAGCACCTGCAGTGGCTAAGAAAGGTCTTCCTAAAATGATAGGCTCACTTCTATCTTCCATCTCTAAGACAACAAAGTCTACAGGGAAGGCCAGGGTACCAATTACCACAGGGACATCTACTAAAATTCCAGCTGGGTGACGATATGTGCGATCAGCCAACTGCAATGTCATGGTTGTTGGCTGTAGATCTCCCAAAGGAAGCGCGTCACAGACTGAAAGAGGAAGGACACTAACACTAGAGCCTAAGTCACAAAGTGCTCTAAAGTTCTTGGAGCCTAAAATGCAAGGTATGCAGAAGCTGCCAGGGTCATCTAACTTAGGAGGTAGCTTATTCTGAATGATTGCACTACACTCCTTAGTTAGAGTGACCACCTCAAGCTCATCCATACTCCGCTTCTTGGTGAGCAGCTCCTTGAAGAATTTGGCATACATTGGAACATGTAGGACAGCATCTAGTATAGGAATGGTGATCTGAACATCCTTCATCATCTCTAGGAACTTAGCAAACTGCTTGTCCTCATTTTACTTTTCTAACCGCTCAGGGAATGGCAATTTGGGTTTTGTTGAAGGGACAGCTGTTGTAGTGGATGATGAGGGAATATCAGGTGCTGGTTCTGGTGCAGTGGAGCCAGGTTTAGCTTGCTGGACAGACCTAAAGACAGGGGGTACATACAGGGGTGGTGTTGGAAGAAGAGGTTCAGATGTGGTCTTGCCACTCCTGGTTGTGATTGCTCCACAATGGCCACGAGGATTTACCTCAGCCGTGCAGAAGCCTCCTGTGTGTGCCGGATGAAGCTCGTGATGCTTGCAAACTCTCCACACGACTAGTCAAATCAGTCAATTGAGTCTTTGCATCATTGTATTGAGCTTCCATCTTAGCTACATGTGATGCAAGGAGCTGTTCAATTCTGGTCAACTGATCTGATTGAGAAGTAGTAGGTGGAGGGTTAGGAATATGCATCATTGGCTGCTGGAATGAGGCATGAGAGGGGGCTTGTTGCTGTCTAAAGCCTTGGGCTGATGTTCCCACAAGGAAGGATGACACACTAGGGTTGGTGTTCTTGTAAGACAAGTTTGGATGACGCCAACCTGGGTTATAAACTTGAGAATATGGTCCATTTGACTGAGCATAGTTGACTTCAGATGATTCAGCTGTGGAAGTTAAAGGGCACTCAGCTGGAGTATGCCCCTGAGATCCACAAATCTGACATCCAGTGGCTATATGGGCTGAAGATGAGGGCATGAGCTGAGCCAATTGACGAGTGAGAGCCTGGATTTGGGCTGATAATGCATCTTGAGAGCTAACCTCATAGATTCCAGGGCGTGGAGGAGCAGAAACTCGCTCACTGGACCACTGAAAATGGTGGGAGGACATACTCTCAATTAATGTGAAGGCTTCATCTAAAGTTTTGTTCATTATGCCTCCACCTGCTGCAGAATCTACAAAGGCTCTTGTGTGGTGAGTAAGGCCTTTGTAAAAAATCTGCAGCACCAGCCACCTTTCAAGACCATGGTGGGGGCACATCCTAAGCAAAGTTTGATACCTCTGCCAGGCATCATACAAACTCTCACCCTCAGACTGAGAAAACCTAGTGATCTGGTCACGCACTTCTGTTGCCTTGGAGGGAGGGAAATACCTCTCAAGAAAGGCCTGCAGTAGGTGTTCCCATGTGTCCTTAAGATGCAGGGGCAGAGAATGCAACCAAGTCTTAGCACCATCTCTAAGAGAGAAAGGGAACAATGAGAGCCTAGTGGCATCAGTTGTGACTCCATTGCACTTCAAAGTGTTGCAATATTCTAAGAAGGTGCGAATGTGTTCATTGGGATCCTCAGTGGGAGAACCTACAAATCTGGTGTGCTGGACCATGGTGATTAGTGCAGGTTTGAGCTCAAAATTGTTTGCCTGAATGGCAGGTTGGACAATTCCAGGGGCTATACCTTGGTCTCTAGGAATCCAAAGGTCACGAAGAAGAGGCTGGGGGTTCTGATCACCCATTTTCTCTTTGTGGGAGAGTTGATTTTCTTTCAACAGCTTATGGAAAGTGTGCTCAATCTCAGGATCAAAAGGAGCCAACGAATGGTCTCCACTCCTGCGCATAAGCTGAGAAGACGGGCCAAAGAGGGAGGAAGAAAACAATAGACTTGACTTAGTCTATGGTCTAGTGTGAAGCACCAATATCTAGTCCCCGGCAACGGCGCCAATTTCTTAATCGTGCAAAACTGCACACCCGCAAGTGCACGGGCTGCCGCTAAGATAGCAGCGAGATGTCGTGTTCTCCACAGGGACTAGATTACTAGTGTTATGGGACTTAACCAAATCTAAATCACACGAACAGGGAATTTGACACTAACTGCAGAACCTAAACAACTAAAGGCCAGAAAGCAAACTGCAAATGAGCAGAAGTAAGAGGAGGGAAGAGCTGAAGGTGCTATGAATAAGAGTGTCTGACTGAAGAAGAGAAAAGAGAAGGACCTGAGAATCTAACTCTGCTAAGAGAAAGAGAGAAAGAAAGAAAACTAGCCAGAAATAACAGAAGGGAAGCTAAGGGGGGAGAGAGAGAGAGAGAGAGAGCAGAAGAGAGAATAAGGCTAGGAGTAGGCTGGAACTAGCAGATTAGATGAAGCAGGAAAGAAAGAGGAAAGAATAGAAAAGAGAGAATAAAGAAAAGTAGACTACAGAAGGGGAGTTTTAGAAAAGAAGATTTAAGGGGAAAGAAAGAAGACAGAAGAGAAGAGAGACTAAGAGGCAGCTAGCTGTGCTGTTCTAGGGGAAAGGGGAAAGAAAGAATACATAGAAAGGAAGAGAACGCGGCAGAAACACAGATTAAAGAAGAAATGGACTTACAGAAGAAGACAAGAGTAGAGAAGAGAAGAAAGAATTAACTAAAGTAGGTAAGAAGATAAAGAATCAAACAGGAAGAGAAGGAAAAGAAGAGAGTAGACTGGAGGGCTAACCTAACCGAGAGAAAGACAGAAGTGCGCTAAGAAGGACTTGCTAACGAGGCAGAGAAGAGAACTGAAGGAAAGAGGTAGAGAAATGCGTAAGGGACCGACGAGAAGAGAGATCTGAGGGAGGAGACAGACTAAGAAAAGACCCTAGGAAAAGGAGGGAAGGTGCTACTGCTATAGCCATATTTCACATCGAACATAGAACAAACACATAAAAATAAAAAAACATAATCATGCATCTAATTAACAAACTAGCTACTACAGAGAACAAGCAAATCTATCTAACACTGAAACATGAAAGAAGAAATAACAAATCTAACTATTACTACTTTTTTTATCTTTTCTGCTAACAGATCATACCAGATCAGCATGCACTAAATAAACCCTAACAGAGAAATTGAATCTAAACCAACAAAAAATAATCATATCTCAGCAAGGCATGAATCCTACTAGCAAAATCATCAACTGGACTAAAGCTTAACAGAAAATCAAGTAAAAGCATGAATCTAGCTGGACAGAAGCATCTACATAAACATCTCAGGAGCACAAGAATGAGTAAAAGCATTCATAGTACCCAGATCCGAAATATATAGCACGTGCACATTAACAGATCCAACATACCAGCATCTCAACATAGCAATAACAAGTCAAACACTTCTAGTAACCAGATCCGTACAGAAAACTCATGCATAGCATAGATCTAACATCCATACATCCAAGCAAGCCATCAAAATACAAAAGATTCAGATCGGGAAACGAAACAACCAGTAGACTAGCAGATCTTAGCCAAAGTGGAATGTTTGTAGAGGATGCAGGCAGGGGGAAGCAGAGGTGGTGCAAAAACCGAAGAGGTGGCCGTGTAGAGGGTTGCGGTGCAGATCCAGCCGAAGAAGCCACTCCTTGAACTCCCGTTGTAGAAGATGCAGATCCGGCAGTGGAAGGAGAAGCGTCACCGGTTCCGTGTAGAGGTACTAGATCCGGCCGAAGAGGAGGGTTGCGGGTGTGGATCTGGTCGGCAGCAATGGGATTCAGTGGAGTGGGCTAGGGGGGCTGCATGGTGAAGTGTTTGGCCGCTATGGAGAGATGGAGATGAGGGAAGATGGTGCTCCAGGTGAGGCGAATGGAAGATGGCAGGCGAGTGGATGGGGGGTTGGAGGTGCGGTCTCGGTGGTGGCGTTAGGAGAGGGGAGACGAGCAAATGGGGATGTCCATCGGAGTTGGGGGCGGCTGGGTGTTGGAGATAGAAGAGCTGTGGTAGGGAGGCGGTGGAGAAGAAGCAAAAATGGCCGATGGATCTCAAGGGGCGGTCAGGTGTGGGAGATGGGAAGAGGATGGGTGCGGCTATGGGATCTCGTGGTGACCGGCTCCCCCTAGGAATGAAGCAGCTGGGCTTATATAGTTGCGGCGGCATTAGGGTTTCCAATGCACAGGCAGCTAGGGTTTCCAGGCAAACTTGCATTTTGGTCCTTTCTCTTTGGTGATTTCGCAACCCTAGCTCCTTCAATGCTGATTTTCTCTGGATTTTGCGCCTAGTTCACGCCGACCTGTAAGTAAATTGCAAAACACTGTAAATTGTCCAATAGGAGGGCAAAATCTGTATAATTAATGAATTTATGACCAATTTGAGCAATTAGCAACATGATAATGTCATAAAATATACTGCAAATATGATGCACATTAGGGCGGTCTACCACTAACCCACTTTGTGCATCCACTGCACCACTCACACACCCTCGAACCATCCGCCCAGATATTTAAGCAGGTTGGGGTGTTTGGGAACATAAAATAATCATGTCCAAATATATATACCAGTCATTCCCACCATGACTGTCCAAACCAGTTTCTCATGATTGAAAATGACAATGATGTTTGGGGGCATTTCAGTGCCCCTGAGTATCTATGCAGTACTAAGCATGGCATATAATTAGGGACTTATTTTCGAAAAGTTACTATCATAAGTTTGCTAGGGCGACAAGGTTCACACATTCAAATATTCCAAAGGAGATGTAATATTAATCAAGTTAAATAATGGTCATATAACTAGAATCGTAAATTAAACATGTATTTGAATATAAACTAACAGCATGCAATTTGATAATTTAAATCAAAGTAGTTTGCAGAAAATGTAGGTTCAATATGATCAAAGTATTGACTCGCCTGGCGCGGTTTACCGCGGTCTTGAGCTCACACAAGGATTTCTCTTGAGCTTTTGGTCTCTATCTTCATTTCAAGCTTGATCTCGCTGAATCCATTGAATCTTCACGACTCCCAATTTCTAATTACGCGACAAACGACTGAATCCAAATAATAGCAAGTAACTCAAAAGATCCAAATAAATCAAAATAACTCAATTTTATCTTATTATGAGTTAATGGGTGATATGAGTGATTTGAGGTAAGGTTGGTGGTAAAATTACGATGACTCGATCTTTTTATTAACAATTTATTTTATTATTTTGGTATTTATCAAGGAAGTTCCATGAGATAGGTTAAGCCTATGAGTTGGTGTATTTTGTTGAGTGCTAACATTCAGGGCATATGATATATGTATATATATATATAAGTAATGTTTGCAAATTTTAGCTATCTAATCAAAACTTAATATGTATCATTTTATGTGACCCTAGTTACTCGTGTTAATGGTTACATGTTCAATCTAGAGTATTTATATGTCTGTGAGATTATTTTGAATCTTAATGACCCGGGGCTACTATATTAAAATATGTCACTGAGGTTTGTTTATTAGTGACATGATGCATATTGGACATATATGCTTACATGTTAATTAAGGACCATCTTTACTGAATATAGACATTTATCCAAGCCACTTTTCCTCACTAATGCCTTTAATAAATAATTAGATTTACATTTTTAAATATTAAAGTCACACTAATTATTTATCATGACAACCAATCCGAATTTAAATCATACTTAAACTCTCTAAAGCCTTATTTGAATTTTGTTAACTTCCACAGATTATCCCCTAATTCTTCCTAAGTCTTTCCTTTCATTTAGGATTGGATTTACAATAAATGCTAAAGGCATACTAATCATACATACATGATAATAACTAATCCGTGATTAGTCATGTATTAAGCTCATATATATCTTAATAAATTTGTACCTTCTAGGGATGTATTATTTTTATTACTTTTTGACTATACACTAAACCACATTTTATTAATGCCTTTAATCGCTAAGTAGCCCTCAAGTAAATATTTAAACCATACTGATTACTTATGTGGCAATTAATCAAGTATTGAGTCCTAATTAACCTTATTTTATATTCTAAGGTATATGTACACTTTATTTGATCTTGACTTAATTATCTCAGCTTCTTAGGACTATTCCCAAATTTTTCATGATTTTTATCAATTAAAATGAGTTTAAAAAATAGAGTAAAAAGGTGGGAATTAGGGTGTGGCCAGCTGGTTTTGAACATAGAACCTGAGGGGAGACCCTGTGTCTTACGCGCACTCGGGCTAGCCATCCGGCCTCTGATGTTTTGCGACTAAGGGTGGGAATCAGTTTTAATTAAGTGGTCGGGGCTGGGGAACTTCACGGAAGAGTCACCGGCCGAAACAGAGGAGGGGTGGCGCGGGACAGGTAGCGGCGCCACCGACGAAGGGCAGCCGGGGAAACGCGGGCGTCCGCAAAAATGGCATCCCCGGAGCAAGTTGGAGCTAGGGGGTGGGCACGGTGGTCGGAGCGGCGGCGAGGTGGGCTGGCGGCGGCGCAAAGCGGACGGTGAGGAGGTGGGATCGGGGCGACGGCGCCAGAGGGGAAGGAGAGGGGAACCGAGTTGCGCGGGAGCAGGAGGGAGCTGCGGGGAGGCTCACCTTGCCGTTAATCGCACCGGAGGGTGTTTGAGGCTGGTCGGCGGCACGGAGCGGGGTTGGGCGGCGGTGGCGTGCGGTGCTGGCGGCGTACCGGCGATGGTAGCTCCGGTCGGCCGTCGGAGAAGATTCGGGACGCCAAGAGGGTGCTTCCTCCGCGATGAATCGGAGGATGGCCACCCGAGGAGGCGGCGGCGGGAGGAATGGCAGCGGTGGCGGATTCCGGGGAAGAAGGGGAGAAAAGGTGGGGAAGGAAGAGGGAAGGCGCGGGGCAAAGGGGGAAAAATACCGGGGCTTTTGTAGGCGCAGAGGGGCGGGAGAGGCGCGGTGGCGGAGGACCGGTTGGCGGCGGGAGACCAGGCTGTGGCGGCGGACCACCGGGCAAAACCCGGCGCGGGGCTCGGCGCGACGCATGGCAGGGGCGGAGCGGGGCTCGGCGTGCTGTCTGGGCGAGCGGCGGGTGGCAGGGACGTCTGTCGGGACAAGACAGGAGCAAGGGAAAAGGGGAGGGGGCGACGTGGAGAGCTCACGGCCACGGGAGAAGGAGGGAGGAGAGAGGAAAGGTGCAGGCGCGCGGGGGAAGAAGAGAGGAAAGGTAGGGGAGGCGCGCAGGAGCGGGGCCCAGCAGTTAGAGGGAGAAGGCGGAGTGGGGGCGGGGCCCAGCGGACAGAGGGAGCGGTCCGATGGGGGAGCCTACGTCTGGGCCACGCGGCGGCGGGAGAAGAGGCGCGGGCGGGGGCGCGGGCCCGCTGCACAGAGGGAGGAGAAGCAGTGGAGTTGGGCTGGCCATGCGGCTGAAGCGGGTGGAGCGGGGAGGGGTTGGGCCTGGCCATTTGGCCGGCCTGACTCCCTTTTTTGTGTGTGTATGTTTACATAGGTTTATGTGTGTATATATATACATATATATATATATATATATTATTTATTTCTAATTTTGTATGTGCACATATATATATATATTTTATTCATATATATATCTATACCTATATATGTATTCTTTCTTGTTTATTTATTTATTTATTTCCACCTCCATTTTATGCAGAAGTATATATTTCCTTTTTGCTTCTTTTTTATAAATACATCTTATGTCTTGCTCATCTTTCTAAGCCTTTTATACATATGTTTGCATATGTTTTATTTATTTTTGTTGCCCATTTTTAGTACTATTTCAAAATTAAATTCTTATATTTCAATCCATGTTTCTTCTTCCACCAAAAGCCATAAAATCCAAATTTCAATAAAACATATTGCAAAATAATTTAAGAAATTTATATTTTTAAATTTACCTTTTTCAGGATTTTACAGCCGAAGCCAGGGCGTGACATACCTCGCGCCCCGGATGTTTGTGGGCACGAAGTAAAACTTGGACGGCTGCCCCGGGTAGCTGAGGTTCGGGAGGTGCTCCGCGTGATGTAACGCCAACGCGGAGAGGTGGCTGCGTGGCCTAGGAGTGCGCTTTAATGACGCCCGGAATTACGCCACCTTTGTCGTGCAAAGCGCCACGGCCGCTCTGTCGCTCTCTACTGGGTGGGGATGTGGGCAGCTGTGATTGGAGCGTCGTGGGATGTCAGCAGTCATACGACCACGGCCGTTCGCTTCTTCCCCGGGGAAAGTGGCCACGCGGCAGGAATGCACTGGTGCGTTACATGCTGATCGCCCACCTACCGCCGCCTGCCGCGGTTGCCAGCGGTTGCGCTGCCCGATCGTGGGTAGCCGAACCGCTGTAATTGTGCCGTTCGATCTTCTGCTTGCGGGGGAGACGGGGGACTTTATAAGTTGTCACTGTGGGCATGCAAACGCTCCCCTTGGCTGCTTGCTTGTTTGTGCTTGCACGTTCCTTTCCGTTTTCTTGCGCACCCCGCTGTGGCTTCCGCATCCACTCCTGCTCGTCATTGTAGTGGGGAGAGAGGAATGGCTATACGCGACAACCTCCCAGCTGACAGGGGCGCCGCCCTTGACGATCCTGCGCGCCGTCTTAGCGAGAGCGCCTCGTCGAGCCAGTGCTGCCTGACGCCAGCACCGGCGGAGTATCGCCTGGTTCTGCGCGACAAAAGGCAAACCAACCATCGTTGGGATGCCATGAAGAAGTCAAAGGGCCGCTGCTCTCGTGTGCTGGGGCGGAGTCGCGTCACGGAGGAGACCCTCCAAACCCTTCTTCGAGAGACAAAGCTGGAGGACCGTGCCGGGGTTCGTTTGCCAGGGCCTGACGAAACGGAGCCGAACCCGGGAGAATCAGAGGCGATCATTTTCATGGCGTTCTTCGATGCCGGGCTCTAAATCCCGTCGACACTCTTTGTTTGCGAAGTGCTGCAAGCCTATGGGTTGGAGCTGGCGCAACTGACTCCGACCGCGATCATCCGGTTGGCCATCTTTACTTAGGCGATGCGGATGAAAGGTACCCGTCCCAGCGCCGACTTGTTCGCCATCCTGCATGATGCACGGTGCCAACCGAAGCAAATGGAAGGGGAGGTGTACTCGAACTTCGGCGGCGTGGACTTCGTGTTGAGGATGGATTGCGCGCACTTGTTCCCCGCATCGGCTACGCGTGGAAAGTGGGAGTCTGGCTGGACACGGCGGTGGTTCTACCACCTTGTGACGAGCATGAGCGGCCTTCGAAGTCGGGGGGAGCCGATATCATTCAACCGCTATCCGGATGTGACGCCTCGGTCCGGCGACGAACAACAGGCGCGGAGACTTGCTGGCATCGCCCTCCGGTTCAACATGCGTGACCTCGCCGAGGAGTTCACCATGTACAGGATATCTCCGCTTTCTTGCAACTGGAAGTACGAGCGGCGGGGGCCCGACCAGAAGGACGGCATCCACCCGGGGGTGTCTTCGCTCCATACACTACAAGAGATGTGTCATTTTGTGACATATATGGCATGACAAAGGGTCTAAATGTCACTAAATCATCTAGTTTATGACGTTTTTGTAGAGGTAATTTGGCTTAGTGACAAAAAATAATATGAATGTCACAAAAAATGTCATGATGCAAGTCTAAATCAATGTAGTGACAATATTTGTTGTGTCATTAGGGCTACTTTGCGAACGTCATAAATTAATGATAAAACTGGTGTGTCAGAAATTATTATATATCCATGTAGTGACAATATTTGTTGTGTCATAGGGGCTACTTTGCGAATGTCATAAATTAATGACAAAACTAGTGCGTCACATATTATTATATTGAATTATTTAAACCATCATTTTCCTTGTTGGCATACGGCCCACCTGTCAAGATAGGTCCCACCGCCCGCCCAGTAACTCTTCGTCCGCCCCCCACTTTCCGTCCGCCCCCTCGCACTCTTTGTGTCTCGCCGCCGCCTCGTCCTCCTCCTCCGCCCCCCACCGGCCGCCGGCCTCCTCCTCCGCCGCATCTGACCCACCCGGTCGCCAGCCTCCTCCTCCGCCCCCACCCGGCCTCCTCCGCACCCGGCCGCCAGCCTCCTCCTCCGCCCCCCACCCGGCCGCCGGCCTCCTCCTCCTCCGCCCCCAGATCCGCCCTCTCCTCCACCGGGGCCCCCCCACATTCACATCTCCACGAGCCTCGGCGCCCCTCACGCACATCGACAGCCTCGTCCTTGCGACCATGCGCCAGCGGGAGCCCGCCGCCAGCCCGCCACCGTCCACCTCCTAGACGAAGCTAAGAAGATCACCTTCAACCTCACCGTCAAGCAGATTGTTAGCATCGAACCGGCACCCTGGACCGAGAGCCTCCGCCGCTAGTACGTCAAGCTCATCGACGGCTTCTTCTCCATCCCGTTCCCTTTCGCCTCCCTCCTTCCCTTCACCACCTACGGCCAGGCCCTCAAGGTGCTCGTTCTTTTGCATTTGTTTGGTAATTATCAATTCTTGTGCACGTGTGGTAGCAAGTACTATCAAATAGGTCGGACATTGGGAGGATATGTCAACAGTTTCATAATGTGTTGTTATAATTTGGGGTCGATTAGGTCAACCTTGTGTAAATCAACTCTTGTCCAAAAGAAAATTTGCTCTGACGGCTTGTTGTTTTAGGTTGAGTTTGAGTACCACCTTATTAATTCACATAACAGCTTAGTTCGCTACATTATTGTTGTGTGTAAATTTGCTTGCTCACTATGAGGTTTGGGGACTGAGATGATGTTGACTATTTCTTTATGTCTTTCTTATCTGCTTGTAGTCTAAAGGATGAATCTGCTGTGAATACAACTCCTACTGATTTTCCAAGAACATGTTTTCACATGGTGTATGCATAAAAATGGCCTTATGTGTTCTCATTTTCTTTACATGGATGAGTGCCAAAGCTATCCAACCTAACAGCCAAACTGAGAATCACTAGCATTAACATCATACTTGGACTAAATCATAAAAATCTGAACTATATGATTGACCTCTTCTACATCCCCTACTTTCAGTAAATTAAGCCAACAGATTCTACCTCATAGTGACATTCTATTTAAATACATATATATTGGCAGGTCAACGGGTATGCCCACGGGCAACGGGTACCCGCGGGCGACGGGTATGGGCGAGGTTTTTCGCCCGTCGTCTTTCGCGGGTATACCCGTGGGCGTAAATCGGGGTCGCGGGTACGGGTATGGGCGAGCACTACCCGTACCCGCCGCGCCCGATTGCCATCCCTAGGAACAGGCCGCCGCCACCAGGGGTCGCAGCTCTGCAGGCAGGCAAGGCGGAAAAAAAAGGCCAGCGCAGGGCGCGGCAGGGGAAGGCCGGCGCGGCGGTGGGCTGGCAGGAGGCGGCCGTCGCGACAGTGGGCTGGCAGGAGGCTTACTAATTTTGTACCAAATTCAAGTTGAATTTTTCATGACAATACCAACTCTTGTCTCAGTTTATGTTACAGAGCTAGGAATATAGCAAAGCCTATTAGACAATAAGTGTTATTTGGATGAGCAATATTGTTGACGATATCTTTGACCCATTATTATAGATAAAGCAATGCCCAACTACTGTGTATGGCATGTCACATGTAAGATAACTTTGGTCAAGTATCATATGTAATATTTTTTTGAGCTAGTGTATCTCTTGATTTGGTGCAGATGGATAGATCTTGGATCAATAGTAGAATGTTCAGCAAGGAACACGTGGATGGGGTGAACGAGTTCATGACCTTTGTTTGGAGAGATGTATTGGTGCAGAAGAGGTGCTCTGTCCATGTCGTAGGTGTTTGAATGGGATTCGCCGACTTAAAGGACAGTGGAGGATCACTTGTACATTTATGGGATGGCTAGCACTTACACTAGATGGATTCATCATGGAGAACCATTGAGGTTGTATTACATGAACATCAAGAACCTCATGAACATCAAGACAATCTGAATGAACATACTAGTCTGAATGATGATTTTGGTATGAACGTGGATGACGAAAATGACGAGGATGATCGAATTGTCGTATGGTAGAGGAGTTGTACACTTCGCTGAAGAGGAAGGTAAAGGGAAACAGATCTATGTTTGCAATTTTATTGGAAGAGATGAAGCAGAGCTCTACCTAGTGCACATTATACACGGTTTTCTTTTGTGGTGAAGTTACTTCATATCAAGTCTTTTATCGGATTTCTAATGTTGCATTCACCGCAGTACTGAAGTTGTTGTCATCGGCTTTCCCGAATTGCTCTATTCCTGCATCATACCAAGAAGCAAAGAGACTTATTCGTGCATTGGGCCTCGGATACAAATCAATACATGTTTGCCCGAATAATTGTGTTTTGTTTCGGAAGGTGTTAAAAGCAAGTGATCTTTGTCCAATTTGTGGTGCATCAAGATGGAAAGATAATGATGGAACAAAGAAGGTTCCTCAGAAGGTGTTGCAGCATTTTCCGTTGATTCCTAGGCTGAAGAGATTCTTTTCTTCCAAAAAAATGGCAGAGGAGGCACAGTGGCACAAGTTGAAGAGGGAACCAAAAGAGAATGAGCTCAGCCATCCAGCTGATGGCGAGGCATGGAAAGACTTCGACAAAAAATATGGGTGGTTTGCACAAGATGCAAGGAACATCAGACTTGGCCTTGCTACGGACGGTTTCAATCCATTTGGCAAAATGAGTTCCTCGTACAGCATGTGGCCAGTGTTTCTTATCCCTTACAACTTTGCTCCATGGGAATGTATGGAGCAATCTAACTTCATTATGGGTCTCCTAATCCCTGGTAGAGAATGCCCAGGAAAGGATATTGATGTCTTCTTGGAGCCACTTGTTGAGGAGTTGCTAGAGCTTTGGAAAGGTGTCCGTACTTCGGATGCACTTAGTGGGAAGAAGTTTGACCTACATGCTGCAGTAATATGGTGCATTCATGATTATCCCGCTTTGAGCACATTATCAGGTAGAGTCACAAGAGGTTATTATGCTTGTGTGCATTGTGACAAAAATCCTTGCTCCAGAAGTATAAGGAATAAGATATGTTATATTGGCCATCGGCGTTTCCTTGCTAGGGACCATCCGTGGAGGAGGAAGAAGGTGTTTGATGGTACTGTTGAAAACCATGAGAAACCAGAGGAATTTACAATGGATGAGCTAATGGAGCAGCTAGAGAGGGCGAAGGATGTTAGACCTGGAAAACAACCGAGCGTAAAGAGAAAGCGGAATGAAGGCCAAGTTTGGAAGCGAAGATCTTGTTTGTGGATTTGCCATATTGGTCTAGTTTGAAGCTTCGATAATCTTGATGTGATGCACATTGAAAAAATATATGTGAGTACATCCTGGTACATTTCTAGGCATATCCGTAAGTCAAAGGACAATGTAAATTCTAGGCTTGATTTGGAGGACATGGGCATAAGGAAAAATTTGCACTTGATCCGTGATGGAAATTCATGTAGTATTCCTCATGCCCCTTACATAATGACTAAAACTCAAAAGGTTGCTTTCTGTGATTTTTTGAGGAGTGTAAAATTCCCAGATGGATACGCTTCAAACTTAGCAAAGATGTGTCACTTCTGATGGATGCAACATCCAAGGATTAAAAACGCATGACTGTCATATTCTACTTCAAAGGATTTTACCTGTTGCTGTCCGAGGAATCATGCACAAGGACATATATGAAGTACTTGCTGAGTTAGGTAACTTTTTTCAGCAATTGTGTGCAAAAACTTTGAAGTTAGATGTGTTGCAAAGATTGAGAGATGAAATCCCAATCATTCTGTGCAAACTTGAAAAAATATTTCCTCCTTCTTTCTTTGATGTGATGCTGCACTTGGCTGTACATTTACCTGATGAGGCAATTCTTAGAGGTCCAGTACAGTATGGATGGATGTACCCTGTGGAAAGAAGGTTGTTTACATTGAAATGGTTTGTTAGGAACATGGCAAGACCTGAAGGGTCAATTGCGTACATATGTCGCATGCTGAGTGCTTGACAATTTGCTCAAGGTACTTTGGTGAAGATGTGGAGACACAAAGACAATCGAGAGGGTAGGAATAGAGAGCGGTTGATTTGAGAAAAGGTGACCTCTGTTTTCCATCATGGAGTCGATGTACTTGGAGCACCGAGAATTACATATCTTGAACATGATTATGAAAATGATTTGGTTTGTACTAAACAATTGCCCAGAGGTGGAGCCATATATTGAGTATGTCAGCCCATTAACTCTTTTAGTCATTTTCATATAACCTAATTATTAGCACTAATGTCTGAATGAACTATCATTTTCAGGTTACACAAGAAATAGTTGGAGGATGAAGGATGTCTTGATGTTGAAAAAATCAGTGAGAAGCAATTTTCATCCTGGTTTAAGAAGCACGTGAGTTTGATGTCAATTATTTTTTAGCCTATTAAGATGTATTGGTTTTAGTCTTCATGCATTTTTTGTGTTCGTGCAGATTGCTAGACTCCGTTACGTGGAGGGAGAAGACATAAACGATGACCTATTTGCATTGTCATGTGAGCTTGATTTGAGAGTTCGAGTTTTTTCAGCATGCCTTGTTAATGGTGTTCGGTACCACATTATGGACCGTGATAAAAATAGAAGAACACAGAATAGCGGAATTATGGTTGAGGGTACACATGAGAACCAGAATATTGATTTTTATGGTTGCTTGAAGGAGATAATCGAGCTGAGGTACAACTCAAATTTGAGTGATAGCCGGACAGTGGTTTTGTTTTGATGCGATTGGTTTGACACTCATGGAAGGAAGTGCAGAATGAAGGAAGATGGGTTCTTCAAAAGCATAAACCATGGTAGTTTCTGGTACAAGGATGATCCTTTTATTCTTGCATCACAGCAACAAAAGTTTTTACCTAGAAGACACCAAGTATCGTGAAAATGGAGAGTTGTTCAAAAGTTTTCACATAGGCACTTGTGGAGTGTGGTGAAAAAGAAAACGATGATATACCTAATGTCTCGGTACTGTCCTACCAAGATGATGATTGTGAAGGTGTTCAGGTTCAACTTAATGAAGGAAATCTAGGAAATGAACAGTCGATCAATGAACATTTCGTTAGTGTTGATGCTACTGTAGTTGGTGACATCCGTAGAGAAACAGAACAGGAAGTGCAACAAAATGAGTCGAGCGCTGATGAAGATGAAACCGGATGGCAATACAGCCGACAACTCCACGCCGCAAATCCACTGCTTGAAATCTCCGATTGCCTTATAATAGAAAGAAACTTCAGCCATATAGCTTCAAGTCCTGAGAAACATTGCTCGAACGTCGTTCAATGCTCTTAAGCCGCTCAAACGCTGTCCGATGCTCTTAAGCCGTTTGAATGTCGTTCGATGCTCTTTAAGCCTCTCGAACGCCGTCCAATGCTCTTAAGCTACTCATACAATCGTCCGATCTCCGTTGACTTCACACTCGAAGTCGAACCTCAACCAGCCACCCGACTTCGTAATCGTACCTGAAACCATCTGAATACTCAAAACTGTTCTATTCTCCGATTATGCAGCAACAACCCGATAAAGACTAAACCCGCTGTGAATAGCAAAACTCACGATGAACAGTACCCAAACCCATTATTGTTCACAAAACCCTAAAATGCATATATATATATATATATATATATATATATATATATATATATATATATATATATATATATATATCCATTTTGATCGTTTTAAGCCCTTCTATCCATTTCTTAGCTCCATTTTTTCCATACTAGACTTCTATAATCCCTAAATCTATTTTATTTGATTTTTTTGGATTTTACTTCTTTATTTTCTTTCTTTATTCCTAGCTCAATCCTTCGAGCATGGAATTAAATTGTTTCTTTTACTTTGCGCTAGCACACGACGTCATAGACCAGCCAGTCCAGAAAGGAGAAGCTTAAGTGCAAGCACAAGAATTGAAAGAATACGAACTTGTAGAATATATTGATCTGTAAGGCAAGTCATATGTTTATTTATCATATTGAACCTACATTTCTTTAATTATTTATTTATCAGCATTTTCATTATCTTATTTATGCATTGTTATTTTCATTATCTGTAAGGGAAGAGGACGAGGAGGAGGAGGAGCAAGAAGGGGACATGTGAGGGAGCTGTAGCTTTCTTGGCTTTTTGGCCGTTCGATCGGTAATGGATGGCATCGGGCAGGGGGAAGTTACCCATGACTTACCTCCTGTAAGTCAGAGAATCCGCGCCGGGTTGCAAGCACACCTCCGAAACCTACTACGCCGTGTACTGTCACCTAAACCAAACACACCCTACAATTCCAATTAATCAAGACGAACCATAGATGGCAAAAATATAATTCCAAACACACCCTAGATATGTAATTTATGGCCTAAAGGTTTTTTCCTAAATTAATTGGCATAATATACATTTTTCATAAATTTATGGGGTGAAGGGGTTTTCCTAAATTAATTAATTGGCCTAATATGCGAACGGCCTTTGGGCGGCAAAAATCATTTGGCACAATGGCGCCAATGATCCCACAAGACACCACAATTTTGGAGACAAAATGTCTTTTCTACGCACACATATACTACAACAATCTCATTAACCCCAAAGGGCAAGACAGAAGATTAACCCCAACCTAATCTATTCAAGCCAGCACCCCAAAATCGCCGCAGCACACGCCGCCGCCCGCGATCTCCTCGACCGCGCCCTCCGGCTGCTCCCCGACCGCGCCCCTCCGGCTGCTCCTTCGACCGCGCCTCCACGCTCCGCCTCGACCGCGCCCCCCGGCTGCTCCCGACGCGCCCCTCCGGCTGCTTCTCTCGACCGCGCCTCCGCGCTCCGCCTCGACCACGACCTCCGCGCCGCCTCGACCGCGCCTCCGGCTGCTCCCCGACCGCGCCCGGCCGGCTGCTCCCGACCGCGCCCTCCGATCCTCCGACCGCGCCCTCGCGCTCTGTCTCTCGACCGCGACTGTCCTCAGCTTCCTCGGCGCCCTAACTCGTGGAGATGGCTCCAGGTCTCAAGGTGGCCAACCAGCCTCAACCAGAGTCAACCACGGTACCTCTCGCTCAACGCCCCTCTATGCAATCCATATGGTGTGCAGCAGGATCTCTTGATTTGATTTCCTGTAATCTCCATGTCTCTTAGGGTTAGTGAATAACTGGTATGTTATGGAGGCACTAGTTGTGTAATCTGCATGTCTCTTATGGTTAGTGAATACCTGGTATGTTATGGATGCACTAGTTCCTTTCATATCTAGCCGCGTGATTGTATAGCTGGTATATAAGCAGTACATTTTTGTTTCTCCAGTACTGCTGTGGTTGGAGCATTATATATATAATTGTCTCATCTTTTTTGTTCATTTATTTATGTGCAGAACTGCTATCCATTTCTTCATATTATATGTTGCTGATCTTCCAAAAGCGAATAAGAGAGCTAGGCCTCATCATCCCCTTTACAATTCTTAAAGAATGAACAATATTTACTTTCAGCTTGTTGTCATGTAGTAATTTTTAACTCACCAACTATGTCAGTGACCACCTTTTGAACAGTACTGCATTATTTTTGTTTCTATTCAAGCATTCGAACACACTATGCGAACAAGTTCAATACTTCAAAGATTGAACCAAAGAAGATCTATTTTAAACTAATGTTTGGTTTATTTTTCTCTTGTGTATGAAGAGACAATGACCGAGTATGAGAGGCGAGGATGCAAAACATGATCTTTGAACAATCGAAGTTCCGTTCTCTTGGATTAGGACCATTAACTTCATTTCTGAATGTCACAAGATCAAAGCACACGGTTCCTACTTGTGAAGACTCTGGCTCACAGTATGAACCTGAAGATGAGGAGGACATTGAGGAAGGAGTAGTTCATAAGGTATACGTAATGATCCGTGATGATTACTCATTTGTCTTAATTATGCAGAATTATTTGTTCTGTTCTAATTTCTTCTATCATGCAGGAGACCATGATGGATTTGGAGAATGAACTTAGCAAGAGTTTGCCAGAAAGCGTGTCTACTACTGCCGGACCAACCGGCAAGACCATTCAGGAGCAGGACCAACCGGCAAGAGTGACTAGGCCTGAATCGGCGTACTTTGCCGAATTGGACTCGGCCTCCGCCGCATCGATAGAAGCGACGGCAGCCGCCGTGCCAGCTGTAGCTGCAGGAGTCCGCGTCTTCCGATGGGACGGTGGGTTCTTCCCCTTGCCGCCATCATCTCGTTGACGGGATTGGCTCGGGGTCGGATGGGCATGCTCCGGCACGCGTAGGCCCAAGGCCTCACACGCCCGGTTGATCCGTCCCAGCTCCGCCTCTGCGGTAGCGGTTGCGCGCAGGGCGTGTTTCTTGGCCGTATACGGCCCGAGGAACACACACACCGCGCGCTTCTCGTCTTCCAGGCGAATCCCTGTACGCAACAAGAGGCGAGGTTAGGCACAGCACAACTGGCGGAAGTACAAAATACGGTAGTACCAAGACTTACGAGGGTTAGAGGGCACCGGTAGCGAGGTCACGGAGGGGCGGACATTGTCGCGCTGAAGCTTCTCAGCAGCAATGTGCCATTCGCGAGCGAGTGGCACCGCGTCGTACATGGCGATCCCCACCAGTCTGCGCGCTCTCCGCTTGTCCTCGCTATCGAGCGATATGGAGGGCATGGTGTTGAACGCTATCGTCCGGCCCGAGCACTCAAGGCCACAATCGCTCGCCACACGGTAGTAAAACCACCGCCTCATCCAGTTCGGTTCCCACTTCGCATGGGTTGAGTTGGCGGGGAAGATCTTCCCGCATGTAATATCCTGATTTTCAGAGCCTTTTTGAAGCTTTAAAAATAAAATTCACCATTTGGATTTTTCTGGAATTAATTAAAGCTTAATTGGAATTTTCATTAATTAAAAATATTTAATATGATTAAATTAAATATTAATATTTGCCAAAAATATTTTATTTGTGTTCCTTGTGTCACAAGGAATTTTTCTGTATTTTCTGAGATTTTTCGGAGTTTGTTTGAGCTCAATTTGAAATTTCCAAAAAAAAGAAAAAGAAACAGGAGAGAGAATGAACAGTACCCCACTCGTCTTCCCAGCGAGCGCGCGCAGCAGATCGATCTCCTGTACGTGCAAGTTTCTTCCGTTTTTCTCTCTCTTCATAACTTCCAATCCGCACCTTATCTTAATGTCTTCCCAAAAGGAAAGTTGTGCCAAATCACACAAGGAATCCATCCCAACTGGTCTCTTTCCGTTTTGTTCATCCGTTTGCCTTTTATCTCCAATTTTCTGAAACGGACTCTAAACCGAAATCCACGAATTGGAGTCGGTTTCTACCTCTTCCAAGCCTATAAATACGACCCCTTGGCTTCTCTAAACCCATCCCAAGTCATGCCAAGTCCCCTCAAGGCCCAGGACGCCGTCGGCACCGAGCCCCTCCGGTCCCGAATTTGCTCGTCGTGTCTTGAGCTATTCGGTGAGTTTCTCCGTGATCCTTTCACGTCACATTGTGCCTTCATGTTCCATCTACCTTCTAGCAAAGTTAATTTGATTTTGGTGCAGCCAATCTCCCGGAATCGAGTTTTCCCCAATCTAGGTCAAGAGCGCTTCCCGACGTCGATTCGTCACCTCCGGTAAGATTTAGCCCTTGCCGTAATTTTTCTTAGACTTGCCTCGCCGCGTTCTACGCCGTGCTTCCTTCCGTTTCCCCGAAAAGCCTCCACAAATTTTTGCCTCCGAACCTCGCCATGGCCGCCAATGGCATCTCGTGTCCCCCATCTACCCGGTGATGTTTTCACCAATCCGTTCACGTCCCTTCGTGCCAAACCATCCCAGGTAGCTACCCTCCAAGTGGTTTTAGATTTCGTTCACCGAGCACCAAGATATTAAGTTTTTCCTTTTCCCTTCCCGACGTCGTTCAAACGTCGATTGTGCCATCTCCGGTGGGTTTCTGGCCGAGCCGATAATTTTCCTAGCTTCGTCAAGCCGCATTCTAGCCCGTGCTCACCCTACTTCTCCATGTTTCATGCCCGGGTTTTATTCATCTCTCCTACCCATGTCGTTGTAGCCGTCCGTGCCGCCATCGTTCTCCGTTTGGCGTGCCGTCACTTCCTATATGTGCCTTAGGTTCCTAGCAACCCATTTTGCTAGTTAGATTCATCTCCCATGCCTCCTCTCGCCTGCGCCAGCCTTCTCACCAAAAGTACTGTTCTCGGATGAACAGTAACATCTGTGAATTTACAGCATTTTCTCGCCCCAGCAAACTTTAGATCGCTCGTTCTCCTTCGGCTGAACTCCGATTGACCCGATTTTTCTTCCTAAATTCATCTAAAATTGAGCTCTATCTTTTGGTTATGGTTTTGTAGTTTTTGGAGTTTATTTGGATTTTATTTGAATTTGTTTTCGTGTTTCGTCTCGTTTTCTCTCTCGTTAGATCGCGCGTTCGAAGGAGCTGAAGCAGGATTTGAAGATCAAGAATTCCTAACTGAGCAAGGCCAAGGCAAGTCGTGTCATTTGATCATGTTGAACCCAGTTTTCAAATCTCTTATGTATTATGTTGCTTTAAATTATCATGCATTGCTACTTTATTATAAAACCCTTGTATTGGTAGTTAATGACCTAATTGGTTATTCCCCCTTGATAATTTATTAGCCATGATTCTATTGTCACCATAGGATGAAAAATTATTTAGTGATGCAATATTAGATGTCACATGGGGTGTACGTTTAAATTGCTTAGCCACGCTTATAGTAACGTTGGGTTTATCATCACATGTGGGTAATTAATCTTGACTTAATGAGATATTGAATCGCGGTGGTAACCACATTGATAAAATGTGTGTGCCATGACATTGGGGTGTCATTGGTGTTGGTTATACAAATTGGATTTCACTTGGGCGATTGATCGTGCAGTAAAGGGGGTGCGAGAGGCACATGGGATGTGGATGTTTCGCCTGAGTATATTTAAGGGCTTAACTTTGTGCGCCATTGATCCGAGCTCACTGACTACCACATGTCCAGTATGGGATGGACTCGCTAATTAATTTGGGATGTTTCAATTTCGGTTCCGTCATTGTGATGAGTGTGGTTTGGCGTGGCCATGAACCCACATCGCGCAAGAGGGGGTGAGAGGCGAAACCTTAGCGAGACGGAATCGGGTTGAGATTGAACATTGTAAAGGCCTTGGCATGATCTCTCGCCGCACACCTAAGGAAGTGTGTAATAGCTTGGCAATAAGGGATGATTGTGTCATGTGGGTAAAGCCGCACAACCTCTCGCAGAGTGTAAAACTATTCAAATAGCCGCCCTCGGTCATGGACAATGCTCGGTGATTTCACACGAGGGGTAGAGTTTTCATAAAACCTGGTTGGGTTGTTGGGAAGTGAATGGTTAGTTCACAGGTGTTCATTTCATGGATCTTGGTTCATGGTGGATTCCTTGGGTGAATGGTCAGTTCACTTGTGGTTGGTCTCAATTCCTTTGGTTACTTATTTACTATCCTTTACAAAGCTTGTGTAACATCCTGATTTTCAGAGTCTTTTTGAAGCTTTTGAAATAAAATTCACCATTTGAATTTTTCTGGAATTAATTAAAGCTTAAATAGAATTTTTATGAATTAAAAAGGATTTAATATGATTAATCTGAACATGAACATTTGCCAAAATTATTTTATTTGGGTTCTTTGTGTCTCAAGGAATTTATTGGATTTTTTCTGGATTTTTCTGGATTTATTTGCTATTTTCTAGAGCTCAAATTAATTTATTTGAATTTCTGAAAAAGAAAACAAAAGAAAATCCCAACCGCCATGGTCGAACCCACCACCTGCCCACCCAAAGAGCCGCCACCGCACCGCCTCGCCGTACACGCGTCGCACATCGGTGCCGCGCGCGCGCCCGCTTGCCCTCGCTGATGGTCAACGCGTGTCGCCATACCGCCGCCGCCACGCCGTGGCGCCATCTCGCCGCCGCCGTCCGAGCCGGCTGTGAGGGGCCCACTGCCGTGGTACCCGCTTCGGCCGGGACTTCTTCCCGTCTCCGATCGGGATGCCGCCGCCGCCGCTTTTCTCGCTGCCTCGAGTCGAACACTCGACGGCCGTATAAATATGGAGGCCGCCGACTTCGCTGCGCCGCGCGCTCGCCGCCGCCGCCGCCGCCGCTGCGGCGCCCGCCGGCCGCCGCGACGCCGCCGCCATCGCTCGCCGTTGTCGCTTGTCGCCGGTGAGCCCCGCCACCAGATCCCATACCCGCCGCCGTGCCCCGACCCGCCGGCTAGCCGCTGCCGCCGCTCGGCCATTGCTGAACGCGACACGCCGCGCTCGCCCGCCGCGCTGCGCCCGCGTCCCCGGTCCTCGCGCCGCTTCGCTCGGGCCGGCGTCGGCCGCGACCTTCGCCTTCCGTGCACCCAGCCACGCGGCACCGAGCCATCGCTGTGTCGGGCCTGGGCCGCACCGTGAGTCAGACCCTCGCCGAGTCGGCCGGCCGAGTCACCACCACGCCACCCTAGGGCATGCGTGTCACCGTTAGCGCCACGTGGTGCCACGCCACCTATCCGCTCAAGCAAGACCAGCCGACCGCCCGCACTGTTTCAGGCGCGCGCCCACCGTAGACCCACCTCACCATGCACCGGGTCTACAGCACAGTGCAATTTTCTATTTTCCCCCATTTTCTTTAGATCCAATTTTCCAAGAGCCCGTTCTCCCTCGTCCTAGCTCCGATTGACCGCGTTCTTTTTCCTAAATTCATCTAAAATTGAGCTCAACCTTTTGGTTCAGGTTTGAAAGTTTTTGGAGTTCATTTGAATTTTATTTGAATTTATTTTATCTTTTCGTCTCGTTTTCTCTCTCGTTAGATCGCGTGTTCGAGGGAGCGGAAGATGGATTTGAAGACCAAGAGCCCTCAGCTGAGCAAGGCCAAGACAAGTTGTGTCCTTCGATCATGTTGAACCCAGTTTTCAAATCTATTATGTATTATGTTGCTTTAAATTATCATGCATTGCTATTTTATTATAAAACCCTCGTATTGGTAGTTATCGTCCCAATTGGTTATTTCCCTCCTTGATATTTTGGAATACCTTGATACCATTGTCAACTTAGGTTGGGAATTTAATTAGTGATGCTATGTTATTTGTCACATTGTGTTGGTACGATTAGAGTGCTTAGCCTTGCTTTTTTTTGCGAAAGGGGTCATCATCACATGTGATTAATTAATTTGACTTAATGAGATATTGAATCGTGGTTGGTGCCACTGTTATAAAATTTGTGCCGTGACATTGGTGCGCCATTGGCGGTGGTTATACAAAATTGGTTTTCACTTGGGCGATTGATCGCATAAAGAAAGGGGTGCGAGAGGCACATGGGATGTGGATGCTTCGCCCGGGTACACTTAAGGACTTAACTTTGTGCGCCATTGATCTGAGTCTTACCGTGCAAACCACATGTCTAGTATGGGATAGACCTGGCATAATAATTTGTGAAGTCTCCACTTTGGTTTTACTACTGATGTTGTGTGGCGCAAGAGGGGGCAATTATCGACTAGGGGGTTGCCCTACTCGACGGCGAAACCTTAGCGAGTGGGATCAGGTGGAGATGGATCATTGTAAAAGCCTTGTTGTGATTTCCTTAGCGTGAGGCTAATCACATCGTGTGGGTACAGTTGTGCAACCTCTGCAGAGTGTAAAACTATTCGAATAGCCGTGTCCTTGGTCATGGACAATGCTCGGTGATTTCACACGAGGGGTAGAGTCTTTATGAATTCTGGTTGGGTTGAGCTGGGAAGTGAATGGTCAGTTCACTTGTGGTTATATTCAATTCCTTTGATTATTTATTTAACGTCCTTTGTTAAAGATGCTTTGCAATCTATTTATTGTATTTACTTTAAATTGTTGCTTTATGCAAAATTAACCTTTCAGCCATCCATTGTTAAGCCTTGCATACTATATTGCATTCATTTGTTACAAACGACTTGCTGAGTACCAATGTACTCACGGCTTTATGCCCTGTTGCTCAGTTGAGGAGGAGGAGTATCACTAGCAGGAGGTTCCAGAAGGAGAGTACTTCGATGTCTTCGCGGATTAGGCTTCGTTCTCCACTCGATAGCCTGTGGGTGTGTCGATTGGATGCTGCGCTTTCTTTCGGATTTCAGCCGCTAGTTTTTAAGCCTTCGTGCTATTAATTGTAAGCTTGGCCATAAGGTCGCACTCTGATAATTATTAATAATATTTGAGTCTTTTCTTAGTGAATCGTGATATGTTCGATATTTCATCTTTGTTTATACTGTGTGCACTAGCGTGATCCTGGACTAGTGCAGAATACACAGGAGAGTCCGGATTTGCATATTCGGGTCTCTACAGAGATGGTATCAGGGCTATATCGACTGTAGGACGAAGCCCTAGTTAGAATGGTCGAATTAGCCAAGTTTTCAAAATTTATTTTCTAAATCAAATCAACCAAATGATTGTCTAGTAATTCTTATTCTTAACTCATTCTTAGGATTCTCACTCCTTGCCTCCTCTGAAATATTGTTTTCAAAATTCAATTTGACTTTTTATCCCCATAAAGTCTATAGATGTCTCGAGTGTCCCTCGATCAAAGTGGAAGTTGGCATGGAATTCTTCAAGCTGTGCTGTGAAGTTTGGATCAAGGAAGCACCCCAATGTTTCAAGACAAGATTGGGGATTTCTGAGAAGATTAGGGGCCATTAGATTTGAACCTTGTTATAGTTTTAGTATCGTGTATAACGTTTTGCTTCTTATTTGCCGTTGGATGTGATGTGAGCTGCAGTTTTGCTTCTAGCATTATGATGCAGTCCTGTCAAAAATCTTTTTGTGGAGTTTATTGTTTCTTTTGTTAGCCTTTTCGGCTAAGTGTCTGCTTAGTTTAGGATTGCCATTAGAATATCCCCTTAGACGAGTTTACCGCTTACCTTTGCTTTTCCCTCTTACCTATTGAGCCTTGAAGAGTCAGATTCAACACATATTAGCCAGCCCGTGTACCGCAACAATCAGATTTCAGGACTCCAGCTCCAATGCCTCATCATGATGTTTCAGGACTACGCCCTGTCAACGTCAGTAATCAGCCTCAGGGAGAAAGAAGCTGTGCAACACCATTTAATTATTTCAAGTGCCAAGAGCTAGGACATCTTGCTCGCAGAAGAGTCAAGCAATCAAGCCAATTCCGTTCAATCTTGGAAGTACCCCTGCCAAGACTCCAGGAGCAAACCGTGGAACATCGTCAAGTCAAGGAAGCCAAATACCTCAAAGCGTTGCAAGGGGGAGCCTCAACCACGCCGCTCCGGCCGCACTGTAACCTATTCTTTTAGTCACCAATCTGGGTCGAGATTCCGCTAAGGGGGAGGTTTGTAACATCCTGATTTTCAAAGTCTTTTTGAAGCTTTTGAAATAAAATTCACCATTTGAATTTTTCTGGAATTAATTAAAGCTTAAATGGAATTTTTATGAATTAAAAAGGATTTAATATGATTAATCTGAACATGAACATTTGCCAAAATTATTTTATTTGGGTTCTTTGTGTCTCAAGGAATTTATTGGATTTTTTTCTTGATTTTTCTGGATTTATTAGCTATTTTCTAGAGCTCAAATTAATTTATTTGAATTTCTGAAAAAAGAAAAAGAAAAGAAAATCCCAACCGCCAATGGGTCGAAACCCACCAATGACCACCCAAGAAAGCCGCCACCCGCACCGCTCGCCGTGCCACGCGTCGCACATTGGTGCCGCGCTCGCTTGCCCTCGCCGATGGTCGACGCGTGTCGCCATCCCGCCGCCTGCTCACGCCCGTGGCGCCATCTCGCCGCCTCGTCGTCGAGCCGCCGGTGTGGGGCCCACTCGCCGTGGTCCCGCTTTCGACCGGGACTTCTTCTTCGCTCTCCGATCGGACGCCGCCACCTTCCGCTTTCTCCGCTGCCTCTCGAAGTCGAACACTCGACGGCCGTGTATAAACACGAGGCCGCTTCCTCGACTTCCTCGCCCCGCGCGCCGCCGCCGCCGCTGCCGCCGCCGCCAGGCGCCGCCGGAACTCAAGACGCCGCCGCTGATGTCGTTCGCCCCGCCGGCCGCCGCCGACGCCGCCGCCGTTCGCCGCCGTCGGCTGTTATCGGTGAGCCTCGCCAGCCAGATCCCATACCCGCCGCTGTCCCGACCGCCGCCGGCCCGCCGCCGCCGCCGCTATCACCGCGGACACGCGCGCTCGCCGCGCCTCGGCGCCTCGCTCCCCTCGCCCCCGCGCCGCTTCACAACGGCGGCGCGCCACACTTCGCCTTCCCTGCACCCAGCCCACCACGTGCACCGAGCCATCGCCGTGTCGGGCCCACTCGCCACCGTGAGTCAGACTCGCCGAGTCACCGGCCGAGTCGCCACGCGCCACCCTAGGGCATGTGTCTCACCGTCGTCGCGCACGTGGTGCCACGCCACCCTATCCGCCCATCGCCCGGCCGACCGACCGCCGCACTGCTCAGGCGCCGTCCACCGTAGACCCACCTCACCGCACCGGGTCCACAAAGACAAAGGCAATTTTCTATTTTTGCCTGATTTTCTTTAGATCCAATTTTCCAAGAGCCCGTTCTCCCTCGCCCTAGCTCCGATTGACCTTTTTTTCCTAAATTCATCTAAAATTGAGCTCTACCTTTGGTTCAGGTTTGAAAGTTTTGGAGTTCATTTGAATTTTATTTGAATTTATTTTGTCTTTTCGTCTCGTTTTCTCTCTCGTTAGATCGCGTGTTCGAGGGAGCGGAAGTTGGATTTGAAGACCAAGAGCCCTCAGCTGAGCAAGGCCAAGAAAAGTCATGTCCTTTGATCATGTTGAACCCAGTTTTCAAATCTATTATGTATTATGTTGCTTTAAATTATCATGCATTGCTATTTTATTATAAAACCCTCGTATTGGTAGTTATCGTCCCAATTGGTTATTTCTGTCCTTGATATTTTGGAATACCTTGATACCATTGTCAACTTAGGTTGGGAATTTAATTAGTGATGCTATGTTATTTGTCACATTGTGTTGGTACGATTAGAGTGCTTAGCCTTGCTTTTTTTTGCGAAAGGGGTCATCATCACATGTGATTAATTAATTTGACTTAATGAGATATTGAATCGTGGTTGGTGCCACTGTTATAAAATTTGTGCCGTGACATTGGTGCGTCATTGGCGGTGGTTATACAAAATTGGTTTTCACTTGGGCGATTGATCGTGCAGTAAAGGGGGTGCGAGAGGCACATGGGATGTGGATGCTTCGCCCGGGTACACTTAAGGACTTGACTTTGTGCGCCATTGATCTGAGTCTTACCGTGCAAACCACATGTCTAGTATGGGATAGACCTGGCATAATAATTTGTGAAGTCTCCACTTTGATTTTACTACTGATGTTGTGTGGCGCAAGAGGGGGCAATTATCGACTAGGGGGTTGCCCTACTCGACGGCGAAACCTTAGCGAGTGGGATCAGGTGGAGATGGATCATTGTAAAAGCCTTGTTGTGATTTCCTTAGCGTGAGGCTAATTACATCGTGTGGGTACAGTTGTGCAACCTCTGCAGAGTGTAAAACTATTCGAATAGCCGTGTCCTCGGTCATGGACAATGCTCGATGATTTCACACGAGGGGTAGAGTCTTTATGAAATCTGGTTGTTGAGTGGGAAGTGAATGGTCAGCTCACTTGTGGTTATATTCAATTCCTTTGATTATTTATTTAACGCCCTTGTTAAAGATGCTTTGCAATCTATTTATTGTATTTACTTTAAATTGTTGCTTTATGCAAAATTAACCTTTCAGCCATCCATTGTTAAGCCTTGCATACTATATTGCATTCATTTGTTACAAACGACTTGCTGAGTACCAATGTACTCACGGCTTTATGCCCTGTTGCTCAGTTGAGGAGGAGGAGTATCACTAGCAGGAGGTTCCAGAAGGAGAGTACTTCGACGTCTTCGCGGATTAGGCTTCGTTCTCCACTCGATAGCCTGTGGGTGTGTCGATTGGATGCTGCGCTTTCTTTCGGATTTCCGCTGCTAGTTTTTTAAGCCTTTCAGGCTATTAATTGTAAGCTTGGCCATAAGGTCGCACTCTGATAATTATTAATAATATTTGAGTCTTTTCTTAGTGAATCGTGATATGTTCGATATTTCATCTTTGTTTATACTGTGTGCACTAGCGTGATCCTGGACTAGTGCAGAATACACAGGAGAGTCCGGATTTGCATATTCGGGTCTCTACATCTCGCTTTTCAATCTACTTATTGTATTTACTTTAAAAGTGTTGCTTTCTGCAAAAATTAACCTTCCAGCCATCCATTGTTAAGCCTTGCATGTTATATTGCATTCATTTGTTACAAACGGCTTGCTGAGTACCAATGTACTCACGGCTTTATGCCCCTGTTGCTCAGTTGAGGAGGAGGAGAATCACCAGCAGAAGGTTCCAGAAGGAGAGTACTTCGACGTCTTCGTGGATTAGGCTTCGTTCTCCACTCGATAGCCTGTGGGCGTGTCGATTGGCTGCTGCGCTTTCTTTTGTTTTCCGCTGCTAGTTTCTTTAAAGCCCTTCAGGCTAATAATTGTAAGCTTGACCATAAGGTCGTACTTTGATTATTATCAATATAATTTGGATTTTTCTTAGAATATCGTGATGTGGATGATATTTATCTTTGTACATGCTGTGTGCACTAGCGTGATCCTGGACTAGTGCAGAATACACAGGAGAGTCCAGATTTGTATATTCGGGTCTCACCAGAGATGGTGTCAGAGCTATATCGACTGTAGGACGGAACCCTAGGTAGAATGGTCGAATTAGTCAAGTTTTCAAATTTTATTTTCTAAATCAAATCAATCAAATGATTGTCTAGTAATTCTTTGTCCTTACCTCATTCTTAGGATTCCTACTCTTTGCCTCCTCTGAAATATTGTTTTCGAAACTCAAATTGACTTCTTATCTCTATAATGTCCATAGATGTCTCGATTGTCCCTTAATCCAAGAGGAAGTTGGCATGGAATTCTTCAAACTGTGCTGTAAAGTCTGGATCAAGGAAGTACCAAATGTTTCGAGACAAGATTGGAGATTTCCGTGAAGATTAGTAGCCATTAGATTTGAACCTTGTTATAGTTTTAGCATCATGTAAATCGTCTTGCCTCTTATTTGCCGTTGGATGTGATGTGAGCTGCAGTTTTGCTTCTAGCATTATGATGCAGTCATGTCAAAAGTCTTTCTGTGGAGTTTATTGCTTCTTTTGTTAGCCTTTTCGGCTAAGTGTTTGCTTAGTTTAGGGTTGCCATTAGAACATCCCCCTTGGACGAGTTTACCACTTACCACTTACACAGGAGAGTCCGGATTTGTATATTCGGGTCTCTACACCGCACGACGACCGCAGCGCAAAATTGATGCTGCCGAAATTGGAAAATGTCCTATCCTTTCGTCCCTTCCGCTGGCATCGCGCGTCGTGGAGGAACGTGAACATCGAGGAACTGAGCCAGCACGCCTCCGTGCGTAAGGCCCAGCTGTACACAGCAAGGCGGACCAGCGCGTTGGGAGTCAGCTGCGCCAGCTCCAGCCCGAAGCTCCATAGCACATCGCCAACAATTCGGGCGGCCGGGATGCGAAGCCCGGCTTCAAAGTAGGCGACGAAGACGACCGCCTCCGACTCCTCAGGGTGCGGTTCTATCTCGTCAGGGGCGGGCCATCGTACCTCCTGCCGGTCCAGTAGCTTCCCCTCGCGCAGTAGCGTACGGATGGTCTCCTTCGTCGCAAGCGTGGGGCCCAAGGCGCTGGAAAACAACCCTCCTTCTCCGTCAGCACCACCATTTGCCCACCGCTGTCGAACCACGCTTCTAGAGTGTGCACTCCACCTCGAGCGGCGTCGACCACCGTGAGATGGCGCTAGCGCCAACTGTTGGGGTAGTTCGTCGCCGGACGCCATCGCTATCTGGGACTCAAACGACGGCGAGGGCAGCATGGCGGCAAGGCAAGAAGAGCAGGAGACGGGAAGAGAGACTAAAAGATGTGCAGAGGAAACGTAGGCGTGAGGCCATAGGGGGTATTTAAAGACCCCTCCATCTCCCACACCACCGGTAAGTGTAACTGGCGGAAGACGAACCGTTCGTCTCCCCACGACCGAAGTCGAAATGGTGCAACCACCCACGCGCGTCGCGTCTTGTCAGAAACAGACGTGCGACCGTGGTCGTGTGTTGGCCTGACAGCGCACGACGCGCCAACCACGTACCGCCACGCGCCCGCTCCCTCGGGAGTGGGGGCAGGTCACACGACATGGCGTACGTCCTGGCCGCTGGTCGGCACGATTCTCGGGGCCATCAATGCGGCACAGGAGGGCCAAACGTCGGTCCTCACTAGCAACTTCGGCAAGGCTCCGCTCCAATAGGGAGGCTTCGACCCCGCCTCCGCGCAAAGGACGGTACTCCGCCCACTTCGGCTAGCCTCACCCTGGGGCCGTCTCCGTAGCCTGCATTTTAACACACTACGCATACCGCGTTACGTGTTTTAACACCTCACAAATAATGTTCGCGAAGCGAAGTCTCATGCAGGGTGGGCGGAGTGCGGAGGCGAACAGGCGCTGGCCTAGCATGCGAAGCCACGCAAGCCACCATCGAGGCAGTACGAAGGGTGGTGCAAGGAAGCGGCACACATATATACGCTCGCGGCGCTCCAACCTAACAGGAAACCCAACGAGCGGCAATCTTACAGGCAGAAGCACGACTGATAGGCGTATAGCCAACGGGAGACGCCATGACGCGCCAATCGCATCCCGCCACGTGCACCTCATTGAAATAGCTTGTAAGACAGCACCAGCCTCGTCCCACCAATCCAGGGGCCGGCACGATTCTTGCCACTACTAAGACAACATCTCTAGACTGCGGGGTCATGTCAAAGCCAGGCTGCGCAGAGTGTCCTACCTCCGCTCGACCTCCCGGCGCTATGCGCGCAAGCATCGCCTGCCTCTGCCTCAGCTTCAACTTTGCACTGCAGATGTCCCCGTCGGAGACCCTGGCCTGCTCGCAGCTGGACCACGCCCCTGTTTTAACTTCAACTTTGACCCCATTGCGGCCGGACCTCGCGGGCAAGAATGGCCTCGACAGCCCGCCAGGCGTCACACCCACCCGAAGACTTCGGTAACTTGTCTGACTCCGCGTCTTCGGCAAAAAGCGAGGTCGCACTAGTAGCTGCATGTTTATACATATAGATCATAGGCCGTAGGGATGGAGGGGGCTAAACGGCTCGGCAACATGGCTTCGGCCTATGAAGCCCTTCACCGTGAGAGGCTCCTATTGTAGGGGTGGCCCCACCTGCACCCAACAGACCTGTTAGAGGGTTGTAAGGCCCAAGAAGGGACATGTAATGACATAAGTGCCCCTAAGGGGGAGGCTCAAATGTAAGGGCACTGTTGTAAAAACACTCCCCTAGAGGGTATATATATGTGCAATACCAGCCACGGGGGAACCCTAAGCATTGCTCACCTAACTCTCCACTACCATACCTCTCTCTCTGTTTGGTATGTAAACACAACACAATACATACGCTCTTCTTGTAAGCTAGCACCCTATGGCCCCCCTCTTTATGAATAAAGTGGAAATTACCCCCGTGTTCTTACTACTTGTACTGCCTTTGCCCCAGGCAGCTTCTTGATAGGGGCCGGTTGCTAGTCCCTGACCTCGTAACTCGACGGTGTCTTCGGCTTGGAGGTGGGCCAAGGACTCGTCGAACTTTTAGGCGACCCGGGCTTTAGCGGGTGAGACTTCGGCATGGGAGTACATTAAGGTGGAGTCGAACGTGTAGCGACCCTAAATACTCGAGGGCACTTGTAAACATTAGCTCTTTGTGAATGTTGTTGCCTACAGTCCTTGCAAACATTCTTTCATGAAGGCAATAAAGACTTTCGGTTGCTTTTCATGATTGCGCCTGTCTTTGACCAACTAGTAGGGCTTAGCGCTTCGTCCTCACGCCCCCTGGCCGAGGTAAACGCTTGAGGGTTCTATCCCCACTCTTTGAAATGGCGGCAGCGGAGCTGGCGACAAACCAAAGTAGGCGTCTTTGGCGGCGACGTTGGCATAGCGGGCAACCCGGGAGTGCAGACCGTCGTACCAGTCGTCCCAATGGGGGGAGGGTGCACCAGCCGCCTCGACTATGCCAACGATGGAGAGTGCACTGCTGGCAGCCATCGGCACGATCCAGCGGGAGCTTACGGATCTCTGCGGGGCCGTGCGAGACATGCAAGAGGCTCAGAGTCAGCAGACTCCGCCAGTAGGTACGCTGGAGCCCACGCTGGAACGGGCGGATAGCCGGGATGCCCCTACTCCCAACCGTGTCCCGCTGCGACGTGTAGATCCGGAGTCCCCCCTGGCTGCGGGCCTGCAGTGAGCGGCATGGCCGGAGGACTTCAAGTTCCCCACCGCCATTGAGCCGTACAAGGGCGACATGGACCCCCGGGAGTTCGTGCGCGTCTACGAGATGGCCATCGAGGCCGCAGGGGGAGACAACACCATGAAGGCGAAGGGACTCCCCCTCGTGCTGCAGGGAGTGGCGCTCTCTTGGTTTTTCACCATCGAGCCGAACTCCAGCTTCGCATGGGAGCAGATCCGCGACCGACTCAACAATAACTTCCAGGAAAATTATGCTGAGCGCGTCGACGCGGATCAACTATTTGCGGTCAAGCAGAAGCCCTCAAAGAGGCTCCAGGAGTATTTCAAGCGCTTCATGAAGATCCGCTGCCAAGTCAAGGACGTCAACGAAACAACCATCATCAATGCAGTGGTGCAAGGCCTCCGCCCAGGACCTCTAGTCGAGTACATCGCCCATAAGCCAATCAAGACAGTAACGAAGCTCTTCAACAAAATGGAAGAATATGCGCGGGCGGAGGAGGATGCGCGAAGACGTGAGGGCGACGTCCCCGACCATGCTCAGGCGGAAGGGCTGTCACGAGGACAGAGCGCAAGGAGCCACTCCCCGACAACAAAGCGCAAGCAAGGGTCCGCGGAAGACGCCCCTAAGCATAATAATGCTGGGGGTCGGACACCTCGGCAAGCGGTAAGTACAAGCCCCGACGCAACCAGTGCAGGTCCCAAAAGGCACGTCATGTCCTCGGCATAGAGGACGCCCTCCAAGAACCCACCCCCACCTCATGCGGGAGGGGCCGGGGAGGCCGCGGACGGGGGCGCGGAGGAGACCGCGAAGAGAGGTCGCGCGCGGAGCAGGAGCTCAGGGACTATGGCCGATGATGTGAGGTACATGGCTAGGCGATCACTTTCACACAAACATGTGTAGCGGTCATAGCGCTGTGGCAGGCGACCGCCGGAGGTTGGGCCTTAGACGAACCACTCCCCATCGTGGTCCATGTGCAGCGGCCGCAGGAAATTTCGCAGTAGGTTGAGACCTTAGGTGGGCCCCAACGTCGCAACATCAGTGTCATCTTCGGAGGCTTGTCGTGGCAGGCATCCTTGGCGCAACCACCTCTGGACATGGCGTGCTGCGAGGTCACATACGGGCCGGTCGATGCCCAGGGCGTCGAGTTTCCGCACCAAGATCCCTTGGTCATCCATGCCGACATTGCAGGCTGCGACTCAGGCGCATCCTCGTGGACAGAGGCAGTTCTACGAACATTTTGTTCATGGAGACCTTTCACCGCATGGGGATCCCCCAGAGTCGCTTGAGACCATTGGAGAACCCCCTCCAAGGTTTTGGAGCCCAACCACTGCGGGCGTTGGGCCAGGTACGTCTCCGAGTCTCCTTTGGCCAGGGTGACAACACCAGAAGTGAGGACGCTACCTTTGACATCATGGACACCCCGCACCCATACAACGTCATACTGGGGCGCCCTGTTCTCAACTCTTTCGGGGCAGTCCCCCGTCACGGCTTCCTGTGCATGAAGCTTCCAGGCCCGCGGGGTGTCATCATCATCTTCGGTGACCAAGACCTCACTCGACGTATAGAGGCTGGCACCACGGGCCCACGCCGCCAGGTGCTGTCCTCAACGACAGGCCGAAGGCAGACACTCCCTCCGTCCCAGGATGGACACCCAAGCCTCGACCGAAGGGCGGAGTCAAGAGATTACCTCTCCAAGCTGAGGGTCAATTCGTGTCCATCGGCGAGGGCCTCCCCCAAAGGTGGAACAAGATTTTCTCCGGGTTCTCCAGAGCAACACAGATGTCTTCGCATGGTCCCCAAAGGACATCAAATGTGTGTACCACACCCTCATCGAGCACAACCTGGCAGTCCGTCCTGACGCTAAGCCAGTCAAACAGAGGCTCCGGCGCATGTCCATGGACCTGCAGTAGGTGGCCAAGGCAAAGGTAGCGAAGCTTCTCTAGGCCGGGGTCATCTGCAAAGTCCAACACCCGGAGTGGCTTGCCAACCCGGTACTAGTGAAGAAAGCCAATGGTGCCTGGTATGTGCATCAACTTCACTACCCTCAACAAGGCCTGCCCAAAGGACGATTACCCCTTACCGCGCATCAATCAGCTGGTCGACGCCACTACGGGGTGTGAGCTCATGAGCTTTTTGGATGCGTACTCCGGCTATCATCAGATCTATATGGCAAAGGACGACAAAGATAAGACTAGCTTTATCACGCCAATTGGGACATACTACTTCGTCAGGATGCCCTTCGGGTTGAAGAATGTGGGAGCAACCTTCACCTGCTTATCGCAATAGCGTTAGCTGTCCAGCTCGGGAGGAACGTGGAGGCTTACGTCGATGATGTTATTGTCAAAACTAGACACCTCGCCTCGCACGGCCAGGACCTTTAGGAGACCTTCGATAATCTCAGGAAGGCAGGCATCAGCTCAACCCGGACAAGTGTGTCTTCGACGTGCGAGGATGGTGACTATGCAAAATCTTTTGACAACCTCAAGCGGCATCTAGCCAGCCTCCCCACATTGGTCGCCGCAGCGCTAGAGGCTCCCATCCTGCTTTACCTTGCCGCTTCTATGACAGCAGTTAGCGCCGTCCTCATCCTTGAAGAGGGCGCCCTCCAGCGCCCCGTATACTTTGTCTTTGAGGCCCTGCAGGGCGCCAAGACATGGTATACGGAGCTCAAAAAGTTGCATACGCGCTGGTCATGGCCTCGAGGAAGCCCTGACACTACTTCCTGGCCCATCCAAGCACGGTGTCGTCTTCATTCCCCCTGGCGGAGATGTTGCACAACAAAGAGTCCACAGGACATATTGGCTAATGGGCAGCTGAGCTCACACCTTTCTCCCTAACGTACGCTTCGCGAACGGAGATCAAATCCCATGTCCTCGCGAACTTCCTTGCGGAATGGACCCCGCCGGCTCAAGACGTCCAGAAGCCAGAGGACCCGGTCTGGATGCTTAACACTGATGGAGCCTACGGCGTCTCCGGTGTGGGCGTCGGCGCGGTGATCACTACGCTAGAGGGCCACCACTTGCTGTACTCGACGCGTTTAGGATTCCCTGCCACCAACAACACGGCTGAGTAAGAGGCGCTCCTCTTCAGCCTAGCAAAGCTCAAGGCCTTGGGCACCAGGCGAGTTCTTGTCCGCACGGACTCAGGACTGGTGGCGGGCCACGTGGACAAATTGTATCAGGCCAAGGACCCCGAATTAGCCAAGTACCTGGCAGCTGTAAGAGTGAAGAAGCGGCACTTCATGGGCGTCACGGTCAAGGCCATCCCTCAGGCAGATAACGAGCAGGCGGATGCCCTCGCGAAGGCCGCAAGTCAACAGCTCCCCACTCCCGAGGGAGCATTTTACGAAGTCCTGCCCGTGGCGGCCATCGCTCAAGACAACCGTGATGTGTCCCGCATCCACCAAATTTCTCACCAGGTGGACTGGCGAGAGCCCATCTACGGTTTCTTACAGGGCATCGCGGAGCCAGATGATCCCATCGAGCTTAAGTGCCTGTAGTACCGCACCAGATCTTTTCAGGTGCTCGATGGGGTGCTTTACAAAAAAGGGGTTTGTGCACCACTTCTGCGGTGCCTCTCGTGTGAAGAAGGAAAGCACCTCCTCACGGAGATTCATGCGAGACTCTGCAGCTCGCACCTCACGTCGAGGTCCCTAGTCGGCAAGGCGTTCAGGCAAGGCTTCTATTGGCTAACCGCCTTTGCCGACGCCTAGGACCTCGTGCGCCGGTGCCAAGGGTGCCAATGGATGGGGCGAGTCATACGCAGACCCCCGGCGAGCCCCAACCCCATTCCACTGGTATGGCTGTTGGCGCGGTGGGGCATCGATGTTGTGGGGCCGCTTCCTCAGGCTCCAGGAGATCTACGCTTTGTGGTAGTCGCTTTGGAATATTTCTCCAGGTGGCTAGAGGCTGTGGCCCTAGCCAAGATAACTTTGGCGGCCATGCAACGCTTCCTTTGGCAGAGCATCATATGTCATTTTGGGGTGCCTAGGGAGATCACCGTCGACAACGGCTTGCAGTTTGACTCTGTCGTGTTCAACGAGTTCTGCGACAGCCTGGGCATTATACTCCGATTTGCTTCAGTCAGACATCCACAGTCTAACGGCGCGGTCGAGCGAGCCAACGGCGCCATATCCGCCGGACTCAAGAAGCGTCTAGTGGGGCTGCCAAACGGTAGGTGGCCAAGTGAACTCCACAACGTCCTCTGGTCTATCCGCACAATGGTGACACGCCTGATGGGGTTCACGCCTTTCAAACTTCTCTTCGGCGACGAGGCAATAATGCCCGAGGAGATCAAGGCCGGGTCGAGAAGAGTCCTCGTCGAGGCACCAGAGGAAGAACGGTAACTGTCCTTGGATCTCCTTGACGACGAGCGAGTAAGCGCAGCCCAGCACGTCGCGAAATATGCGTGGCAAATGGTGCGTGCGTGCGGCCACTCCATATATGTCGGAACCCGGAGCGGCAACCCCAGGATCCTCTGTGTAAATCGCACTAGTCCAGGATTAGCTAGTGCACACAGTGAACAACAAAGATAAATATCAACCATAATGACCTTTATTGATTAAATATGGGTAGAATTGCCAAAGTTTACATCCACGGCACATAAGCCAAAATTAAACATAAGCAGCGGAAGAAAAACCGAAGCGGAAGAAGCCCACTGAGCCTGCCCACAGGCAAACGACAGTAAGACGCGGCCTACTCGTCCAAGTCTTCACCGTAGTCAAAGTCGTCTTCCTCTGTGTGGAGATAGCAAGGTGAGTACAAACTTGTACTCCGCAAGTCACACGGAGAAATGCAATATAATGATAAAGGCAACAAAGGAAGGCTTATAGGGTTAGTTTGCATAAAACAGCATTTAAAGAAATACAGTAAATAGATTGAAATTGCTGAATTTAATACAGTAAGTAAAAACAGTAACTGTAATTGAAATTAATACCGTTAGTGCAGGCTCCGACCAAACACCAACCTATCCACGGGCATCCCACCCGGACCATCTTTTCCAAAAGATCACACATGGATTCCATCCATCCACACGCTTCCACTACTCTGATGGATTCCATCCATCCACCAGGTTACAGTCTCTCACGGATTCCATCCATCCGCAAGGTTTTCGAAAATCAATTTTGAAAAACAAAATCTAATCCATGAAAAACTTTTACTAGCATACCCATGACCATGGGCACGGCTATCCAGGATAGATTATACACTCTGTAGAGGTTGTACAGCTTTACCCAGAAGACATGATCATCCCATTTTGCCACGCGAGTTACACACTTCCTTAAGTGTGCGGCGGGGAGATCACGACAAGGCCTTTACAATGCAAAGCCTTCAACCTGGCCAAGCCAACACTAAGGTTTCACCCTAGTAAGGAATCCACCAGACCGGGACCCCCTCTTGAGCCGAGTGAGACTTCTCATGGCCTACGCCACGCTCACTTTCAACCTACGGAATGGCTTAGGTTGGGACCCGTAAATTATTTAGCCAGGGCTGTCCCATACCAGCCTTGCGGTAGTACGATAGGGCTTTGGAACAGTAGCTCACAGACTGGTCCTTAATTGACTTAGGCCCAACCACATACCCCTGCACGACATACCAACCTGCGCGCCGACCAACAGGCATGCCTCGCACCCACCAACTAACCAATTGCCTAAGTCTAAACCAGTTTTTATATTGTTTTCAAAATATTTCATAAACCTCCTTGACTCACCAAAGTCAAGAGTAGCTTTGAAAAGCTTATCATTTTATGTGAAAAGGTTCGTCATTTTATGTGAAAAAGTGTCCCAAAACAAATATTATGACTAAGCAGGTCTAAGCATTTGAGTTAAACTCTCTAACCAATACTAGTGTACTAACTAGAGTTTGACTCTAGGGTGACAAGTTATCGAGATATTCAATTTCAATGGAGGAATTAACAAGTAGGCAATAACTAAATTTAAAACTGAATTGAAATACGTTGAATAGAAATACGCATGCAATATAATTTAAATCAACATAATTTTATTTTGAAATCTGGAATCAACATGATCAAGGAGTGTGACTTGCCTTGCTCCTCAAGTGGGTGTGAATCGTCGTCGAAGAAATCTCCCGAATCGTCGAAGTCTACATGTGAAAATAACCCACCAAATTCGAATAAATCCAAAATAAATTTAAATTGACTTCAAATATTTGAATTGAGGCCAGAAATTGATAGAGGGGAATTTTTGATGAATTTGGAAATTTGAATGGGCTAAATCGGAGTTAGGATGAAGAAGAACGGGCTCCGGGAAATTTAAATTCAGGGAAAAAGAAAAAGAGGAATTTCTGGAATTATTTTTCTAAAGGAAAACCTGAATTTATGACGTCAGCGAGGATTTTCTTTTTGGCTGATTTATTTTTCAAAGGAAAAATGGCTTTATTGCGCCAGCATGACCTCAGCCCTGAGGTGGGCCGGCTGACAGGTGGGCCTCGGTCCATGTGGACCGAGTCCACGGGTGCAGGGAGTGGCCGACATGGCATGGGGCCGGTGGCGCTCGTGTGGCACCGACGGGGCGTGGGGAGCCGAGGTGGCTGCCACCAGGCGGCCACGTGGCGTCCACGCTGGCATAGACGGCAGACCGGCCGGGCGCACGGCGGGACTCGCCGCGAAGCGGCGGTGTAGCTGCCGACGGCGAGGGGCGTAGGGGAAGGAGAAGGAGGCGGCCTTGAGTCTCCTCTTTCCTAATCTTTGGAAGCATCAAGCTGGAGCATCGACTGCCAACAACTTGCAGGCAGTGAATTGAAGGCCTACGAAGTTCGTCAAAGGACGCCTAAATCAGATATCAGCTCAAGCCATACAGAGTAAGCCAAACCTATTTCTCTGCTAGCCCGTGCAAATCTCGAGGACGAGATTCTTTTTAAGGGGGGTAGATTGTAACAGCCCAGGTTTTTATTAAATAAAAATAAATAATTAAAATTAGTTAAAATTTAATCTAAAATAAGTATTTTTGTTGCCTAAATTTTAAATTTGAATTTGCCCTAAATTTCTATTTTTGTAAAAGCCTTGTCACGACTCCTCGCCGCACACCTAAGGAAGTGTGTAATCCGGTGGCAATAAGGGATGATCGTGTCTTGTGGGTAAAGCTGTACAACCTCTGCAGAGTGTATAATCTATCCGGATAGCCGTGCCTGTTAGTGATATGCCCTAGAGGCAACATGGAGATGTTATATATATCACATACTATGTTTATGATGCATTACTTTGTTCCTTGAAATAGACATTATCTTTATTGATCAATGAGTATGTGACTTATTCATGAGACTCTTAATGCTAAAATGTTGCTATTTCTAAATGATCCCCGATCATATATCATATGAGGAACAAATATGATTCAAGATCAAGATATGTATTGATTGATGATCATGTCTCATGGATCATGGTATGGTGATACCAAATCAATAATATGGACATGTGTTAGTGAACATATGTTGGATAGACCCGCCATGAGACACTGCAGAGATTCCATGTGTCATCTGTTGGTCTCAAGTAGTGTTTATGTAGAATCCTTAGACTTGAGATTATCATGGTTCCCAACATGCGTAGTAGCTTATTTTGGGACTATGATCAAGATAGAATTTGTCCCTCCTTATGGGAGAGATATCTCTGGGCCCCTCGATGTAATGGATTATGAAAGTGCATGGCCATGCCAAGGTGATTGAGGAGTCAATCATAAGTTTATAATCCATCACGGAATCAAGAGAGTGATTGAGCTATTAAGAGGATGACACAAGTCTCGCCTTGAGCTCAATCTATATCGTGAGGCAAAGGGATTCGTACATGAGAACATTACAGGTTCAGTCGATATGATCTTTACGTATACTCTGGGGTTAATATGTCTTACTAGAGGCCGCTATTAACAGGGTGACCGGAAAGGCGTTTCTGGGTTGCGACCAAGCATACGTGAACCTACAGGGTCGCACACTTAACGGGTTGGAATACTAATTCGAATATGATTCGGATGTGGGCTCAATTCGGATAGAGATCCGAATAGACTCCTATTGGGCCTCGGTCTACAAGGCCCAAGTGAGGATGTAACATCCTGATTTTCAGAGTCTTTTTGAAGCTTTTAAAATAAAATTCACCATTTGGATTTTTCTAGAATTAATTAAAGCTTAATTGGAATTTTCATTAATTAAAAAGATTTAATTGATTAAATTAAACATTAATATTTTCCAAAAATATTTTATTTGTGTTTCTTGTATCATAAGGAATTTTTCTGCATTTTCTTGGATTTTTTAGGGTTTGTTTGAGCTCAATTTAAAATTTCCAAAAAAAAGAAAGAGGAGAGAGAATGAACAGTACCCATGCGGTACTGTTCATCGTCAACCTCCAGCGCGTTCGATCAGTTCTCTGTACGTTTCCTTCCGTTTTCCTCTCTCTTCATAACTTCCAATCTGGACCATATCTCAATGTATTCCCAAAAGAAAAGTTGTGCCAAATCATGCAACGAATCCATCCCAACTGGTCTCTTTCCGTTTCGTTCATCCGTTTGCCTTTTATCTCCAATTTTTTGAAACGGACTCTAAACCGAAATCTGCGAATTGGAGTCGGTTTGTATCTCTTCCAAACCTATAAGTACGACCCCTTGGCTCCCCTAAACCCATCCCAAGCCGTGCCAAGTCCCCTCAAATCTCAGGACGCCGTCGGCACCGACGCCCTTCGGTCCCGAAATTGCTCATCGCGTCTCAAGCAATCCGGTGAGTTTTTCCGTGATTCTTTCGCGTCACATTGTGCCATCATGTCCCATCTACCTTCTAGCCAAGTTAATTTGATTTTGGTGCAGCCAATCTTCCGAAATCGAGTTTTCCCCAATCTAGGTCTAGAGCGCTTCCCGACGTCGATTCGTCATCTCCGGTAAGTTGTAGCCCTTGCTGTAATTTTTCTTAGACTTGCCTCGTCGCGTTCTACGCCGTGCTCACTCCCTTTTCCCTAGAAAGCCTCCACAAATTTTCGCCTCCGAACCTCGCCATGGCCGTCAATGGCATCTCGTGTCCCCCATCTACCCGGTGATGTTTTCACCAATCCGTTCGCGTCACTTTATGCCAAACAATCCCAGGTAGCTACCCTCCAAAAAGTTTTAGATTTTGTTCACCGAGCATGAAGATATTAAGTTTTCCTTTTTCCTTCCCGACGTCGTTCAAACGTCGATTGCGCCGTCTCCGGTGGGTTTCTGGCCGAGGCGATAATTTCCTAGCCTCGCCAAGCCACGTTCTAGCCCGTGTTCACCCTACTTCTCCACGTTCCATGCCCGGATTTTATTCCTCTCTCCTACCCATGTCTTTGTAGCCGCCCGTGCCGTCAACGGTCTCCGCGTGCCGTCAGTTCCTATGTGTGCCTTGGGTCTCTAGCAACCCATTTTGCTAGTTAGATTCATCTCCCATGCCTCCTCTCGCCAGCGCTAGCCTTCTCGCCAAAAGTACTGTTCTTGGATGAACAGTAATATCTGTGAATTTCCAGCGTTTTCTCGCCCCGGCAAACTTTAGATCGCTTGTTCTCCTTCGTCCGAACTCCGATCAACCCGATTCTTTTTCCTAAATTCATCTAAAATTGAGCTCTATCTTTTTGTTCTGGGTTTGCAGTTTTTGGAGTTCATTTAAATTTTATTTGAATCTATTTTGTTTGTTTTGTCGTTTCGCGTGTAGAACCCGACGTCGCCGAAGAGTTTGTCGAACCACAGCAAGAGGGACCAACCAGTGCACAAGAAGGCAAGTCTCCTTTGATCATCTTGAACCTATGATTTTGAAAGGTTTTAATTATTTTAAATTATGTGCATTGCTATTTACATAAAGCATTAGTTCAAATCTTAGGGTATTAGTTAATCCAACTTTGTTATGCCCTCAATTGAAGTCGAATGCCATGTACCTTTGTAACCCTAGAATTCCTTTGTCTCAATAATGAGAGTATTATAATCATTTGTGAATAATAGAATGATAGTATAATACTTAGTCACGCTATTTAATACCTTTGGAATCTTGAAAATGGGAAAGTATCATTTATTGTAGTAACCTTGTGTTTATAAGTTTAGTGGTAATTGGAGTTGCCACTGTTCTTTTAAAATAAAATGAAATGTGGAAGTTGGTTTAGATTAGGGTGGATGGTTGGTTTGGTTTGGTGCAGTTAGCACGAGATCTTGTTAAGTGTATGTTCCACCCTAGTCAATTAAGGACCGATGCTTGTGTTTGTCCAGACTGAGCACTACCGTACAACCACAAGTCATATGGGTACGACCTAGCTGACTAACTTATGATAGCCTAGTTTAGGTGCCACCAGTGGAAAGTGGGTGCCAGGGATGGACTGGTTATTCACAAAGTGAGGGACAGGATTTATCAGACTCATATGGCGCAAGAGGGGCTTTGGTTCGGGCAGTTAGCCTACTTGCGGTGAAACCTCAGCGGGTGGTATCTAGCTAGATTAGAGTAAGGTAAAGGCTTTGTGATATTTTATCTGGGTCTCATGCCAAAGGAAGCGTGTTGACTTTTAGGATAATTTATCTCTTGTGGGTAAAGTTGTACAACCTCTGCATACTGTAAAACTATTCGAATAGCCGTGCCCACGGTCAAGGGCGGGCAAGGAATGCATTGACATGGTAGATTTCTGGTTTTGGTTTTAAAATCAAAATTTTGTATTCCGAGAGTGGAGGGAACTCTCGGAAGGGTATCCTGGCGGTTGGAGCCAGAGAGGGTGGATGGAACCCGAAGCTTTAAAATTTGTTATCTAGTGTTGGTAGATGGAACCTTCACTAGTAAGTTAATGTTAGTTCTGTTAAAACCGTTATTTGTTAACTTGATGCCTTCGAAAATAATTAGTAGTAATTGAAATAAAACATTGCTTTGTGCAAAAGAACCATATAGCCTTCCTTTGTTAAGCCTTGCATCTATTGCATTTTTCCCAAGACTTGCGGAGTACTTTATGTACTCACCTGCTACACTCAAAAACAAATCTCAGAAGATCGTGAAGCTCAAGAAGGTGAATACGACTACTGCTTCGCCTGTGGCTGTGATGGATTCTTCCTGGAGAACTAGGTCGCGCTTCCCCAGTCAATTGCCTGTGGCGTATTGATGGGTCTTCATCGAGTTTATCATTTGCTTCCGTTTTATTTCATGTGTGTGAGGTCTTGAAACCTCAATTGTAATAATGAGACCTTTCGGTCGGTACTCTCAATTATTGTAATAACACGATGTTGGTGATGTATTCGCTTGTTTAACTGTGTGCACTAGCTTTGATCCGACTAGTGCGAGAATACACGCAGGGTCCGGTTCGAAATCGGGTCCCGACATGCAGGAGGTCTATATATATGGTGGCGAGGGGTGAGGTGTTAACGTGCTTCGTTTCTCCCGAGCCAAACCCTAGCCGCCACCTCCCGAGCCAAACCCTAGCCGCTCACGAGTGCTAGTACACTCGCGATCGGCGTTCCAGCCCTGGACGTGTGGATACCGGTGGAGGCGCTGCTAGTTGCGGCGTTGATCGGCATCAACAACCTATAGATTGGATCTGTTCGTGATGTGGTTGATCGCGTGGAGGAGACGACCCGTTCGGGACGATCGGCTACTTCCACTACTACCTCGACGCGCGTGGTTGGATCGGCTTCTCCAACTCTTCTTCCGCTGCGCTGCGCATCTAGTGGTAACGATCCATGATCCCTCCTTAAGCATGATGTCCTTGTGTGCGCGGTAGAAAAGTTTTGTTTTCTGCTTCCGTAGCCTACGCGCATTCCTTTAGTGCCCACGGTCATGGGCATGCCGAGTAAAGTTTTTCATGGATTAGACTTTGGTTTTCAAATGATTTATGAAACAGTGTGGTCGGAGCCATGTGAAATCTTTTGGAAAAGATGGACCAGGTGGGATGCCTGAGGATAGGTTAGTGTTTGGTCGGAGCCTGCACTAACTGTATTAATTTCAACTCCAGTTATTGTTTTTACTTATTGTGTTAAATTCAGCAGTTTCAATCTATTTATCGTATTCTTTTAAAATGCTGTTTGTGCGAAACTAACCCTATATGCCTTCCCTTGTGGCCTTAATCATTATAATGCATTTTTCCGTGTGACTTGCGGAGTACAAGTTTGTACTCACTCTTGCTATCTCATCACAGAGGAGGACTATGACAACTACGGTGAGGATCAGGACGAGTAGGACACGTTTTGCAGTTGTTAGCTTGTGGGCAGACTTGGGCTTCGCTTTTCCAGCTTGCTTCCGCAGTTTCTTTTGCTATTAATAAATTTTTCCAATGTGCAATGATGTAAACGCTGGCCATAAGGCCGTACTCTTTTAAGTGGAATAATATTATCATTTTTCTTGATATTTCTCTTTATTATCCGCTGTGTGCACTAGCTGATCCTAGACTAGTGCGATTTACCCGCGCGCATTTCAGCCCAAGGATCTCGTCCTCAAGATGGCGCTCCATGCAGACACGGTCGGCAAGCTGTATTCCAAATGGGAAGGCCCTTATATAGTCACGGCAGCATTGCAGCGGGGAGCCTACCATCTTGCCACGCTGGAAGGACAGACGCTTCGCCACACTTGGAACACAGATAGGTTGCGACGGTACTATGTTTAGGGCAGAAGGGAAGCATGTAGCAATATCGACATCTCGACGTTTGTAAGATGCTCGCCCGCGCAAACAGGAGATTAATAAAGTCGGCCATCTGCCAAGCTTCCCTGTAGGTCCGCCTCCGCATGCACTCTACGGAGTATAAATAAGATGTAGTGTCGAGGTCCGCCTCCGCACGCACTCTACGGAGTATAAATAAGACGTAGCGTGGAGGTCCGCCTCCGCATGCACTCTACGGAGTATAAATAAGACGTAGCGTCGAGGTCCGCCTCCGCATGCACTCTATGGAGTATAAATAAGACGTAGCGTCGAGGTCCGCCTCCGCACGCAAGTCTGTCTCCGCGCGCACTCTACGGAGTATAAATAAGATGTAGCGGTGAGGTCCGCCTCCGCGCGCACTCTACGAAGTATAAATAAGATGTAGCGTCGAGGTCCACCTCCGCACGCACTCTACGGAGTATAAATAAGACGTAGCATCGAGGTCCGCCTCCGCACACACTCTACGGAGTATAAATAAGACGTAGCGTCGAGGCCCGCCTCCGCACGCACTCTACGAAGTATAAATAAGACGTAACGTCAAGGCCCGCCTCTGCACGCACTCTACGGAGTATAAATAAGACGCAGCAGGGGGACGCCTTTGCGCGCACTCTACGGAGTATAAATAAGACGTAGCGTTGAGGTCTGCCTCCGCACACACTCTACGGAGTATAAATAAGACATAGCATCGAGGTCCGCCTCCGCACAGACTCTACAGAGTATAAATAAGATGTAGCGTTGAGGACCACCTCCGCACGCACCCTGCGGAGTATAAATAAGACGTAGCATCGAGGTCCGCCTCTGCACGCACCCTACGGAGTATAAATAAGACGTAGCGTCGAGTTCCGCCTCCGCACGCACTCTACGGAGTATAAATAAGACGTGGATGTAGTCCCTGCGCACTCTACTAAGTATAAACAAGACACGGATGTCCTGTGCATGCGTAGGCATTGCCTCTACGCGTACTCTTATGAGTATAAATAAGATGTGGTTGATTTTCCCACGCACTCCACGAAGTGCAACCATGGCACACGTACCCTAGCATGCGTGCGGCTGTTCGTCCCAAAGGTGCTGAGGCGCACTAGGAGACCCGCCCCTTGTGCATCTACTTCGACTAGGTGCCACCTCCGCTGCCACCCCTTCGAAAGGTAGGGGACGGAGCGCCCACGCGTCTACTTCAACTAGGCGCCACCTCCGCTGGCACCCCTTCGAAAGGTAGGGGACAGAGCGCTCGCGCGTCTACTTCGACTAGGCGCCACCTCTGCCGGCACCCCTTCGAAAGGTAGGGGACGGAGCGCTCGCGCATCTACTTCGACTAGGCGCCACCTCCGCTGGCACCCCTTCGAAAGGTAGGGGATGGAGCGCTTGCGCGTCTACTTCGACTAGGCGCCACCTCTGCTGGCACCCCTTCGAAAGGTAGGGGACGGAGCGCTCGCTCGTCTACTCCGACTAGGCGCCACCTCCGCTGCCACCCCTTCGAAATATAGGGGACGGAGCACTCGCGCGTCTACTTCGACTAGGTGCCACCTCCGCTGGCACCCCTAAGAAAGGTAGGGGATGGAGCGCTCGCGCGACTACTTCGACTAGGCGCCACCTCCGCCGGCACCCCTTCGAAAGGTAGGGGACGGAGCGCTCGCGCGTCTACTTTGACTTGGTGCCACCTCCACTGCCGCCCCTTCGAAAGATAGGGGACGGAGCGCTCGCGCGTCTACTTCGACTAGGTGCCACCTCCGCTACCACCCCTTTGAAAGGTAGGGGACGGAGCGCTCGCATGTCTACTTCGACTAGGCGCCACCTCCGCTGGCACCCTGATGAGGACATCACTTCTTCGGATAAATACAACACTCCTCCACTTGACATTCAAGGACCAATCACTAGAGCTCGCGCCCGACAATTGAATTTACAGGTGAGCTCGTTCCTAAGTACTTTCTTTTGTCCATTTGAGAATAGATTGCTACCTAATGATTTAATTATGATTAGGAACCATGGAGAGGACCTGGAAATACTTGGAGAAGGGCTACAAGGCGCACAAGTCCAGCAAGGGCGGTCGAATCATGTTGGAGGCCCAACTCAAACCGACTTCGAATCCAACCGGAGTCCAGGACCAGACCGCACTAAAACGGACGCCCAGATCGTATCCGGACTCCGTTTTGGACGTTCCACATATGTATGGAAATCTGAGAAGACCACCTTTCCAATGGCTTTGGTCCCATGTAAAAATTCCTTCTGAGTCAACGGAAATCGTCGAAACAAGTGGGCGTTCAGAATCTGTCAGGGTGCTGCGCCACCGTCTTTTGGGCCGATCGGCTTTGTATCGTGTGGGAGCCCATTAGGGGCGCGTCCAGGGGTTTTGCACGCCCCTAACTCCTCTATATCCAGCCGCCACCCCCACCATTAGGGTTTGGGTTTTGCTTAGATTGATTTGTCTTTGAACAATTCGCTGTTCATCGGTTTGTGAGACCCCAACTTTCGAGTGCTAAATCTATCCATCTGCAATTCAGTTGTGTTCTTCCTTGTTCTTGCTTGTGTTCTTCGATTCGCAGGCGAGGATTAGCCTTCTTGGCGAGGTCAACCGGCTGCGCACGGTTGATAACCTGAGGAGACGTGGTGCTGCGATTGCGGGTTCGAACGTGTCGCTCGAAGCCGGATCGATTTGTGTCGCGCCCCACCAAATCGTATTTACCCGAACCTGTTGGAAGATCGGGACCCGTTCCCATCAAGTGGTAATCAGAGCTTGGTGTTCCTTCAGGTTCGCGTTAGCCTCCTTTGTTGTTTTCGGTTTCGTCCTAGAGTCCATGAAAAGCCCTACAAAAAAATTGTAGTCATAGGTTGTTTCTGTCCTAGATCTCGTTTAGCCTTTGCACAATTTGATTCCAGAGTCCGTAGTGTTGAGTTTGTGTCCTTAGTCGAGTTGTGTTGCTGGTTTAGATCGTGTTTTGTTTGGGTTGTCTTGCTTCCGCTACATCTCTTTCATACAAACCCTAGCCGTCATCCATCGCGTTTTCCACCCTCTGTTTTTGTTTTCCCACCCATATCCCACCCTCTGCTTGAGTCATCCGTCACGCCTCGTGATCACACACCACCATCCCCACCATTCCCGAGCTTCCGCCACCATTTCACCAATTCCCTCCACCCGATTTTGTTTCGGCCTCCACAGAAACCATAACTCGGAGTCCCATCTTCAAACGGCCATAACTTTTGCATACGGACTCGAAATTAGGAGATTTTTTTTTAAATTGGGTGAAATTAAATTTTGCATCCGAAACCGACCGACATCGTCGGGTTTCGGCGAATTTATTTTGCCCAAATTCGGCCTGGAAAGTGCAGTACTCGAGCTCCGAACTTTCATCACCGAATTTCCAGCACATTCATTATTTTCTGTAGGCCACACCTTACATTAGATTGAGGTGAAACTTTGTGTGGTTCCTATTTCTGTGCTCTGCTTTGTGAAAAAAATAACAGAAAAAAGAAACAAAAAAGAAAAATTTCGGCACCTGGTTTTGCCTGAGAGCAAAGGCACCTGAGTTCCGTGCCTAAAAGAAAACAGAAAAAAAAGAAAAAAAAAGAAAGAGCACAGTTTTAGGTGACAGAAATTCTTTTGTTTGTGCTTATGCTGCATTAAGTCTCTCAGTGCCTGGCCATCTTTGTTGTTGTCTTTGCCTTACTATTCTGATCTTGACTCCTTGTTCATCATATCCTAACACTGATATAGGACACATTTAGGCCAGCAACTAGGACCAGTGCTTTGGACAATTATTCAGCATTACTATCTGTTATTGATTTGTGTTCCATCGACATATTTGGCCTTCCAAGCTCCATATATCTACTTACGGATAGCACGTTTTGACCCTTGCAATCGCATTCCACTTTCGTCATGGTTTCACGAACCACCACCGGTTGTACCACCGCCGCTTTGGTAAGAACACTTGTAAGAGCTTGGTAAGACACTTCCTTTGCGAGATCCCACCGCCTTCATTTGTAGTTGATAGGGATAATCCTTTTGTTTTCCCCGTGTTTCCACTAACCATGGCAGAGACGAAGGGGCGAGACACCGGCCGATTTCAACGAGTGTGTTAGTCGCGGCCAGCTACAAGCTGCGCCGATAAACAAAATGCTTCACTCGGCGCGAGAATGGACACCATCGCCGCCGCTATTGCCAAGTTGAACACCACGGAAGGCATTGAGCGGGTGGAGCGGCGGTTGGCTGACCTCACCTGGTCGGATGGACACATTGGAGGCACGCGCCACTGCCAATGATGGCCATCGCCCCGATGATGACACGGTGTATGATGCGGATGGCAACATTGATCGTGGGCGACACAAGATGCACGACCACGCCGGCGTCTTCAGCAAAACCGACATGGTATGGGAGGTAATAACAGAACCGCCATGGTAACGATGACCCTTTTGCTAAAGTCAAGTTTACCATTCCATCTTTTGCTGGTCTTTACGATGCTGATATATATCTTGATTGGGAGATGACGGTAGAGCAGAAATTTAATTCTCACTTGGTTCTGAACAACATAGAGTTAGACAAGCTACTAGTGAGTTTAAGGACTTTGCTATTATCCTGGTGGAATGAACTAAGTAACATGCGCTACAACCTGATACATGGGAACGGTTAAAAGAAGATATGCGTAATCGCTTTGTTCCTCCCACATACAAACTTGATTTGCGAAAAAATTGCAGCGCTTAGAACAAGGTGATCGCTCGCTCAGGACTATTATGCTGAGCTTCAAAAGGGTATGATGCGTTGTGGGGTTGTTGAGGACACGGATGATAAGATTTGTCGCTTCTACGGGGTTACGCCGTGAAATTCAGGACATTGTTGATTATAAAGAATTTACTCATCACAACCAGTTGTTCCAGCTTGCTATGCTTGCGAGAAAAGAATTGCGGGACGCAAGGAATCAGCGAAGGCAAGCATCGGACGACCCTTCTACACGCCGCGCACGACTACATCGACGGACTGCCCAAGTCTTCTTCGAGTTTTCGTTCTCCTCCACCACCTGTGAACAAGATTGCAGCAGCGCCACCAAGCCACCTTCCACGACACGCTGCGGATGCTACAAAAATTCTTTGCAGGTTCCAGCCAAGAGTTCTTCTTCCGTGGCTTCAACGGGCGCTCCTTCGACATTCTGCCACCGCTGCCATGGGCTTGGTCATGTGCGGAAGAATTGCCCTAGCCAACGGGCATACATCGCCACGAAGATGGAGGCTACATCAGCACTTCGGATGTCGAGGAGGATGATGATGTTGCCGCTGCCTCGGACGACAATGGCGGTGGTGATGACGACTTGGTCCTTGGTGGGGCGCCCACAATGACGCCACGGAGCATCATTGTGCAGCGAGTCCTCAGCACACAAATACAACAACCCGATAAGCTTCAACGCCATAATTTGTTTCAGACTTTCTTCGCAATCAACAACCGGCGCGCACGTGTCATCATTGATGGAGGAAGCTGCAACAACTTGGTGAGTTCTGATTTGGTCAAGAAGCTTGGCTTGACCACGCGATCGCATGCACATCCATACCATATTCGGTGGTTAAATGATTCTGGAAAAGCCAAGGTAACGCAAACATGCCGAGTCCATTTTTCCATTGGTGGTTATGCTTATTATGTTGATTGTGATGTGGTTCCCATGCAAGCATGCTCTCTTTTATTGGGTCGACCTTGGGAATTTGATAATGATGCTTTACACCATGGTAGTAGTAACAAATACACTTTTATGCATAAGGGAAAGAAAGTTACTTTACTGCTTTGACCCCAATCGAGATTATAGAGGCCGATAGGGCGCGAGCTGCTGCTGCTAATGATCAAAAGGAACATGATAAATCTGAAAAACAGCAAGTAATTCATTTGAAAAATTCTGTTATGCTTGCCACAAAATCAGACCTTGCTGAAATTGATGATGTTAATGATACATGCTATGCTTTTGTGTGCAAAGATGCTTTATTTTCTCTTGATAATATGCCTTGCACTTTGCCTGCTCCTGTTACTAACCTTTGCAGGAGTTTAGAGATGTTTTCCACGATGAGATACCTCCAGGACTTCCACCCATTCGAGGGATTGAGCACCAGATTGACTTGATTCCTGGAGCGAGTTTGCCAAACCGTGCGGCATACAGGACCAATCCTGAAGAGACTAAGGAGATTCAGCGACAAGTCCAAGACCTTTTGGACCGTGGAGTGACGTGAGAGCCTTAGTCCTTGTGCTGTTCCTGTTCTTTTGGTTCCCAAAAAAGATGGTTCTTGGCGTATGTGTGTAGATTGTAGAGCCATTAACAACATTACTATAAGGTATCGTCATCCTATTCCTAGGCTAGACGACATGCTTGATGAGTTGTGTGGTGCTGTAATTTTCATAAAGATTGACTTATGTAGTGGATACCACCAAATAAGAATGAAACTTGGTGATGAATGGAAAACTGCTTTTAAAACTAAGTTCGCTTGTATGAGTGGTTAGTCATGCCTTTGGTTTAACTAATGCACCTAGCACTTTCATGAGATTAATGAACGAGGTTTTACGTCCTTTCATTGGCAAATTTGTGGTTGTTTACTTTGATGATATCTTGATTTATAGCAAGTCCATGGATGAACATTTGAATCACTTACGTGCTGTTTTTAATGCTTTGAGGATGCACGCTTGTTTGGTAACCTTGGGAAGTGCGCCTTTGCACGGATCGAGTCTCTTTTCTTGGCTATGTTGTGACTCCACAGGAATTGAGGTTGATAGAGCCAAGGTGGAGGCGATATGGAGTTGGCCCACGCCACGACGGTCTCCCAAGTGCGGAGTTTTCTTGGCCTTGCAGGATTTTATCGCCGCTTTGTCAAGGAATTCAGCACCATTGCAACACCATTGATTGAGTTGACAAAGAAGAGCGTCGTGTTCCATTGGGGCCATCACAAGAGGAGTCCTTTAATCTTTTGAAGGACAAGCTTACACACGCACCATTGCTCCAACTTCCGGATTTTGCAAGACTTTTGAGCTCGAATGTGATGCTAGCGGAATTGGTATTGGTGGTGTTTTGATGCAAGAAGGCAAACCTGTTGCCTACTTTAGTGAAAAATTGAATGGTCCTGCTCTTAATTATTCCACGTATGATAAAGAATTGTATGCTCTTGTTCGTTCTTTAGAGACGTGGCAACACTATTTATGGCCTAAAGAATTTGTCATTCATTCCGATCATGAATCACTTAAGCATATTCGTAGTCAAACCAATTTGAATCGTAGACATGCTAAGTGGGTTGAATTTATTGAATCTTTTCCTTATGTCATTAAACACAAGAAAGGGAAGGATAATGTGATTGATGATGCTTTGTCTCGACGCTATACCATGTTGTCTCAACTTGATTGTCGCATTTTTGGTCTTGAAACTATTAAAGGACAATATGCTTTTGATGCTGATTTTAAGGATGTGTTGTTACATTGTAAACAGGGACAAGCATGGAATAAATTCATGATCAATGATGGGTATTTGTTTAGAGCTAACCGCCTATGCATTCCAATTGGATCCGTTCGTCTTTTGTTGTTGCGGAGGCGCATGGAGGCGGTTTGATGGGACATTTGGTGCTAAGAAGACAGAGGATGTTCTGGCCACACACTTCTTTTGGCCAAAGATGAGGCGAGATGTTGAGCGGTTTGTTGCTCGCTGCAGTACATGTCAAAAAGCTAAGTCTCGCTTGAATCCACATGGTTTATATATGCCTCTTCCTGTTCCTTCTATTCCGTGGGCAGATATTTCTATGGACTTTGTTTTAGGATTGCCCAGGACTAAGAGGGGGAGGGATAGCATTTTTGTTGTTGTGGATCGCTTTTCTAAGATGGCTCACTTTATACCATGTCATAAAACCGATGATGCCGTTCATATTGCTGACCTCTTTTTCAAAGAGATAGTTCGTTTGCATGGTATGCCTTCTACTATTGTTTCAGATCGTGATGTCAAGTTCTTGAGTCACTTTTGGCGTACTCTATGGAACAAGTTGGGTACAAAGTTGCTGTTCTCTACAACATGTCACCCACAAACTGATGGCCAAACTGAGGTGGTGAACCGCACATTGTCTACCATGTTGAGAGCTATTTTGAAGAACAATTTGAAATTGTGGGAAGAGTGTTTGCCGCATGTTGAGTTCGCATATAATCGAGCGGAACACTCCACCACTAAGGTAAGTCCTTTTCAGGTAGTGTATGGATTCAATCCCCGTGCCCCTATTGATATTTTACCTTTGCCTACTAGTGAGAGAGTTCATAATGATGCTAAGGAGCGTGCTGATTTTATTGTCAAAATGCATGAGACTACTAAGGCAAACATTGAAAAGATGAATGCAAAATATAGGATTGCTGGTAGTAAAGGTCGAAAGGAAGTTAAACTTGAACCGGGTGATTTTGTTTGGTTGCACATGAGAAAGGATCGATTTCCTGAGTTAAGAAAATCAAAATTGATAATTAGAGCTGCTGGTCCTTTTAAGATAATTGAGAAGATAAATGATAATGCATATAAACTTGAGTTGCCTCCCGAGTTTGGGGTTAGTCCCACCTTTAACATTTCAGATTTGAAGCCATACTTGGGAGAAGAAGATGAGGCTGAGTTGAGGACAACTCCGCTTCAAGAGGGGGAGGATGATGAGGACATCACTTCTTCGGATAAATACAACACTCCTCCACTTGACATTCAAGGACCAATCACTAGAGCTCGCGCCCGACAATTGAATTTACAGGTGAGCTCGTTCCTAAGTACTTTCTTTTGTCCATTTGAGAATAGATTGCTACCTAATGATTTAATTATGATTAGGAACCATGGAGAGGACCTGGAAATACTTGGAGAAGGGCTACAAGGCGCACAAGTCCAGCAAGGGCGGTCGAATCATGTTGGAGGCCCAACTCAAACCGACTTCGAATCCATTCGGAGTCCAGGACCAGACCGCACTAAAATGGACGCCCAGATCGCATCCGACTCCGTTTTGGACGTTCCACATATGTATGGAAAGCTGAGAAGACCACCTTTCCAATGGATTTGGTCCCATGTAAATTCCTTCTGAGTCAACGGGAATCGTCGAAACAAGTGGGCGTTCAGAATCTGTCAGGGTGCTGCGCCACCGTCTTTGGGCCGATCGGCTTTGTATCGTGTGGAGCCCATTAGGGCGCGCCCAGGGTTTTGCATGCCCCTAACTCCTCTATATCCAGCCGCCACCCCACCATTAGGGTTTGGGTTTTGCTTAGATTGATTTGTCTTTGAACAATTCGCGCTCATCGGTTTGTGAGACCCCAACTTTCGAAAGTGCTAAATCTATCCATCTGCAATTCAGTTGTGTTCTTCCTTGTTCTTGCTTGTGTTCTTGATTCGCAGGCGAGGATTAGCCTTCTTGGCGAGGTCAACCGGCTGCGCATGGTTGATAACCTGAGGAGACGTGGTGCTGCGATTGCGGGGTTCGGAACGTGTCGTTCGGAAGCCGGATCGATTTGTGTCGCGCCTCCACCAAATCGAATTTACCCAGAACCTGTTGGAAGATCGGGACCCCGTTCCCATCACACCCCTTCGAAAGGTAGGGAACGGAGCGCTCACGCGAGTACTTAGTCTACTACAATTGATAAGCGGAGCAGGGCCGAGCAGAAGAATCCCAAAACATTACGCAACGCAGAAGACCATGGGCGAAGGTTGTTTCATTCATATAAGCATGTTGTAGGGCAACTGTACAGACGGCCGTACATGACACAACGCGCACCCAACCCCGACATCACACCTATGGGATCACGCCGTCTTCGTTGCACCAAGGGACTTCTTCGAGCCACCGGAGCAGGTCCCCCTCCTGATGCAGCGTGCGCTGAAGCGCGATCTTGGCTGCGCACTCCCCGATGTAGCCCCAAATTCGAGTATAGAAGTTCTGCATGGCGGCCAGGGTGGAGCGAACGGAGTTGGACATCACCCCAGGCCTGGCCGAGAGATCCAGCTGGGGGTTCGCCAGCACGTTGGCATGTTCACACCCATGGGCGTGAAGCAGGGCGAGGGCGAGGTCGGCACCCATGAAGCCGCAGTGATCGCCGAAGGCCTTGGCACCGCGGAGGGTAGGGCACGAGCCCTCTTCGATTCGCCCAAGCGTCTCCGCCAGATCCTCGTGGCCATGAGTAACGTCCGGCACGTCAATGTACAGATCCCCGAGGGCCCGTTCCAAGGACTCCATCGCCCCCCACGCTGTCATGGATGCGCCATCCAGGGACCGGTTCCTCTCTGCGAGGGACGCAGCGAGCTGGTCCTTCTTCGCCACCAGCGCGGCAATTTGCTGGAGAAAGGCGGCCCATTCCTCTGCCACGGCGTGCCGGACCTCTTCCGTGGCGCGTTGTGCCGCCGCCATGGCGTCCCTCGCGTCGAAAACCACCTTCGCATTTTCCACCTCCAGCTCGCGAATTTGCTCGTCCTTGGCAACGTGAGCCTCGTCCGCAGCGTGAAGCTAGCCTAGCAGCTCCCTTCGCTCATGGACGTGACTCTTTGCCAGTGCTTGGCTAAGAACAAGTGTCTGAAACAAACCGCGGGGGTTAGTTACGCGTCGGACAGCAGCATAGGCTGCAAACCTAGTCGCTTACCCTTATCTCGGAGGCACCCAGCGCGAGCGCCAGAAGATCTCCCCTGCACGTAGACAGCATGCGTCGATCCAGGCCACTGCCGACGCGCTCTCCGACCTCGTTAAGAATGTGGAGCATCTCCGATCGGGGAATGAAGTCGGAGATGGTGGGCCTCGGCCCCTCCGCGCCAACGGCTTCGGCAGCACCGGACGCCCATGCCGCACCGTGCACAATGAGATCGGAGGCCTCACGCGCACCTCCATTGCTCGATGCTTGGCTGGGTCCGGGAGACCTTGTCTCGCCTGATGTCGACGACGGAATGAGCGAGCAAATTGGAGAGAGTCTCGCGAAGTCACGGGAGGAAAACGAGAAGGTGGCCGCGACGGTTTCCCCACCAGGTGCCATGATCCCGGTGACCAAGCCTGTCACATTGAATCGCCCCCTGGGGGGCAGAGGCAACTGGACTCAGGCATGCTTCGCCCTCGAAGACGTGGGCAACGCTTCCTCAGCCGCTCTAGTGATTGCAGTAGCCGGCGAAAGGGGCACGTCCTCGGCGGCCGTCGCAGGCGACAAGGCTTCGTCCTCGGGGGCAACGACGCTGGGGCCCATTGCCGCGCCGCCGTCCAAGGTTTCCTCGTTGGGGGCAGCGTGCCCTCCGAACCAGCAGGTTCGAACCCAGCGCCTGTAGTGCCCCCCGTCTCGACGGTCCCGACCGGCGACATGGTTGATGGGCTGGATGCGACGGCCTCAGACCGGGCCCTTCGCCTAGAGGGCGGTGCACTCGCTGGGCCGTCGCCATCGCGGCGGCTTGGGGTCTTCGCTGGCACCGCGCGCTCGGGCACGGGAATCCCAAGGACCTCGCACACCCGATTTATCTACCCCTGCTTCACCGAAGCAGTCGCGGCCTCACGCAGCTTGTGCTCCTTGGTCGTGTATGGCCCGAGGAGCGCGACGACTGCGTGCTCTGCGTCTTCCAGCCGAGGCACTGCACATAAAGGTAGGGCATCACTAATAAAGGGTCATGCGACTACGTGAACAAGCATGCAGCCCAAAGCCGGAGGACTTACAAGGAGCGGAGGGTTTTAGAAGGCAGGATACACTGGGATGGATGCCGTCCTTCTGGGTAGCGCCCCGTCGCTTGTACTGCCACCGACTAGAAAGTGGCGCCACCCCGTACATGGTAAACTCCTCAGCCAGGTCGCGCATGCTGAATCGGCGGGCGACACCGGCAAGCCTCCGCGCCTTCTGCTCATCTTCAACCTGCGGTTTAACATCCGGCGAGCTGTTGAATGATATCGGCTGTCCCCGGCACAGCAAGCCACTCTTGCTCGTCACGTGGTAGTAAAACCATCGCCGCATCCAATGGGACTCCCACTTCCCTCACGTAGCCGGCGCAGGGAAGAGCCCCGCGCACTGCTTTCTCAGCACGAAGTTAACGCTGCCGAAGTTCGATATGGCTCCTCCTTCGATCTTCTTTGGCTGGCAACGTGCATCATGCAGAATGGCGAACAGGCTGGTGCTGGGACGGCGACCCTCGGTTCACGCTGCCCAAGCAAAGACAGCCAGACGAACTATCACGTTGGGGTCAGCTACGCCAGCTCCAACCTGTAGGCCCCCAAGACCTCGCCCACGAAGACCGTCGAAGGCATTCAAAGCCCGGCATCAAACAAGGCGACAAAGACAATAGCCTTCGTCTTCGCCGGGCATGGTTCTGTCTCGTCGGGGTCGGGTATGCGAGCCCCGGCACGATCCTCTATTGTCAGACCCGGATTTACTAATCTAGAATCTACTGTGTTAATTGCATTATTCCCTGGATCAGTAGATAATGCACACAGGAACATTGCTGAATCATTTCATACATCGCATGAGTAACATTAATAATTGCAGAATTTAAAATACGCCACGTCGGACGAGAGTTTTACAATAAGGGCCGCTTAGGCCAAAAGTTCATCATTACAAACTTGCAGCAGAATTATAGGCAAAAGTAAAACCAACGCCACAGGCAAGCGACTGGGGGTAGATTAGTATCACTTATATTATCTAGGTGAGATTAATATATGTGCACACAATCTCCAGCAAGTCTCCTTGTCTATGACCAGAATACGCCATTAACGCTCTTAGTTGTCGCCATTGTCTCCTCCACCATTTGTAGGGGCCTCCTCATGGTCATAATGCCCTTGAGTTCCTGTTTCTGAATTTTGTCGCAAAAGCGAGCGTGAGCACTCCGACCCCGTGCTCAACGAGCCAATACACAGAATGCAAGTAGATAATATGCATGGCTAACCAAATGATGGCTTAGGTTTATTTTATTTTTGCGAAGAGTGCTTTTGAATACAATTATATAAAAATTCCTTAAGACCTAGCATTTTGAACAAAAGCATAATGTTCAAGGAATATTAATATGCATTTTTCATACATATGGCATCACACCATATGCCTAATATCACCATAACTTTTCCATACATACGGCATCACACCGTATGACATTTTTCAGCATTATAGCTGCTTAACTTACCACTGGGACGACACCCAGGACAACTCAAATCAGGGATTTCCTCTACCCTTCCACTTTTCCATTCCCATTTTTTTGATATTTTTGTAAATGTAACTATATCTAGTTAAGTTCCATGTTCGCCTCGACTGTAGGCACGGCTATTCGAATAGTTTTGACTCTGCAGAGTTTTGCACACTTTACCCACAAGAGATAAATCCACCCGTTGCCCCACATGATTCCTTAGCCATGCGGTTGAGTAGAATATCACGGATTGTTACAATGCATAGTCCTCACGTGGTTACGCCCGCTAAGGTCTATCTTCCGTAGGATACGACCATCCTCGGGAAGGGTCCTCGTGAGCCATCACGGGCAAAGGCGGGATACGACCATCCATCCCTTTGCTCGTGTTCACACCTTCACGTAACCACCTTAGAGCCATACAAATTAGTTAACCCTGCCTACACTTTGCCAGCTTGTGGTTGTACTATTTTACACGGGGGACATGACAAGATTCAGTCCTTAGTGGTATCTGGGCGGTCTATCACTATCCCACTTGTGCAATCACTGCACCACACACATACACACCATCGAACCAATCCGCCCAGATAATTAAGCAAGTTGGGGATCTTGGGAGTGTAAAATAATCATATCCAACATATACCAGTCATTATCACAATGACTGCCCAAACCAATTTTTCCCATGATTACAAGTGATGCTTGGGCGCTTTCGCGCCCATGAGTATCTAAACATTACTAAGCATGGCATATAATTACGGACTTATTTTCGAAAGGTTACTGTTATAATTTTGCTAGGGCGACAATGTTCTCATTTTCAAATATTCCAAAGGAGGGGCAATATTAATCAAGTTAAATAATAGGCATTTAACTAGAATTCTAAATTACACATGTATTTATATATAAATTAACAGCATGCAATTTGATAATTTAAACAAAAGTAATTTGCAGAAAATGTAGGTTCAACATGATCAAAGTATTGACTCGCCTTGGTCACAGTGGTCAGGATCTGGATTCTCTGGTGCTTCTAGGGTTGCTGCCTCGATCTCCTCCTCTTGTGCCTCGTAAGCTATATTAGCGTGCGCCAAAATTTGGATAAAATGAAAAACAGCAAGTTAAACCAAATAACACCAGAAATTCAAATGAACTCCAAAAATTATGATTTTAGCTCCATTGGATAGATCTTGATTTTAGATGAATTTAGAAATTTGTCCCACTCAATTTGGAGTTAAAATGAATAAGTTATGACCATTTGAATATTTCAGTTCAGAAAATTTCAAAAGTTAATAAATCCCTGCCAGTGGGTCCCATATGTCAGATTTTTAATTTTTATTTCTTTCTTTATTTGTTCGTTGCTGTGTCTATGGCCAGTGGGGCCCAGTGGTCAGTCGGCTCACTGACCGACAGCGGCTGACGGGCGGGGCCCGCTTGTCAGTGGAGAGAAAAATAGAGAAATGCTCGACCGCAACGCGCGGAGCCGGGCTCGAACGCGCGCCGCGGGAGCAGGAGAGGGGGGGGGGAAGAGCGCGGCTAGCCAGGTGATCGTTCGAGCTTATCTTACCCTATATGGTTAAGTAATTCCTTTGAAGTGGCTCTGGGAGGTGGCCGAACAGAGGAAGAAGATGGCGGTGGCGACGGCGGCGAGTGATGGCCGGAGCGGTTCGGGAGTTGTGTGAAATGCAGCCCCGGTGATGGCGGCTCTTTGGTGAGGTCGCGGAGGCGAAGAAGTGCGGTGGAGGGCCGCGGCGAGAGGTGGCGCGTTCGGGAGGGTCGCCGATGCCGCGGTGTACTGAGCGATGAGGAGCCAGGCGAGGCGAGGATGGCTTCGCGGTGAGCCGAAGGTGGTGCGGTGGCGGTGAATCGAACCCTAATGGCTCGGGTTAGTGGATCGAGTGGTCGCCGGAGTTGGGGAAGGTGATGTCCCCGCCGGCGATTTTGTGGGTGGTAGTGCAATTACCTTCGCGGAGAAGCTGCGGAGAGTGTGGCGATGCGGATGAGGGTTTCCTCCTGGCTTTATAGCTGCGGATACGCGGTCGATTGCGGCGCGAGACGTGCGCACGCTTGGGACAGCGGCGTGACCGGGGTATGGCGGTGTCAGACGGCGCGTCGGGCGATACGGGCGGCGGGAGGACGCAGCACTGTGCGAGGCTGCGCCGACGCCGCCGTGCTCCCCTCCGGGTTTCCCGGCTTTTGGACCGAACGAGCGGTGGAGAGGGGCGGAGAGAGCTCGTCCGCGCGGGGAAAAAGACAGAGGGAGGGGAGGAAGAAGACAACACGGTGCGGGTCCCGCGGGTCAGAGAGAGACGGCGCGCGCGAGGGAGCGGTCCACCCGACAGTGGAGGCGGCGTGCGCAAGTCGGCCGCGCGAGAGGCGGGCCGCGGAGCGCGTTGGTTGGGTCGCGCCTGCGCGCTGTCCGCGCGTGAAGAGAGCTGGGCCGGGGTGATGGCCGGCCCGGCTGGTTATTTTTCTTTTTCTTTTCTTTTCCCTTTTCTCTTTTGTATTTCTTTGATTTTTTTTTCTTTTTAGCATTATGTGTGTATGTGTATATGTGTACATATATGGTTTATATTCACTTCCTTGCTCCCTGAAATTTTTATATCTTCCATTTTGCTATTTATTTCATGGGGATTGTTTCCAATAAAATCCATAAAATCCAAATTCAGATAAAGAGCGAATAAAATAATTCAAAAGCTTCATTATTTAGTATTTACATTTTTCAGGATGTTACATCTATCTTCTTCTCTCGGACGAGTCTCTGGAGCGTCTCCTCAGTAACGCGACTCCGTCCCAACACACGGGAGCAGCGGCCTCCTGACTTCTACATGGTGTCCCACAGCTTGTCGACCTGCATAGGTCCTCGCACCACCAGAGAACATTCCGCCGGAGGAGGCGACCAGCAGCGCCCGCTGGAGGAAGTGCTACCGCTGAGCCGGCGAGCGGGAACATCGTGACAAGCCATTCCTCTTCGGAGTTGGGGCGCTAAAAGAACGGGAGCTGCGGTGGACTGTGCTAATAATGGAAGAAAGCAGGCAGGGCTAAGCAATCAACAGAGAAGAACATTTCCATGTTGCGGCGACACCTTATAAAGCCCGCTCACCTCCCCCACAAACAGAAGCCCAACCGGCGGGAGTACAGCGGTTCGGCTACCCACGATAGGGGAGTGCAACCGCTGACAGCTGGGGTGTGCAGCGGTAGGTGGCCAGGCAGCGCATGACGCACCAGTACGATCCCGCCACGCATCCCGCTCCCCTGGGGAAGGGGCGAAGTCCGGCCCCAGTACCATCAGTGCGAAGGCAGGCTACACCGGCGAAGAACGATTCTATCTTAGGTCATTGGAAGTCACAGGCCGATGGGACGAAGGGGGCCAAAGGGCTCAGCAACATGACTTTGACCCGTGAAGCCCTTCACCATGAGAGACTCCTGTTGTAGGGGTGGCCCCCACCTAAGCCCAACAGGCCTGTTAGAAGGTTGTAAGGCCCGAAATGGGACATGGGTAATGACATAAGTGTCCCAAAGGGGGCATACTCAAATGTAAGGGCACTATTGTAAAAACACTCCCCAAGAGGGTATATATATACATTACCAGCCATGGGGAAAACCCTAAGCATTACTCACCTAACTCTCCACTACCATACCTCTCTCTCTATTTGGTCTATAACCACAACAGGCCTCATTGCTTTTCTTGTGTCTGATTCCGGTTTGCAGTAGTTCCCCTGTGTTCAGATCTTCTATTTTCGGCAACTTCTGCAGTCTGTTGTTTTTTAATCTTTGCAATTGCCTTCTTCATGTTATTGTTTTGTTTGCTGATTTGTCTTTGGTTACAAGAAAGCATGTATTCTCCCTCTTCTTAGTTTTTATAGCTACTGAAGAGGAGAAGGCATTGTGGAAACTTTTGGGAAATTTTTGAAAGCAACATTCACCCCCTCTGTTGCCAATTTCGATCCAACACAACTACGTTGCACAGATCCTCACCCTTGTTTGAGCCCTGCAGGCGGCACGCACCCGCGAGTGGGGGTGCTAGAAGACCAGCTGCGCACTACCGAAGAGGCCCTGTGCGCAGCCAAAGAGGCCCACTCTGTCAAGGATGATCGCATCCAGTTCCTGGAGATGGAGGGCACGAAGGTAAACTCAGGTGCCTGAGCGCTCGCGACAGAGGCACAGCGCATGACTGCCGAGGAGCGTGACAGCTTGCTCCAGCAAATCGCTGCGCTGCAGGAGAAGGGCCACCTCACCGTGTCTGTTGGGGAAAGGGATCAGGCTCTGGGTGATGCGTAGGTGGCACCGTGGGACGCCATGCTAGCTCTGGAAGGCACCCTCGAAGACCTTTCTGTCGATGTGCCACCTCGCGCCTTCGGCCCCGAAGACCTATCGCAGACGCTTCGTCGAATTGGGGAAGCTTCCGGCCTTTGTCTCTCAACGCCGCCAAGGCCTTTGGTAACCACTGCGCCTTTGTGACCTCACGGCTTGCCTTCGCGCTGCTTCAGCACCAAGGCTGTCAGCACGTCGACGAGCTGGCCGACCCCCAGCTGGAGATGCTAGCCAGAGTCAGGGTGATGTCGGGGACCGTCTGCGCCATACGTGAGACTGTCCAGGCCTTTCACGACCAAATTTGGTGCTACATCAGGGAGGCCGCGGCGAGGGTAGCACTACGACGGACCTTTCACGGTGAGGGAAACTTCGGACAATGGCTTTACGAAGTCCCATGGGGCAACGAAGGCAGTGCCACTGTGCCGGGGCATGGCGCGGACCCACAGGTGTGATGCCAAGGTCCTAGTGTGTAGGTATGCATTGCAATACATGCGCTCTTCTTGTAAGCTGGCGCCCTATGGCCCCCTTCTTTACGAATAAAGTGGAAATTACCCCCGTGTTCTGACTACTTGTACTGCCTTTGCCCTAGGCAGCTTCTTGATAGGGGCCGGTTGCTAGTCCCTGACCTCGTAACTCGACGACGTCTTCAGCATTGGGGGTGGGCCAAGGACTCGCTGAACTTTTAGGCGGCCCGGGCTTTAGCGGGTGAGACTTTGGCATGGGAGTACATTAAGGTGGAGTCGGACGAGTAGCGACCCTAAATAGTCGAGGGCACTTGTAAACATTGGCTCTTTGTGAATGTTGTTGCCTATTGCCCTTGCAAACATTCTTTCATGAAGGCAATAAAGACTTTCGGTTGCTTTTCATGATTGCGCCTATCTCCGACCAACTCGTAGGGCTTAGCGCTCCGTCCTCACGCCCCCTGACCGAGGTAAACGCTTGAGGGTTCTGCCCCCACTCTTTGAAGTGGCGGCAGTGGAGCTGGCGACTAACCAAAGTAGACGCTCAAGTGCTCCGTCCCCTACCCTTTGAAGTAGCGGCAGCGGAGCTGGCGGCTAGTCGAAGTAAACGCTTAAGCGCTCCATCCCCTATGCTTTGAAGTGGTGGCAGCAGAGATGGTGACTAACTAAAGTACATGTTTGAGCGCTCTGTCCCCTACCCTTCGAAGTGGTGGCAGTGGAGCTGGCGGTTAACTGAAGTAGACGCTCGAGCGCTCCGTCCCCTACCCTTCGAAGTGGCGGCAATGGAGCGGCGACGCCGAAGTGGGCGGCTGAGCGCTCCGCCCCTACCGCCAGTGGCGGCAACGAGCTAGTGACTAATTGAAGTAGACGCTCGAGCGCTTCGTCCCCTACCCTTCGAAGTGGCGGCAACGGAGCTAGCGACTAGCTGACTATTTGTACCCCATAGAGTACGCTGAGGCGTGAGGCCACTGTGCGAATGAGGGCACACATATAGATGTAGACAACACCTAGCAGCATCAAATGCTTGTGAGTGCACCTCTCTTGCCTGCTACTTGCTGTGATCGACACGTTCGATGTTGCTAGCATCCCTTATGGTGCGCTAACGACACGAGGCGCTAGTAGGTGCTAACGCCCCCTTACGGCTTGCACTTATTAACATGAGAGTGCTAGGGCAATAGCTGCCGCTCGCGTATTGATCTTGGAGGTGAAATTTTCAAGGCCCCAGCCAAGCAGGCGCACCTTGTGAGGGCAAACCCGAGAGTAGAGCTGCTACATGGCGCTATCTTTTGCGTGCAGGGAGCAAAGGAGAAGGGTGCGAGCGTTGCTTTGTGTTCCATCACACATGCATGTGGCTGGCGTGCCACTAAAGATGCACTTTCTGGTGCGACACAGGTGAAGGTGCGTTATCTAGGAGGTGTGCCGCTAAGGCGATGCCCACCCCGGTGCTACACACGTGAAGGCGTGTTGTCCATGAGGCGCCGTGTGAGTTTTTATACTCCATAGAGTGCGCGCAGGGGCTTGCCTCCACGTGTCTTATTTATACTCCGTAGAGTGCATGCGGAGGCATCCGCCACGTGTCTTATTTATACTTCGTAGAGAGCGTGGAGACCGCGTGTCTTATTTTATACTCACGAAGAGTGCAAGAGGAGACCGTGTGTCTCATTTTATACTCACAAAGAGTGCGCGCGGAGACAAAGTGTCTTATTTTATACTCACGAAGAGTGCGCGTGGAGACCACGTGTCTTATTTTATACTCACGAAGAGTGCGCGCGGAGACCACGTGTCTCATTTTATACTCACGGAGAGTGTGTGCAGAGACCGCGTGTCTTATTTTATACTCACGGAGAGTGCGTGCGGAGACCGCGTGTCTTATTTTATACTCACAGAGAGTGCGCGCGGAGACCGTGTGTCTTATTTTATACTCACGGAGAGTGCGTACGGAGACCGCGTGTCTTATTTTATACCCACGGAGAGTGCGCGTGGAGACTGCGTGTCTTATTTTATAACCCATGGAGAGTGCGCGTGGAGACCACGTGTCTCATTTTATACTCATGGAGAGTGTGTGCGGTGACCGCGTGTCTCATTTTATACTCACGGAGAGTGCGCACGGAGACCGCGTGTCTTATTTTATACTCACAGAGAGTGCGCGCGGAGACCGCGTGTCTTATTTTATACCCACGGAGAGTGCACGTGGAGACTGCCTATCTTATTTTATACTCACAGAGAGTGCACGCGGAGAGCGTGTGTCATATTTTATACTCACGAAGAATACACGCGGAGACCGCATGTCTTATTTTATACTAGCGAAGAGTGCGCGCGGAGACCGCGTGTCTTATTTATACTCCATAGCGTGCACGCGGAGGCGTCCCCCCACGTGTTTTATTTATACTCCATAGAGTGCGCGCGAAGGCTTGCCTCCGCGTGTCTTAGCATAGAATGAGAAGTTTCACAAACAAATGGACTTTATTAATGTCCTGTTTGCGCGGGCGAGCAATTAGAAAAGAAAGGATACTAACTGCTGACCACTCGAGGACAAAGGCGGCGCTGGTCGCTATTGCTGTGGCGGCCAGGTAGGGCAAGAGGGGAGCGTCTGGTGCTCCCTGAGGTCGTCGAGAGCTTCCGCGGGGTCGTCATCCCCACCGCTGGCCTGGATAAGACACGGCTCAGAGAGGCCGTTCGGCCGGTAAGCCTCTAGACCTCCCTTGCCGGCTTGGGTGGCTCCATGGTGAGGATCGCGTCGACTTCGTCAAGGCTCACATGGATGTCGCATCCGGACATGAGGAAGCCCAGGAGATTCCCTGCTTGCATGCCTGCTGGGGCATAGGCGTCCAGCCTAGAGCGGAGGACGTGTTCGCCCTAGGATTGTCGGTGATCCTTGCGTTGCGAACCCCGAGCACCGAGCTCTATGCGCTGGGCGAGGTCCTAGTCACCGAAGGTGGTGATGGTACCTTGTGGGCCCAGGAGTTTTATGCATAAGAATCCATGGTATGGGACTACCTGATGGACCATGTGGTTGTGACCCCATGTGAGTGATGAGTAATTGACATTTGTTTAGGAGAGTCGAGTTTGGTTTGAATGGTTCGGACCTGACGTTGGGTGGTGCAATCGGGCTCGGTCGGACTTGGTCAAACCTGGTCAAAGCGCTTAGGATGCATATTATGTTGATTTGTCAGGTTTGGGCTATCTCATGCTTAATGTGCTTCATTAATGCTATTTATGCTTTCATGTATCGAGCAGTGCTATTTGATTTGTTTCTTGTCTATGTTGGTTGCAGGACGTCGAGGCGGAGTCGTGGCGAGACACGAGGGGACCGGACTAGACACGGGCGGTGTTGAGGTCAGAACAGTCGAGATGTGTCGAAGACGGCGGAGACTCGAGGTGGTTGCGAGGCTTGGACGACAAGGAGCGCGGAAGCTTCCCGGAAGGTGCAGGAGGGGCGAAATGTTAATTTCGCGAGGCTGCACAAGCGGGAGCGGGCTCCGTTCGGGTTTAGCGAGCGTAATGGGTTGGAGACCCGTTAGCCAAGGGCTATAAATAGGTGTTGGTGGCTGCATGCCCCCTCATGGCTTTGGCGGAGAGTTAGGGTTTGCTAGAGTCAAAAGAGGCTTTGTGAGTTTGTTTTGGCTTTAGCTTTAGTGGTTGGAGAGTTGGTGTGGGCAGCAGGGAGTGTCTCCCACGTTCATCTCCTCTCTGTGTTGTGTCCCCTCTCTCCAAGCATGTAGTGAGTGTGTTCTTGTGTTTGGGAGGAGGAGAGGATGGATTGAGACCCTTGTAATCATTCCTCTTGTTCTAATGTCCATGCGCATCGGGACTCCTCTGTAATCCTCTTTTGATTTGGAATGGAAATCTGAAGTTTTTCTCCCGTGCTCTGTTTTCCTACGACGCCTTCTAGGTGTGATTCTTGAGATTTTCGTTTTCTTGTTGTTTCTTGCTGATGAGGTGCAAAATGGGTTGCTCTATGTTGGGATGATGCCCCATGATCATTTGATCGATTTTCCCAAGAACTAATCTCATTAAATCTTAGATTTCACTTTTTGGCCTCCTCTGTTCATCTTCTCTCTTCTAGGGTTTTGATGAATTTCTTGATTCCCTTGAGGAAATGACATGAGGTTCCTGTTGGTGTGTCCTTACATTATTGCTAACTTGATTGCAAAATCTCAAGTGCTAAGGACTTGTGAATCTTGAGTAATTTGGGGTTTTGTGCTCCTCTCTGAAGTTCTCCAAGCATTTCTAGGGTTTTGGTGGATTTCTTGTTTCCCTTCTTGAGTTGGCTTGAAACTTGGCATGTAGAATCCAGAGGCTATTAGTTAGCTATCTGCAAAGTTTCATGGCCAAAGGATCAAAGGTTGGGAAGTAATTTGGAGTTTGGTTCTGCACTCTGTAGTTTCTTCAGTTTTGGCTCAAATCCTCATTTCTTGATCTTTTTTGCTCTCTCTTGGTTGTTGATGTTCTCTAGTTATTTAGAATATGGTCTTACTCTTTTGAGCAGAGGAGAATAGCAGTTTTCCCTTCTTTTTGCCAAAAATCTGTATTTCTAGTGTTGCCTGCGCAAGCTGTAGCTCTCTGCCCGAGTCTTTTTCAGTTAAGCGGTCAGACCGGAAAGCATATGGCGATTAGACCGGAATTTGGCTGGCGGTCTGACCGGCGGCTCAGGACCAGTCAGACCGGCCTGGCTGTAGCGGTCTGACTGCCCAGAGCAATCATGTCAGACTGGCCTAAGGGTTTTTGCAGCATTTCTTTTTGGGATTATTGTTAACTCCTGTTGTCTCTGTTATTTGTGTGTCTTGTGTTTTCCTCTGTAAGCTTAGGTCTCCAGAGAGCATTTGAATCCCTCTTCATAGTTTTCATAACTATTGGAGAGAAGATTTGAGTCCATTCTTTTTGGGGCAATTTTAAGAGTCGGCATTCACCCCCCTCTGTCGCCATTTCGATCCAACAATTGGTATCAGAGCCGGTTACCTCTTCTCAATAGATCTTAACCGGTCTCTAGAGCCATGGCGATGGACAAGTACTCGACCAAGCCTCCCGTCTTTGATGGCATTGATTACCCCTTCTGGAAGAGCCGAATGGAGACATACATCCAGGCTCAGGGGTACGCCATCTGGCGTAAGGTCAAGGTCCGATTTGTTGTTCCTGCCGATGAGAACATCAATGCTGGAAATATGCATGATGTTGAGGCAAACGCTAAGGCAAGGAACATCATAATCCAGGGCCTAAGTCGTAGCGAGTTTGATCGCATATCTCATCTCTTGTCCGCCTTCGATATTTGGGAGACTCTCGATGCTTACCATGAGGGCATGTAACACCCCAAAAATTTAAAATTTGAAAATCTGAATTTCTTGAATTATTTTTGCAATATATTCTACTGGAATTTGGATTTCATGGAGTTTTCCTGACTTTGATTGAGGTTCTAAAAATTGAAGAAATTCATAAAAGACAAAGACAAACATTAGTAATACCAAAAAGTGAATATGCAAATAATAGAAAACTAAAATCTTAAATACTAATTTGAAAAGATGATCCAGTATAAGGAGAAGGAAACCTGAGTTAATAAAATATAAAATTTCATTTTGAGAATGATAGTACAAGGGCAACAAAAATAAATAAATAAAATATATATACTAGTATGGTAAACAAAAGCATAAAAATGTATATATATACACCAAAATAATGGTATAAAGATATATATACTTGTACACATGTATAAACAAAAAATGAATAGCAATGAAAAAAAGAAAAAGAAAAAGAAAAAAAATGGGGCCAGGCCGGCCACCACCCTGGCCCAGCCCAACCTCCGCACGTGCGCGCCTCCCTTTTTCCACCGGCGGGCCAGCTTGCCCGCGCTCCCTTCCCTCTGGCACGTGGCCCCGCCTCCACCCCCGTGCATTCTCTCGCTGCCGCGCGAGCCCCGCGCGCCAGTCCTCTCTCCCTGGCCACTGGGCCAGCCCGCGCCTCCCCTCCCTCTCTTTCTTCTCTTCTTCCCCAGTGCGCCCGCGTCACTCTGATTTCTTCTATGCGGTGCGCAGCTCCTCTTCGCCCCGTGGCATCCATGCGCCTGCCCCCGCCCACTGTTTTTCCTGCCATCGCCCCCGGTTTCTCATGCGCGCGCTATCCCCTCCCCTGTCATTCCCGGCCGCCGGCGCAACACTTCCACCTCACCGGTCGCCGCCCGAGCAGCCGCCCCGCCGACCTGCGCCATCCTAGGCTGCGTCGCCTCCTCCACCGGCTTGCAGAACTTCCCGGCAACCCATTTTGCTAGGTCATTTCGCCCCTCTTACCTCCCCTTGCCGAAGCCCCGCGCCGGCCATGCGCTCCCCACATCCCCTGTTCGGCCGACTGCTCTGCTTTCATTCCCCAACCAACCGCTCACTTCTTCAAGCTTTATTCTCCCTAATACATCGCGAAACACCAAGGGTCCAGATGGCTAGCCGAGTGAGTAGTGGAAGCACAGGTCCTGAGTTCGAATCCTCAGGCCGCACCCCATTTTTTATTTTCTTTAACCCATTTTAATTAGTAAAAATTTAGGGAAATTTGAGAATAATTCAGAGGATCTAATAAAAATTAATTAGGATGTGAATGAGATTTTTAATATTTAATTAGTTCATATATGATTAATTAATATGGATTGAGCAATAATCTAAAAGA